>JAREIK010002577.1:126798-858984 GCA_029783825.1 Sapria himalayana | reverse complement strand
ATCCAATCGCCGAGTTGAACTATCGGCCACTCGCCCATTAATAGTCTTAGCTAAGAGCTTTAGTGAGAGAGTACAAAGGACTCTGAAACAAGGCTGGCGAGCCTACACAACTACCTTCCTGTCCTGAATTGAACTTATCTTTTCTATATGCATTTCATGTTCCATCCCAGGTGACGCAACAATCTATCAAAGAAGCAATCCGTCACAAGACATAAAATGTCAATATCAACTGTTGGACCAGATTTAGTTGGTTTGTCAATCACGCCAGTATCGCAACCAGTTACAAACTTCGAAGTGGGACCAAGGTTCTCAGATAGACGGTACACAGGGAATGGAACGAGGTGCTTTGTCTCAAAAAACATCACAAGATTGAAAAACAATCTAAGGGATCAGTCCGGAGTCTTAAGCCAATGCTGCCAGGCAGGAAGAATATAATAGGAAGATTCCCAAGTGAGACGGGGAGGAATCGCTCGATCTACCGAAAACGAATCCTTGTCGGAGTAACCGTCCACCGCTCGCGTTCTTATATCCCGAAAGGGTGACCGGAAAGAATGCGAGTTACGTTCATGTTCGTGCTTACCTCTTTGGGCTAATCTACCTTGCCTCGAGAGCTGAGCAGGTCTTCTGTTCGATACGCTCATACGGGAGAAACGGATTGGGTCGACCAGGTCAGATCATGACATTGGGGACCATTATGGGCGGGAGTAGGATACTCGACTCTGGGTGGAAAGAAATCTGGTCGCTAGCTCCTACTTCTTTCTATGCTGCGCCACAGCGCCATTAGTTTTGCCGCCTCAAGAGAGATGAGATTCCATCCCCGAGGTTGCCGAAAAGAAGACTAAAGAGAATCAATCCTTGATTGCCAATGGTCCTAACTAACGACCCTAACTAAAGAAAAAGAGCCTTGAATGCTAGGCAGTTGCCAGTCAGAACAAAAATAAAAATAGGATGGAAAAGGACATCATCGACGCGCGAACGGTTAAGGCAAAGGCAAGAATAGCATATCCGAACAGCTTCCCCAAGTCGTAGGAAGACTACGGAACTAAACAAAGAGCTAAATACGTAAGCAATCCCAATTCCTGCTTTCCCCGAAAAGGCTATAGTCGCAGACCCAAAATCAGCCAAGTTCATTCAGTAGCCATCAAGACCTTATCTTCTCGCACGGGGAAAGAGATTCCCAGCCCAGAGTGGAGAAACTCATCAAATCCATCTTGACTGTTGAATCTAGCTTACTCCTTTCCTCGAGTGAGGTTTTTTTTTAGTCGCTCCTTAGCTCCTTTCGTTGAGACCTCGTTGCGCTACAGATTAAAAGAGTGGAAATTCCCTGACTGAAAAAGAGGAGATAGAAAGTTATCAATACTTTCTCCGATACCTTCCCCGAATCTAGTTACCGAGTGAGCAAGAAAAACCTGCTCTTGGCGTGAGAACAGAAAACCTATATAACAGGTCTGCTAAGGGGAGCTCATTCCTCTTCGTTAAAGGCTGACTCCTCGACAACTGAGGAAGAAAAGAATTCGACCTACGCTGACTCCTAAATCCGAAGACTCCTACAAAAAGGCTCCATTCCATGGCAGTTTTGGGCAGTGAGCCACTCCTTGATCAAAGACTCAGGGATAAGAGTACAGGCAAGGAAACAAGGGTAAGGAAACTGCTGTTCTTGCTACCCAGTTCCGAAAATCAATCAAATAGCCATCTCGGTAAAAAAGAAAGATCGCTTCGCTCGGTCGCTACGTTCGCTCTCTATATCTATCGGTCGGGCTACCGAGCATCCCTCTCGCTATCAGGGGAAATAAAGACGAGAAAGGGCTCACCCTCCGGCACGGAAGTCTACACCAGGTCCCCTGGATTGAGATTTTGCATAGCTGTGAATCTTCATTCCGGATGGACGTAGTTTAAGTTGACGTTTTATATAGCGAGAAGAAGTGCGCGCCCTCTAATAGAATAGAATAGAATAGAAGGCTTCGAAAGTGGCCTTCGTTTGCGCGAGTAGAGTAGAGTCAGGTCGTCGTTTGCTCGTTAGCACTCCCCTTTTTTATTAACGAGGCCTTCGTTTGCTCTAACGCACTACTTAAATATGTTAATAATCGAGCGCATCCCTTAGGACGAGCAGCCCTTGAGTGGGAAACTCCAAGCTCTGTCATCTTCGCATTCGTCTAGAAAACATCTTCTTGCTCATCAAGATTTAACCAATGATAAGCTTTGAAGATCTACAACGGAGAGTGCTCCATTTGGTTCATGCAATATGAAATTCCGTGGGAATGATTGTCAATACTAGACAGGCTCTTTGATCGAATGGGTGATATAGCTTAGTATAAACAAATCAAAGCTATTCGTCTAGTCTACTCCAAGCGTAGCCTAAGCAGTAGAGGAGAGGGATCACCCGGTAACAGTATGGCAAGGGGTGAACGATGAAAGGCTCAAAGTCTCCCTGCAGATAAAAAGATGGAAAGATTGGTAGTGGAGTTTGAATCTCAGTAGTGTTTATCGAAGAAGTCCCCCCTCCTTTGATCCCGATTCGAGATGAAGAATCATCCTCTATCTATAGACATTAACAGAATGCGTTCCCTGTAGACGTTAGAGAAGACTGTCGAACCCCCTTCCCTTATATAGTCAATAGTCAGGGGAACTACTTGTTGATCCGCCCCTCTCCCATTGTCCAAGATTCCCAGGTGTTGAAATCCAGCATTTGCCTGAATAGGGTTGAAGATATCCCCTATAGAGAGCATAGAGACTGAAGCATAGGGCCTTAAGCAACCTTTCGGAAAAGAAGATGTATCAAGGTAGACTGAAACTACAGATATTGAATGAAAGGCTCCGGGTACATTGTGAATAGGCGCAGTTTTACTATTCATTCGGGGAAGACGCGTATAGCACCGGTCAGAAGATCAAAGATGACTCACCCCCTCGCAGGTTCATAGATCCCTTCTTTCACTTAAAAGAAAGAACATTAGCCCGGGAAGACTTACTGAATCGCTTTCTGCTTTTCAGGCTGCCTTTCCCCTCTTTTAAGTTGTTAGAGGTTCGTTCCCCCTTTTGTATGATCGATCTGGGCAACAAGCAATTTCTTTCGCTCCATCATTGTTATGCTCACGTAGATTTGTAAGCTAAGTTTGCTTCATTGATATCCGGCTTGATATAAAAGGAATTCGATTTGGACACTAACGGAATCGTTCCTGAATGAATGAACCTATAGGGGAGTGCCGGACTCAAGAGATCACGTCCCGCAGACAGATGGATCCGGAACTGAGCATACGCCTGCTGGAGAGTTCTTTACAATCATTTCCATCTTTTTCCTTCGGCCTGAATGAATTACTTTTTGGGTCTGTTATGCCGGTTCTGGACTGAGCAAGGAAGGTGGAGTACGTGTTGTCGGCCCAGGGATGATAGCAGTTGGTGGATGTAATGGACCCTCTGGAATCTCATGCGTGCGGAATAGCACTTTTTTCTGTACGCGAAGACTCGTATCTTCTATGCGATTGATAAAATCATAGCTTGGTTTATGTGCTACCCCTTTTTTGTAGTTTTCTGCTTGCTATTCCTTCAAACGAGCAGCAAAGCACTTTCCAAACAAATGCGGATCCTACTGATGCGATAGTGCCAGTTCCCGCACTCCAGAAGCAAGCAGTTTATACGAGAGAAGAGACAAGGTTAGCTTTGCTTTCCTTTCCGACAGATAGAGATCACGCAGATTTACAGGAGACGGGAGACTTTCCAGTGTCCGGATGACTTATTGCGGATTCGATACTCAAAGAAGGCCTTTGCCTTTGCATTAACTATTTTCTATTAACTCCTGGCCTGGGCAAGAGAAAGAAGCTAGAAGTTACTTCGCTCCCTTTTGTTTTGTCCCTTCCTGCTATAGTTCTTTACCTTTTTGCTTTTCTTAACTATAGAATAACGTCGAATCCATTCTCGATCCAATAGAAGTAGGACTATGGATGGATGGCATGTCTCATTAGCTGGCACTGGCTTTCTTGCTTTACTTTCTTTGTTTATCATACCATACTAGGAAATTCCTTGAAATACTTTACCTTAGGAAGCTTTTATTGACTTTGTTTATAAGAACCGCGTGTAAGAAGACTATACCAGTTATTAATAATATACCTTTGTTATTCATTACCCGGACCCCTGGGTTTTGTTTTTCTTTTCTTTTCCTATTCTCTTTTTCTACTTATCAATCTCTCCTTACGAGGGCCTCCTCACTCTTATTCACCACCGAGGGGTTGGGATCTCCTTTCTTGTCTTTCTTTCTTTAAAGGAAGCTACGCTCCTGCTAATGGTTGAAGAAGAAATTTCATTTAATATCCGGATACTCCATCCGTAACAGCAGTTGCTGTTGAATCTCCTGTGTAATCTTTAGAGTGAATGTAGCGATGACATCTTCATAGTGAATAACATGGATTACCTATTACCATGAATTGAATTGGTTTTTGAATAGATATGGGCAGTTAGCAAGCAATCGAAGAAGCTTACTATTGAAAGTGAAATAAGGAAAGAAAAGCAGGTTTCGGAGCTTAAATAGGAGTATAAAGCAGCAGGCACTACCTACTTCGGCCAGTTATAAGTAAAAAGATCAAACTGAAAAAGAGAAAGGTTTGTTCAAGCCATAGTCAAACTCGTAGACTCACTCACTCGTCTCGTTCATATATTCACTCGCAGGCAGGCTCGCTCATTCATTCGTTCGTCAGCTCGCTCGCTGTCTACTAAACGAGCCAACGCCCTACTGAACAAAAAAAGGCCTTCCCCCTCTACTCAGATGTCCACAAAAGGAATTTACAGTTAATCCGATGACTTTCCTTCTAAGACATGGTAATTGCTTTAAAAGGCTAGATGCTGCAAGTGAATCAAAAGTAGAGAAAGGGTAAGCTCCTTCAAAAAAGGCCTTTGCTCGCGCAAGCGTAGGTGCTAGGAAGAAGAGTTCTGTAGCCATTGGGGGAGGGGATGGCCTCTCATCAGCGGAGCGGTAGGAAGATCCAAGTTAGGAGTTTGCACAGGGGAGAATCGGTCTTGAAGCTTAGTTGAAGGTTAAGGAAAAGGGAAAGGAAGTGTTTGGCTAGGGGGTCGCCTTCCGCCCGGTGGGGGAAAGAATTCATTGATCAGAGGGACAGGATCCATCGCTCTCCATTCACTCCGCGGAGTAGTATAGAGTGAGGGAACAGTTAGTTACCGAACACTACTTTCTTTCTTTGGAATGAACAAAGACCATACGCCTAGATTAGCGACTTATGGTTTAGGGAGATGAGCACTTCTCCGCATAGGGAAATTGGCCTAGATCCAGATACTCCCATCCATTCTGGGTGGAGCAAAAGAATCACTTGATTGCCAATGGAATTTTATAAAATAATAAGGAATTTACTATATAAAAACTAAACAAAAAAAGAAAACATTATGGAATTAAATGAACCTGAGGGACGAAACAAGTCCTTCTTTAGAGCACTAGTCAAAACACGGGATAATTTCGAGTTATACGGCCGGTTTGATTAAAAAGCTGCTTGAATGTCGTTGTTTGGCTTTTTGTGCTGGTATGGTCTAACGACCCGAAGATGTAGGGAGGCTTTAGTTTGAGTTGTTACCCGAACTGCGTTACCAAAGCGACTCCTCTTGACGGAAGATAGGAAAATCTTTCATCCGATTTTCTTTATGCCAGTTCGAGCCTGGCGAGTCGCTCCTTTCTCGTGTGGGCAGTCTTCAATGCGAGTTGTGCGTGGAATGTCGCCTAAATCGTTTTGAAGTGGTTTTGTTTTCGATTCGTTTTGAGTTGAGTTCCTTTCTACAGGAACGCCCACGCAGCGGGGATATGGGGCAGGGGCCCTCACTTCGTTTGTTAGAGTCCATTATTAGTCCCTACTGAGCAATCTAGCTGCAATCGAGCTAGCATTTAAATGGAAAGAGTAGAGTGAAAGTAGGACGAGGTCCGCCTTTACCCTTCCTGTTAGTAGTAGTGGATTAGTTAGAGTCGGTCCGTTCTCTTGTTTCAGAAGCTAGGGCTAGGGTCAAGCAAGCCTGCCTCCATCCGTTTATTCCATAGCCTATCGAGCCAAGCCAGATCTGCAGCCAGTGACGATAACTAAGTAGTTAGTAGTTTTAGTACTTTACTGGGACGATCAACTAGATCCATAAGCCCGTAACGGAAAATAGCCTCCCGTTCGATCCCGAACTGCATTCAAAAAGGAAGCAAGGACTTGGTTCTCTGAGCAAAGTAGTATAGCCGTAACCGCTACAGTAAAAAAAGGAAAGTAAGAAATGATAGAAGGAGGTAGTTTACTAGCTTGGCCAAAGGGAAAGGACTATTAAAGCATTCATTCCCTTAGGGATGGGGAAGATCTTCTAATGCTTCTAACCCACCAGCCCAATAAAAGAATGGAGTTATCACGGAAAGGAACTGAGTCCGATCTTCTTCCACCTATGCTACGTCAACTGGACTTTTGTCACTATAGTAGCGAGTAGCTCGAAACCCGCAATAGAAAGGATATTTAGGGGGAAGAGCTCCGGTCCTGCGATGACTACAAGAAACAAATCGAGCGGGGAAAATTCCAATTGAATTGCCCAACGAAAAGAATGTATGGTTGTGCCTGAAGAAGGGCAGTCAGAAGAGGATAAATCAGCCTGAGTTCAATTAGTCCCAGCGTTATCAGTACAAGTAGCCAGAGGAGTGTACCAAACAGTTGAGGAATGAGAGGTTGTTAATGAGGAGCAGTCCCAGCACGACAAGCACAATAAAGAAGATCCGAGTGAAGCTGCTTGCCCAAAAGGAGTTGGAAAGACAACAGACACTTCATTTTCTACAATATTCGATTATAGTTTCACCAGCATCGAATTGCATGGATTTAACCTATCTTATGCATCTAGGTAAGCAGCATCCACGGGATTAGCCCCATTTATGATTGATCACCTTCTTAACCGAAAGCCCTACGAGACCTTGAGGGAGAGGGAAAAGGGTGTTAAATCATCCACCATTCTTAAATCAATTGACTGAGATACCACCACCCGATTGTCCGCTAGGGATATAATAAAGACAATCAGTCTTTTCGCCTTCATTTATGAGGAGTCGGACGAAAGACATAAAGGGCGCACTCTAAGCAGGTCTTCTTTCGACGCGACCCTGAAATTATGTCTTATAACCTGAGATGAGGGGAATAAGCAAAGGCCACTGTCCAAAGAGGTGATGGAGTTGGGTTGGGGAAAGATCAGCCACTACCTTTTCTACGATCTTGTCCGATATTTCTTTTTTTTGAATAGAAAATTCTTTTGTTCCGTCCCCCACCAAGAGATTCAAGTGCTGAAAGAGATGCCCTTTTCAGGGATGCCGAAGGAAGGGTATCGGGGAGAAAAGGAGCCTTTCTTTAGGCCACTCCATTCCCAGCTGATAGCACAGCCATCAATGTAGAACAAAGCCCAACCTTATGGAGCAAGGAAGAAGGAGGGAAAACTATTACTGCCAAGCGGTCACCTACTAAGCCCAAACAGTCCTACCTTAGCGTACCGATGCATGAGGTAGGGGGGTAGAGAAGAGATCCAATTCGGCCTGGTTCGGAATGCTCAAACTAAAGAAGGAAGGACAGCTATCTGCTCTACACCTTCGACTGGAGAAATGATCCTTAAAACAGAGCATTTTCCAGCTATATGAGAAGGAAACAAGAGAAAGGGACTAGTTTGAATTAGGGGTTTTTACCGAGTTGGTCACAAGCCCGTCAGAAGCAGAAAGCCACTCTGGAAGAGTCTCGTCCATCGTCTGCTTAGGCGACTATTTAATAGCCTTTACTTTAGAGACGCCTGTGAGTTAGGCCGAATACTCTAGGCCCTTCCTCTGATAGCTCAACCCAGCCAAAAGGATTCGCCATACGCTCTTCGTTGTCTGCAAAGGACTACTTTGCATAGACTTCCAATCCAAAGCCTTTGTTGCCTCCTGGCCATGCGCCATCGATTCCAGTTGGAACTTGATTCGCTCTTCAGCAACTTCTTGTGCTCTAAAACGACTTGCCTCATAAGAGAAATGACCTGCGGGAACTCACTCTGGGAAAAAGAGATTGCATTCCTTCCCGCTGGCAACCCACTTTTCGAGAGGATGCAAAAAAGGTAGCAACATGTATTCCGTTCCTCGTCCCAGGACATGAGAGCTATGGATATTTGGGCTTTGCAGGGGGGGTTAAGAAAGAGAAATGGAATAGAGGAGGTACTAGCCAGCGGCTTTTGAAAGTTGGCTGCAGGCTCCACCAAATGATAAAATTGGTTTTGAGCCATCTCCAACACAAGATGAAACCGAAGGAATTGAAAATGGTTCTAGAGGAAATTTGTCTGAGGGTACAAGGGACTTTCTTTAATGGTCCCTCCTCCGGCGTCGTCGACTAAGTACGTACCTGTTAGGGACAGCTACTACTATCCTGTTGGTATCTTAGCTACCCCCTTTTTCATACTCGGGATAGCTTTCTTCATCAAAGATAAAATCAGGCAGGCTTTTCTACTATTCGCTACCGGCTGACAGCCTTTATCGAGCTTTCAAGGCTCTTGTCTTTCTACGAGACTGACGCCTAGCCCTATCTTTCATATCAGCAATCCCTCATAAAGGTTCGGCTGAGTTTGCTAAGCCTGCATGCTTAGCTACGGTGACTTCGTATCCTACTCGCTCGACTGACAAGCCTTACTTTGACTTTTTTTTGTTTTGAAAACCTATCGCTCAAGTGACTGCGTTCCTCTCCAACCAGTCCAAAAGCTTCGCTCTAGCAACTTCGTTCCTTTCAGAGTCCGAAACTTGACTAAGGATTTCTCTCTGCGTTGGCTCTGTTGAATGCCCCATCAGCCTTATGTTATGGTATGGGGCAATGGCCATTCACATGAAGTACTCATGCGCCAGATTTTCAACGATCTGTCGCTTGGATTTCAATCCTTGTCCCGAGCTTCGCATACCCGAAGTCTAAATATTGAAAGACAAAGTGCAATGTACACTAGGGCCTCTTACCCTCTCGACCTAACCAGCTTGTAAAGCCCTTAGCACAAGTACTAAGTAAGCAAGAAGCTACGTTTTGGTATGCCTTTTCTTACCTCCGTTCTGGTTCCTCTACGCTTAGCTATGACTTACTTCGTACCTAGTATTCTCTCTTTTCTGAGAATAGCTACACTACAATAATTCTTTTCTAATCTAAGGCGGGCTTAGATTTCATTTTCCGATCATTATGTATTTTATTTATCCGCTCTCTTCGTTAAAGGCGATTCTCAGCAGCGAATATAGCATTAATATGGGATAAGGCCTTTTCGCCTTGGGGTAAGAGCGCCAGCTCCACTGACTATTTAAGCAATCACAGTCTTAACCGTTCCTCAACTAGCTAGTCGAGCTCATCGAACCTCTCCCGTTGGTCTCTACACCTTTTCTCGACTGAAAGGAGAGGAGTGAGTGCATTGATGCCCAGAATCCACTGTGACTGGTATAGAATCAGCTCCTAGTCTTAGTTAGCTCTCCTAGCTGCACTATAAAACTATCAGAGAAAAGTATGGCATCGTACATAACTATGACAAAGTCAAAAAGTAGACAAATCTGCTCCCTAGTTTCCGTTGGTGTTTTCTTCGTTGTGTTGTTTTTTCACATTTTTTTCAAGAATGGAAATTGGAATTGTTTTTTTGTAACAAGGATATACTCCACTTACATACAGTTTTTCTTTATGAAAATTCTTGGATTCCTTGGTGACTCTGGAAAATGGCTTCGAATTGTCTTTTTCATTCTTGTTTTTATTAGTAGAACCCAAAACCAAGATATTTTATCCTATATGGACAGGGCCGGGCCATCTTCAGGAGAGGGATGTTCGAATCCCCCGCCGATCGATCCGATCGTAAACGAGCTGGACCAGGAGGACATCTGGAAGGCTCTAGACGCCGAAGAAAACAATAAGTTCTTCGAACTTCTGAACTCACGAGACTGGGAAGAGGCGGACCGGCTCAAAACTCGGATTGAGAAATTCAAAAAGTCTCTTAGTCTGCGAGCTAAAGAAATCGGTCAGGAAAGGGGGTTCACCCCGGAACAGTGCGACGATATCGAAGCCGCGACTATTTACGTGGCTGAGAAAGACGAAGACGACAATAATAAGAAAAATGAAATCCGTCGTCTTTCTGCTTTAGGGCGCCAGATAGGTGATAGAGAGAGCGTATTCTGGGACGCTGTTAAAAAGCAAGTTAACGAATTTCGATCCAATTCAAATTTCTCATTTTTGTTTCAACCAACTCTCTTTTTGAAGGAGATAGCTAACGGTGCTCATTCGTATTCCAGTGGTTTGGGAAAAGTTAGATGTGGCCTTTCATTCCTTAGGGAGTGAGAGGGTAAAGGGGAAAAGGTGGGTGGCCCCCTACAAGTTCTTGAAGTCAGATGGAACGAAAGCGCATATAGGAAACGAAACTAAGACCTATGGTGCCATATAAGATAAGCATTTCCATATCGGGTAAAGATTTCGAGATTTGAATTGAGCGAGGGCAGTGGTTCCTCCATAATAGCTATGAAAAAGGGAGGTTGAATTTCACCACGAAACTGAGCAATACGTCCATCCAGTGCATTTGGAGATCCAAATGTTCTATTTTTATGGGCGGAGGTATAGCTCAAATGTATAATTCGCTGTGACTAAGGATAGACAGGACTCTCGGTTCGTCTGAGCCTGAGTCGAAGACTTCGGATCCTGCATCTGAGGTTAAAATGTGCCTTAAATGGTGTTTTGATCCTAATCCTAGCTAGTCATCATCCGAAGTTGAGGCATTCAACAACTTTCTGAGACACCATTCTTTCCATAGGCAAGGGCCAGCCCGAAAATCAGCGGAATCTTTCTACAAGCTCAGATTCGACCCAACTTTTTCCGGGGGTGTGCTGATAAACTCAAACTCATCTCCGCTCATTTTACCTGGAAATTGAAAGACATTTGTGTACCTATCTGAGATGAAGGAATTTCCTACTTAAGATTCAGATGCCTATGTTGCTGCTGATGTGGAGAAATTCGTACCAGCCTACTCGTGATGTTCCTTGCTTGGTTCGCTATAGGAAGTGCTTTCAGCAAAGGGGGATGGGAGGGAATTCGATGAATCTGAAGCAGCTGGCCGCTAAGGGGGCGTTAAGCGTTCATCCATTGATTATATTTTGACCATCTAACTAAATAAGAAAACTAAGGAAGCCCGAGCTAGATTATTAATCATCTCCGTTGGAATTTCCATCTAGATGATGTCTATATGCTGACCTTTTCTCGCTGACGCGTATAAATTTGTAAAGGTAAAGACTACTGACTGCTCAAGCTAGAGAAGCTGTAGGACTGGAATTTATCTTTTGTAGCCTATACCTCCCTTGCCTGAAAGCTTAGCTTCTCTGTGATTACTTTGGCTCCAGAATCTGCGATTGGTTCCATGGATGCATTGGATTCAAGGGATCGCTATATCAATTTAGCAACTGCTTTAATAGAGGCTGCCTCAAGTCCTTGATGATTCTAGTTGGAAGATCCATTGGTCGGATAGGGGTTCTCCCTGATCCTTCTATCAATCAAACGAATCTCTAGGATCCACCGATATTGAAAGAGAGGGGGTTGGTTGCATTCTGAGCTTCTCAGGATCTCTAGTAAGCAATACAATCTAAATCATTTCCAGTCAATGAGGAGCGTAGCAGCTCGACCCTCGGGCTTGGGAAGTATGGTCAGATTCATAGGACCGAGACTATATAAGCTCATATCGGCTAAGCCAACTAATAGGCCAAGAGCGAACCCTCTTTCTTTTCCGGTTTTTCTGTTAAAGGAGTGGCACGGCATAAAGTCCTTCATACTCTAAAACCGCCGCCGAAGACGATGTTCATTGATCAGCTATTTTCCAATCTCGATGTTCGTTCTTTCCGGTTGAGTTGAAAAGGAAAGTCAGAAGAGAAAAGCCCTCAGGAAATAATCGACACGGGGACGAGTGGAAGAAAACATTCGATCATCGGGACCGTACTCTACCCGCCTAACCACTGCATGAGGAGCAGAAGCCGGGAGTGAAGACGCTTTCCGGAATGGATTCGGTCTCAACTTCTAAACTGGACACCTCTTGATATACGTCGCCATAGGCAACGAGTTCCACCACCCTTTCTGAATGGTCAGGATTCACCGCTATGGCTGGATTGAATCCTAAACATATGTAAGATATATATGCGTCAACCAACTCAGACAGATTGAAGTCAGTTACAGGTTGGAAGTGGGACATCCTTTCCTTTACGCTCAAGAAAAGGAGAACGATCATTTGGTCCAGCCCAGCCAACGGAAGCCTTCAACTAACTAAAGCAAGAGAGAGCTGGCCATTAGGGTCCCGGCATAAGGCTCTTTTCTTAAACTACTACTGATAGTAGGAAAAAGATGCATAGGACTTTTTAAAAGCTACTATGATTATCCGGTAGAACTAGATGATCTTGCTTTCGGCATAGCCAATTCAAAAAGGTGAGTGCAGCCTCGAGGAGCTCGCCCCCCTATATGTAAGCAGACAGGAAAGAGATGGCTTCGACCACTATCATGATGAACTGCAGAAGGAATTGGATGATGATGAGGAAGGGTGAGGCGACCGGCAGGGAGAGGTGCGGAGCTAGAACGAAAGCCAGTGTATAGAGGAAGTTGAAAACTCCCAACCACCCTGCCCTGCCAGTGTGTATCCAAATAAGGAATGTGTGGAAGGCCGGGCTGCCAGGCTGCTGGTTCTCCTTTAGGTGAAGGCAATATAGATGGGAAAGAGACCGGAGGAACCTATCCTATCTTACATTTACGGTTGACTAGGGTTTAAAACACCAGGGCTTTACATTTTCTTAGTCTATAAATTAAGAATTTTTATATATAATGAATTTTTATAAACCTTTTTTGATACTAATATATTCATAATGTATTAGTATTCATGATAAAATATATTCATAATCATGAATATAAGCTATCTAAGAAAAATATATTTTTCTATTTATATTTCTTTTTATTAGAGCTTTACATCTTTTACATTTCCTAAATATATTAAGAAAAATATATTTAGGAATATATAGATTAAGAAAATATATTAAGAAAATATATTAAGAAAAATATATTTCTATATATATGTATGAACTTCTTATTAGAGCTAAATATCTAGTCTATAAAGGGCTTTACATCTTTTACAATTCTACAAATATATACCAAGAAAAATATTTTCTTAGTCTTTAAAGAAAAATATGAACTTCTCATTATTTTAAATATATTATGAGAAGCAACCATTTTTTTCAATTGGGAAAAAATATAGACTAGATAGTTGATACTAATATATTCATGATAAAAAATAGGAGAATTTTTATATATAATAAAAATTCTTGTTCTTTCGTGGGAACTCTGACATTTCATTCTCTAACGGTACCACCACTTACAATCTACTCTAAAAATGGTTGCTTCGCTTCTTCTTATCTATTGCCTTTTCTTTTTCTTTGACTTCAACAATCAAAATCAGTCTGTTGGTTGGTAGCGGGTGTCACGTTATAAACAAATGGCACATTTTCCTCAATAGCCACATATTAAAAGGGCTCGTCCTAACCCAGGATCAAAGAGAGACAAGGGGAGTTCGTTTGCATTAACCTATTGACTATCCCCCAATCTCCGATCTACGAAGAAAAAGGAGCCTTGTAACCGTAACCTTGGAAGAATCCCTGTCTAGCGCTTTTGTAAAAGGAGTCTTTCTCCCGTCTCAGTTACAGATCTTGGCAGTCCCCGATTCCGCTCTTCACATAAAGGTCAGGGCCACTCCACGTTAGTCTCTGTCGTCGGTTTCGGATCAG
This sequence comes from Sapria himalayana, assembly GCA_029783825.1. Classification (NCBI taxonomy): domain Eukaryota; kingdom Viridiplantae; phylum Streptophyta; class Magnoliopsida; order Malpighiales; family Rafflesiaceae; genus Sapria; species Sapria himalayana. Next base: position 845,225 of record JAREIK010002577.1, on the reverse strand, counting down.
CGTGACCTTGGTCATAAACCATGAAGCCTAAGTTGGAGATGGAGCCTACGCCTAGGACGAACTCAGTTCTCTCCTTGAATTCTTGTATAGGGCGAGCTACTCCATCCCTCACGCTTCGGGGCTGAGCTGACGCTTGTTTGTTTATTGGGATCATTCTCCCTGAACTGTCAAGAGCAGGTGATGCAAAGAACCTGACTAACTTTCGAACAAAGACATCCAGTTTGATTACGAGTTCGGGCTTACAGGTGGGGGCGGCTACTCACTAACCGGAGTACTTGCCATGATGATGTTATTTTCTCTCTCCGCTGGGTCTTGAGGAGAGAAAGGAACTACTGAACCAAGTAAACCGGCCTCAACGAGTCATGAGGGACTACAAAATGTTGGGGAACACTCTCATTTTTCATTGAAATTGAAGGTCGATCTCTTTTCGAACCAATCTCAAAGCACACGACTCAAGGAAGCGGACGACTCTGATCTTAAGACAAGAGACAATCGCCTTAAGGGCTTTACTCTTTCTATTGAAAGACTCGAGAGTCGTTGGGTTCAGTCAGGGGAAAGCTTTCCTAATCACTCTGAGTCTGAGCGGTCGTTGGTTCAACAAAAAGCTTTTGAAAAGACCATGCACATATAGGCTTATAGGCTGAGTTGGAGTGAGATCAGGCATGTTTGACTGTGAATTACTTTGAGGGGTTATCGCTCGCCTGCCGGACCGCTCTGAAGTGCCTCGACACGCCGCAGCCACGACTTTGACTCCTTTTATGCAATTATGAACTCCACGGAACTTTCTCGATGCCAACGCAACTTATCCTTTTGGAGCTGACGTAACAAACTACGCGAGCCTCCTAACGAAGCCAACATCAATCCTATCCGAATAACAAAAAGAAAAGGCAGTTTCATTATGGTGGTATACCAGCCGCCTGTTCTTGAACTTCCAGTTCCAATCGAAGCATATAGATCCGTAAATAGATTTGTATGTATAGCCACTTCAGTCGTGCTCGTCGTTTCTCGAAAGTATCTCTTTTCTGGGAACATGGTCAACCATAAATTCTTATGTTTGCGATTCTTCATCCACCGATGCAGAAAATGTTCAAGTTTTCCATTCTCATATGAGGCCGGAAATTTGCTTATTGGCAACAGGTCGGCACGAAGTGATTCATCATGCTCAAACATGAGCCGATCGCTCGTTAGGGATGGTTTATAGATCATCAAATTCCCACAAATGGAATGAGAAGTGGGTCCATGTAAATGATCGAGACCTCGCAAACAACAACGCTCCTTCCCCATATGGAGTTCGGAACCCAAAGGCAATCGTTGAGTGAACTGTATCTTCTTTGTCTTAGTTGACCTAAGCCGCACCATTACTACTGGGGTGGGGCTCGGCCTCCGAACCGTACGTGAGACGAGTTTCTGCCTCATACAGCTCGGGCCGAAGACCGGGGGAAGTTTTGGAGAGATGGGGAGACCCAGCAGCTGAACTTGATCCTCCCAAAAAAAGGGCGGGGATCAGCTTGCTTCTGAAACAATCCCCCAACAAACGAAGGAAGGGGGAACTTCGCGTTCTTTCTATTCCATTCCTTCCGGGTCCGGGATAGGCGGCTCAGACTAATCGAATATCTCAGAAGTAGTCGTCTGACCAATTTGCTCGGACACCAGACTGCTCCCGCCCAGCCACATTTCATTATCGCCCTAAATGGAATGGCTCTCTGAGTTAGGCTGTGCCTCGACCCGAGTTCCCACGTCCGCTCTTTATCCGCCGCAACCAAAGAAGTGGGCTTACAACATGAGTGAGGGCCGTCCCCTTCATTATCGACTGACCCAAGCTTGTGTAGCTTCTTCAAGAATCTATCTAAGAAGAACAACGGCGCATCCGTTTGATTGCCGGAACTGGCCCGGGGCCGGCTTTTTGGGAAGTCCGTTCCCACCGCGCTCACGGCCCGGCTGGCCTGCCAGTGGTAGTGGGAATTCTCCCATTCCCTAGTCAAAGACTTGGTTGGATGTGGGATCTACTCCACGAGGAGCGGTACGGACGTAGATGATATCATCACGACCTCTCTTTTCGTACCGCTAGGGATGCTTAACGCCACTTCGCCAACTGGCGTTACCTGCGCTTTCGTGTCTCTCAGTGTGGTCAGCACTGGGTGTTTCCGAGCAGCGAAGCTTACACCCATTCGCATTAGTTCATCCAAAGTTCCTGAACCTTATGCACGAATTCTTGAAGAAGCCATCTTCCTATCAAGGTTAAGGAGTCAACTGAGCATCTCAGCGGCGGGATTGAAGACCCGGATCGAATCAGAGTTCACGCCGCCCGCCCTGAACAAAGAGGAGGCGTGGGCCACAGGTCGCACATAAGCCGCCGGGTCGCACGACAGAAGAACACCCAACATACAGATGCACACTCTTCCATGTGAAATCTTCATCTTCATTTGAGCTTTTTGGTAGTAGTCATGACCAACACCCCTCAGCTGTCGGCTCGTTGGTAAGGCGAGAACTTCAAGCCCGATTTCTGGTGGCACACCCTCCACACAAGCACCGCCCGACGAAGGGGGGAAAGCTAAAGGCCCAAAACCTTCGAACCTTCTTTCGAAATCGAAATGGAGGTGCCTGGGGCACCTCATCTTGTCATTTCGTCATTGCTCATTCCCATTAGGCCGAAGTGCTTGGCCTTTCCTTCTCCGTGCCCGCTCACGCTTCGCTGACCTCTCGCGTGGTAAAGAGAAGAAAGTACGAAAGAATAGTAAACAGAGCACACCGCAGAAAGATTCGAAATAGGAGAAGTCCCCCTTGGATTCGAGAAGAAGGAAATGAAGAACGGGAACGAAACGAAAGAAGGCCTTTCTAGCTCGAGTTTCGGGTGAGCTTCTCCCAATTATGTCTGGTAATAGAATAGGGCGGCTTGCTCTGACTAAGACTCCACTTTTTGCTTCGTCTATTGAGCGTATGAATTTCCTGGAATGTAGAGAGACCAAAAGAGGAAATGACGAGATAGGAATAGGAATTAGAGTACCATTGAAAGAAGGGGCACATATGGGAACATCTCTACTGACAAACCATTTCAAGAGTACGGGTGCTGCCGTGCCACGAAGCACGACCATGGAAGTAATGAAAAAGACAAAGTTATGTAGTTGGACCATCTGCTCTATCCGTTCGAGTTTCGCTTCTATATAGAAGGTGAGACGCTCAAAATGAAAGTGTTCGCAACGTATACCAAAAGGAGACCAATGAAGCCGACCATGAATGACGAGTTCGAACTCAATATCTTATGAATTATTAAACAAATCAAAGCAAACTATCGATTCAATTGGATAGCCAGTCCACCTAGGTCAGAGTCACGTCGACGGGTATCCGAGAGGGAGGAATCCTCTGGTAAGGAGAAGATCAAGGCTTGAAGGGGTTTTGCTTCACCAAGTCACCAACCCACGTAGAGAGGGTGCTTCCGGTCCGGTCGGGCGTAAGCGGAATGGAGTCAACATGCGGAGAATCGTCAGAAAATTGGCTTAAGCGGTTCCCTTCGTCACCTTGAGCATAGAAAAGAAGATCCTCATCAGTCCTGCTTGCTCCATCTAGGACCGCTCCTTACTCTTCAGTCAAGCTGCATTCATTCTCCTCTTCTCGTTAGATAGATGGGGGATAGGAAGTCTTAAGCTTTATCAGGCACCTTCCATAGCTTCTTCCAATGAGATGGAGTCTAGGTTGGCCTTTCGAAAGATCAGATTTCACCAACCCAACGACCACTACCAGGGGATTCCGAGATCCGCTCTCAGATCGCATTAAGATTCTCAAACGGAATGAAAGCAGGAGATTCATGAGCTATAGTAGCTGCAAACAAATCTCATGACGGCGATCAAACAGCATGAGCTACGTCTATTGACGAGACGTCCTGACCCCCTCAACCGAATCAAGGCTCTGCTCCGATCCACACACATACTAAAAAGTGTTGCCAACGCCCGTTAAGTTTGATTGCCATCTTTCCCCCTTGTATACTTGTTGCTCCGGTACTAAAGAAAGGTCTTTTCATCTGAAGCCTTTCCCTCGTTCGTTCAGTCGCTAGTTCTTGTCCCCTGAACACAATTCCAATTTATCTTTCTATTTGAATCTTTCTCCAGCATGACTTTCTTGGAAGCGGGTATGGTGAACTTTTATATACAATTCAACATTCTGCTGATCATAATGATTGAACCCCTCAGTTTCGTACTTTTTCATTTCCTTTCTAGTTTTGCGCACTAAGTTACTTCGGAATGTTGTATGGGTTTCTCGCACAGGGCTTCTGCCCCTGAGCCTTGATTCGGCGCGGCTATGCAGTGGAAGGGAAGGAGCCTAAATCGACCCCCTCTTTCTTTTCTTTTTTCAAAGAACAAAAGCAGTACAAAGAGATGAGACTAAGCAGCCACCAACCGTTCCGATCCCTTGATTCAGACCGAAAACCTATCTAAAGTGGAGCCTAGTTTAAGCTGTCAAACAAATGATCCACTAGTAGGGAATGGATGGAGTCTCGCTCAGTAAAGAGAGTCGTAGAAAAGGATAAAGAATAATGGACTTTTTTTAGTCAAGCGTGAGCGCTTTCTCTTTCTAAAGCTAAAGTAAGAAGCGCGAAACTTTACTTTGAGTTTGAGAAAGAATGTGCTTGTTGTCGCTTTATTAGACAGTAAGCTTGTTTTATTGCTTTGAAAACAAAAGCAAATCGAGAAGGTATAAGGCGCGTGAGCGCTTGAGGCTTGACTCAAATCAAGGGCTTTTGTTCAGGTTTGGAACCCTATACAGTGTTTCCTTTCCAATCAAATGACAACTGCCTCTTCCTGCTGCGAGGGCGTTGCACGAAACCGCCTCCCATCAACTTCGCTGGTAGGCCCACTTGATAGGGCCTGTTCCCTCCACCAACCTCCGGTGTCGACATGTTGCTAGCTTCAACTCGGTGGAAGACGAATCCTTTATTCCCTCTGCTGTCCATTTCTTATTCATTCATTATGCTCGGCTGGTATTCCTTTCTCAACCCATAAAAACTATGAGCGTTAGGGAAGCCTACGGAGCGGGAAGACCACCGACCGAATGGACTGATCCGAAAAAGAGCGGCTCACGAGCAGCGTCGCTGCTTGATCGGCGGGGAGGAGCATCTCAAACGCTTTGACTTTTTCCCCGGGGCCGGAGATCAACCACAGGTACCACAGGTTGGGTTTGAGTGAGAGCCGTGTGATGGGTGACTATCCAGCACGGTTCGAAGAGCACTTTGAGTTTGCGCTGGTGAATGGAAGCCCCCCTATCAAGCAAGAAAGAAGCGGTTCTTTCCACGGCGAAGTCACCATTGACTCTATTTATTATTATGGTAAATCAGTGTATCAAGATGTCAATCTGAGATCTTATTTCGGTTCGATACGTCCACCTACGAGACTTACCTTTGGCTTTCGTCTCGGTAGGTGTATTATTCTACATGTTCCCAAAAGAACATTCATTCATTTCTTTCTGACTCGTCGACCACGACGCGAAAAAACCAGACCACCCAGAAAGGAGAAGGGCCAGTGGTGGACATTCGGTAAAGTAGGGCTGATCAGGTGTCTTCATTCAAGCGACAAGAAAAATCAAGAAGAAGAAAAAAACGAAGTTAGAGGTCGGGGGCAGTGAAAATAGTAGAATCGATCAGGCTCGACGACCGGGAGAAGGAAAACGAAAGAAGGATTTGGCCAAAAAAGAAGCAACGCTATGGATACCCTGACCAATCACCATCGAGAAATAATAATCTTTCTAAATTACTTCGGGTAAGCGGGGCCTTAAAGCATCTGAAAGACGCCAGGGTTGTAAATGACATAGCGTTCCTGATAGAAAATTACGACTCCTTCATAAAAAATAAGTTATTCAAGTTCTTTTTCCCAAATAAGTCCCGCTCCGACGGCCCGACGAGTCATATACTTAAAAGGACCCTCCCTGCAGTGTGCCTCTCCTTGAATTTTTCGGTAATGCAAGATTTCTTTTATACAAATACAAAAAGACATTTCGACCCCGTCGTAGTTCTCAATCATTTCGTGGCACCGGGCGTGGCTGAACCATCTATGATGGGGGGAGCGAATGCACAGGGAAGAAGCTTCGATAAGATAATACGTTCTTGCATCGCTTTTTTTGTAGAAAGCTCGACCAGCGAGAACAAGTGTTTGTCCGAAGCCAAAAAGATAAAGATGTTGACTCCATTCATTCGCCAAGCGAATGATCTTCGCTTCGCGGGAACAACAAAAACAACCATCTCGCTCTTTCCTTTCTTTGGTGCTACCTTTTTCTTTCCAAGGGATGGGGTGCATAAGCAACTTTTTTTTGAAGATGCCCGGGAACAACTCCTAGGTCAATTAAGGATCAAATGTTGGAACCTCATGGGTAAGGATAAGGTAATGAAATTGATAGAGAAATTAATCAACCTAGGTGGGATAGGAGAATTGATAAAGGGAATAGAGATGATGATAGAGATCATACTGAGAAACATCAGAATTCCATACGGGTACAACTCGTATTTGAACGAAATGCAAAAAATGCGATCTTTGTTGTCTAATAGAACAAACACTAATACCTTAATTGAGTCGGTCAATATCCAATCTGTTTATCAAAGTGCTTCTCCGATTGCTCAAGACATCTCTCTTCAACTTAGGAAAAAAACAAGTCCTTACATTTTTAGTCAAATAGTGAAGGATATTCCATTAGTAATGAAAAAAGGGGTTGAGGGGATCCGTATATGTTGTTCAGGTCGATTAGAAGGTGTAGAAAGAGCTCGAACTGAATGCGGAAATTATGGAAAAACATCTCGTAATGTATTTAACCAGAAAATCGATTATGCTCCTGCGGAAGTATCTACTCGTTACGGAATCTCAGGTGTCAAAGTGTGGATTTCATATAGTAAAAAATAGTAAAAAAAATATATGCTATATCCGAAACGTACGAAATATAGTAAATATCGTAAAGGCAGATGTAGTAGGGGTTGCAAACTAGACGGTACACAACTTGGTTTTGGAAGATATGGCATTAAAAGTTGTCAAGCTGGTATTATTTCATATCGAGCCATTGAAGCAGCGCGGCAGGCTATAAGAGGACAATTCCGAAGAAATGGGAAGATCTGGGTCAGAGTTCTCGCAGATCTCCCTCTTACTGGTAAATCTACAGAAGTCATAATGGGAAGAGGAAAAGGAAAGACTACGGGTTGGATTGCTCGTGTGTCCACGGGACAAATCCCATTTGAAATGGATGGTGTGAGTTTGTCAAATGCTCGACAAGCCGCTACATTAGCGGCGCATAAACCATGTTCGTCAACCAAGTTGGTTCAGTGGTCGTAATTGGTTAGTGGGGAAAACCGGGTCGGAAAGAATTAGGCGAAGTGTTTGTTCCTGAACGAAGGGAGAGGGGTAGACTTCGAAACAAGAAGTGGTTTGTGCTCTGCAAAAAAGGTTTTCTGTCTACGAGCGCCCGTCCGCCCTCACGAACGTAGAGTCACTCACTAGCCCGGTGGGTACAGGCAGGGTGGTCTACGATCAGCCAGCATCATTCCTGTTCTGCTTTAGCTTATCAAGCTCCGCACTGACACCACGCCCTTGTTGGTATAAACATTATACGAGGTGATGGTAACTCGGTATGCGGAAGGATCATCACACCCAATAATTCATACCTTTCGTTGTCTGACTGTGAAGGTCTGTTCTGTTGTGGAAGCGTTAGGGAACCTCGAAGCTCGAGGCAAGTTGTGCCATGGAGTTCGCCGAAATCTTTCCTTGCTCGTCTTTTCCAGCCAGCTTGGTTTGCCTACTTAAATAAGTTACCAGAAGGGCTTCTCCCAACTCAACGTTAGCAAGGAAGTTCCAATTTACTTAGTAATGACGTCTAGAGGAATTTATTTGAGCTTTAAGCTAGCTCAACGGGCTGACCTATTTATAATTTATAAAGCGGAGTTCGAGTCATCATCCTATGAAGCACCAAAAGTAGCCAAATAGGGGCTGACAGAAGGGGTTGCATTCAACTTCCTCATACGAAAATGATTGTGCCAGATCTGCTTATTCGGTGATCGGAGGTTTGGCAAGGTGATCGCACCTAATCACAAGAAAAGAGAGAACATTCATCAATCGCACCAAGTCGCTGGTTATTTAAGGAAAAGGGCTTATCAAAACCATAGGTTCTTTTTTCTTTCATGAAGAGTATTTTCCCCTCCCCCTTCTTCTTTTCTTATTCATCCGATAGGTCTTTGTCCATAGGACTTAAACATCCGATTTCTCACAATAATCCTGCCTATTCTTATCTTCAACCTTCAAAATAAGCAAACAAATTAGCAAAGAGCAATACGGCCGGAGGTTGTGCCTTATCAGTCGGAAGCAGTTAGTTCGGGGGACAAAGGAGAGTAAGTCCCGCATAGTTCTCTCAAGCGCAATTATATATATATATATATGAGAATCCAAGCACTGAGGAGGCGTCAGCCTAAACTTCGTGAATTAGAACAAACAGGTGCAAAAAGCAGAAGCAGAAATGGAATTCAGAGTCATGGGAAAGATTCCGCCGTTCAAATTCCAATAAAGGACAGCATCCCTAGCATTCCTTCTCCCAACCCCCGCATCTTGTTCTCCGTCTGTCTTTGTTTTTCCTTCCAATAAGCTTATCATAGCCCAGCCCACCTTAAGGAAAATAAAATACTCAGTGGGAAGAGGTAAAAGCAAGTAGGATAAGTAGAGTTAAGAACCGAAGGTTAGAGTCCCATCCCATTCTTTGGTTCAGTAGTGGAGCTTTGTTTAGGGGAACTCCCCTATGCGACATGAGTTTGTGGCTTATATCTATCTGATTACGCCATCTAGGACTTTTCCAACCGGACCAGCCGAACCTAGCCCCCTTTGAATCGATTGGTAGCACTTGAGAAAGAGATTAGGAGAAGAGGGTGGATCACCCAACGAATAGACAAGCTCAACAACAAAAAGGGAGAAGGACCGGCCAAACCTAATTCCACAAACGGGACTGCGACAGGCAGACAGGCGCTCGTAGACAGAAAACCATTTTGGCAGAGCAGAGCAACTTATAAAAAAACTAACAACTTTTGTTTCGGCTTTATAGAGCTGCTATCAGAAATCAATTTGATGCTGAACATATGGCATGTCCCGGGAAATGCTTATTCACGAATACAGTAGAGATTTAATAATTTAGGTAAAGGCGGCATCGAACCAATCTTGTTTATCCAATAGTCGACATAGAACTGGCGGACTTGAGTTATTTATTTTCCTTTTTATACGAGTGTACCGGCAGAGGTATTCTTAGGAGAGAGGCCAGCCTACGACTCCATAAGCACCGGATATGCAAGGGGCAAGCTCAGACTAAGGAGATGGCGACACAACCAGTACAGTCAAAATACAAAATGTTTATAGAGACTGGGCAAGAAGTGCAAGCCTCAGCTTGTAATTTTTCATCAAAAAGAGTGGTAATTTAAAAGAAGGGATGTCCGCCTAGGGCGAGAAGATCCTCAGAAGGGCCGGTTGGCATAAACCCACCATCATATAGCGATGGGTTTGAGCGCCTTGTTCTATTTTACGGTTGGAAGATCCATATCTACTAAGGCGCAGTAGTCAATCCGTCCAAAAAGACTATCTTCCCTTGCTTGTCTTTAAATGCCCTCCTTTCCCTAAGGCTACTTCAGGGAGTTCATCAAAAAAAATCGTACGATCGTCTTGACGAAAAGCGTCCTATGAAGTCTCAATCTCTCTGACTTTAGGGAGGCCCTCCACATATGGTTTGATTTCATTTGATCACACGGCTCAAAGACACATTTTCTTTACAACAGAGCAGCTAAACGTAAACAAGATCTCTTTCTTAGGTCGGTGTCAACCCACGGATTTGCGTATATAAAAGAAAGAAGACCCACGATTCGACCTCTAAAGATAGACATTAGAATGGATATTTCCACCGTTCACATTCTTTTTTGTTTTGTGCGCAATGCGCCCTTGGGTAATTCTTGGTCGATTTCTGATCAAGCTTCACTTTGTTGGAAGTGAGTGAGAACCTCTTGGATGCTTAGGGCTCATCGATAAAAGTCTATAGTGTGCAGGGAGACCATAGCTGAGGTCAATACTATCCTAGGTAGAAGTGAAAAGACTAAGGGAGATGCAGATTAAAGCATTGCTGATTCAGATTAAGAGGAGATTACTGAAAGGCAATTTTGGGGACAAATTTCATTACAGGCCCTTTTATTGATCTCCAACATGCAGCATCGGGTTCTATTCAAAGGCTGTTTAAGATGAGTGAGAAGCAGCCGCAACCCTCTAGGACAGTTAGAAAACGAGGAAGCTCGGGAAGGGGGCTCCCCTGCAACCTAATTCATTCCTTCTAACCTGACAAAGAAAGGGAATTGGCCCTGATACGTCTTCGAAGAATGTTAGGCATGGACTGCTAGCGGACTGGAAAGAATGACTTGTTACATCCTAAAAAGATTTAGAAGTACCTCAACGAATAGAGAAAAGTAAAGACAAGAATCAATCCGACGGAGAGAAACCGGTAAGGTTTACTTTCAACGTCGTGTCATCTCGTCTTTGGTTACTCTGGAAGAGTGGAAAGGCCTCTCGAGTCCTCTGGTAGGATAGAGTAAGAAGACTGTCAGCACATCTGAGCGCCTTTTTCCCGCGACAACACACAACACTAAGGTCCGTTCCATAGCAACATGGATTAGGATTACTCTTCGGAAGACTCAGCCCCGTAGGAATACTAGCAAATCCAATGTGACATGTATTAGAGGGCTATCTTTACTCTTTAGCCTGAGAGGCCTTCCCCCCCTGACTCTTTCTTTTATGGAAACCTCGCATTCAACCTCCTCGGATCGGACATGAACATGGATCTAGTTTAGGCAGCTTTCAGTCCTGAGAAAGGAAGGTCAGGTTAAATCCCGTTCGTAGATTAAGAAAGGAAGTATGTCAGCTCCTTTAGCCCCAGCGGCGATAACATAAGAAAGGGAAGGCATATCCGAAAGTCCCCCATCTCACTTGATAATGATGCCCTTTTTTCCCAAGCGATTCTCTTGTGTACGTGGATATCATTACTTTATTCTTTCTTATACGATGCATGCCTCCTCTTCCGGATAGCATCATTCTCTGCATCCCGGCCCTCCACCTATCCCTTCCTTCTTCTAATAACAGACAGCGAGCTAGGCAAACTCTTTTTATTAAAACCTGTCCTTCTCTGCCCTCTCCAATGCTCTCTTCGCTGGTTGCTTCCCTGGCCCGGTTTTCTTTGATAAGAAGATTCTCCCCGTTCTCATTTCCACCGCCCCCTCTAAGCCCTTTCACACCATTCGTCCGTCTTCCCTCAATTCCGAGCTATCCATAATCTAGGTTTTTTTAAACAGATTGATCGCTCCATTTTTTTCTTCGTTCTTCCCTACCTATCTGACTAGGTCAGAGCTTTCTTGCTGTTAAATTAGTTTATTGGACGGCTACTATAGTATATACTATACCTTCGAACGACGTCGAAAGGTGGGTTTAGTTCATCATCAAAAGAAAGTTGTTAAGCTTTCGGTTTCCTGGAAACTAAGAAATGGCAGAGCATTCTTTAGTTGCGGAGGGAGTGAGCCTTGCATCTATAAGTTGGCCGGATTACCTTACCGCAGCATGCTTGTCCTGCGGGCCCGTGGTCTTACTAAAACATCAAATTCAAAAAAAAAAAGACCTCTACGACAGCCAAAAGTAAGTTGATCAGACCGGGAACAAGCGAGCAAAATGGGTCTATACAATCAATTTGACCGGTACATTGCTGACCATAAGTCGGCATGATTGAGTTCTCCTGCAGATTCAAGACAGAACAACCTGTACCACAACCATTGGCATATGCGGTATGCGGGTGTCAGGTTTAGGTCTAGATGGATGTTATCGTTCCAGTTCTAGTTCGCTTCGGTGCTATATTGGTTATGCCCTGTGCTAACGCACAGGGCATAATATTCATGATAAAGATAAACTATCTAGAATGGGTTGAACTTCTCATTATGAGCAATATTTTTCTGGTTGCTTCGCTTATATTTTTCTTAATTTATAGACTAAGAAAAGAGAAAAAAGAAAAATATATTCATGATAAATAATATTAGTTGATAAACTATCTAGATATTTCTAGATAACATCCATCTAGATATTAAACTATCTATATTTTCTTTCACAATTGTAAAAACTATCTAGATATTTATTAGACTATATAGACCAGCATATAAACGTAAAAATATATAAAAATTTTCTTATTTTTCTTAGTCTATAAACTAAGAAAAATATCTAGTCTATTTATTTTGGATATTTTTCTTAATATCCAAATATAATTCATAATCATGAATATATATATATATGAACTTTTATATATAATATATTAAGAAAATATAACTTCTTAGTCTATATATTCCTAAATATATTTATAATTCATAATCATGATAAAATATATATATGAACTTCTTATTAAGAAAAATATATTTTTCTGACTAGATATAAAATGTAAATATAGACTAATATATTATGAAAAGATATTTAGGAATTTTTATAAATAAAAATATCTAAATATCTAGTCTATCTAGATATTTAGCTCTTTATAGACTAATAAATATATAGGTCTATATTAGATGTCTTATTTAGGAAGAATTGTAAAAGATGTTTCTAGATAGTTATATTTTTCTTAGTCGTTTGATGTTTCTAGCAAAGCAACAGTTCTGTCAGAGTTCCCAATTATAAAAAACCACGAAAGAAGCAACCATTTTTATTATATATACATTACACACCAATGTATATATAATATTAGTATCATATTTAGCAAGTATAGAGAGTACCCTACATAAATATGAGGCATAGTTTGGGAATATGATTGAGTTATTTTTTCAGAATGCAACGGCATACTTTTTTTTGTTTGAGGGATCAAATGGTACAAAAAATTAGGTATAATACCATTTTTTATAGTTTGGGGACGGGGGACACAATATTTTTAGAGAAAATAATGTTTTGGTGCACCATTCAAAAAAAAATTGAAAATAAATATCTCACTTTTTAATATTTAAAAATAGTTGCATTAAACTCTTAAGTAATTAAGTTTTGGTGAACTACTTTATGTTAATATGAAATTGTCATTATTTTAAACAAACTAACATGACTTACTATGTTGGAACTCCAAATAAAAAACCCACTCACATCCAAAACTCCTCATTATGAGCTTCCAGGAGCTCATGAACCTCATGACAAGCTTGTTACAAGCTCAATGAAACTCATCGAGGTCCCTCCACAAGCTTCAACAATGAGGTTGATTGAGCTCATCGAGCTCCAAAAATTATTTTTATTTGGAGTTCAAACATTACACATAATAAGTTAGGGTGACTTATTTAAAAATAAAAGTACATCAAAACCAAATTACTTAATAATTTGGCACATCTATTTTTAAATATTAAAAAATGGATTCTATTTATTTAAATTTTTTTTTTGAATTATACACCAAAACATAATTCCACCTAAATTTTAATATTTTCTATAAAAAAAAAACAAAATTAATTCCTGGACATAAAACGAATAAAATCAGAATTAAGATGTACGGACAACATAAAGCAAATCTCATGTAATTGTCGTATTCTTGTGAAGTGCCACCAAGGAAGAATAGAATCCACCACCAATGGCAATCAAACTTTCGTGATTGCCTTTCTCTACGATAACCCCATTTTTAACAACTGCGATCACGTCTGCGTTCTTGATCGCAGACAGTCGGTGGGCCACGATGACGGTGGTTCTATTCACCATTGCGCGGTCTAATGCATCCTGCACTGTTCTTTCGGATTCAGCATCAAGCGCACTGGTAGCCTCATCGAGAAGTAACACCCTTGGGCTTTTTACGACAGCACGAGCAATAGCCACCCGCTGTTTTTGCCCGCCAGATAACTGAACTCCCCGCTCTCCTACAACTGTATCGTAGCCCTGCATTTGCTTCTAATCGTCAACATGAAATAAGGTTTCAAACTGCTGCATCACCTGATGAAAACGAGATGAAAGTTTATTTTTTCTATATTCATTCCTAGTTTGATTCACCTGTTGCAATCCACTGATGAAATTGTGCGCGTTGGCCAATTCCGATGCTGCTGAAATTTCTGATTCACTTGCGTTTCCTTCTTTTCCGTATGCAATGTTGGCTCGGATTGTGTCGTTGAACAATGTGGGTTCTTGGCTCACGAGCCCCATCTGCTGCCTCAGCCATCTTATTTGAAGCCTTCGAATTTCCACTCCATCAAGAGTTACATGGCCCGAGTCAGGATCATAAAATCTTTGCAGCAGAGAGATCACCGTCGATTTCCCACTTCCGCTTTCTCCGACCAGAGCTACCGTCTACAACAAAAAATTACCATGAGCAATACAACAGAGGTGCACATGGAGCTTCGAAACAATGAATCGTACCTTGCCAGGAGGGATAATCAAGCTAAGTTGCCGAAATATTTGAACATCTGGCCTGGCAGGATACCTAAAGCCAATACGTACGAGTTCGATATCTCCCCTCACGTTATCCAATGTCATTCCAGAAACATCAGTAGGATCTATCTTGGACTTTCTGTCCACGATTGAAAATATTGAAGCGACCGCAGTCTTGGCTTTAGAAGAATCAGGTGCAAAGGTACTCGATTGGGATATTCCAATGGCTGCCATGGTCAAGGCAAAGAACACCTGAGATCAAAGAGAACCCCATGTTTGAAACCATCCGACAGGCAGAACTGAGAGTGGGGCATAGAACCCTATGGATCCGGAAGATGAACGCACTTGAAAAACATTTGAAAATTGTGTTTTTCCATGGGAAACAAGCTGAGCTCCTGCATAGAAGCTGGTGGCATAGAAAGAGAACAGCAGAAAGAAGGAGAGTCCAAACCCTGCTCCACTGATCAGACCTTGCCTCATTCCTATTTTCATAGGCCCTTCACATTTAGTTGTATACAGCTGCATCACTTTCTCTTCTGCACAGTAAGAGGAGACAGTTCTCATGCTCCCAACTGCATCATTTGCAACTTGGCTCGCCTCCTCGTACATCACCTGCAGAATAATTATGAAAAGTTAAAGAAACATTATGCTTGCAAACTTAATGGAGCAAGGCAGGCATTTCAAACCATAGAAAAAAAAAATTAGGGCAATGAAACATTAATGCTTTTCTTTACCTTTGCATCTGCACTGAAACCTTTGAAAAACTTGGCTTGGACGTATCCATTGATTCCAATCAGAGGAATTAGGGCAAGCACGATGAAGGCCAACTGCCAACAAGCAGTGAAGGCAATGACTAAACCTGCGATAGCAGATGCACAATTTTGAACCATGAGAGCTAGTGCATCTCCAACCAGAGCACGGATTGTGGCTGCATCTGCTGAAAGCCTAGCGCCAATAGCACCACTGGAGTGGTCAGGCTCATCAAACCAACCAATCTCCATGCGAACCACTTTTTCAAAGCACACTGATCTGATCCGTTGGACTAGCTTGCACCCAGCAACAGAAAACAAATATGTTTGTGATGGGTATATAATGAATGCGACAAGGCTCAGAACCAAAAATATCAATGCCCAGAACTCAGAGTCCTTTCGCAACTCATGAGGGGGTTTAAAAAATGCTTTGACCACTCGCGAAATCAATATCCCAAAGATGGGAAGTATTATCCCATTGATGCTAGCAGCTATAGCTCCCACTAGAAGAACTGGAATTTCTGGCTTGTTAAGATTTGCAAGTCGGCTGAGTGGCACTGCCTGTGCTTTCATGGGCACTGCCTGTGCTTTCATGGGTGGAGTTTCTGGTTCTCGTGGAGAAGAAATAACTTCAGGCAGGCCAACTCCTTCTGTAGATAATCCAAATAAGACATCAGAGGAATGATGGCTACTGTTCCCTGCTGCTGATGACCCGTTGCTTATGGACTGTTGCAACACTCTTTTTTGAGTTAGCTTCATTTTTTTATTATCATCTGTTTCTTCAGACTCATTATCCACCTCTTGTAGACTTATGAGCTGGGAGTATGGTCCAGTAGGATCCCTGACTAAATCAGAATGTGAACCTGTTCAACTCTGCCATTGTTATTTGGGTGATAAATTTGAAGACAATAAGAATAAGCACGCCACATATAATTCATTTGCAACTGATTCGGAGGTACCTTTTTCAACAACCTTTCCTTGGTGAATGACTGCAATTGAGTTGGCATTCCTGACAGTACTCAACCGATGGGCAACAACAACAGTCGTACGATTCACCATAATCCTGTCCAATGCCTCCTGCACCATCCTCTCAGATTCAGCATCGAGGGCGCTGGTGGCCTCGTCTAAAAGTAAAATGCACGGATCTTTTAAGATTGCTCTTGCTATTGCAATTCTTTGTTTCTGTCCACCTGAAAGCTGCGTCCCATGTTCGCCCACCATGGTATCCAGTCCCTATCGTCCAACATAAAATTAGTAAAATGGTTAATAAAAATCCGAAGACTTGTGACACACACACAAGCATCAACCAGAACCACCTTTGGTAGTCTATCAATGAATTTAGAAGCATTTGCAAGTTCCACTGCAGTATTTATCTCTTCCATGGTGGCACCATGCTTTCCATAGGCAATGTTATCTTTTATTGAAGCAGTAAACAACACCGGTTCTTGGCTGACAAGCCCAATTTTCTGCCTTATCCACTTAATTTGAAACTCTTTCAGATTGATGCCATCTATGAGAACTTGACCAGCTTGTGGATCATAAAACCTCTCTATTAGACTAATGACCGTGGATTTCCCACTTCCACTATGTCCAACCAAAGCTGATGTGGAGCCGGCTGGGATGGACAGACATAATCCATTGAAAATTTGCTCCTCTGGTCTGGCAGGATACCTGAAACAGACATCCAATAGCTCTATGTTGCCTTGAACGTCAGCTAATGTTCTTCCTCTTGTATCATAAGAATCTATTTCTGGCTGTCTTTTGATGGTTTTAAACATATTGTATGCAGCAGCTCTACCAGCAGCAAACGAAATAATGCAAGGAGTCGCTTGACCTAGTGACCTGAAACATTCGACTTTGATTGAACTTTGGCACATATGATCAAGAATCAATATGAAGAAAGGATTGATCAATCACACAGACATGATGTTTATAGATCATAGCAAGAAAAAAAAAATTCAAAGCATGCTTCTGCTTCGATAATAAACTCACATGGAGCCAGTCAACACAGCAATGATCACATTGATGACATTGCCACCATCATATTTTCCTCGCAGGATCATCTTTGCGCCAAACCACACTGCCAGAGAGTAAGTACTGAATGAAACGAGCATCACAACGCCTACGCCTGATCCAGTAGCAAGACCTTCACGAACACCTGACTTGTAAGCAGTAACAAGGAACTTGTCATAATCCCCTATTGCCTGCTTCTCCCCAGTAAATGATGCAACCTGGATTAGATTAAACCATCATCAATCAGAATTTCAATTACAAAAACTATGTTCTTCAGACATGACAGATTAAAGCTGCTGAACGAACAGTTCTGATGGCACTAATTGTCTGTTCTACTGTATTTGCTGCATCCGCATATGCATTTTGGCCACGAGTTGCCATCCTAGCAACCATGAGAGACATGATAGCTCCAGCTATCACGAGTAGAGGAATAGACGACAGTAACACCAAGGTAAGAAGCCATCCTTTGAAAAACGCAACCACAAAGCCCCCAATGAATGTTGACACTAGCTGCACAAATTTCCCAACCTACACAAACATGTTAACCACGATATGAATCATATCAAGCATAATAATAATAAAAATAAATCATGTTTTGAATGTGTGACCTTCTCTCCCATGGCTTCTTGTATAAGGACGCTATCACCAGACATTCTTGATACAACCTCTCCAGTGTTGGATTCCTTATCAAAGAAAGAAATATCTTGTCTCAGTATAGCTTTCAGATACAAAGCCCTTATCCGTGCAGCTTGTCTCTCTCCCGCAATCATCCAGCAAGTCACCTCTGAAAAGAAACTTGCCTAACTTGTCAGGCGAATCCAATCCAACCCAACCAAAAAAATACAATTCTGAACGTGTGTACTACTTACGCAGAAATGCAGCTACAGCAGTTGCAATTCCCAAGAAAACAAATTTTAATGACACCTGGGGTTTGGCAACAGAATTAGCAACATTCTCATTAACTTCAAGATAATGATTAAAACGCGACCCCCACTTACCGTAGAAATTAAAGATACCACATCATGGGCATTTTGGTTTTGTCCAAAAGTATTAATTAATTCTCCGAATAGAATTGTCATCAGAGGCATGCCCAATCCATTCCCAACAGCACCAATAGTGCCGGCAATCATCAGCATCATGTCCTTGGAATTTGCAAATGAAAACAACTTGTAAAATGGGACCGTGCACCTTTTGGCATCATCCCCATCACTTTTCTTTGGCTTTTTCCCATCTCCGTTGAGGCGCAGACTCGTGTGCTCATCTTCCCTGTCGATTGAATTTCTAGATGCGTTCCTATTTACATAATTCCCAGCTGAAGCGTCTTCCATAATTCCAGTCTCAACCTGTCAGGCAGGGACTTGCTTTTTCAACCGCCACCAACGAGTGCCACTATATCAACTTAGCAACACTGCAAATATCATTAGGACCAATCAATTATGTTTCAGCAAATCTATTCCCACACAAATCATTCACAGGAAGACCTTTTATTTGAGAAAATCTATTTAAACACTGAAAAATTCTAGGCCCCTTCCTTTCACAGGAAGATAGCTTCTCATTCTTGCTTTTATGGATTCAAGCATCTCCCCATTTCAAGGCAAGCGATTATGGAAAATATACTTGTTTTGTTACTATTGCTTATAATCTAAATCTGTTTTGTTATGTGTTTTGTTAATATATATTTTTTCTCTTTCAATTGGAGACGCTGAAATAATGCTGAAAAGACGAAAAAACTCGAAACGAATGACTTTTCTTCCCTAGTTATTACTTAAGAGGCTTGTCAAATCTGGATCAACATGATCGTTATTATTTAGCATTCTTTGCTATATTTAGGAAAGGAGAAATCTATTCCACGTCACATTTAGGGTATGAGACATGCATTCAACCACAAAAAATTCGGGACATATAATCTTGATTCTTGAATACACAAACGCCAGTATAACTATAATATATAGAAAACGGCGTTCTTGACGCATCTAGCAATGTTCTCTGCCAGTATATCACGCCAATTGGGCGTCCGGAACCACAACATGAAACATTATTCACGAACAAGACAGCCAGATTGGAGAAGTATAACGGAAAGACGTTTATCTTAAATGTCGATATTCTTTAAACTCGATACGCTCTTCAAATTGAATGAAACCTTACGAAAATATGCAACGATAGATTCCAAGACAAATGATATTAACTTTAATTTTAAACGAATACTAAAAAGAAGAAACAGAAAACGAAGCGTGGACATATTGCAATTAAAGGAAGGTAACGCCTGCAGAAACTGAAGCTCCAATCATAGAAACACCGACTTGATTCTTGTACGAAATGTAACAGAATGAATGAGTATGCGTTTGAAGAGGGTTTAGTTCGACGACGAACTGTCAGTTCTCAAGATATAGAATCAGGGTAGAAGAAGAAAAAAAAAGGATGAAAAGACGAGATCTTCTAATCTAAATTTAAGTCATGTTGGCGAAGGCGCGATGGGGGAATGGATGATGACGGGGCGACCTTCTAGAAGGCTTTCCTAGAATGATGAAAAAATGTCGACGAGGGAACGCCATACAAGCCACATCACTACGCAACGAAACGTTTCGCATTAAAAAACTAAAAAAAACAAAAAAAAAAAACGTTGACTGTGAAAATGTCGAAATGTCGAATCCAGAACTTATTGTTATTTTGTCAGATAGAAATGTGTCTCACAATAAAATAATTAAAAAATTGAAAAACATTTTTTATAATTAAATAAAACTAAATTTTTAAAAATTAAAAAAAATACATCAAACTCTTAACTAATTAAATTTTGGTGCACTAAAATGCCATGCAAGCCATTTCTCCTCGACCGCTCGCTGCTTGCCCCTTGCTCGTAACTCCACCGAGCGTCTCGGTGGAGCTTCTCAAACTCCATCCAAGAAGTTAGTGGGATTGGGTAGAGCTTCCCAAACTCCAGGAAGGAGCTCATCGAACTCCTCGATGGACTCAAGGAGTTCTAGCAAGCTCGTTGTTGAAGCTCGAGGAGCTCCTGGTCGGGTTTCAAGAGGCCGATGTGAGCTCATCAAGCTCCTAATCGAATATCATGGAGCTCGACGAGCTCAATGCAACTCTTGGTCGAACTCTTGGAGCTCGTCGAGATCTTCAAGCTTCATGGGCTCAAGCTCCCGTTGAGCTTCAGGAGCTCAACGTGCATAATGCAGCTTCTAGTCGAGCTCAACAAGAGCTCATAGAGCTCGACGAAAGCTTGTAGAGTTTGACGAGAGCTCAACTAATAAGCATGGAGGTCGATCAGGAGCTCAAAGAGCTCCATGGTCCTCTATGAGCTTAATGTAGCTCCTGTTGAGCTCCATGGTCCTCGATGAGCTTAATGTAGCTCCTGTTTGAGCTACATGGTCCTCGATGAGCTTAATGTAGCTCCAGTTAGAGCTCCATGTAGTTCGACTAAGAAATGCATTAAGCTCATTGATCAACTTCAAGATCTCCTCGAGCTTCAACAACGAGCTCGTTAGAGCTCCATTGAAAAGCTCATTGAGCTCCACTAAGCTCCTCGCTTGATCTCGAGGAGCTCCACCAAGCTCCTGGGTGGAGCTTGGTGGAGTTACAGGTGAGGGGCAAGGGAAAAGACGAGGGAAGAGGAGGAAGGAGAGAGGAGGAAGGAGAGAGGAGCAAGGATGACTAAAAATAAATTATAGGTATTTTGGGATTACTCTATTTGAGTGCAGTAAAATTCAATTAGTTGAAAGTTAGGGGTATGTTTTTTTAAATTATTAAAATTTTAGTTAATTTTTTTAAATTATTTTCTTGGGAATGCACCGAAACATAATTCTCCTATTTTTTAGGTAGTGTAAGGAAGTCATACCGACAATGGTGTCACCATGGCCAATTTTTTTAGGTATCTCGGACCACCCCGCCACGACATTTCATGGTTTTTTGCATATACCATGAATTAATGACATATCTCTAAAAATGAGGGGCCCAACATAACTCTTTTGTATATCTTTTTTCTATGTCATACCGAATCATGATGGGTCATGCTAAATCATGTCTGTTAGAGATTCAAAAAGTTCAAATAAATTCAAATATATAATATTTGAGGACTAGTTTATCTTTGTTTAGAACATATGTTCGTGATTATTACAAGAAAAATACCTCAAGATAAATTGTGCCAACAGTCTTTTCTTGTATATCCTTCTATTCTAGATAGGCACAACCAATATAGCACCGAACTTCATGATAAAGATAAACATATGTTCGCTTCGGTATGCGGGTGTCAGGTTTAGGTCAAAATTTTTACAATGGGTTGAACTTCATGATAAAGTGCATGATTGATGTGGCTTGGGGAGGCTCTATAATGAATAAGTCCTCATTGAAGCACAAATTTCAAATGATCGAGTATTTGAATGGAAGTATGCCGGAGTATTAGAGTTGGATAGATTGATCATTATAAAACTAAATATATAATTACATGAAAAACTAAATATAACTAAATATAACTTTGTTATTTCTTTGGTATGATAAAGTTTATTTTATGATGAAGTTACATGAAAAACTGAAGCACAAATTTCTTTGGTATGATAAAGTTTATTTTATGTTGAATAAGCATCACGTTGTTATTTCTATACTTGAAATCCTCTAACACAAAAGAATCACAAATTTAAACTAGTTATGATTTTGACTTTCAATGCCCAACATCATGGTTGTGCACAATACTATAACTTTGGTGTAATAGATAGAAAATGCCCAAAAAAAGATCAATGCCCAAAGCCACGACCATGTCCTAAAATTGTAACTTTGATGAAGCATCTTGGCTTAGTACCATGAATTTTTAATTAAAGAAAGAAGAACTAGCATACAAATCTTGGCTTTCTCTTAATAAGTTGTGATTGTAAATGCCTAACCCTAAAAATCCTTCAAACAATATATGTTTCTTTCCCAACACTACAAAGAAAAAACCCTAAATCCACAAATTTCTTTTATTTGATGATGGAAGATAAAAAATTTTTGAAGAAAATGGGCAGAGAAATGTGGTGCAAGGCAAAGACGGAGTGACAGAAGTCCAACACCATAGAAATCCCAACCAAGTCATGGTGCCAATGATATTTTTTGTAATAGAACATGAGCAGTAATAGATGGAATCATTACTAGCCAAAAAAAGTTTTATTAGAGAGATAAGGTTTTGCAAATTCATCCCTCCTTTTTGAGAAATTATAGAGGAGGGATTGATTACTATTTGTATATATAAAGAATGAGAAAATCCTTATATTGTGAATGAGTTCTATGTTAATTTGAAGGATACCCAAAGTAAAACATACTTTGTTAAAGGTATTTTGGTGTATTTTGATAGAGGGATTATAAATGAGTTACTTGGATTCCAAGGATCCAAAGATAACATAACTTTCAAATCCCTCTGAAAGCAACTAAGCTTTCCAATAATCACTAACATATTAATATATAAAAATGGTAAATATAGGGTGACTTCAAAGAGCACATATGACTATTTGATATTGAAAGAACTCATATAGATGAGTAAAGTTTGTTGTATTTTATATGCTCATTTTTATTACTGATACTCCATGTCTCAAAGATCATATCGGAAAGAGGAATATTGTTATATACTATCCTAATTGGTTTTAGTTTTGAAGTTGGAAAAATTCTTGAAAAGTTAATTCTCAATTTTCTCATAAGTGAATTTTTTGGCCAAAAAATTTTTTCTTCCCTGATTATCTTGTTTTGATTAGCTAAGAAAAGCCACATGGATGAACATGATAATGAAATGGTCTGATGATATACCCCCTGACATTTTTAGGCATTAAATTGGGGATTGATAGAAATTGAAAAGGAAATAAGTAAATTTTTGAAGAAGAATAATCAATAGTGATTTGTGAAGGACATATAAATGATGAAAGACAGAGAAAAGATAATAAGAGGAGAAACCCCATATGAAGCCTTCGTTGGGCAGAAAAAGTGGTGCACTTGGCAAGATTTATTATATTTTGGAGAGCATTTAATTGGTAACCAGACATATGGAAGAATGCTTGAAGAAGAACATCCAATCTCTCTACAAAGCTTTAATGGAGGCAACCAAAAGATGAGATGTTCTTTGGGAGGTCCATCTCAACCAAAATACTATGATGTTTATTATGGTTCAAGAAAAGTTTAAAGATAAAATCTTCAAACTTTTGGAAGAAGTGATGAAGTGTGTTGAGACTGACATTAGAAGAAGTAAAGAGTCATTTTGAGTCCTCTATAACTTTCTGGAAAAGAAGTGGTGAAATTTGGTGGCACATAGAGGCACACATATTGGAGATGAAATGCATTTTCAAGAAAATCATTAGGTTGAATAATTAGGGAAAAGCAAAATTCCTACCACCATCATCTCTCTTCCCATTGAGATGTATTGGGATATTTTGTTTATTGGTATACTTGATTTCTGTTGCAATATGTTGAATAATGTGATATGGGATGTATTTTTTTTATTAAGGAAAAAATCATTGCTTGGGGATGGTCATTAATTTTAGTATGAAAGTTTGATATATAAAATATCAAATATTCTAGTGTATTTGGATAGTTTTTAATGATGTTTAGGTATAAAAATGAGTGATAATTACAATACTTTCAAGAAATTGGTTTTATGATAAATTGTGATGAATAGTAGTGAAATTATTGTATTTTTGGATGTAATTGGTGATTTGGTCATAATTAATTCAATTGGGCAGTTTCAATATTCATTCTTGGAAAAAAATCTACATAATTAGTCATTTTAATCTTTATATGCCATAACCCTACTATCTCTTTAGCACAATTATTTTACTGGTAACATATTTTTTGGCTAAGATATTATCTTATAGTCATGTTCATTTCTAGCAATGCAGCTTTATCTTTATTAAAGCTTAATATTTCTAAGTCCATAGTTATGACCATGTCCTAGTACCATGACTATTGGCTTTGATATACAAGGTAAAGGTAGAAGTCATGACTTTTGGGATGTAAAGAGTTTAGAGAGCTTTCCAAAGCCATGATCACTTCAAGTGCTACTTATTTTCATGCTTTAGAGACCAAAGTCCAATGTCACAATATTATTCCAAAGCTATGACTTTCTACTTGGAAAATACCTAGAATTCATGAAGCATAAAAATATGGAAAAAAATGAAGAGAGCATATGTAAGCCAACTAGAGGTGTCAAACGGGCCGGCCCAGCACGGCACGGCCCGTTTTTCACGTGCCCAGCCGTGCTGCCGTGCCGTGCCGGGCACGGCACGGTTTTTAAAATTCGGGCACGGCACGGCCCGTGAGCACGGCAAGGCCGTGCCGTGCCGTGCCGGCCCGCTCGGGCACGGGCGCACGGCAAGGCAGGGCAGGCGGGGCGGGGCGGGTCGGGTCTGTTTGGACCCGACCCGCGGTCTTTTTACCGGGGGCGGGGCCCGGTTGGGTCACGAGTCACGACTCAGTGAGTCGTGACCGTGAGTCGTGACTCGTGACTCGTGACTCGTGAGTCGCGACTCACGAGTCACGACTCAGGCACGCGGGCCGACGTGCCGTGCCAAGGCACGGCTCGTGCCGGGCACGGCCCGGCACGTGGTTCTTGCGGACGGGCCCGGCACGGGCCCGGGCACGTTTTTTTATCGTGCCGGGCCGGCCCAGGCACGGCCGAACCGTGCCGTGCCTCGTGCCGGGCCGGGCCGGCCCGGCCCGTTTGACACCTCTAAAGCCAACCAACATTTTTTCTTCTTCGCCTTTAAGTAAAAGCACAGTAACGACCCTATTAAAGTTTTTTGTAATCCTAAATGGATCTAAGAGAGAGCATGGGATCTAAGAACAAGACTAAACCCTAGAGTTTGGAGGTACAACTTTCAAATCTCTCTAGAGTAAATTTTGGGAATTCAATCAAAATAATATGGAAATTATGTTTTGAATTCTAGATTTTTGTGAGGGATGCCATTGAAAACTTGAGATTCACAAGATGTCTTCTTATATATCTCATATGAATTACTCACTAATATTAGGCTAAATTAAGGTTTGAGGTTTGTTTATTTTGATTTGTTTTGTATGGATACCTTGATATTTAATTATGATATATTAATAGAATTAATAATTATATAAAAATGAAATTAGGGTTTATTGGGGTTGTGAGTGTCATCATGGTAGATGATGATAGGTAAACTATGAGACTCACTCACACATATAGTAGGAAGGAAGTGATAGCCCTTCTAACATTGATGTCTGAGAAAAACTTATAGATCAAAACCCAAAACCAAGATATATTATTCATTATGAATATGCTACTCATGAAGCTGAGAACATAAATACTTTTACATGCTAATATATTGCACATATCTTAGAAAAATCGACTCTTAATTAATATGAGCATTTTATAAATTATTCTTCTAATTATTTCACATTTAGTGTGTGAGTCACATCATCACAATGGAAGATGATGATAAGTAATCCACATAACATGTGTGAGTGGTGATGCCAATGAATTGACAATAATCATTTGAGTTGCTTTCACTCATGTGGTTGACATCGAAAGAATTGAGGAAAGACATATGTTAAATGTGTGAGTATGACACTGTCAATAGTAAAAATGTATTTATGACCACATTAGTTCAAATTTATTAAGATACCCAAAGTTGGAGAATAAGTATGTACATATGAAGCAACCATCAAAGATAGTTGATGAGTTTCCTAAAAGGTATGAACTTTTAAATGACCCTTGAGCAAATTTGATTTGTTATCTCAGTAGCAAAATACCATGAGGATAACTATGAAGGGATAATCATTAGGATGGGCTCAATGGTGATAACCACCTTGTATACCATTAGGGGAAAGGCTATTCTGATAATAATTCAACATTCATTCTATTTTTAACCTCAACACAAACATTTAAATATGTATCATATGAATGAAAATGAACAAACTCTTAGATCTAAGAGTCTTACCAAAACTCTTTAATTATTTTCGCTACTAGAATAGTGTTGTCTCATTATTGGTTGCTGAATCGCCTATACAATTTCTGTGTGATCAATCTTTGGACAAAAGTCTTCTTTACTACTTATATACCCCATATACTTGTAGATCTTTATTAATGAGAGATTCTCACCAACAAGCTTTGAGATATTACCTAATTAATAAAAATTGAACAGCATAACAAAGTCACAATAATATATTATGTTAACTTCACCTTGATATATCACACTTTGTGATAGGATAGGTGTACTACTTATTGTATGAAAAAATCTTTACATATTTATCATGGTCAATCACCAAGAGTTGACAGGGTATGATTGTCAATGAGGACGGTGAACCCACTAGGTCAATCAATTTTGATAATGCAACATATTTCAAAAAAAAATAATGAAAATTATAAAAAGTATGTTTTTTAACTATATTAGATTTTAAAATTACATACAACAATCATATGTGCTTCAGAAAATTTTCTTATATTTATAGAAAAAGCTTCCAACTAAAGATATTAAAAGAACAACACCATGAAAATCACTAGCACCTAACAATATATGCTCCAATCTCAACAAGAGATTATCATATTAAGGTATCAAGTGCAAGGTCATGTGATTCAACACCTTGTTGAAAAACCATAAGAAGCTATTTACTAAGAATTGATCGATAAGTCAGTAGAGTGTCTATGTGTACGTGTAATTGCACATGTATGACCACCATATGTGTAATTGGAACCAATAACTAGGTTGTAGACATAGAGAAATTAAATACGATTCTTGTAATGAGAAATAATTAGATGTAATATTAAAGCAAAAATAATGATATACAAATTATAATAATGTAGAAGACTGATTGATATTGGAAACATATTTTCAAGTGCAACTACAATTTGGGCCAAATAAATGTGGCAATACATTTGACTAAAATGAAATAATTTAGCTATAGATGTAATATCTTGAATTGAAAGCATGCAACAAAAGTCAAATTTCATACTGAAGTGAAGGACAGATGAATTTAGTTTCATTTTATTTCTACTCAAACTTGATTAATTAGTAAGTCAAAAGAGATGTTTTGCTACAAAACAATAAAATTAGTATGACTGTAAATGTATTCAACTAACCCATCATCACACTTGTCTAATTTTCTATATTCATGAATGAAACAAAATATTTCATCATTAATCTCTATTCAATTAAATATACTGAAATAATTATACATTTTGATTAATCAGAAAGATATATTAGTTAAAATTTAAGCATGTGCATATGTTTAAACATGTATATTTACATACAAAATAGTATGTATCTATATAGAGATGTGTACAATAATATATGTGTGTGCATATATATACAACATTAAAAAAAGTGTGTGTGTGTGTGTGTGTGTGTAGACACACATTAAGTATTTTTTATTTATACATATATGCACACACACACACACACACACACACACACACACACATATACCATTAGTATATAGGCTCATATACATATGAGTGTGGGTGTCTATATATATAAAAATATATATAAGTATATATATATAAGCATATAGACAATTTTTTTATATACATGTGCATGTATTCATATACACTAATACTATGGTACATTCATACCTACATACCTATATATAGATAACAATGTGTGTGTGTGTGTGTGTCTATATATACATACAATAATGTCTATATATATGAATGAGCATTTATACTATTGTGTTTATATATAGACATTAATAATATATATGCATGTTCATGAATATTTATAATAGTCTGTAACCCAATTTGTATGCTTATACTATGATATATAGATATATGCATATCTATATATAGATAGTAAAGTATGTGTGTCTATATATGTACAAAATTATCTAAGTCTATATTATAAGCATGTATGTATTTATATATACATACATACATGTACATATATGTATATTACTATATATTATACACACACAATAGTATATATACATATATACACGAGTATTTGTTTGTGTGTGATCATTTTTCTATATATATATATATATATATATATATATATATATATAAGTAGTATATATGCATATATACAACAATATGCTTGTGTATGTGTATACCACGTATTAGATGTGTCATGTGTGTGTCTGTGCTTATACACATACAAATGAATTTTACAGTGTATATGCATATATACAACAATGATATATATTCATATATTTCCTTATCTAGAAGTATGTGTGTTTGTGTATATGTATAACATATTATATATGTATATATATGCACACAACAAGGCTTGTGTGTATCTATATATAGAACAAGTGTGTGTAGATATACATATACAAAAATATATGTGTATATATAGTCACGTATACTAATATACATAAATAATAGCAGTATCATGTATATGCATGTATATATATATAATAGTATATTAGGCTATAAATGCTTATACTATGGTATATACATACAAACATATTTATATATAGATAGTAGTATATAAGTATATATAGGCATATATACTAGTATATATATATATATATATATATGTACATAAATGTATACAATAGTATACATGTGTGTGTAAATATATTTATATATAATATAGTATACATGTATAAATAGATAATAGTAAATACACACACACACAAACATCTATAAAATTATTTTGTGGTATATACATAAATACATATATATAATCAACAATATATAAGTATCTATATATTGATATATATATATATATATATATATATATATATGTATGTATGTATGTATATATATCTATATGCATATTATTGTTTGTATGTATATACATGTATGTAGCTATGTACATATATATACATGTATATATTTATACATATATTTAAGTATTTACACACACACACACACACACATATTTATTTATAAATTGATACTTATACATATATACATATATATACATATATATACATATTATTATATATGCATACATGTACACACACACACACACATATAATTATATACATATTGATATGCACATAACAATATTTAAGTATTTATTTAAATATGCATGCAATTGTATGTATATATTTATACATATTCTCGTGTGTGTGTGTGTGTGTGTGTGTGTGTGTGTGTGTGTGTGTGTTGCTATCTACATCATTTTCAATTTAAATATATGCATTTAGCAATATCTGCATCAAAAACATATGTTTTGGGTCATACCAAGAGTGGATATGGCTTGCTGCACTAAAAAAATACAATTCCCACTCTATCCTTAACCTCATCACACCATTATGTCAAAAAAAAAAAAACTAAAAAGAATCATTGATTAAGCAAATAGTATACACTATTTTCGAAAAGTGTGTGTGTTTTATTTTATTTTTTATTTTTTTTTATTTTTCTATTTACTTTTTTTATTTTTTATAGCAAAACCTTCCAAATAAGGATATTAAATAACAAACATCATGAAAATCACAAGCACATGTAAATATTTTCACCAACCTCATAATGAAATTATCTCACCAAGGTGATTAATTGCAAAGCCATGTTATTCAACTCCTTGCTGAAAAACCATACAAAGCTAATAACTAAGAATTAATTGATATGTCAAAATAGTGTTTCTTTATACATGTAATTCTAAATATATTGACCACCATATGTAATATTAAAACAAAAAATAATGATATAACAATTGTAGTAATGTAGAAGACTGATTGATATTGGAAACATATCTTCAAGTGCAACAACAATTGGGGAAAAATAAAATCTGGTAGTACATATCATTAAAATAAAATATTTTTGCTATTAAAATAATATCTTGAATTAAACGCAGACAACAAGAGAAATTAGAGTGATGAAGTGAATGAGAAATGAATTTAGTTGCATGCACATTTCTACTCAAACATAGTTAATCATTAAGTCAGAAGATATGTTATGCAACACTACAATGAAATTAGTATGAAAATCCATGTATTCAACTGACCCATCATTAAATGTGACTAATTCTTTAAATTCATGAATGAAGCAAAATATTTCGTCATTCATCTTTGTTAAATGTACTAAAATACATATACATTTTGAATAAGTAGTAAGATATATTAGAAAAAATTTAAGCATGTATATATGTGTGTGTGTGTGTGTGTGTGTGTGTGTGTGTATGTATAAATATGTAAACACACACACACAAAATAGTATGTAAGTATATAAAGATATATACAATAATATATGTGTGCAAATATATACAACATTATAAAGTGTGTGTATATATATATATATAAACACACACATAAGTATTTTCTATGTGTATGTGTGTATTACATTAGTATATAGGCATATATATATATATATTTATATATGTATATATGTGCAAACAATGCATATGTGTGTGTGTGTATGGAACAAGGTGTGTGCATGTCAATATATATGTACAATGATATATAAGTGTATACCATATTATCTCTCTATCTCTCTCTCTCCCCGCCTTTACCTCCTTCTCCCCTCCCCCCCACTTTCTGTCACCCTCTTTCTTCTTCTTTATCCCTCTCTACCATTCTCTACCCCTCTCTCCTCCCCTCTTTCCCCACTTTCCCCCTCTCTCACCATCTCACCCACTCTCTCCCACTCTCTCCCACCCTCTCCTCCTCTCTCCCCCTCTCTCCCCCTCTCTCCCACCCTCTCTCACCCTCTCCCACTTTCTCCCTCCCCCCCTCTCTCTCTCTCTCTCCTTCCCTTTATGTTTCTTTCCCTCCCTCTCTCTTCCTCCCTCTCCCTCTCTCTCTCCCTCTCCCTCCCCCTCTCTCTCCCTAACTCGCTGCCTCTCTCTTAGGCCACTATCCAGAAGTTGTTCTAGAATTTGCTGCTTGAAGAGTTTGGACATAAACTATCCTCTTCACTCCAAACCAATGATTGCCAAATCATTAGCGATTTGCTAACATATTGAATAATAGCCAACCAAAACCACAATATGTATCAATATTTAGAGTTTTTCCCCAAAATCTTAAGTTTACATATTTGTTCTGAAATTTTTATGTTCTAGGTTTTTATATTCTAGAAAGTGAGTTTTTGGTTCAAAACATTATTTTGATGTGTTAAATGGCTTAATGACATTTATTTGTAAGAAGTCTTTGGCATATGTTTTCACTTGTATTACATTGAAAAATATTTCAATTTTTTCTTTTCATCTCATTTTCCTATTACAAGTCTTTATATAGTAACCTAAAAAATATCAAACTTAAATTCTAAGTTGCAATAGCATAACATGTCATGACTTCAATCATGTCATGACACCAAATAATAGGTTGCAACTTGAATCTTTAAGTTACTAGTCACAAAAATATAAAATATATTATGACTTCATTCCAAGTTAGAACATGTTGCAACACCATATAATAGGTCGCAACTTCATTCATGTCATAACTCCATAGAATAGGATCACGGCTCGAATCCTTATGACATTCAATCATAACAATATAAACTGTGTTGCAATTCTATTTATATCATGACACCTAGAACATGGTCATGACTCTAATATATGATATTTCTAGCCACAATAATGACATTTTGTGATTTGTTCTTGTTTTGAAGTGACTTCACACATCAAGTCATGAAAATGAACCCTTATTCTAGCTTTAGAAGTATGAATCACCTCTAATATTTTCTCATTTGGTGAACACTCTGTTTCATCTCAGTCGCAACATTCAAGTAAGCTTCTATCGAAGGGAGGAATGATCATGTTGATAAAACACATTCTCCCTTTACTTCCCATTTACATGATTCATTTTGTGAGATCTACTCTCATGGTGATTAAGTTGATGGAAAGACAAATTTCGAAATTTTTGTGGGGACAAGAGAAGGATCTGAAACAATTGAGATGGATAAAATGTGTAAACCTTTGCAAGCCAACAGGAAAAGGCGGCTTGGGGTTTAGAAACATTCGAGATATTTCTAGAGTATTGAAAGTGAAACTGTGGTTGGAATTCCAATCCAAATTCTTTCCTCAATAGGTTTTTGAAAGATATATATTATCGACTGGGATTCCCTGACAAGAGGAAGAGATATATTGACACACTAATGTAAAGAAGAATTAAGAAAGAGAGTGAAATGATGAAGAAATATATTGCCTAGAAGTTTGGAAGCAGCAATATATTGTTTTGGCTTGATAAGTGGTTGGATTCAAAAAAGTAAAGCTCATTTGGTTTGTCAGATCCTTCTGAAACACCCACCAAATAGTTTTTGAAAAGGGATGATTGAGATATTGATAAGCTTAAAATAGTCATTTTTCCTAGTATGGTGGTATGGATAATGAATGTAGAAGAGGACCAGTAGACAAACCGATTTAGCTACCTAACTAGGAAGCATTTATGTTCAAGTCAACCTGGGAGATCGTGCATACTAGGGGTGATCTGATGTTAGATCATATAAAAATTTGGCATAAGCAAATTTCTATTAAAATTTCTTTGTTAGGTTGGCACCTAGTGAATAATTTTATTCCGATAGATGACATACTAAAGAATAAGAGCTTTTGCTTGGTAACCAAGTTTAGTAATTGCCCCAATGAAGAAATAAGTATTCACGTGATGCTTCACTATGAGGAATCCTAACGTGTTTGGTGAGAATATTTTCAATTTTGAATATCTTGAATGTTATGATCAAGTAAGCTTAAAAGCTTGACAAACTGACGGATATAAAAATCCCGACTGGCTTACCATGGATTAGGAGATACATCTCTCTATTGATATGTGGGAGATATGGAAAGAGCATAATGATATTAGATTCAGAAATAAATAATTTTCGATTGACATGATCATTTTCGGAATCGATGCTTTAGTCAAGAATATTTTGCTGTCATGTAGACTCAAAATTAAATGGTAAGGAAAAGGTGACTCCGTCTTATTGCTACTTATTGTTGTTGTTGATTTGACGGTTCCTTTGAGTATGATTTATAGGTCATGAGTATCTTTAGATGACTATGTGGAAGTCGAAAGATGGAGAAGGGACAAGAACTTAGGTTTCACATTTTTCTTAGTTTTTTGTTTCTAATTTTATGTTGCAGGTATGAGATAGGTTGAGGACAACTAGATGAGTTTAGTGATGCAAAGCATGATAGGTGGAAAGCGGCTCATCAGAGTTATTTTTATTTATGTTTATGCTTTCAATTTCTTACATTAGCCATACATCTCTTGTGGCACATCTTTATTTGTGGTTTTACGTGTAATTTGTGCATAAAACTAAAGGGTGTATAGGATTCATTATGTCTGCCTAAATCGGCCAACATTAGCTGTATCTGTGATACATTGTTTGCATGTTTCTAATAAAATAAAACCTAAAAAATCAAGATTATTCTTCTTTGTATTGATTTTCTCCAACCAAATCACCCTTTAATCAACTTGCTCCGAGATGAAATAATACTATATACAAATGTACATTGTTCTTATATGGAATGCCAAATTTATTGCTTAATAGATGACACTTTGACTCTTGTATCTAAGCCTCAGGAACTTCTGTTGAATCCAAACTCTTCACGTAATACTTATATCCAAATAACTTCCTTGCTCATCAGAGTATGAGTCATATACTCTACTTCCATGGATGAATGGAAAACAATAGTTTGCCTTTTTCTCATCCAAGTTATAGAACCACCTTATAGATTTATTACATACCTACTTATAGACCTTCAAATATCCACATCTCAAATATTTCATCATTGTTGTTCTCACTGAACTGTAATACATAATCATAATACCAAAATACTTTTTTGAGGGCACTCAATTTCTGATTTTTGGATTGGACATAAATTTTTCAAGACTCCAAAAACATGTGAAATGTCAGGTATAATACATACCATGACATACATTAGGCTCCCAATTACACGGGCATATGAAATGAGAGCAATGTCTTCCTCTCCCACAAAGTAGAAGGGCACTGCTCAGTGTTTGGCATCTTCTATTAATAATAAAATTAACTACAATTATATGAGTCTAAAAGTAATAAAGATGACTTTTAATGTCTGGATATTGATCCCATAGATATTGATATTTTGGTTTTGAGATGGTTTCAAGGCTCTCTACTATCCTGACTAATCATATTTACTCAATTTAAAGGGTTCCATGGTTGATTTACTTCTTGTGTATGGCTTTTTCCATTTCTTAAAGTCCATTTTCATATAGTTTGCATTTTATTGATCTAGTAGATGATAAAGATCATGACCAAAATGTTGGTCACACTCCTCACACCTATTACTTAGTTGATGAAAATAGTTCATGTAGACAATCAAAATGATACTGAGAATAACTTCATTGCTAGAGACACATATAGTCACTCAACTTGGTGAATTCTTCCAGCATGTATTCTTATTCACCTATTAGTCATTATACAAATCACACAACCCCCTTGGGTAGCCAAATACTTGGTTGATACTCAGAACATTTCATCAGTCACTTATCAAAATTCATATGATTAATATCTAGAGTATGTATGCTTGGTTTGAACATTTCATCTAGAGAGTTATCTACATATGTGCTCTTATTGCATATTACCCTTCTAAGAGTCACATATGTATGTTCATATTACCAATCACCATCCTAAGAAAAAATACATGGCAGGGTTACTATATTTATTGGATGTTGGAGGTGGATCAATGTTACTATATGAATAGCAACCTTGATAAGCTATATACATCTTAGATAAACCTAAGATGCTAGAATATTTCCTAAAGGAATCCATTAGTGTTGAATCCTTTTGTGGTAATTTGCTCTCATGGATAGAACTTCCCTTGGTGTTGACTTTTTTTTTTGGCATTGGGAATCACTTCTATTGCCAATTTACTTTGTCAGAGCATGATTGGTAGAGTTTCCTTTGAATTCTTCTTCATTTTATGTTCTATTCTATGTTGTGTTAGGAATTTGTCCCTTCTTTTACCTTTTTTATTCCTAGTCTTTTTTACACTTTATTCGAACTCAAGGTTTCCTTTTATATCCTTTTCTTTTGAAATCTGAAAAATTAGAAAATAGTTTCCAGTCTAATTGTTGGGTACTACTAATGTGAGATTTCTTCTAGTTCCATCACTATTGGGTAGCATGAAACCTGATTGATAATATGTATCTAAGTAAAGTAAAAAATGACTATTGCTATTTAGAGTTAGCATCATGATAGTTGAAATATCATCATGACCGAAGATTAATCTATCAACTAACATATGATATTGTGATAAATTAAAGATTATCATGACCGATAAATAATGTCTTGACATATTGAGATATCATCATGACCTACACATGAATATTGATGCCAAGTATTAAAGTCATGACCAATAATGTATTATCATGTTTGATATAATTCGAGGACTGCCTAATTAATGTCATGACCAAAGAGATGGTATCATGACCATAGAGTAAAGTCATATGGGTGATGTGATATCATGATTAAGTAATATGATTGTAGTTGTGATCAGGATAGATGATGTTGCAACATATGAATGTTGCAACTCATAAATATGTGGTTGAAGCTTCATCTTGCTTAGTCACAACTTCTTTTCTTCCTATGTTACACACAGTAATCATGACATAGACTTCTGAGTCATGATTCAATTTTGGTCTTTTTTGTTTTTTTTTTCCTTTTTGATTTCTTTGATTTACAATAAGTTGTCTAAAACTTTTATTTTAGGTGAAATATTCATAATTAGCATATAATCAAATTTGGTGCATTAGAATTATGCAAATTATGAATTCTAAAATATAGGTATAATTGATGCCAATCAATACCCCTAACCTCAAAGTTTTGCTTGTCCTCGAGCAAAGAAAAAAATAAAAAAATAAAATATTATTCCCATTTAAAGTAAAATGATTGACATAAAATTCTGTGTGTGTTTTTTTCAAAATACAAAATCAGAGGTTTTTATGCTTAAATAAAATCCCACCTTGACATGAATATGGTGACTTAATGTATTATTATCATGATGTGGAGAGAAGTAGAAACTAGAAGATAACATCTCAACTCTGCAAACATGGTTGCGACTTCAAATCGATAGTGATTTGATTGTGTCAAAAGAAACTAAAAACTTACTTATGTTTTGTTGGTACGACTAGTAGGAGCTTTGTGCTTTAGTAATAAAGTCTTGGATGGGAAATCCAGCTCAAGATAGCAAGAATTTTCATAGTAAGTGGGAAAAACTATCATGAAGTGTAAAAGGTATTTATGATAGATAAGTTGGACCATTAATAAAAAATAAGATTGTAACTGAGAATTGAAGTAGGTTCCATTAAATGATAATGTGACAAAAAAATGATCATCTCAATGATAAAGTAAAGAAGTGAATAAGAAGAAAATGTCATGATTAATAAAATACAACAATGACTTAGGGATGAAGTCATGACAAAATGATGATGTTGTAACATTTCTATTGTTCTCTTTTCATCTCTCTCTCTCTCTCTCATTTGCTGCCTCTCTTTTAATCTCTCTCCCACTTTGTCTCCCACTCTCTCTCTCTCTCTCACCACAAACACACACACACACACATATATGTAACTCTTTCTCTTCCTATCTCTCCCTCTTTTCTCCCTTCTCATCTGTTACTATATCTCCCTATCTCTCTCTCACTCTCCATCTCACACTCTCTTTCCCCTGCTCTTCCCCCTCTCCCTTCCCTGCTATCTTTTCATCTCTTTCTTATTGACTCACACACACACTCTATCCTCACTCACTATCCCCTCTCTATCCCCTACCTAACTTTGTCTCTCCAACATGTCTTCCTATCTCTTTCTCTCACTCTCTCTCCCACTCTATTTTATCTCACTTTTCCCCTCTCCACCAATTCCTCTCCATCTTTTTTTCTCTCTCCCTCCCTCCCTCTCACTCTATCACTCTATCTCCACCTTTCTCCCTCTCCCTCACTCTTCTTCAATCTCTATCTTGCCTCCTATCTTTCCTCTCTCGTCTCTCTCTCTCTCTCTCTCAACTTAAACCTCTATCTTTCTATCAAAGACTCCTATATCCTCTTGCTCTCACTCTCCTCTCTCCTCTCTATCTGCATATCTATCTCTCTCCTTCTATATATATATATATATATATATATATATATATATATATATTTATTTATTTATCTCTCTCTCTCTTTTGTCTCCTCTCTATCTACTTATATATCTTTCTCTCTCTCTCTCTATGTCCCTCCATTCCTCATTCATGTCCCCTCCACTATCACACTCCCTCTCTCTATCTCTTTCTATTCCTCTCCCTATCTGACACACACACACACTCTCTCTCTCTCTCTCTCTTCCTATCTATCTCCCCCCTCTCTCCCCTTCTCTTCCTCCCTCCCTACCTCTCTCTCTATCTTTCTCTCTCTCTCTCCCTCCCTCCCTCCCTCTTCCCCCCACTCTCTCCTTCCCTCCCTCTTTCTCTTTCCCTCATTCCTCTTCTCAACTTTCCCTCCCTCTTCCCCTCTTTCTATCTCCCCCCCCCTCTGTCTCTGCCCTTTATCTATCTCCCCCTCCCCGGCTTTCTGTCATCCCTTCCACCCCCTCTATTTCTCCCTCATTATCTCTCTCTCTCTACCTTCATGTAACCCATCTCTCTCTCTCTCCCACTCTCTATTTTTGCCTCCCTCTTTCTATTTTTTCCTCCTTCTCTCCTCCCGTCTCTATCCCTCTATCTTCATTACTCTCGATCCTTCTCCCTCTCTATCTCTCTGCCTCTCCCTCTCTCTCTTTCCCTCTCTTTCTCTCTCTCCAACATTTATTTTTATTTCCCACTCTCTCTTTATCTCTCCCTCATCTCTTTCTCTACATATGTCCCCCTTCCTTCCTCCCCTCCTCTATCTCCACTGTCTCTACTCCACACACACACACACACTCTCTCTCTCTCTCTCTCTCATCTTTTCTCGCACTATCTCTCCCTCGCACCACTTCTCTCTTCCTTTCTCTAACCCTCTCACTCCCTCCCTCACTCTCTCCATCCTTCTCTCCCTCCATCCCTTTTTATCTTTCTCTCTCTCTTTCTCCCACCTTCTCTCTCTCTTGCTATCTTCCTCTCTCTCACACTCTCCCCCTTTCTATCTTCATCTCTCTCTCTTTCCCATTTATATCTCCCTCTCTCCCTCCCTCTCCCCTCTTCCACCCCATCTCTTTATTTATCTCCTTCCCACTTCCTTCTTCCCTCCCTCTCTTCCTACACCTCTCTCCCCCCTCTCTCTTCCTCTTCCCCTCCCTGTCTCTAACTCTCTCCTCCCTATTTTCCTTTGTCTCCCTCTCTCCCCACTCTATCTCCCTCTGTTGCCCTCTCTCTCTCTCCATCCCCCCTCTCTCTCTCTCCCTCTGTTTCCCTCTCTCTCTCTCTCTATCCCCCCTCTCTCTCTCCATCCCCCCTCTCTCTCTATCCCTTTCTCTCTCTCTCCTTTCTTCTATTTCTCGCTCTCTCTCTTTCCATCCCTCTATTTCTCTCTCTTCCAAATCCCACTCTATCTCTTCCTCCCTCTCTCCCTTCCTCTCCAAATATCAGCATCTCTCCCTCCCCCCTCCTTTATTTTCAACTATCTCTCTTTCTCTCTCTCTCCACTATCTCTCTCTATCATCTTCTCATCATCCCTCCCCTTCTCTATCTCTCTCGCTCTCTCTCTATCTCTCCCCTCTCACCCTCATCCAAATTCACTCTCTCCTACCTCTTTCCCACACACACACTCTCTCTCCCCTCTCCGTCTCCCCTCTCCCTCTTACTTTATTCTTCTCACCATCTTTATCACTCTCTATCCCTTTCTCCCTACCCCCTCTCTTATCTTTCTCTCTCCCCTCCCTCTCTCTCTTTCTATCTTCCCCCCTATCTTTCTCAATCCGACCTCTCTCTCCCTATCTTCTCCACACGCTCTCTCCCTCTCCATAGCTCTATCCCCCTCATTCTCTTCCTTTCTATACCTCTATAGCCCTTTCTCTCCCTCTTTCCCTTCCCCCTCCCTCTCTCCCACAATCCCTCTCTACCTTTGTCTCTCTATGTCTTTCTCCAATCTTTAATTCTCTCGCTTTCTCTCTCTGTCTTTCTCCAATCTCTATTCTTTCTCTCTCCCACCTTCTCCCCCTCCCTCTCTCTCTATCTCTCTTTCCATCCCTCTCTCTCCACCCTCCCTCTCTCCTTGTCTCTCTTTTTAACTCTACTTTTTTTTCACTTCATATCTCTCTCTCTTCCCCTCTATTGCCTTTGTTCCTCTCTCTCTCATACACACATTCTAAATCTTTATCTTCCTCGCTCTTTCCATGTCTCTCTCTTCCATCCTATTCCTCTCTCTCTCTCCCTCTCTCTTTCACTCTCCCTTTATCTCACTCTTTTCCAATCTATCTCACACCCTCTCTCTCTCTCTCTCTCTCTCTCTCTTTCCCTCTTTTTATCTCTCTCTCTTTTCATTATTCTTTCCTTCTATCCCTCTTTTCCTTCCTCCCTCTCTCTATCTTTCTTTCTTCCACCCCTCTTTCTATCTCCCTCTTTTCCTTTCTCTTTCACCCCCTCTTTTTATTGCTTCCT
Source organism: Sapria himalayana (assembly GCA_029783825.1). Classification (NCBI taxonomy): domain Eukaryota; kingdom Viridiplantae; phylum Streptophyta; class Magnoliopsida; order Malpighiales; family Rafflesiaceae; genus Sapria; species Sapria himalayana. The sequence continues at coordinate 805,683 of JAREIK010002577.1, read as the reverse complement.
CCCTCCCCCTCCCCTTCTCTCCCTCTCTCCCCCTCCCTTTCTCTCCCTCTCTCCCCCTCTCCTCTCTTTCGCTCCCCTATTTCTATACTCCACTCAATCTCCCACTATCTATTCATCTCCCCTTCTCACTCTCCCTATCGCCCCCCCCCACTCTCTCTCTCTCTCTCTTTTCCTCCCTTTTCCTCTCCCTCTATCCTTCTCTTTCTCTCTCCATCCCTCTCTCTATTTCTCACCACCTCTACTTTCCCTAGTTCTCACTCACTCTCTCCCACTCTTCCCCTTCCCCTCTCTCTTCCTCCCCTCTCTCTCCACCTTCCTCAGTCTCTCTGAGGCTATCTAACTATTTATCTATATCTCCCCACCTTCAACTATGTGTATATTGGTCTTTTTATCCCTCCCTATCTATTTTGCGATCCCCCCCTCCTCTCCCATTCGATCTTTTCCACTTTTCTCCCTCTTTCTCCTCCTCTCCCACCTCTCTCTGTATCTCTTTCTCTCTATCTCTTTCTCCCTTCCTCTTTATCTCTCTTTCTCTCTCTTTCTCTCTTCCTCTCTATTTCTCTCCCTCCCCTCTCCTCCCTCTCCCTCCCTCCCTCCATCTCTCTCTCTATCTCCCTTCCTATCTATCTCTCTCTCCCATCCCTCTCCTTTCTCTCCTCTTTGTATCTCTCTCCCTCTCTCTTTCCCCATCGCTCCCTCTCTCCTTCTCTACCCCTCTTTCTGCTTTCTCTCTTTCCCTCCCTCCATCTTATTCTTCCTTTATTTCTCTCTCCCTCTCTCTCGCTCTCTCGCTCTCTCGCATTCCCTCTCTCACTCCCCCTTTCTTTCTGTCATCTCTCTCTCCCTATGTCACTAACCCATCTCTCCCCCTCTCTGTCTTTCTTTTTCTTTATCTTTCTATCTCTCCATCTCTTTCTCTCCCACACCATCTCTCCATTCATCTTTCTATTTCCCACTTCTCTTATCTCTCTCTTCCTCCCTCTCTCCCAATCTTCCACTCTCCCCCACTCTATCTCTCTCTCCCTCCCTCTCTCCCAATCTTCCACTCTCCCCCACTCTATCTCTCTCTCCCTCCCTCTTTCCCCCTCCACCTATCTCTCTTCCCCCTGTGCCCCTCCCTATCTCTACCTCTCCATCTCTTATTCTCTCTCCCTTTCTTTCCCTCTCCCTCTCTAATTCTCTCTCTCCCCCCTTCCTTCTCCCTTTCTCCCTCCCTTCCCCCCTCTCTCTATGTCTCTTCTTCCATCTCTCTCTATCTATTTCTCTCTCCATCTCCCAATCTCTTTATTTTCTTTCCGTTTCTCTCCTTCCATTTCTCCGTCCCATTCTACATCTACCTTTCTCTCTATCTTTCTCTACCTACCTCTGACCCTCTCTTTCTCTCTCTATCTCCCTCCCTTTCTAGCACCCTCTTTTTCCCTATCCCCTTCTCTCCATTCCTCCCTCTCTCCCTCCCTCCCTCCCTCCCTCCCTCTCTCTCTCTCTCTTTCTCACCCTTTTCCCCGCCATCTCTTCCTCTCCCTCTCTCCCCCCCCCCTCACTCTACCTTTTCCCTTTCTCTTTTCCTCTCCCACTCTTTCTCCCTATGCTTCACTCCCTCTCTCCCTCTCTTATTCTATTTATGTCTTTTGATCTCTTTGTTTTATTCTATCCCTCTCTCTCGCTCCCCCTCTTTCTCCCTTTCTCATCCTATCTGCCCATCATTCCCTCTCTTTCTCTGTCCCTCCCACCCTCCCTTTTCTCTCTCTCCATTTTCATCTCTCTATATTTGTCTTGCTTGCTCTTTCTCTCCCTCTCTCTCTCTATATCTTTCTTTCTTGCTCCATATCTCCCCCACCTCTCTCCCCCACTCCCTCCCTATCTTTCTCCCTCCCTCTCCCCTTCCTATCTCCCTCCCTCCTTTACCACCCCTCTCTCTCTTTCTCCCTCTACCTCTCTTTCTTCCTTTCTCTCACCCTCCCTTCCTTCCTCACCCCACTTTCTCCCTCTATCCGTCCTCCCATCCTTCTCATCGTCCCTCCCTCTCTCCCCCCTTTCTCTCCACTCCCTCCCCCTCTCAATACATATTTTCTCCCTCCCTCCCTCTCTCCCCCCTTTCTCTCCACTCCCTCCCCCTCTCAATACATATTTTCTCCCTCCCTCCCTCTATCTCAATCTTTCTCCCTCTCCCTCTCTTTCCCTTTCTATCTCCCTCTCTCTCCCCATCTTTTCTTGACTCTCTCTCTCTATCTCTCTCTTTTTCAATCTCTTTTCCCCTTTCTCTCTCTCCCTCCCCCTCTCTCCCCCTCCCCCTCACTTTCCATCTCTCACCCTTCCCCTCTTTCCCCCTCCCCCTCTCTCCCCCTCTCTCACCCTTCCCCTCTTTCCCCCTTTCTCTCACCCTTCCACTCTTTCCCCCTTTCTCTCACCCTTTCTCCTCTCTCTTTATTCTCTCTCTCTTTTTCTCATCTTTTCACTGTCTCTTCCTTTCTTTCTCTACCTTCTCTCCCCTCCCCCCTCTCTCTCTCTCTCTTTCTTTATCTTCCCATCTCTCTCCTCACTATCCTTCTCTCTCACTCCCTCTCGCTCTCTCTAATTCTTTCCCCCTTGTATTTCTCCCACTCTATCTCTCTTTTCTATATCTCTCACTCTCTCTATATGTCTCTCCAGATTCCTCCGACCCCTTCTCTCTCCCCGTCTCCATCTCACCCGTACTCTCACCATCTCTTTCTCTCCCTCATTTCTATCTCTATCTCTCTCTCTCTTGCTCTACCCCTCTTAGCCTCCCACTTTCTCTCTCTCTTCCTCCTCTTTCTCTTTCTCTTTCTCTTTCTCCCCCTCTTCCACTCATGTCCCCCCTATCTTTCTATATTCATCTCTCTCCCACTCTCTACCCCCTCCTTCTCTATATATCTTTCTTTTTCTCTCCTACTTTCTCTCTATCCCTCCCTCACTTATCTCTCTCTAACTCTCTCACTGTTTACCACCCCCTCTTTCCTATCACTCTCCATCACTCACACACTCTCTCTATCTCTTCCCTTCTTCATCTCACTTTCCACCTCTCTTTATCTCACCACTCTTTCCCTCTATCTCCTTCACTCTTTACCTCACACTATATATATCTCTCTCTCCCTTTGTCACCACCTCTTTCTTTTTCACCATCTCTCTCCCCTCTTTTTTCTCCCTCTATCCAACTCACCCTCTCTCCCTCTCTAACTTTTTCTCTCTCCCTCTCTATCCCTCTTTCTTCCTATCTCTCCCCTCTCTCTTTTTGACTCTTCCTCTCTCTTCTTGTCTCTCCATCCCTCTCTCTCTTCTAATCTCTTTCTCACACAAACTCTCTCTCTATCTCTCTCTCCTTTTTCCATCTCTCCCTCTTTGCATCTCTCCCTCTCCCTCTCTCTCACTCTAGTACTCTTCCCCTCTTTCTTCTCAATCTTTCTTTCTACCTCACTCTCCCTCTCTCTCTTCCTCTATTTATCTTCCTCTCTGACTCTTTCCCACTCCCTTCCTCAATCACTCTCTCTCTATCTCTATCTCTCCCTCCCAATCTCTATCTCTTTCTCTCTCTCCATATATCTCCCTCCATCTCTCCCCCTTTCGCATTCTTTCTACCCCTCCCCCCCCCCTCTCGTCTCCCACCATCTATCTTTCTCTTTCCCCCACCCTTTCTTTCTTTTTCTATTTCTTTCACCCTCCCTCAATCTCTTTCCCTCACGTCCTCTATCTCTCTTTCTCTCTACTTCAATCTCTCCTTCCCTCCCTCCTCCCTTTTTTCTCTCTCTATCTATATCTCTCTCTACTTCTCCCTCCCCCCATCTCTCTCTCTCTCTCTCCCACTCTTTCTCCTTCACTCTATCTCTCTACCACATTCTTTTTCACTCTCTTTGTATCTCTCCATCCCTCTCACCTTCTTTCTCTCCTTCTTCTCCTTCCCTCTCTCACTTTCTACTTTCTCTCACTCTCTCACTCCCTCAATCTAACCATCTCACTTTTTATCACTTTCTCCTTGTGTCTTTCCATCCATCTATCTCTCCCTCTCTCTACCTCTTTCTCCTTCTCTTTTCATTTTATCTCTCCGAATCCCCCCCCCCTCTGTCTCTCTCCCCCTCTCCCTCTCTCTATCTTTGTGTCCCTCTTACTCTATCTTTTTAGCTCTTTATCTCTCATTCCCTCTCTGTCTGTCCCTTTTTTTCCCTCTCTCTCGCACTTTCTTCCTCTCTCCCATCTCCCTACCTTTCTCCCCCCTTTCTCCTTCTTTCACTCACTTTCTCTTTCACTCTCTATCTATCTCTCTTTCTCTTTCCATCTCTCTCTCTATTTCTATGCCTCTATTTGTATCCATCTATATCTCTCACTCTCTCCATCTCTTTCTCTCCCCCCCCCCCCCCTTCCATCCCTCTCTATTAGATCCTCTTTCTTTCTCTCACCCCTTCTTGTTATTCCTCTCACTTAGGGATGGCATCAGATCAGATTTGGATCGGATTTTTCAAAATCCATATCCGATCCTAAATAAAAATAATATATCCATATCCATATCCATATACTACGGATAAAAAAAATTTAAATCCATATCCTATCCATCGGATTTCGGATATTCTCCACGGATATCGGATTTATCCATGCGATATTAAGACGTATTTTGCTAACCTATGACACCAGTTATAATTTCATGATTTATAAATTTAGGAATATAAACCAAAGTCTAATGTTAATAAAACATCACAAATCAAAATATTTGTATCAAGTGACAAATTCAAAATGTTTAACATCTTAAACAAAGTTTCAACAAGGTTTGATATACTTCATCTTCATAAAAGTTGATAAAAATGTTGTCATCGATCATGTGTAATCTCGAATCCTACAATTATAAAAAAAACTTAATATTTGAATACTTAAATTGCAATATGAATTAAAATTTTTTAGTTATAAAATTTAATAGCTTCATCATGCACGTGAATATCTTCTTCATAAATTGATGCATAACCATTTGAAATGAACAAGTCATCTCCACCTAGAAAAAAAATATAAAAAGAAAAATAATATTAAAATTTTACAAATATTATGAAATTATAGGTAAATAAAAAATAAATGATCAATGAAATAAATTTACCATCATGTTTTGTCACTTCACTCCATAACCAATTTTGAGCACACATCAATGCTTCTATCATCTTCGGATTAAGTCGATTACGATGAGGGCTAACTAATCTCCCACTAGAACTGAATGCAGACTCTGAAGCAACAGTAGATACTAGAATTGCTAATATGTTTCTTGCAATAGTTTGCTAGACAGGATACTTTACCCCATTCAACTTCCACCATAATAAAATATCAAACTGAGAATTTTCAGGCAAAACATCTTCCTCCAAGTAATGGTCCAATTCAGTTCTGAAACTATTAGTTTTATTAATCTTCATCCTTTTCACAAACAATTGATAATCACTATAGATAGTTATTGAACTCTCTTTTGAAGTTGAAGTGACCGTTCCATGTACTGCAGATTCTGTATTAGTCCCTTTATACATTCTAGTATAATATTCCTCCATCAACTCATAACAAAGTCATTGAATTTGCTAATTTGTTCACTAAAGTCATTTGGATAAACCAAAGGAAAGTAAAAGTGTAGCAAAGTCATCTTATACCCTGGGTCCAATACTGCAGCAACACCCATCAATTTATGGATCACATTCCAATATGCATCAAATTTTGCAACCATACTCTTTGCCATTGTACTAATTACTACATTGGAGGATATGAGCCATTCATTCAATGTCATTTTAATTCTGCCAATCACAGGAAAAAACATATTGGCAGTGGGATATCTTGTCCCAGAAAATAACTCAGTGACATTATAGAACAACTCCAACCTATCACAAACATCCTTTGCAGTCTCCCATTCTGCTTCACTAGGCACAAGCACATAGTGTGACTCAAATAACTTAAGTCTAGAAAACACATTTTTATAAGCCAATGCAGTTTTAAGCATTAGATAAGTGGAGTTCCACCTTGTTGGACAATCCAAACCCAATCTTCTAGTACAAGGAACTTTCATTTGTCTACAAACATCCTCAAACCTTTCTATTCTTTTTGGAGATGCTGTCCAAAAAACTACACTGTCCCTGACATTATCAATGGCATGCTTGATCACATCTAAACCAATCCTAACAATAAGGTTCAAGATATGTGCAGCACAACGCATATGAAGTAAAGACCCGTCATTCAATAAGCAATCAACACTCAATTTTTCTTTTATCTTACCAATCATGCTATCATTAGTAGAGCAATTATCCACTGTAATAGCGGATATCCTTGAGTCCACATTCCACCCCATCATAGCATCTATCAACACCTCTGTTAGCACATCACTTGTATGAGGGCAAGGGACATAAATAAACCTGAAAAATTAACAAAATTATCAATAAAGTAAACAATGAATAAAAATATATATATACTTAATTTAAGAAAGAACATGTTAATTTGTTATACCTTAGGATTAAACTATGTAATATCCAAGATTTATCAATGAAATGTGTTGTAACAGACATGAAACCCCTTTTTTGGTTACTAGAAGTCCACATGTCCGTTGTAATAGCAACTCTACTATCATTATTCTCGATCAACTTCATGACTTTATCCCTCTCTTCCCCGTAAATGTTCAAGATATGCTTCTTCACAGTATTACGGCAAGGACACTTGAAAAGAGGTTGAATAGTAGTTGTGAAATCTCTAAATCCTCTATGCTCCACCATCGAAAGAGGATAGTCATGGAGAATAATCATTTTTGCTAATTTCTCTATTCCCTATTTTTCATTAAATGCACCAGAAGGTCCAGAATTAACATTTCCTTTCGAATCAGTTTTCAAAATCATTTGCCTTATGTCACCCCCTGCTGATTTTCTTCTATGACACCTATCAAAATGTTACTTCAAATGTGACGTACCATAGGATGATTTACCCACAAAAAACTTTTTACAATAATTGCATTGGGCCTTCTCTTCATTATTAACAACCAGATGAGTAAAGTGTTTCCACATAGGACTTCTGAAAGTCTTACCATCTTTTCCTTGTTTAAATTAACAATCAACTGGTACTGATTGAGTGGAGAGTCCACCTGAGTTTCCTCCAATTGGAGCTGATTCTTGTGTGCTAGCAACACTACTGCTACAAGTGCTAGATTGTGAATGTGTCATATTCTATACAAAAAAAAACCACAATCAAATATAACTTAGATGCCTTAGTGCATGTTATTATAAATAAGTTGTATTGCTCAAAATAAAAAAAAATTATAGTCACATAAATGATCATTAAAGTAATCTATATCTTTAATCCTATAACTAGTATTGTGGTTCATGCAAAATGTAGGTAAACATATCAAATTTGTCAAATATAACCTAATTAAACCCACAACTATTTACTATTCACTATTCCGAATTCACTATTTTGATTTTCTATATACTATTACGAATTCACTATTCACTATTCTGAATTACTATTCTGATTCACTATTTTGAATTTACTATTCTGTATTCTGAATTTACAATTCTGATTCACTATTTACTATTCCGGATTCACTATTCTGATTTACTATTCACTATTCTGATTTACTATTTACTATTCCGAATTCAGTATTCACTATTTTGAATTTACTATTCTGATTCACTATTCCAGATTCACTATTCTGATTCACTATTCACTATTCCGATTCACTATTCACTATTCAAGTGAAAAACCGGTGAAATCCCATGATTTCGGTACTCACGCGTAGCTCGCGTTGCGTAGAGTAACTTTAACTCTTGGTCATAAATATTTTGACCTTTAAAATGACGTAAATCTGAAAAAAACTAAAAATTAGAAATTTATGAATTTTTACCTGAATTCACGGCCAAATCCTATGCTTTTGGTATCTATGCGTATCCATCGTAGTATACAGCAACTTTCGTTCTTTGCCCAATAAATTCTGACGGTCTAAAACTCAAAAATTAAAGAGAGAAAAAAAATAAAAAAAAATTAGAAATCGTTTCTCCTCTAGTGTGCGCCTCCTACTCCAGTAACTCCACTGCTTGCTTGATTTGTATTTTTTTTATTTTTTTTCAATGTGGGACCCTTGTGTCCCACTTTGTCTATTTTAGTCTATTTTAGCTTCAAAACACATCATTTTATTCTGGTTTCAATTGCATTTATCTTAAATGTATATTCTTTAAATATTTGAAAATTTTGAGATTTTTCTAAAATCTCATTATCATGTTTTACTCTATACTCGTCACCTAAAAATTCGTAAAATATTCTGATTGTCTTAGAATTCAACGAAATTTTTCTGTCACTAGATTTCGCAAGACGAATCTAACGGCGAAATCTGTTTCGTCATCCGAGATTGTCTCAGAATTTGCAAGACGAATCTAAAAATTCTCATTATATATGGACTATATTATATATATATATATATATATATATATATATATATATATATATGTCTGTGTCTGTGTGTGTGTATTATATCTGGTAGAACAGATCAGATATAATAGGATCAGATCGGATATCCACACGTTCGGGTCAGATCGGATACGGGTTTCGGATCAGATATGCCTAAATCCATATCCATTCAAAAAAACCGGATTTTATCCATATCCATATCCATTATCCAGTCAACAGATTTTTCTACTGTTTGACCGGATCGGATCGGGTCGGAAATCCACAGATACGAACACATTTGCCATCTCTACTCTCACTCTCTAATACTTTCTCTCATTCTCTCTCTTGCTATTTCACTCTCTCTTGCTCTCTCTCTCTCTCTCTTGCTCTCTCTCTCTCTCTCTTGCTCTCTCTCTCTCTTGCTCTCTCTCTCTCTCTTGCTCTCTCTCTCTCTCTCTTGCTCTCTCTCTCTCTCTCTCTCTTGCTCTCTCTCTCGCTCTCATGCTCTCTCTCTCAATATTTCACACACACACACACACACACACTATATATATATATATATATCTCTTTCTCCAACTCCATTTTGATCTCACTATCTCTCTCCAATTTCATTTTCATCCCCCCCTCTCTCTCTCCACATCTTGCTTCCCCCCCTCTCTCCCTCTCACTCTTTCTATCTCTATATCACTTTCTATCACTATATACCCACCTTTCTGTCTCCTCTACAACTTCTCTATCCCCCACTTTTTCTCCCAACCTTTTGTTCCATCCATTTCTCTCTCCCTCTCTCTCTCTCCCCCTCTCTCTCTCTATCTTTCTATCCCTCTCTCACTCTCTCATTCTTTGTCTCTCTCCCCCTCTTTGCCCCCTCTCTCCCTCCCTCCCTCACCTATCTATACCCCTTTATCTCCCTCATCTCTCTCTTTCTCTCTGTCTCTTTTTGTTCCCTCACTATCTATGTCTCCCTACCTCCTCTCTCCAACTCTCTCTCGTGTTCCTCTCTTTCCTTTTTCCTCTATCTTCATCCTGCCTCTCTTCCTATATCTTCCCCTCCCTCTCTTCCTCACTTTATGACTATATCCCACTCCTTGTATATATATATATATATATTGCTCTCTCACTCTCTCTCTCTCTTTCTCCCTCTCCCTATCTCTGGATTCTTTCTCTCCTTTTCTCTCTCTATACACTCTCTCTTCCACTCTCCCTTTCTCTATCTCATGCACACACACACTCTCTCTCTTTGTATATTTTCTTCCATCCCACCCCTTCTCTCTATCTCTTCCCTCTTTTTCCCTATCTTCTTCTCCCTCCTTTCTCTCTTCCTCTATCCCACACCATCGTAATATCTTTCTCCCTTTCTCTCTCTCCCCCTCTCTCATTCTCCCCCCTCACTCCTTCCCATCTTTTTCACCTCTTTCCCTCCCTCTCTACCTCTCTTGCTCTCTCTCTCTCTCTATCTTTGTCTCTATTAGTCTCTCTCTTTACCTCTAACTCCTTCCCCCCTTTCTATCTCATTCACTTTTTCACTCTCTCTTCCTCTCTCTCACTCAATACCACTTTATCTCTCAACTTATCTTTCTCTCTCACTCTTTGTCTCCCCCTCTCTCTCTCATTGTGTGTCTCTCTGTATCTTCCCCTTTCTCTCTCCCTATCTCTCTTGCCCTCCCACTCTTTCTCACTCCCTCTCCCTCTTTCTCCTTCTCTTGCTCTTCCTCCTTCCTCTCGCCCTATTTCTTTGCCTCCCTCTCTCTCTCCTCCTCACTCTTGCCCTATATCCATATATTTCTCTCTGATTCTCCTCATCTCTCTCTATCTCTATCACCTCTCTCTGTCTCTCTATGTCTCTCTCTCCCTCCCCCCTCCCTCTTCTATCTCTTCTTATCTCTCTTTCTCTTTCTACCCCTCATGCTCTCTCTCTCTCTCTCTCTATCTATCTCTATCTATCTCTATCTCTATGTCCTACTCTTCCTCCATCTCACTTTCTCCCTTCCTATCTTTCCCTCCCTCTCCCTCTCCCTCTCTCTCTCTCTCTCTTTATTTCTATCTCTCATTCTTTTTCCCTCTCTCACCCACTCTCTCGCCCTCTATCTCTCCTCCCTATCTCTCCCCTCACTCTTCTCCCTCTATCTATTTCTATCCCCTCACCTTCTCCTTCTATCCTTCTCTCTCTCTCTCTCTCTATCCCCTCTTCCTCCCTCCCTCTCTCTCTCTCTCTCTCTCTCTCTTCCTCCCTCATTTATCCCTCCCTCTCTCTTACTCTTTCCATCTTGTCTACCTCCCCCCTCCATATCCCTCTCTACCTCTCTTTGTTCCTCTATCTTTCCCTCTCTCTATATCTCTTTCCTACTCTATGGCTCTCTCTCTCTATCTCTCCCACTCTATCTCTCTCTCTCATTCTCTATTTCTATCTCTCATTATTTTTCCTCTCTAGCCCACTCTCACCCCCTCTCTCTATCCCTCTTCTATCTCCCCTCCCTCTCTCCCATTCACTTCACTCTGCATTTCCTTCTCTCCCCTTTCTTTCTATCCCCCTCTTCCTCCCTCTCCTTCTCTCTCTCTTTGCTTCCGTCTTCTCTTCCTTTATCTTTAATTCTCCATCTTTTCTTCCTCCCCCTTTATATCCCTTTCTCCAACTCTCTCTCTCTATCTCCCATGATCTCTCCTTCTCTCTTTATCTATTTCCAACTCTCTCTCTCTCTCTCCCTCTCTTTATTTGCCTTTTTTATCAACACTCTTTCCCTCCCACACTCTTTCTACCTCTTTCGCCCACTCTCTCTCTCTCTCTCTCTCAATCTTTCTCCCTTTCTCCTACTCTCTCCCTCTTCCCCACTATTCTACTACTTCTTTTTGCCTCCCTCACTCACTCTCTTTCTATTTTTCTCTCTTCTTCTCTTCTCTTTATCCCTCCCCCCCCTCTTTCTCACCATTTCTTCCTCTCATTTTCTTTTCTACCTCTCCTTATCCCTCTCTCTCCCTATCTCTCTATCTTTCCCTTCATCCCTCTCCCTCCCACTTGGTCCCTCCCACTTCCTGTCCCTTTCTCTCTTTCTATGTCCCTCTCTTTTTATATTCTCCTCCATCACACTCTCTATGTCTCATCTCTGACTCTCTCTCCCTCTTTACTTCTCTATCCCTCTCTTCCTCTTTCTCCCTCTCCCCTCCCCCCTCGCTTTCTCACGCCCTCTCTCCATCTCTCTCTCTCTCCACCTATTTCTCTCTGTTCCCTGTTTCCCCCTTGTCTCTATCTTTTTCCCCTCCTATCTCTCCTCTCTCTTTCCTCTCTCTCTCTCTCTCTCGCTCCTATCTATCCATGTCACTTCCTCCATGTCTTTATATTTCTCCCTCTCTCTCTCTATCCATGTCTTTCACTCTTCTTCCCTTTCACCTTTACCCCTCTATCCCTCTTTCTTTCTCACTCTCTATCACTATCTCACCCTCTTTCTCTCCCCCTCTCTCCCTCTCCTCCCTCCCTCTTTATATATATATATCTCCCTCACTCTTTATCCACAACTTTCTCCTCAACACACTCTTTTCCTCTATCTACCCTCCCCCTCTCTTTTCATCTCTCTTTCCCTATCAATATATACCTATCCTTTCTTCGCCTTTCTCTCCCTCTTTCCCTCTCTCTCCCTCCCTCTTTCTCTCTCTCCCTCTCTATCTCTCTCTATCTCTCTATTCCGCTGACCCTCCCTCTTTCTTCCTCTCTATATTTCCTTCTCTCCCTCTCCCTCTCCCTCTCTATCTAACCTTTTACCATTCATTCCATATCTCCCTTTCTTGCCCTCTCTTGCCCACTCTCTCACTCTCTCTCTCTATCACCATCTATCTATCTCTTATCCTCTCACATTCTCTATCTCTTTCTCGTCCTTTCTCCCTTTTGCACCCTCTTTCTATCTCTCTCCCTCTCTCACACCCTTCCTTTTCCACCTCTCATCCTCTCTCTCTCTCTCTCTCCCATCCGATATTTCCCTATCTATGTCTCCCTGTTCGCTTATCTCTACTTCTCTTTCTCCCCCTTTTTAATTTCTTTCTAGCTATCTCTCTCCCCCTCTACCACTTTCCCTCTCTACCACCCTCTCTCCCCCCTCTTAAAGAATCTATGACAACTAATGCAATAGTTACAACTTGATTTAAGGAATCTGTTACAACTGATGCAACAGTTACAACTTAATTTATGAAATCTATTACAACTAATGCAACAGTTATAAATAATATTGCTTAGCTATTTCATAGTTATAAATATTTATCTGTTATGAATCTATATAAATACCAGTAAGAATATTAATAAAAAATATTGATCAGAGTTAACATCATATACCTTATTTTCTTTTCTTCCTCTTGTATTTTTCTTCATGGTATCAGAGGTAGAACTCTGACCAATATTCTACAATCCTTTTAAATTGTTGCTTTTCATTTTCTTGTCACAATGACAAAGGAACCTGAACTCACAATCCAACAATTCCATCAATGTTCCAGCTCAGTATCCATTCGATTAAGTCTTACTAATTATATATTATGACATTCACAGGTTATTCCCTTGATTCGAAGCCTTGGAATCAATCACAATGTCTCATCTAGTGACAACCCTAAAGAGAAAATAAAAAATGTATCAAGAACGGAGATCAACAATACAAACTATCGCCTCTGGATAGTCAATGATGGCCTTCTCACATCCTGGCATTTTGGAACAATGAAAGAAGAAATCATCATCATGGCCCACGAAGAAGACTATACTGCTTCTCAGATTTGACATTCTCTTAATCAACAACTTTTACCACATACCGTGGAAAAGGAAGGGAATTTAAAAAATATGCTGATGGAGATCAAGAAAGGATCTCACTCTGTCAAAGATTATCTCAGAGAATTCAAATCAATATGTGACAATCTAGCTGCCATTAAGAAACCAGTCTCAGATATGGACAAGGTTTTCCAATTTGCTCATGGTCTCGGTAGGGATTATATGCACTTCAGAACAGCAATGCTGACAAAACCTCCATATCCATCCTTCAATAAGTTTGTAATGGCACTTCAATGTCATGAACAAACTATTCTCACATAGCGAAATGAAGAAAAGCATCTCCTTGATCAAGCTTAAGTCTTTTTCACTCAGAGAGTCTGTGGAAGAGGATGTCGTAGAGGAGGAAATGACCAAGAAAATTCTAACTCAAGAGGTAGATGTTTTATTCCTGCTAGGCATTTCAAATCTTCAAATAACAACCTCTCACATGGTGTTCATACAGTTGAATCTTCTGGAGTTTTATGAGTGGATACTCAATCAAAATCCAATGCTACATCATCAAATGGTGATAAATCTACTTGTCAAATTTGTGGAATAGCCAACCTTGTTGCTTTTGATTGTTGGTATATGTTTGATTATTCTTATCTGTTTGAATATATTCATAAAGCTCTTGCTACTCTCACTCTAAATAATAATGATCCATCTTTCTATGTTGACACTGGTGCAACAGCCTACATGATCAATGATGAAGGTAAACTACTTACCAAAATGCCATATATTGGTCATGATACAATTTTTGTTGGAGATGGAAATGGTCTCACTATTTCTCATATTGGAAATGCTTGTGTTTCCACAAATACGGGACCAGTAAAGCTGAATGATGTTCTAGTTGTTCCCGAACTAACGAAAAATTTACTTTCTGTTGGTAAATTTGCATCTGATCATCGATGTGTTTTTGAATTTACTGGATCTGATTTTGTTATAAAGGATCAAAACAAGAGGATCATCACCCAAGATAGTAGAAAAGGCAAGCTCTATGTTTCATGAAGCTCTTAGTGCTATCAAAAAGGACGATACAATATTTTCCATTTGGCATCAACGACTTGGTCATCCTCACACAAAAAGACTGTCTTTTCTAAAGGATAAAAACTTGATTGATGTTAGTGTTTGGGTCTCAAAACTGATTATTTGTGTTAGTTGTCAGATGGGCAAGAGTTGTAAATTACCTTTTAATAAAGAAAATAGAATCTCTATGTTTCCTTAGGAGAAAATCCATTGTGATTTATGGGGGCAAGTACCTATTGCTTCAAATCAATCTTTTCGATATTATGCTATCTTTGTTGATGTTTTCTCTCACTTTACATGGCTATATCCATTAAGAAAGAGAGAAGATTTGTTTGATTTCTTTGTGAAGTTTCAGAAACTTGTGGAGAATCAATTAGATCGAAAAATAAAAGTGTTTTAATGTGATGGTGGTGGTGAATTTAATTCCACAACTTTTCAAGGTTTTTTATCAACCTCTGGAATTTCTTTGCAAGTATCTTGCTCATATACTTCTGAGAAGAATGGAGTGACTGAACGAAAGCATCATCATATAGTAGAAACAGGTTTAACAATGCTTTTTCATGCTAATTTACATTTGCATTTGTGGGTAGAATCCTTCTCTACTACAGTATACTTGATTAATCACCTTCCTTCTCCTTGCTAGAACAATGTGACACTGTATTATCATATTCACAAAAAAAATCCAGATTATGGTGGCTTATGTGTGTTTGATTGTCAATGTTTTCCCTCTCTTAGGCATCACAACAATTCAAAATTCTCCAAAAAGACTTATCCTTGTATTTTTATGGGCTATAGTCCTTTACACAAAGGCTATCATTATCTTGAGCCTCACACGAAGCGTATATATATATATATATATATATATATATCTCGGCATATTGTCTTTATTAAAGATGTCTTTCCTTGCAGGCCTAATCCACCACAAGTCTCTAAGCCAAACTTTGATCTCGAAGAGTATCCTTCAACAGATGAATGGTTCTCTTCGGATTCATCTACCGATTCTCTTCCTTTGTAGACTGAAAATATACCAAAGAAATACTGAGGCTGCTGTGATATTCCATTACAATCTCATGAAAATAATGTAACTAATGATGATTCTTTTTCTGCTCCGCTAACCATCAGTTCATCCTCTATTAATGAAAATAATACAATCTTCTCTATCTCCACATCTATTGCTCCATCCTCCATAGATGTTCCTGATGATCCTTACTCTTCTTATGTGCCATCATCCTCATTCCCTATTGCCTTGTCTAAGCCACAGTGTGGCTTGCATCCTCCACCTTATTTAAAAGATTATGCAATAGTTATTGTCTCATCAAAACCAGTCGAGCCAAAATCTCTCAAGTCTGCTTTAAATGATCAAAATTGGGTTGCTACAATGAAAAAAGAATTAGCAGCTCTTCATGACAATTATACTTGGGCATTGGCACCTCATCCATTGAATGTTAATGTTGTTGGCTCAAAATGGGTGCTTCGGATAAAAAAAAGAATATGGATCCATTGATAGGTAAGGCAAGACTTGTTGCTCGTGGCTTCGCCCAAATTTCTGGTGTTGATTTTGATAATATTTTTAGTCCAGTGATCAAACCTACAACTATACAGTTAGTTATTTCTCTTGCCATTTCGCATAATTGGACATTGAAACAATTAGATATTAAAAATGCTTTATTACATGGTGTCTTAAAGAAAATGGTTTACATTGAGCAACCTCTTGGTTTTGGTGAACCTGAATTCTCTAATCATGTTTGCTTGTTTAAAAAGTCACTTTATGGACTAAAACAAGTACCTCGTGCTTGGTTTGATCGTTTATCTCAGTTTCTACTTCACATTGATTTTCATTGTAGTAAGACAGATTCATCTTTGTACATTTTCCACAATTTTTCCATGGTGATCATACTCCTTATTTATGTTGATGATATACTAGTTACGGGTAATGATTCAACATATATTCAATGATTAATAACTCAACTTGGGACATAATTTGCAATCAAAAATTTTGGTTCACTTCAATATTTCATGAGAATTGAAGTAAAATGATAGTCTGATGGTATTTTTCTAAGTCAACAAAAGATATTCATGATCTTTTGACTCGAGCAGGGATGCTTGATAGCTCACCATCTGCCACACCAAAAGCCATAAAGACTACTTCTATTGTTGATCAATCTACTATTGTTGATGCTTTCTCTTATTGAAGCATTGTAGGTGTTCTTCAATACTTGACATTCACTCGTCATGATATTACTCATGTTGTAAATCGAGTATGTCAATATTTCTCTTCCCTAATTTTGGCCAATCTTCAAGCAGCAAAACAAATTCTTCATTATTTAAAGGGAACTTTGGACTTCGGCCTTCATTATCTCTCATGCAATCCTTCTCTTTATGCATTCAGTTATGCTAATGGGTCGGTTGTCAAGTAACCCGTAGAAGCACTAGTGGTTGTTGTATCTTTCTTGGTTCAAATTGTATTTCATGGAGTTCAAAGAAATACCCCACTATTTCTCGCTCTAGTTCTGAGGCTGAATATCGCTCTATGGAATCTGCTACTGCTGAAATTACTTGGATCACTTATCTTCTATGTGCTTTGGGAGTTCAGCTTCTTAAACCTCCAAACAACTTTTGTGATAATTTAAGTGCTCTACATATGACCATTAATCCAATGTTTCATTCTCGTTCTAAACATATCTCCTTGGATTATCATTTTATTCGTGAAAAAGTGGTTGTTCATCAGTTAATCACTCGTTACATCCCATCAATTTCTCAACCTGCAGATATTTTCACCAAGCCATTGGCCAAAGTTGCTTTTCATACTTTTTGTTGCAATCTGCATGTTCAGTGTCCTTCCCATGCCAGATTGAGAGAGACTGTTAAGGAATCTGTTACAACTTATGCAACAATTACAACTTAATTTAAGGAATCTATTACAACTGATGCAATAGTTATAGATAATATTGCTTAGCTGTTTCATAGTTATAAATATTTATCTGTTATGAATATGTATAAATACTAGTAAGAATGTTAATAAAAAATATTAATCAGAGTTAACATCAAATACCTTCTTTTCTTTTCTTCTTCTTGTATTTTTCTTCACCCTTCTACCACTCTACCTCTCTACCACCCTTTCTCCATTTCTATTTCTCTTTCCCCTCTTTCCCTTCCTCTCTCCCCTCCCACCCTCCCTCTCTCTATATATTTCTATCTCTCCCTCTCCCTCACTCTCTCTCTCTCTCACTCTCTCTCTCTCTCTCTTTGTCCCTCTCTCCACCCTTTTTTGTCTCTCTCCTCATTCTTTCTCTCAGTCACTCTCTCTCTCTCTTTCCCTCTCTCTCCCTTTATCTCTCTCGTCTCTCTATTCCATTCCTTTCCTCTCTCTCCCTCTCTCCCTCCCCTCTACCTTTGTTTCTCCCTCTCTCTTTCTCTCTCCCTTTTTCTATCCCCATCCTTTTGTCCCTCTCTCTTCCTTTATTCCTTTTCATTCTTTAGTTTCCATCTCTCTCCCTCTATGTTCCATTGCTACCTCTCTCGCGCTCTCTCTCTCTCTTTCTCATGCTCTCTCTCTCTCTCTCTTTGTGTTTATTCTTCTTTTTATCCACATCTCTCACTCCCTCTATTTATCTACATCTCTCTCTCCCTTTCTCTCACTCTCCTCTCTACCAACTCCCCCCTTCTCTCCCACTATCTCTATCTCTCTTTCTATCTTTGCCTCCCTCTCTATCTTCCCCCCCCCTCTCTGTCATTGTTTCTCCCCTCTCTCTCTTTGACATTATCCCCCCCTCTCTCTTTCGCATTATTTTTCCCCTTTCTCCCTCTTTCGCCTTGTATATATTGCCCCCTCTCTCGCTCTCTATTTATCTTTCACACTTTCTCCCTACTTCAATCACTCTCTCTATTTTTTTCTATCTTTACATTTCTTTAGCCCCCCCCCCCCCACCTCTATCACCCACTATCTCTCCTACTATTTGTCTATATATGTCTCCCTCTTGATTTAAATGTCCTTTCTCCACTCTTTCTTTCTTTCTTTCTATCTTTCTCTCTCTCTCTTTATCCCTCTCTCACATTCTTCCTCCTCTCTCTCCTCCTCTTTCTTTGTCCTATATCTCCCTCTCTCCATCTCTACATCTCTCTCCCCCCTTTATCTCTCTCTCACCCTCCCTCTCTTTCTTACTCTCTATTGCTCTCCCCCCTCTCACTCTTTTAATGCTCTCTCTCACTCCCCCCTTCTACCTCGCTCTCCTTTTCTCTCCCTCTCTCAGCCTCAATCCCTATCTTTTTCTCTTTATCCTCCTCTCTCTCCCCCCTCGCCATCTCTCCCTTCCGCATTCTCCCTTTTTCACTCTCCCTCTCCCTCTAATGCTTTTCCCCCTATCTTTCTCTATCTTGTCGCCTTTATTTTTCTCTCCCCTATCTTATTTTGTCTCTCTATCTTTCCCCCCCTCTTTCCTTGTCTCTCTTCTTTCACTCTTCTACATATATATATCTCTCTCAACCTCTCTCTCTCTCTGCCTCTCTACCTCCCTCTCTACCCCTCTCTTTTTCTCTCTCTATGCCCTCTCTTTTTCTTTATTTGTGTTCCTCTCTCTCTCTCTCTCTAACTGTCACTCTACCTCTTCCTCCCTCCCTTTCTCTTTCTCTTCCTCTCTCTTTCTCTACCTTTGTCCCTACCCCATCTTTCTTTTTCTCTATCTCAGCATTTCTCTATCTCTCTCTCCCTCTTTCTCTCCCTCTCCTTTTCACTCCCTCTCTATTTATATCTCCCTTTCTCTCTCCTTCTCTTTGTCTCTATCACTCCCCCTCTCTCACTATCTCTCTCCTCTCTCCATCTCCCTCCCCCTTTCTCTCCCTCCCCCTTGTCTACGTCTTGCTTCCTAACTCTCTCCCCCATCTTTCCCCTCTTTCTCTATAACTATCTCTCTTACTAACACACACACTCTCTCTCTATATTTCTCTCATACACACACTATGTCGCTCCCTCTCTCTCTCACTCTTTCAAATACTTTCCCTCATCTCCTTCTCGTTGATTATATACCTGCTCACCACTTCTCCCCCTCGCTCAATACCTTTTTTCATTTCTCTCTATCTCTCCCTCCCTCACTCCATTCCTCTCTTTCTCTCTCTATCTATCTCTTTTTCTCTTCCATCACTCACTCACACTCTCACTCACTCTCTCTCTTTCTTTCTCTCTTCCATCACTCTCTCTCTCTCTCTTCCATCACTCTCTCTTTCTTCACCTCCATCTCCCACTTTCTCTCTCTCTCCCACCCCTCTCTCTCACTATCTCTCTCGCTCTCTATCTTTCTCACTGACTCTCTCTCTCTCTCTCGCCCTCTATCCCTCTCTCTCTCTCTCTCTCACCCTTTGTTTCCCTATCTTTGTTTCTCTCTAACTTTCTCCCTCCCCCTCTCTCTCTCTCTCCGACACTCTGTCTCCCACTCTAAGTCTTTCTCTACATCTCTTTTCCCCTCTCTCACAATTCTTTCCCTCTATATCTCTATCAACCCTCTCTCTTTCACTCTTGTCCCCCTAACTCTCCCACTCCTTTCTCTCTCTATCTCTCTCTCTCCCTCTCCCTCTTTTCTCTCTCCCTCTCCCTCTTTTCTCTCTCCATATCTTTCTCACTCCCGCTATCTCCCCCCTCTCTTTCCATCTCTTTCTCAATCTTTCACACACACACACACACTCTCTCTCTCTCTCTAAATGTCTCTTTATATCCCTCGCACTCCATCCCAGTCTATCTTTCCCCTCTCTCTCCATTTCTATCTCCATCTTTCTATCCATCACTCTACCCATCTCTCCCCCTCTTTCCCTCTTTCTCACCCCCTCTTGCCTCTTCCTCCCCTCTCTCTCCCACTCTTCCTCTCCCTTCCTGTGTTACCCACTCTCACTCCATCCACCATATTTCTACTATTTCTATATCCTCCCTTCCTCATTCTCTCTCCCCTCCCTCCCTACCTTCCTCATTCTCTCTCCCCTTACTTCCTCCTTCCCTCCCTCATTCTTTCACCCCTTTCTCCCACCCTCTCCCTCCCTCTTTCTTCCCCTCCCTCCCTCTCCCTCCCTCTTTCTTCCCCTCCCTCCCTCTTTCTTCCCCTCCCTCCCTCTCCCTCCCTCTATATCTTTCTCTTTATCTTCCCTTCTTCCTCTCTCTCCTTCTCTTCCTATATATATATTTTTGTGCCTATCTCCCTACTTCTCTCTCTCTCTCTCCACACTATGCCTCCCCTACCTCTCTTTCTCTCCCTTCTACCCCCCCTCTCCATCTCCATCCTGCCATGCCTCTCTATCTATTTCCTCCTCTCTCTCTACCTTTCTATATTCTCTCTCTCTCTCTCTCTGTCTCTTCTCTCTCTATATTGTATCTTGATCTCTCTCACTACCTTCCTCTGTCCCCTCTCAATTCCTTGCTTCTCTCTCTCTCTCTTTCTTTCTCCCCTTAGCTCTTTCTCTCTCTCCCAAGCTCTCTCTCTCTCTCTCTCCTCTCCCTAGCTCTTTCTATCTTACTCTCCATAACTCCATCTTTCTCTCTCCCTCTCTAACTCTTGATCTCTCCCTCTCCACCCATCTTTCTCCCTACCTTTATTCATTTATTTCTTCCTCTCTCTCTCTATACCTCTCTCTCTCTCTTAATATCTTTATCTCACAATACCTATCCCTCTCTCACTCACTCTCTCTATCCCCCTCTATTTTTTCTTTCCCCCAATCATATCTCTCTTCCTCTCTTTCCCTCTCTCTATCTATTTCCCACTTCTAAACTCCCTCTTTCTCCCTTTCCCTCTCTCCGCCATCTCTCCCCTCTCTATCTTTTAATACTCATCTCTTTCAATCTCTCAGTTTCCTTTCCTCTTTTCTCCTTTCCTCTCCCTCCCTCCCTCTCTCCTTCTTTCTCTATCTCTCTCCCTACCTTCTCTCTCTCTCTCAATCTCTCCATACATTCTTTCTCTTTCTCTCACTCTTTCCCTACCTTCTATCTCTCTCACCCTTTTTCACTCTATCTCAGCCTTCTCTGTCTCACTCCCTCTCTCCCTCTTTCTCACTGACTCTCTATCTCTGTCTCTATCAATTTATCTATTTCTTCCCTCTATCTATCCCTATCCCTCTCTATCTTTTCTCTTATCTCCATATCACCCCTATTTCTACCTCTCCCTCTTTCTCAATCAATTTATTATTCTCTTTCTCTCTCTTTCACATTGGTCCCTCTCTCTATCATTACTTTTATCTATCCCTCAATTTGCACCTCTATTTTTTACACTTTCCCCTCTCTCACTCCTATGTCAATCTCTCTCCTCTTTTTCACCCTCTCTCCCTTCTCTCCCTTTCTCTCTCTCTTTTTCCACCTGCCCCTCTTACCTTCTCCCTTTTTTTACCTCTATCGCTTTATACTTTCCCCCTCTCACACTCTTTCCTCTCTCTCTCTCCCTCCCTCCCTCTATCTCTATCCCTCTCTTTGCCTCTTTCTCTCCTTCTGTATCCTTCTCTATCCCTCTCTATCTCGATCTCTCCATCTTTCTCCCTACCCCAATATTTCTCTCCCCCTCTCTCTTCATCTCTTTATTCCTCTCTATTTTTCTCTTCATCTCTTTCTATCTCTCCCCCATCCTCCCCCCTATTTCTATCCCCTCTCTCTCTCTTTCTATTTCCTTATGTCTTTCTTGCTCTCTCCTTCTTTATTTCTCTCTCCTTCTCTTTGTCTTATTCTCTCTCTCCTCTCTGTTTTGCTATCTCTTTCTCTCTCCTATATGTATTGCTCTCTCTCTCCTCTCTGTCTTGCTCTCTATCTCTTGCTCTCTCTCTCTCTCTCTCCCTCTCTCGAAGTCTCTCCATTAATCTTTCTATCTCCCTTTCTAACTATCTCCCAACCATCTCTTTCTCTCTCACTATCAACTTTTCCCTCTCTCTCTCTCACCTTCTCCCAACCTTCTCTCTCTCTTTTTCACCTTCTACTAGCATTCCCCTTTCTCCTTCCCATTCTCTCTCTATCACACACACACACACACTCTCTCTCTCTCTACAACTTTCTATATCATTCCCTCCTCTCTCTCTCTCTCTCCCTCTCTCCCTCTCGCCCTCTCCCCCCCTCTCCCTCTCTCCCTCTTTCCCACTCTCCCCTATCTCTCTATCTCTATCCCACTATACCTTTATTCCTACATCTTTTTCTTTCTTCCACTCCTTATCTCACTCTGTCTCCATCGCTCCCTTCCCCTCCCTCTCTCTTTCCTCCTTTCTCTCCTTATTTTCTCTCTCTTTGTCTATCTCTCTCCCTCTTTCCCAACATCTGATGGTCTCCCTCTCACCCCTCTTTCTTTTCCTCTCTTTCTTCAACCTCTCTCACTTCACTGTGTCTCTCCCCCTCCATCTTTCTCAATTTATTTGTCCTTCCCTCTCTCAATTTCTACCTCACCCTCTGCACCTTTTTTATATACCTCTTCCTTTCCCCTCTCTCCCACTTTCACTCTCCCTCCCTCCCTCCCTTCCTTGATTTCTCTCATTTTCTCTCTCTTTATCTACCTCTCTCTCTCTATATCTCTTGCCCTCTCTTTTTCTCTCTCTCCCTCTGTCTCCCTCTTTATCCCTCTCTCTAACTCTCTCTCCTCACACTCCACCCCTCTCTGTCACTCATGTCTCTCCATCCCTATTTATTCCTCTCCCCCCCCACTCTCTCTCTCTCTCTCCTCACCCTCTATCTCTTTATTTTCACCCTCTATCTATCTTTCTCTTGCTCTCTTTGTCTCTCTATCATTCCCGCCCTCTCTATGAGTATGTCTCTCTATCTCTGTCCATCTCTTTGCCATGCTCTTTTCCACTTTCCATCTTTTCCCCCTCTCTATATCTCTCCTCTCTCTCTCCCCCCCTCCTAATCTCTCCCTCTCTGTCGCCCCCTCAGTCTCTCCCCCTGTCTTTCTTTCTCTCTCCCTCTCTCTATCTACCTCTCTATTTTTCTCTCTCCCCCCATCTCTCCATCTTTCTATATTTCACTCACACACACACACACACTCTCTCTATATGGCTACCTCTCTCTTTATCCCTACCACCTATCTCTCCTTATATCTCTCTACCTCTCCCCCATCTCTCTCTCTCTCTCTCTCCCTATCTCTCTCCCTCTCTTTTCCCTTAATTTCTCTCTCTCTCTCTATCACACACTCTCTCTATCTCACTATCTCTTCTTCTCTCTCTCTCCCACCCTTAACCCTTATCTCTCGCCTCTCTTTCCCTCTCTCTCTCCTCTTTCTTTCTATACATCTTTTTCCCTCTCTCCCGCCTTCTATCTCTTTTTGTCACTATATCTTTCTATCTCCATCTCTTTCCTCTCTATGTCCCCCTATCTATGTCCCACTTTCTATGTCCCCCTATCTATGTCCCACTCTCTATGTCCCCCTATCTATGTCCCACTCTCTATGTCCCCCTATCTATGTCCCACTCTCTATGTCCCCCTTTCTCTACATTCCTTCCTCTCTCTTTCACACCACTCTCTCTCCCTTTCTGTCTTTCTCTCTCCCTCTCTCTCCTCTCATCAATCTTTCTATCTTTATAATCTATTTGTCCCCCTCTCTCTATATCTCCCCTCTATTTTCCCTCTCTTTATCCATCATCATCATCATCATCATCATCTCTCTTTCTCTCTATTTCTTTATCTCTCTATCTCTTCCCTCTATCTCTCCCTATCTCTCTCTCTCTCTCTCTCTCTCCCACCCTTTCTCTCTCACTCCCTCTCTCCCCCTCTATCTAAGTCCCTTCATCTCTCACTACATCTATGCCCCTCTCTTCTTCTCTCTCTCTTTCTCTCACTCTTCTTTCCTACCTCCTCTCCCTACCTCTCACTCTATCACTTTATCTCCATATGTCTCTCTCCCACTCCCTCCCTCTCCCCACTTCTTTATTCCTTTCTCTCTATCACTTTCCCTCCCTTCCATTCTCGCTCTCTCTCCCTCTCTTTCTCTCACCTTTTTTTCTCCCCTCTTTCTTCATGTCTCTCTCCCTCTCTTTCTTTCACTCTTTATGTCCCTCTATTTCTATCACTTCTTATATCTATCACCCTCCCTCTAAATCTATCCCTTCCTTTCTCCCTCTCTGTCTCTTTGGCTATCTCTATCACCCTCTCTTTCCCTCTTTTCCTATCTCCCTCCCTCCCTCTCTCTCTATCTCTCCCTACCTCCCTCTTTCTCTATATCTTTCCTTCTTTCTCTCCACTTCTCTCCCATTATCTTTCTTTCTATCTCTCTTTATCTCTTTATCTTTAATGCTCTCACTCTTTCTCTCCCTTCCTCCCTCCCTCGCTCCCAATAGTCCCCTTCCCTTACCTTGGTTTCCATAACTCTCTTCTGGTTAATATTATGGTCGATACTAATTATCATAATAAAAGTCACTTCCTTGAGTATTATAAGTCTCATAGTAATGATAGTTAAGAATATTCTTGCTCACTTATATTATATATTTCTCAGAATAAATTCCATCTGCTTCATATAGGTCTCGTAGCTCATTAAGGTAGTTCCTTAGTTTATATATATATATTTATTTATTTATTTTGTAAGTTGATGGCTAAAAATGAGAAAAGATATACACAAAAATTGAAAAATATAGCTATACACTTTCAAATAAGTTAACAATAATTAGTAATTAGATTCGAGAAGATTAATCAAACTCAATACTATCTAAACTACTAAAAATAGATTAATCTTTCATAAGGATAATTATGTTTAACTTACGTTACCTAACCAAACTAAATAATATCTAGTGATGGTGGTAAAAACTTGTTGCAACTTTGTTATGCCACCTAATTTTATCAGTTAGGTGATATCCAAAAACTCATTAATAGAATATTTCATCAATAAAGATCCACAAATATATGGACCATATGAGTAGTAAAATTGACTTATATCTAGATATTGATCTCACATAGATTATATTGATAGTTTAATTATTCAATATTAAGACAACCTATTTTTAGTAAAATTAATATTCAGATTATTAGATAATTTAGGTTCATGGGTTTATTTATTTAATTTATGTGATTAAGTTACTCAACTTATATTATGTTGGACATAGAATAAATATTGAAGTATTGTGAAATGCCTCCTTGCCCTTAATGACATATAAAATGATTGTCATCATTGAGTCTTTCCCAATATTAGTTCTTTCAAAATTATCCCCTTGGTATATTACCATCAAGATAATAATTTATCTCTATCTGAGAGTCATTCATAGTTCTATATCTTTTACGCAACTTCATAAACTACCCTTGATAGTTGTTTCATATACATACTCATATTATCAGGCCTCATATGCCATAACAAATACAAATTTATATAATTTGTAATCATTTATACTTTTGATTTTGTAAGTATCATACTCATATAATTAACATATATTTCCTACAAAGTTTACTAATGGGAATAATAAGAGTAAAAGTAACTCAGAAAGGTTGTCACCACTTTGTGAGTCACAATACACTCTTGCATATTTTGAGGATTTCCTATCACTGCCCTCCTCAATGACATTGTGACTCTCATACTAAAGGTGAATCCCTTAAGAGAATAGTCTATATAATATTTTTCCCAATTGATAACTAGTTCTTTAAAGATGTGTATAATGGATTGACTTATAAAAATATTTGTACTTTTAGCTTCATAAGCACCATACTTGTTATAATTAACATACCTAAATTTTAGATTTCAATGTGTAGGTTTATCTCATGCATCATAGTCAAAAGAGATATCACTTCCTTCATACTATATATATAAGTGAGTCTTATGGTTTATATGTCACCATCCATCAAAATGATTTCACACAAACTTATCAATAGTTAAAGTAGTAGTTCAAATTATACTTAATCATCATCAATCAATATCTATAAGACAAAATAAATCAAATACATTTATTCTTAAATAAAAACTAATATCACATCACATATATTCAAATTACACAAATCCTATACCCATATTATTTTGAAAAAAAAATTCTAAAATTTGCGATAAAGATAGGAGGTTTGAGAACCATGCTCACCAACTATAGAGATTGAATTAAGTTTCACATCTCTTACTTGCTTATGGAACCCCTAGAATGAGAAAATTTTGTCCTTAGGGTTTAGTTATTGTCATGACTTTGCTTGTTCAATGAATGAAAAGGAAAAAGAATAAGATAGATGCTTCTAAATTTCACTATCTTCTACTTTTATACTTCGAAAAATTTATATTACTCTAAGTAGAAAGTAATGACTTTTTATAAAAAATTATAATTTTGGCTTTTATCTCTTAAGCTTGAGGTCGTGAGTCTAAGAAGTGATAGTGACTATGGACTACATGCAAATTTTTTTGTAACACATGGTCGTGGCACTGGAAACAACCACTACCTAGGCCTAAAGTCTTTCTAACACAAAGATGTGGTGATGTGAAGTGGTCATGGCTCCATACATTCACTTTCTTGCCTTAAATAAAGAGCCACAACATTAAGAAAAAGTCATGGTATGGTGAATACTTCTTATATTAATATATGGCTACAAAGATGTGATAAAATCATGACGTTGGCATTGATTCTTCTTAATTATTATATGGTTGTGATGCTTTGATATAGTCATGGTATTGAGGTATTGTGTATCATGTGACTATGACACTAAGAAATGGCAATGACACAAAATATATTCTTCATGTCTTCAAGTGTCTGTGGCACTATGGGTGGCCGTGATAATGGCTTTTTCTTCTCATGTATATCATGTTTTCTTGGCACTGCAAGAATATCTTGATACTTACAATTAACTTGAGCATAAAAGTGATGGTTTTGTCTTCCTTTGAGGATAAGAATCATAACTTTGAGAAATGATTACACTCGAGGAATGTCCTTTATGACTTTTAGTGTTTCAAAAGTAATGGCTCTTAATAATAATCATGGCTTTGGCCCGAGTGTTGGTTCTATAATCTTTTGTAGATCAAAAGTTTTGGCTTTGTAAAAAAATCATGGCTTTGAATTGAGACTATAGAGTCATATTAAAGATGAAGTCAAAGTATTTGGACTTGGTCATGACCTTTAACACCGGTAGGATACTTTCTTGCAATGACATATAATTAATATTGCAACTATTTAAATTTTATGAGATAAATATGACTATCACTCATAATAATATTCTAGCCACTAAGAATATATCATACAATGAAAGGAATATGTTAATGAATTGATTATTGATAGGATTGTGACATTTAAAGATTTTCATGACCAATTATATAAAGTTTTGTCCCAAAATGGTTATAAAAACTATGCATGACTCATTATTTTATCCTCTATGCTAATTATATCTAAAAACTTATTAATTTCATGACTATTCATCAAAACTTGCCAAAACATTAATATTGTGAAAGTAATCCAAAATTTCTCTCATCAATACCGATAAAATATCATAAAGTACAAAATTCCTATAAATATTCAGTAGTTTGAACATAAAATAGAAATGCTATTCTAAGCCTCATTTATGGTAAGTTAATCCATGAAAAGGACAATACTTCTTGAATAGAATTATCATTATATACTTAGATTTTCATGTGGATAATAATTAGGAATCCTCAAATCCATGATATATCTCTTACATAACTCATATGATTTCCTCCTTAATGTCTGGCTAAATTAAAATCTAAGGTTGTTGAATATTCTTATAATTCATTGAATTAATAAGTATATCAGTTTATAGTTTTGTTTATATTGTTGTTTGGATATTGATGGATATGGTTGTAAATTAAAACTAAAATTTAGTGTCCACACAAAAATATAGGTTTATGCATGTTGACCGTGATGGACAGTGACAAGTTATAGGATATGCTCATATGATATGATAAAAAGAAAGTGATAACTCTTTTAACCTTAATACATGAGATAAATCAATGTATGAAGACCAATGTATGACAAGTCATAGTTTTCACAAAAAGTTTAATCATCATGAGTAAGGAACTTATAAAACTTAAAACTAAGTTAAGTTTAATCAACATGAGTATGGAACTTATGAAACCAAAAAATATGAATATAGTTAATAACTTAATATCAATCTATTATATACTATCTAGAAGAACTAAACTTCAATTAATATGTAAGTTAAGTAAAATATCTAACCTGGGAGTTTCACCATAGTATAGGATTTAGTTGTCAGCTATGGCAGATGGTGATTGGCATGTCATGGGACATTTGTAAATGAGAAAAATTATTATGGTGGTGACATTTATGCAAGTCATTCCCTCTTCTATGACTTCCATAGATGAGATTTGTGGGAAGACATGTTAATTATCTTGAATATGACACTTACAAATCAGAAAGCACAAATATATTTAGTACCACATTAAATTATATTTTTAAAACAATTAGAGTTTGAAGAATAGAAATGCTTACTCAAAGCAAATATTCAAGAAAAATTGATGTATAGCATAAAAGGAAAAGATATTCAAATGACTATTGCATGGAATAACATGTAGCTTCAGTGTTGAAATAAAAGCGGTCAACTATTAGGAGATCATCCTTGATAGTGATAGGCCAAAGATGACAGCAACCTTGCATGTTGACTACATAAGGCTATGAGCCAACCCAAGAGTATGAGTATCTTTCAAAAGACCAAGTATATCTTTTCAGCTAGAATAATAATTAATTCATTGTTTGTAGATCAAACTGCTTACATAATTAATAATCCATATGGAATCAATATATGTACTTATGTCATTTTTATTATTCATTTGGCTCATATACTTGTGGAGTTATGCTTGATGTGAGATTCTCACCCAATGAAGTTTTGAGATCATGTCAATTAATGATAGTCTTGACACACTCACAAAGTCACTACAATCTCTCCGTAGAATGATAACTTTTTTTCCTCTCTCAATGGGTGTACACAAGTGCACATATCACTACTTTCATTCCTCTCTGGAGTGTAGACTAAGTTAAATATTTCTCCATCCTGCTTCCTCCTCACCTTTTAATGACTCGTTGACAGTGACAAATTGGTTTACCAACCCTTAAAAGAGAATTCATATGTCCTATGTCATTCCCATTCATATACTCTAGTTTACCAACCATCTATTAATTAACATGTTATTACTAAATATATTCTTCTTATACAAACATACTTTTTGCCAAAATATCTACTCTCATTTCCTTGCAAATATTGTGAAATGTGGTAGCACTGACCCATTTCCTAATAGTGGTAACAATATGCAATTACAAAATTATCCAATAATTAGGGCTGTAACCGAGCCGAGCTGCTCATGAGCTGCTCGGCATTCGGCTCGTTAGAAGCATGCTCGAACTCGTTTATTAAGTTAAACGAGCCGAGCCCGAACATCATTTTGAGGCTCGTAAGTTAAATGAGCCGAGCCCGAGCACCATTAAACTCGGCTCGTCAGCTCGTAAACAGACTCGTGAATAGGCTCGCAAGCAAGCACGTTAACCAGGCTTGTGAACAAGCTCGTGAACATGGAGAAGTCTTGATGCACAATAAATTTTTCTTACAAATGAACATGATGAATATTTTAACTTTTGAACTTCAATCAAGTTAATTGAACTTTTATTATCTTATCTTTTTAATTTAGTTGTATGTTGGCTATTTTAGATGACTATTTTCTTTAATTCCCGAACATCATTTTGAGGCTCATAAGTTAAACGAGTCGAGCCCGAGTACCCTTAAACTCATCTCGTCAGCTCATAAATAGGCTCGTGAACAGGCTCGTGAACAGGCTCGTGAATAGGATTGTGAGCAAGCTCGTTAACCAGGTTTGTGAACAAGCTCGTGAACCAAGCTCGTGAACAGGCTCATAAGTTAAATGAGCCAACCTCGAGCAGCCTCAAACTCGGCTCGTCAGCTCATAAACAGGCTCGTGAGCAAGCTCGAGCCTACTCCTTTAAAATCGAGCCGAGCCGAGCCTGCCTAATACTCGGCTCGACTTGGCTCGGTTACACCCCTACCAATAATCATAATTCAACTACTTGGATTTTGGCGCACTTCTAATGGGGCAATACAAGGCATTCATCACTAACAAATAATTTCACTCTAATGACAAATCCTGGAAAGCACCTTAGAATTGAATTGCAATATATAAAACACACAACACACCGTTGAAACATCAAACAACACATTCCTACTTTCTAAGGAAGATGCACACACACACACCACTATTATTTCACATAACACACATAACAACATAAATAGCTATAAGAAATATTGAATTTTTACAATGAAAAACTTTATAAGGATGCAAAAAAACAACTCTCTTTGGTCACCTAAAATAAAAAAGCTAATGGACACAATGGTTGATATAAAACAAGTAACTATCTAGTGCATAAATAGATAATGCCTTTTTTTTGAAGTTTTGTGCAATCGAGTGCAGATAGTTCCTTTTTCTTCTTCCCATTTTTTCTAGTAAAGATTTTTCTTCGATGATTTTTTTTTTCAAGAGTGAGTGTGTCACACAAAAAAAGTATTTAGTTTTTTTCTTCTTCACCATTTTATCCAAATAATGTCAAGAATGAGTGAGAAAAAATCAAAAAGAAATGTTCACTGGATTGGTATACATGTTTATCCATTGTAAAGAGCATATATAAGTTTCCAACCAACCACATACATCTATTGAACAATTCTATACATCAAGAAATGAAAAATAAATGAATGAGACTATGTTTATTATTTTCTATTTGTTTTTTTTTTGTTTGATTTTAAAAAAGAAAACAAACTACCAACTAAACTTGGTGTTACACCTTGGGTAAATTTGAAAAATCTCACTATCTATCCTAGGTGAGAAGACAAAGACTAGCTCATGACCTAAATCCATTAAAATTTACTTTCATCAAAGGTTTCATTAGTGCATTGAAAACTTCTACTATAGAATGTGTCGAATCTAATAATTTTTTATATCAATATACTTTGACCTACGATAAAAATTTGAGCTCTTGGAGATATGGATCTCACTCTAACTATTAGACTAAATTACAAAGATATCCTAATGAAAAATCAAGTTTACAAAAAATGTTATAGTCCTTTAGGATTCTTTACACTTGGATGGTATTAATTAATTTGGCCTAAATGTTGGATTGTGTCATGCACTTCTACAACTTAGAGTGTCATGATACAACTTTTCATTCAAGGGTTATCAAATACTAAGAGATTAACTTCCTTAAATTGAGAATATGAGTAATATATAAATCAATGTATTTAAGAAGAATGAATTTCCACCCACTAAGACATAAAGACAACTAGGGGGTCCCCAAAGAAACTTCACGATAGATTTTAATACGACCCCATAATATCTATTAGAATCCAATATAACTTAAATGGCAACTCCAACAACATGGGTAATATCATTCTCATAGAAATCATAATGTGCAAAACATTACCAATAGATGATACATAGGAAACTCAACTCATTTACTTTTTTTTTCCAATCAATCATTAAATGATACTCAATACTTAGCTTAAAATGGTTGGCTAAATGAAGTAAACCTAGTTTATCCTTATACATAAAAAATTTCTAAAGAATTTTGTTCACATTCTATTCTTAACATAATAATAAATGTCCGGATGTTCTAACTCAGATAACATACATTTAAGAGTTTTTCTAATTGGCCTAATGCCTTTCATCACAAAAATACTTTCCAACTCTTTCTTTAGCTCTTCAATTTGAGTTGAATTATAGTTATGATTAACATATTGACATTAATCATCTTCTCACTAATAAAAACAACTCACCATAAAGGAGTCAAACTTCTCGTATCATTAACTTAGGACTTGCTAAATCCCATACAAACTTATCTTGGGTAGAAGACATTTTCCTAATTGGAAAGAAAATCTTTACGAAACCAATATCCTTTTACTGACTAAAACTCTTAATCAATAATATAGCATTGTATCTCGCTAGTGACTCATCATTTCCAAGCTTCAGCTTCAAGATTGATTTATTCTTCACAAAAACCACAAGATTCATGAATGATATATACTTTTCTCTCATAGTATCTTGTGGATGACTGATGGGGCTAGAAGACCTCAACTTAAGTTGAGAAATTGAATCTAGAAAGACTAGGACTTGCCTACTTCTACTAGAACACACACAAACATTCTCTCTCTCACTCTCTCTCTTTTATCCACCAATAACTCATGAGGTTCCATGTCTCTACTCAATTACTTATTACCTCTCCCTTCATCTGGTTAATTTCTAGGAGGAAGATGGGTTGGTTCTATACAAACTAAGGTCTCTTTGAGAACCAAGGTATCCATGGGGATCACAAACATTCATATGTTGATTCTTTAGAAAGATGGCATTCCTTCTATGACTAGTCTAATGACCATCGAGTATCAAATTATATATCATAACTTCTTGTGATCAATGAAAGCTAAGAAATATGGATGGTTTTGTAGTGCCTTCTTACTTTGATCTCTCCTCTCGAGACATGGATGAAGGCTTTACAACCAAATACTCAAATAGTTATAAGATATGTCTTTCTTTCCTGATCTTCACTCTATTTGGAACATCATTGTTTAGCAAAGTTTAAAAAATAAATATTTTTATTATGTTAGATTAATGAACTAATATACGAGATAAAATTATAGAAAATTGGTTGGTTGATTATTTTAAGGGGATAATGTTAATGGTCTCATTTAGTGTCTCACAAATGATAAAAATATATCAAGGGTATTTAAGATGTTTGAATACTAAACAGAACAAGTCAAAGATGAAAATGTTATTCAAAGTTATTATAAATAATTATTTGTGATATGTGATGATAAATATGAAATTTCTAATTTTTTTCAAATTTTATTTTGTTCATATATTAATTTCTTTTTGTTCAATATATTTTTTAATAGTAATACATGCACTTTTATATATGAAAGTTATTGAAATTCAAAATATTTCTAACACATTGAATATTTCAATTCAATAAAGAGCTCATTGCACATCATGATTACATATATAATTGGTCAATGGTACTGAACAAGATGAGATAATTTATTAAGTAGAGCAGAGAGAGAGAGAGAGAGAGAGAGAGAGAGAGATTCAAGACTCAAACATGTGATTTGTGATCGTCTTCCTCACTTTGACTATGTTACAAAGAAAATTATGTATTAACAAAAGAGATTGAACTAGCAAACACTCTTTTTAAATAAGTTAGCAATCATTATCAAGAATTTAGAAATTAGAACTAGTAAACACTTTTATTTTCAAAAAAAAATGTCTTGACAAAAGAGATTGAACTCCAAGATCAAGAATTTACAAATAAGTGTGAAAGATATTTAAAGTATATTTTAAAATATAAATGGCAAGATTATTTAGAAAACTATAACTATTAGGTTATGCAATAAAATTTTTAGATTTTTAAACATTTATAATAATAAAAAAATTATTAAATTTCATCAATGTTTGAATGAGCTAGTTTCTATTCATTATGATTCGCAATTTTTTTCAGAAATGTTTTGGATTGCAATAAGAATAATAAAAAATTGTGAATTTATCCACACTTCCTTAGGGCTCAAGGGCATGAATTTGATCCTCATGGTGAGCGTGGATTATGAATTATCTTAAATCACAAAATTACATTAAAAATTGTTTGGCGGCACGTGCAGATTATACAATTTACAGAATACTAATGTTTCATTTGTAGTGATTAAAAAGTGCAGAAATTCTACAAAATGGGCCCATAAGCCCATTTCTTGCAAAAAAAAAAAAAACTGTTTTGAGCTACAACTACGATCAACGAGTAAATTGTTAATACATAATTGCATAATCAAACTGCAGCAGTGTTAATTGGTAGAGGCCAAGGCCTGGTGGACCTCAAACTAGGGCGAAGTTGGTGAGAGCCAATGCCTGCTGCGGCCTGCTGATGCTGCACCTGATCATGGAAACTTGGATGGTGGTGGTGGTGGCCTTGGCTAAGGCAAAAAGCATAAAGATTGGAGGCTCCGTCAGCAAGTGCCACTGCAGAGTCATAATCTTCCTCGCTCTCCATAAATCCAAACTGCACTTCGTCACATTTTGATTCCTTCACATCCAAAACAGCAAGCAAGATCAATATGCATATATATTATATCTAAATAATATAAAATTTAAATTTAAATAAATTACTAATTTTGTTTCTTATGTATCATGCTATATTTTTTTATATATATTATATTTTGAAAGTTACAAAAGTAACAAAACAACAAATTGATACACATGATATATGCAAGCTAGTTGATATTGAAAACAGATATGATGATAAAATTATTCATGATTTTTTTAAAAAAAAAATAAATTTGATCTTTGATTTTCATGAGATATATCATATTGAATTATTGAAAACATACATTTAAAACATATATAATGCATGATATATGTCAATAAACAGTCATGTTTAGGTACGATATTATCTAATCATAAGATCAATATGCCTTAAGCAGTCAAGCTTAAGACTTTGGAGTGAATTTTTAGGAAAAAAAAAACTATCTAAAATAAATAAGGGGAGGGGTTTATTGAGCCTCTTTGAGATGATGCTCTTAGAGTATCTCTAACTCACTCTCTATTCTTCTCTTTTAGCTACTTTAGTTAGTCAAACACAAAAAATTATATTAAACCCACTACCTATTCTACTCTCAATTTCCTAGTTTACCCAAATAGCTCACCAAATATGGAGAGCCATCTTAACTTTCTAAATTCTCTCTCTACCTTTTTTTCTCTCTATCTCTCTCTATCTGTATGTTTGATTTTTTTAAAATTATTGAAAGTTAGGTGCAAAATAGAAAGTGTGGTCAGTGTATTTAAAAAGTTAATAGCTAAAGTAATGAATTTAATATTCAAATATATTTTAAGTAACTATTTAGTTAAGTGTGGTTGGAGATGCTCTTAGAACATCTTCAATAAGACTATCTAAAATAGTTACTCAAAATATATTAAAATATTATATTATCTACTTTAGCTTATCATTTTTTCAAAATCACTCCAATAATACTATCTTTTGGCTAGCTATTTATCTATATTAATTTATGTTTATATTTTAGTTATCCTCAAATAGCTATCGAATTAAAAATATCTCACAAATAATAATCACAATCACTTTGAACTACATATCTACATTGAATCTCAAAATAACAATATATTTCTTATTGTTCTAGGAGATATATTTTTTATAAGAAAACTATAAAATTCTATATTACATCTTCTCTCGGTGCAAATTGGTGTCCAACTCAAATATAAATATTCCCAAAAGAAATCTCAAATCATAAAGATGTCTTCCTATGTCTCAGTATGTGAAAAATTATATTAAAATAAATATGTCGAAGAGAATGTAAAAAATAAAACTATATTAACTGCATATATTATAGTTTAATCGAGTAAAAATCAAATAGTTAATCTTTCCAATAATCAATAAATTTTCTATAATTTAAAAAGTCAACTGAAAAAATCAATATGAAACAATAAAAATATTTGATAATTCATGACCCAAAAGACTAAATGATATAAAAGTATCGAGTGTGCGCATCTTTTTGATAATGCAAAATTTCTCTGAGAATAAATCATCACTATACCAATATATTATTCAAGTCTCTCTAATGGCTTTCATCTATAAGTATGACAAAGTAATCTTTAAAGTGGGTGATCTACTTTCATCATATTCCGTAACAAGAATAACATGTATGTATATAATAAGTAAAATCACCCTATCATCAAGACTTAAAAAATAAATAAAAATAATAACAAATATATAAGCCAAGTGAGATTATTACCTATAAAGTATCATAAATCAAACTCATGATAATTATTGTAGGTCATATAATTATTATATCATTTGAATTCTACACACTTTTTTTTGAGTAATGATTTATTCATGTCTAGTTGATACATCATAAATCCATAAAAAAATTGTAAATAAAATAAAAATTCATACGGAGACTATTTTAATAACTAGAAAAAATATCATAATAATTCATATCAAAAATATGAACGAATCTTATTATTAAAAATATGACATGAGAGTGATCTATCTCACCATCTGGGAATGCCTTCACCATTAATATTCATTTGCCACTAAAAACATACATTCTTGCATATGATGACACTTGTTTCCCAGCATCATTGAAGAATAATGCACTTATCTCATTTAACATGACCGAGCACTATCCCAAGTGAGATAATGCCTTAAAAAGATACATGAATAACATAATATCATCAAATATATATATAAGAAATATAGGAAACTAATATATATATATATATATATATGATAATTCATGTGAGATTGCATATTAAGCACAACTATTTTGTTCATTCTAGAAAATGACCGAAGAATTGCAACTAGAAGAGTCAATTGTAAGATCATTTGGCTCTTTGATAGACAAAATATGCCAAACAGGCTGAGAGGACCAAACATGGCTCGTAGTCCAGCCCAGTTTAGTAGTGTTTGGCTTGGTAGGTTAGAGTCCAAAACCATGCCTTGTGTCAAGCCGGGTCATGCCATGGCATGTTCGTGTCATGTTGGGCCGACATTAGTCGTGCCTCATGTCGGGCATGGATGACGAGTGGTCATCCGGGCAGTCAAAATTTTTTTAAACAATTAGACCTAGTGCCTATGATGGGGCGGTCTAAAAAATTAAACCGCCCCATCATGGTGCAATCTAATTATTTTAAAATAATCAATTACATGACCAATTCTAATTGGTCGGCCATGTAAGCCAGCTACACATTGTATTTTCATGCAAAGAATTACTTTTTCATGCACCTTTGGCACGATCCAACACTAGAGGTATCAATAGGGCCAGACAGCCCATGCTCAGGCATGACCCACAGCCCAGACTAGTTCAGCAACGCCTAAACCCGACACGATCTAGAATGGTACATTGGGCTAGATCGGGCCACCCATGGCACAGTTCATGCAGTATTGGGCTGGCATGAGCCAATGCCTATTGTCGAGCCAAGCACGACATGTGTGCTTGGCCCGGCGACATGGTAAACTAATCTGAATGACTGCTCGACATGGATCCCGAAAGGCGATCCACTAAGTGATCAATTTAAAAAAAATTAGCCACGTGACCGATTATAATTGGCCAACCCATTAGTCAACCACTCAATGACCGACTTACAGGTGGTCATGTCGTGCCTTGCAAAAATGAGTCGTGTTGGCACAAAAAATTTACCGTGTCATGTCGGCAAGGCAAGGTGGCATGGCCCATGGCCGTGCCTTACATAAATGGGTCATGCTAACACTATACAACCCAATCAACAATATACTCATCTCAAATCCAAGCAAGATTTATATATCCATAAAAAAACTCATGGATACATAACATTATCATCATTATCTAAAATAACAAATTTTGATTTAACAAACTGGTAACTATAACTCCTAGTTAGAAGTCCGAGTAGGACTACTGAGAAGTAGAAAAAAAATAATGAACATTATATATATATATATATATATTCCTATGCTTATTAAAAAAATAACTCATGTTAAAAACAAATTAAATCAACACTAATTAAAATTCTATCTATCTCTTATGAAAAACTTTTATATTCAAATAAGACACATCTCAAAGTCAAAAGTGTCAACTAGTCATATCCTAGAAAAAAATCATAGACAAAATAAATACTATCAAAAACTTTAAAAAATAAGTTAAATAATTTCTTTCTTGGGTGCAAAAAAACTAAAAAACATACACTATAAAAAAAAGAATAAAATATTTGAATGATAAAATTAATTTGTTGTTATAATTATTTTTCTCTAAAAAAACATTGAAATATTTCTCCCAAATAAAAGTGTCCAAGTCCTTTCAATCAATTGTTTATTCTTCATTTTAATCACCTCATTGTATAAGGATATGTAAGCATATGAAATTTATTATAACAATGTCATGCCAAGTCGAGACATCATGCCAAGTCGAGTCAACCTCATTTTGAAGTCAAACAATGTCGTGTCAGCTTGCTTCTAAAAAATGGTAGCCCAACATGACACATTAGCCAAAGGGCTGCCCAAATCCTACATGGCTAAGTCAAATCATGCTTGCCCGGCATGAACAACCTCCGCCTCGCCTAGGTCGGGTCCAAGCTAGGTTAGGTTCAATCTAAGCTAGCCTAATTCAAGTCACACAAGCCAAAACCAACATGCATATGCCAACAAGCCAAGCAATTCCATGCCACATGTTTTGCAACACATAGGCCACACCATGAATCGACTCAGCTCAAGAAGTATCGTGGGTCAGATCATGCCTATTATAGGCAAGGTTCCCACCGTGTTAGATTAAGCATGGGCTGATTTTCTCTAACCAAGACAAAAAAGCCTGACTTATTTGTCATATCTATAGCTAACTAATACATATCAACTTTATGTAAAAAAATATTAATAAAATTATAATAAAATAGTCTCAATTTAACTATTAATAAATGATCATGTTGAAATGTACAAATAAATAATCTAACGTGCTCAAATATTTAGAATAAAATCCTATAATAAAAAAAAAGACATAATTCATCATTCTCACTCCTAAATACAATCCTCCACAAAGTCTTTTAATTATACAAATAAATATTAGTAGATACAAAAATAAAATTACAATTAAATTGATAAAAAATAATTCATTGAAAGCAGACTAATGGAATCATTCTCAATCCTAAATATACAATAATTTTAAAGAATTTTTCATTGGTCATTATAATAATCAAAAAATAAAAGATAAAATTACTAGTAAAATGAATATTGAATATTGTATCGCTAATTTAAATCAAAATAGAGACAATAAATGGCAAAACAAATGATGCCCAAAGAAGAAAAAAATGTTGTTATCGTATAGTACAAATTTTTATATTTCTTTCTAGTAAATATCATAATGGATGGATTATATAATGACTTCTAGATGACTCAGATAGTCAATATATTATCTATAAATTATTTAATACTTTAAATCTACTCTCAAGAAATAATTATCGATACTAATCTTTATTATGTTCTTTCTTTCTATAATATGTACACTTAATAAATTCTCTTACATATGCATATT
The DNA here is from genome assembly GCA_029783825.1 of Sapria himalayana. Taxonomy (NCBI): domain Eukaryota; kingdom Viridiplantae; phylum Streptophyta; class Magnoliopsida; order Malpighiales; family Rafflesiaceae; genus Sapria; species Sapria himalayana. The sequence goes on along the minus strand of JAREIK010002577.1, from coordinate 766,528 downwards.
GATGTCATACCACAACTATACAAAGTAGCCTCAATTCGAATGTTTTACTCAAAAAAAAATTAAGATTTCCTAATTTAAAAACTAGAAAGATATCAATCTACCACAAATTATGTCACCCTAGAGGTGTCAAATAGGGTGTGCAGCTTGAGCCCGAGGCACAGCTTGATTCGGACTTGACTAGCCTGGCACAGTCCAAACTCATGCTTAGACTCGTGTCGGGCTGACTCTCGACATGGCACATGCCGAATTATGTCACCCTAGTACTCGGGTCACAAAGTAGAGGTATCAAACGGGCTAGCCCGACACGACCCAACCTAGTTTTAGGCCGCCCAACCTAGCTACCATGCCAGGCTAGGCATGATTACTGTACTGTGTCGGCCCAGCATGGCCCGCTGCCCGAACCACGCCGAGTTCAGCCCAGTTCGGGTCGGACAAACCACTAATTTTTTAAAAAAATGTATGTTTTCAGTGGCGCGCCGCCACGCCACCACCGTCTTCGCCCTTTCGGGGCTTGGCGAGACTCGCTAGGCAAGCATCAGCTCGTATTGACTACGTTTGGTGCATAGTCACGCGTGCCGTGCTCACGTGCTGGTATGGTACGAAGGGCCGGGGCATGGCACTGTAGAGTGTCGAGCACATGCATGGCATGACACTGTAGCATGTCGTGCTTGGCATGAGCACGGCACTAAAGCATGTTTTGCTGGGCACGAGCATGACTGAACCATGCCATGCCCATGCCGGGTCGGGCCGGCCCGACCCATTTGACATCTCTACTTCATAGGCACATGAATTCGACATGACCTAAACCGTGCCCCCCGACCTCGAGCTCAACTTTCTGTCAACCACAAACCCAACTCATCGATCTCGTCTTCCCAGCCCAAACTCAACAGCTTCCAGAAACCAAAGCTTCTGGAACCTATGACCATTTGGGTTAGTTTGATGATTGAACCAACCTAACAATCTGACCGTTGAATTTCACCCAAAATGACTAAGAGGTAGAATCCAATGGCCCTAAGAATTATGCCCCTTTTAATTATTTAAAAAAAATCATAAAAATATAAAAAAATTTGATTAAAAAAAAAGTTTTCAAATCTATAAGCCCCCCCCCCCCCCCCACCCCGATAATAAATTTTATCTTAGCTCTCTCACTCTCCTATTTTCTCTTCATCTCCTCTCGACTCTCCTTTCGTTCTCTCTCTCTCTCTCTCATTTTGTTTCGGCTTTTGGTATCAAGTGTAGACTGTAAAATACGACCTGTCGATTATGATGTGGACATCAAAAAGCAAACATGATTTTATGTATTACAGATATTATTTTATTGTTTAGTTTGGTTTTTTTTAATTTTAGTTAACTTTTAACTTTAAGAGTTTAATTTTAGTTTAATTAATATATTATTTTAAAAACATTAATTGCAAATTAATTTAAAAAACAAATAAAAAATTAACATAATAAATAGTAATTTTAATAATAATAATAAAATTAATTTAAACGTAAAACATATAAAATTATAATATAAATAACAAAAACCCTACTAAAAGGTTCAATACTGCTGAAATTTTAATTTCTCTAGTCACCTCAACTCAAATATTTAAAAAATAAAAAATTAGAAACATATCAATAATTTGAACTTACTTTAATATAATATAACAAAAAATATTTAAAATGCCGAATGAGAATCGATACAATGCAAATTTTATAAAATAATTTTAATATGTAAGAGTTCATGTGGGCTGGATACTTTAAGAGACATGCCGAATAGTGCACCAAAAAATATGGTATATTAGATCCTAGGCAAACTCAACTCAACAATGAGTTCTTTGAGGCTGAATCCAGTTCAACCTCAAAGTTGACCCTCTTCATATACCGCAACAAGTTAGAAAGGAAAGACATGATCAAACTGATCACTACGATAGGTTATTCGATTAAATTATCGGAGAATCCAAGAGTAGTCAGTATTATACAGACTTATTTTCAGCCTGTATATCATAGGATACCTAGGTTCGTATCTAGGAATGACATACTAAAATACTATAACTTAGAAAAAATAATAATAATTAATTAATTTATGCATTATAGTAGAGTAGTATCCGTAACGTATGATATCTAGAGTAGTCACAATGATATATCTTATGCATATCTTACCACCCATTTGTAATATGTACTAAATAAAAAATATTAGAATTCTCAGAAATTTTTCATCCTCATGATGGTCGGCCATTTATAAATATATGATAAAAATCATTAGAAAATATAATATTCAAAATAAAATATATAATATAATATTTGATACTGTATCCACAATGAAGTAGCTATTAACATATTTATTAGGAATATTAGAGATAAACTATTAGAAAAGATTTTTCATGTTAAATATATATGTCACGTCATTAACCTCATAGTACAAGTGGGGATGAAGGTTATTTCATCACTTTAAAAAATATATGTAACTTATTAAAATTTTTCGTACACCTCACAAACAACAGGAGTTCGATACTTTATATTTATTTGTGGGTCTAAAGAAAAAAAAATTCTAATCAGATATGCGACACCATTAAAATTTCACAGATCTTATGTTGTAGTAATGTGTTGAATACGAACACGTGATATCTGACTATGTTAAAAATAAGAGTGAAACATATTATTGATAATACTGACTAAACTATAGAAATTTCATTTATTAAATTCCTAAAAAATTTTTATAACACAACGAACATGTGTTCATCAATTTATACTATCACGACTTGCATTGCACTTAGGTGCATATGCAACATTAGATGCATATTTAGGAAGTTTAGAGATAATTCAACACTTAGCGATATGATTGTAGAGATGAAAATTAAGTACTTAAAGTACTAATCCTTCATTTCATCTCTTTATTATTTAGCTGCATGCATAGACCATATAGTTAAAGTGAAAGAAATATTGAACATTTTGACATACATATTTTCGTGTATGAACTAGGAAGACCAACCTGAAAGATTCATTCACGAGAAGTTGACTGAGCTCTTAACATACTATGATACTAAGTATGATAGTAGTAGTGAGGCTCCGAGTATGAATATAAATATCATATTCAGAGACAATGACTTTTCCATTCGGTTAGCAAAGGGGACACAATGGGATGGACCATCTAATAGGAGTGAGCTATCTCAGTACTTATATACCAATTACTGCTTAACCTTATTACATTCCAATCATAAGAATATTGATATTTTATAGTGATAGAAATTACGAGTCTATCTATCTCGTGCTATCTAAGATGGTACAAGATTTTCTAACTCATCAGGTATTAAGCGTAGAATTGGAATCTACTTTTTCTATTATATTGAATATGATTTCAAATAGGAGATCCAGATTATGACCAGATATTATTAATGTATTAGCATACATAAAGAATTGAGAAGATTCAAACTTGGACATCGAGAATTATACTAGGACAACAACAAAAATAGATAAGTTAGTTATTGATAATGATTCATGAGATATTGATGTTGATGACAATTGACGACTTATATGAGATAGAGGTATTGATTATTGAGCAGAGCGCTTGAGCCTACTTTACTGCATAAGGCCTACTATTATTGATACACTAATACTGATATCATCATTAATCATATGCAAATGATATTTATCATTTTTATTTATTATTTTTAAATTGTCTTTGTTTATTTTTTTTATCATTTTACTTTAAGGCTTGATTCAGACACTTGTATTTTTGTGATTTGTATTGAATTATATTTATGTTATAATTTTATTAATTCAGACACTGATACTACTATTGATTCAGATACATATTAGTTTTTAGATTTTAGTTGTTTATAATTTATTAATTTAATAAATTAAATATTAAATAATTAATTAATTATATTAATTTAAGTATTAAATAATTAAAATTTAAATTTTTTATTATTTTTGAATTTGGGATTAATATTTTTTTCTAACAGCCCAAACCTGGCCCGAACAAACCAGATCCAGCCACTCAAGGCATGACCCGGCCCAAAAAACTTAAAAGCCGAGCTGGCAGGTCATGCCGAACTGGCTCAACTGAAGCCGTGCCGTGCTAGGCACGGCACGATTACTATAACATGTTATGCCCAACATAGCACCGTGGCCCAATTGGGCCACCTAAAAATAGGCTAGGTCATGCCAACCCGACATGTTAGACACCTTTATGTCACACTAGAATTCATAGTTCCATAAATGCCATTGTAATGCCCAAAAATGAATTTTGCCAAGAAATTTAAGTCTTACAACCATGTGATTTCAAGAGAAAAATATTTTCAAATTATGATAATCTAGTAGTCCATGAATCAACTTCAATTCTAATCCTAAATGAGCTAGAAATTGAGAAACTTTATTATTCAATACTTAGAATCTATAATAGGTAAAGTAGACTTACGCAACTTGATCAAAGTAAAATAAAGTCTCCCAAAAAGTCTAATGAACTTAAACCAATCTCTTACCCCATTATCCTATTTTACTACTAATTAATAATATTATCATACTCAAAACTCCCTGACAATATCTCACCTTAAATGGTGACCACTAATATTAACAAAGATAATATATTTCACTCTAAAAGAGCATAAAAATTAATATATTAACTTTTAAAAAGATTTTTTATTAATTACAAGTGGATTAACTATGAATACTATACCAAATAAGAAGGTAAATTAACTTAAACCAAGACTTATTTCGAGAATATTCACTTGAATATTTAGTATAGATTACCATGTTATTTTTTCTTTATTAACTAATATAATATTCAGATGAATTATTATATCACTAATAACATCTCATATATAAATAATACATCAACTAAATGTGAAAAAATAATTTTTTTATAATAATTTTGAGGATGAAATATATATTGAATAGTCGTCTAGATTTAGAGCTAGATAATTAGAGTTTATTGACAGATTACGAAATAGTAATTGAGTAGTTTGTTTGAGATATTTTCATAAATAATCACCTTTTTAGGCCTACATCAATATTTAATTATTCTTTTTAGAGGAGCTCAAATAACATGTTATTCTTGATTATTATATACATAGAAGATATTTTTATTATGCAAGAACATAAGTTAATAATCATTCAATTCAAAGAATAAATTCAATTTTGGTTTCAAATTAATGCCTTTTAGATGCTATATATATTCTCTTACAATAAATTTAACTTACCCCAAAAAAGAGATGATGGTATAATGGATGAGATAAAGGCTGATTTTTTAAGTTGTGCTCCAATAAACATTCCAATTAACTCAAATACTTATTTATTATATGATAGACTTCTGTAGTAAACTTTATTACTTACAAAAAAATTATAGAAAAATTAATTATTTGACTATTACTAAACAAAATAGAATATATACAATTAATATAATTAATTATTTTTTATAACATATTCATTCAAACATAATACTACACATACTAAGATATATAAGTACATCTCTCCTTAGTATTTCATTTGATAACTACTAGCACTTGTAGTTAGTTAATTATTCATATTTGAATTGTACACCAATTTGTACCAAAAAAAATATCTACTATAAAATTTTGTATTTTTTAAAATAATCTTATTCTATAAAAAAATAAAAAACAAATAATTATTTCGAAATATAATATAAAAATATAATTCAAAATAATGCTAATAATAATTTATAAAATAATTTAGATCATGTATATTATAGAAGAGGTCATGTACCAATTTTCTTCTCTCATGAATCTTTATTATGATAGTCAAACAACAAAATAAATAATCATCAATCCAATATTTCATGAGTAAATAAAATAGATTGAAAAATAATTATTTCTTTCTTAGAAATACAATTTAAGATAATACTATTATTATAATTTATGTTAATATAATATATTATGCAGCAACAAATATTTTCAAGAATATCAAAGAAATCCCAACATGTCAACATAAGTTAATAATACTTAAAAAACTAAAAGATATTGCCTTTTAATTATTAGAAATGTAACAACATGTCAACATGTCAACATAAGAGACTATACTACTTTAGTTCTATTAAAATTCTAGTTATGAGCATAATAAAGTATAAAATTGAAAGACTTTTAAGGTCAAAATTTTCAATATGTAAGATCCTTCAAAAAAATTATCTCAAAAAAAATGATATCATTACTTTTAATAAATTTTTTGATTGAATAATAATAGCATAACCAATAAAATACACTTCATGGTTAGAACAATTATATTTTCTTTTCTTTGAGATGAATGATGACCAAACTAAATACATATTTAATTAATTAACTATTTTAGGTAGATACAAATTCTTTTCGACTATTCCATCTTGAAACAATTTATTAATACAATAAGGTTGCCACATGACCATGTTCTTTTATATTATAGAGATTAAATAATCTTATTATATACTTAATGAAAATATTACAAATAAAAATTTTGATACCATGATTAAATTAAGTTTCGATTACATTTTGAAAATAAATAAATACATATAAAATTATGATATCTCTTTAAATAAATATAACCATTTATAATGAAATGAATCATTACCAAAAATTCTAAAATAAGTCTTCACTTGTATATTAATGTGTCAATATTTTTCTAATAGATGTTCTTTGAGATTAGAAAAACAAAATATCATTTACTATTTATGCTTTGCTTTACTTAAGAAAATTACTTTTATCAGAATTTTGTTAACTATTATTTTAATTTAAAAAATATTGTTTAGTAATATAAATTAGAAGAATTACTAGTGTATCTATGTGGTTGCTAATTTAAACACTAGTAATTGTGTTTAGTAAAATAAGGAATTCATGATCAATTACAATCATGATTAACTAGTGTTTAATAATATTGTTTATGTTTCTAAAACATATAAGATTGCTACATTATTTAAAATCATGATCAATACACATGCGTAAGTCAAATAAGGAGCTCGTGATCAATACATAATTACTAGTGTATCTTTAAAAGTCAATTAGCCATAGTATATCTATAAAGTTTGTAACATGAGTATATTAATATACTCATCAAGAATGTTTCAAGATTGAGAGACTACTAGGTTTATTAATGTTTAGTTAAATGTAGTATTTCAAAATTCTTTCCTTAGATGATATTAACTCTAGGTGTGACACATCTATCGCTATAGTTCTATCATCTTACCATCTCAATTTAGACTCATAAGTCATAAATTCAAAAGGCAATAGCCCAATACCTATATCATAATTTATCATACTTTTTTGATATTTTTTGTATAATCTAAAAGTTTTAATATTATCATAATTAATAACACCATTATGTGAGTTTGGGGCAAAAAAATATCAATGTTATGTCTTTTTTTAGCATGAATTTTTTTATCTGAACTTCCAACACAATTTAATTTTAATTAGTTACATTATCAAGCAACTAAATTGTCACAATTTTTCTTCTTCTTATAATTCTATATGAGATCGATGAACCAGACGAATGACTCACTTAAGGATTGAATAACTTGGCCTATACTTATTTTCTCCACCAATATCATCTCATTCAGGTGCATAGATATCATTGATTCATTACTCTTATACTCTCATTTTGAACATTTATCATTAGATAAACTAAAGATTCTGAAATAAAAAATCAAAGGAATGACTTTTATCGATTATGAGACATCAATTACAAAAATATATTAAAACTTCATAGCCAAATACATTTTGAAAATATTAGGAGAGATCTAGTCACTTTACTACATTTTGAAAACAAAAAAATTTACGATATTTTGTTTTTTTTTATGTTTGCACAAAATATACATAATTATTAGTTTTCAAAAAAATCACAAACTTTATGTATATTTATATAAATTTATGAAAGAAAATAAACTCAATATTTTTATAACATTAAAATAATAAAAAATAATAATATTTTATAATATATTTATTATTAATTTTGTTATTTATTGAAGAGCAAATGATGATTCACCAAATACCCAACATTGGCACTCATGTGCAAAATATAATTGTTAAGAAAAAAAATCAATATTTAATAAAAATAACTATGATATTTCCACTAGATACAAATATTTCTAGATGCTTTTGGAAAGTATATCTAATACTTATCTTCTTAATCAATAATATTATTTTTTTAAAACTCACATCTCATATTAACTTTTATATACAAAAAGACTTTTTCACTTTATATTTAGAATTTTTGATTGTACTTATTTTAGTAAGATATTTTCAAATAGAAAAAAGATTACTACTCATGTCATTAAGTATGTGTTCACTAAATACTCTGTCACTATAAAATAATGCAACTGTTACTCACCAAATGGCAAGAAAATCATTACTAGTGTGAATATTATGCTTTTTGAGGTTATGTCCTTCATGGACTTTAATCAAAGAATGCACCTTCAAAAATCATTGCAATTAGATAATTCTCATGTTCAGTAGTTATTCCGAGTGAAGTAAAGAGTATTCCTGCCATTGTGTATGATCCAAAGAATGTGTATGATATTTCTATTATATATCATAATAAGATTTCTCACTAAGTTTTGGGCCAAAAAAAGAGGATAGAGTGATGTCACAAAGGACAAAAGATATAAGTCTTCCTAGGAATAAGAGATAAGGGCTGAGAGGCTTTTTGATTCCAACCAAATGATACATATTAGATGGATATATTCATAGTGAGTCTCTTGTGCTATGTATTTGATTGTTTTGCTAAAGAAACTAAGAGATTATTCTACCTAACACCTATTATCATAAATTTTCTCCTAGCCTCATTTTAATATTATTTAGTTTGACCCCTTATACTTTCTTTATAGTTACAGTATCTTTGAATTCTTTTTGATGCATTTAATCATCAAAGATGATAACTAACTAATTGGATGAACTAAAAACAATTACATCTAATTATATTTGAAATCTCATTTCCAAAACCTTTAGATATGTCACATATCTAAAGGTACATGGTCTAAGATGTAGCCCTCATCTCGTAATGGAAAAACCTTACTACCCAAGTCTAACCACCTCACCTAGCATGCCTACATTACTTATAAACAACTCAACAAACAACTCCTAAACAAGTTGTACCATGCATCAACGAAATAGAGATCTTCAATAAAGAACTATGAACCTAGACTTTCCTACAAAAAAAGTAAGTATGTATTCTTATCCATCCACCATGAGACTAAACTTTCCTCATTGTGCAAAATCTTTCAAGGCCTTTAACTTGAGATTGAATGAGCAAGTTTGCTAAATTGTATCCTTTCACCTTTCGAACAAGCAGCTAAAAATTATAATCAACCCTTTCAAAAATTAGGTTCATGTTGACATGCCTTTGAACATTCAAATAAGACTAAAAGCAAAAACATTGTTGCAAAAAACAACTTTCCTCAATCAATTGAAACAAGCTAACAGGGGGTATTGGAAAGGGCTCAACCAACATGTATATCTAATAGATTAACTTGTAATTATGCAACTTTCTTTTTTAAGATAGGAAATTCAATCTGGGTCAATGATTATTATGCCTTCTAGTGTGATCATTCAACTAACCTCACATGGTCAAGTAAGTATTTGAGAACTAAAGAACCACCTTTTAATTCTTTTTTTAAACTAACAGACTAAATTCATGTCAGTAATCAAGATGTCATCTTCTACTTTAGTCATTCAACTAATCTCATATAATCAAACAAATAATCAAGCATTCATTATAAGCCTTTTGATTCTGTGGAAACAACTTTGTCCTCATCCATCACTCTTATAAGCCAACCTACTCTCATTTGGTCATTAGTAATTAGCTCCTCTCATCACATGTCACTATTATAACTTGAAAGTTTTAGACATAAATGTAACCCTTTCTTTTTTTTACTTTATTGCATAGTCTTTAGTGTTCATTTTCTTGCCATGATCATATGAGCCAATAAGTCTAATCTTAGATCTATTACTTCCACTTCAAAACTCTCCCTAAACAATCTGAACTTCCCATTGACTACCACAAGCCCCTTTTATTGCATAGCTTAACAAAGCTAAGCATATACAATTACTATCACTAGGTGACAACCCAAAAGCTAATAAAATTCTCACCATTAAACATATGTAGAGCGAAGCAACATTCTTGCAACTTCAAAAAATTATCTACTAAGATCCTTGAGATATCTATGACATGATAACGTATCAAATAAAAACTTCTAATATATATTTCTAATTGATATCTCACATTCAAATGAAGTGACTCTCTTCAAAGAAGGATCCACAAGTTCTAAACTCATCAACTAACAAATATGTCTGACATATCCTCAACCAACAAGACAAGACACTTAAATTTCAAATTTAATTACATACATGAACAAAACAAGCACTACTAAAATTTATCCTAATATAACACCACAAAAAAAATAATAAATAAATATCAAATTAAATTTATCAAACGGATCATGTCATGTCAGCACGGTCCGTTATAGTGTAGCATAACACGTAAACTATACTATAGAGCCGACACAGTCGGCCCAAAAAGTGCAAGGCCATGCCACACAGTGTCAGGCCGCTCAATTGTGACCAGCCACATAAGTAATATAAAAGTTACGTGGATGCCTTTATAAAAAAAACTACCTCATTGGGCTATCACCCGATGAGACTAGCCCCATGACCCGAGAGCCGACCATAGCCGGTCCTGGGTCATCAGGCCAAACATGTGAGTTGTGCCTAACTCGACACGAGGCACAACATGAATCATGCCATGGACCAACATAGTCCAAGATCAGTCACAATGTCGGAGTGTGCCATGCCCAGGCCACTAGCCTAATTGACACCTCTACATCAAATTTCTTCCAAGCATCACCCATTTGATCTATGAGTAATTGATCGACAATTCTCTTATAAAAAAATCTATACTCACAACATTTACCCACTATGTAAAATTATTTTTAGTTATTTTATAATATTTCATAACAATAATATCAATCATACTAAAAAATAAGTAAGAACAATCATCCTAATAAAATCTCATAAATTATAATCATAGTGAATGATATATTTTCAAAAAATATATATGTTAAATTTTTTTTTTCTTAAATTAATTACTTTTGAGTAGTAATTATTGATAATTAACCTAATTTCCATGCTAAAATTATAAGATTGCAATATACTTGTTTCACAATATTATTGGTGTGTTTTAGTTCTTAGTTTTAACTTAAAAGATAAAAAAAATATGATGACCACAAATAAAACTAAATACATAATCTTGATAATTAAGATTACAAATTTCTAATTGCATGTTCAAAATTTTGCATGGCTACTTTGAAAAATCTTTGATCTCTTTCCCACATTATAAAGGATGAATGTTATTAATACTATAATAAAATATAATTAATTCATATGACTAAATCCAAAATTTTTTATAATATTAGTAATACTCTAATAAGATATAATTAATTCTTATGATTAAATCAAAATTTTCTAAAATATATCATTTATTAGTCATGATGAAATAAGTCAAATTATGGAAATATAAATTATAGAATTAATCTCTACAAATTATTTACCTAATTTCGGAATTTCATTCCTAAATACAAACATAAAAATTTCATTTTTTAAATAATCAAAAAATTGTGTTCAATGAATTCTAACATCTAGAAATCTCATCCAAAAATTTAACATATAACCCTAAAAATCTTTATCCTACAACACACAGTGATAGTGGGTTGTTGCATGGCCTACTAACAAGCACATAAAAAAGATTTACATAATTCTAATTTTTTGAAAATATCTACTATGATACCATCTTAAATAAAAATGCAAGAGTAAATATACAATAAATACTCTACTATGATCAATAATAAAGAATATATAGAATGAAATCCTAAAAACTACAAATAAACAATAACTAAGCATAGCTAATAGATTAGGTACTCCCATCAAAAGAATAATATTAAAAAAAAACATGCATTATCATTGAAAATAATCACAACCTCACATATTTATCTACCAAATAATGCTCACATTTTATCTCTCGCTTCTTTTTTAATTAATTATTTATGGTAGCTCATTTTTTAATCTAGTGGGAAAATCACTTATAGATCAGAAATGAGAAGTGATCCAACAAGCCTTTTTATTTTAACATTTTTAAAAATAATATAATATTATTACTTGTTATTCGATTGTAGTTTTACTAATTTTTTTATTCACACCCATTTCACTATAGTTTCATCTCAAAAAAAAATTATTATTGTTTTTAAACACATCCTTATTCAAGTTCTCCCTACATATTTATATTCACATTTCTTAATTGTTATTTAATTAATATGATCAATAATTTCTTTCATGATGTAAAAGATACTTGAGTTTTGTCTAATATTTTTTTGAATTCATCAAATCCCTAGTTAACAATTTTTTTTTCTTCAAGTTCATCTCTTTAATCTCATATTATCCAATAGTAGAGGTGTCAAACATTTAGGACCAGGCCGACAATACACATAGGCCCATTGCACAGCATTAACATGGTAGGTCGTAGCTAGTAGGGTCGGAATGCCTTGGATACCTGCATATGCCAGCATGACCCATGTCTTGGCACAAGTCATGGCTCGACAAGGGTTCATGCATGGGCTCAAGTCATGCCTGGGCAGGAATCCATGTGATTTGAGGCATTTGGGTCTTTAGAAGGATTAATTGTGTCCGGATTCAAACTCTCTAAAGACTTTCAATGTCTAAACTTGTTCACCAAGGGTGAGCATTGGACGTTCTCAGTGGTACATGCTAATTGAATACCAACAACACAAGATCACTTATGAGAGGTGCTTTATTAGCTCACGTAGGAGAAAAGTATGAGTTCCAGAGAAGTGCACCATTATTGAGCTCAATTTTCTAGATTGACTAATAATTATGTGCTTTATTGACCTAGGTTTTTCTGAACCTATATTTACATGGTCAAGAATTATGGGTTGAGGAACTGGCTTGATAGGATGTTAAAAAATGCCTCTTGAAAAGGTTTCCAATGTTGATGGTGTCACACGACTTGAATATCTATTCCAATATGCCCCATCACTGATTAATTTATTAGATGTCAGCCCTCTTCCAATTTTGATTTAGTAATGATCTTTTAGGTTTCAATCAACATGATTGGCATGTTTGGAATTTCATCTTTACTTGTTATAATTAGTTGTGCCAAGAATCACCCTCTCAACTGAAGTTCTTGTGTTTTTTTTTTTGCTTGAATGACTCCAAATTAGGCTAGCAAGATCACAGAAAAAAAAATCAAAGGAAAACTAAAATGCCTAAAATGTTTCTCAATGCCATGAAGGAAACTACTCACTTGTCTATGCCAACACCTATAGCAAAGGGAACTGAATGAATGTCCTGGTACACTCATTATTAAGGATGGGAATCAAAGCCCTATCAGATGGCTAAGTTTCTTAGCAAGCACAAGACAGACAAAAAAAAAGATTTTGCATTATCACAAAGATTGAGTAGCTCATTTGCTCTATCCCTTTGTTCAACAATTGGATAAGCAAGAACAACAATTCGATCATTAAAAAATTATGGTATATGAGCCACCATAAGAAAGGGTACAATCGTTAAAGTAAAACTTGCTCTAAAGTTTTGACACCAAGCAACAAAGCCCTTGTTAAAGGACACAAAGACTAGGGGGCAAAATTAGCTATATCCTATATTAAAAATATTTCCTTGAACTTTCTTGATCATATTCAATGTTCGTTACTTATGATTTATACAATAAATATTAATAATGTTTGACATATATTCTAATGCATTATAATTTTTTATTATTTTTATATTTTTATATTTATATCAAATTTATTTTTTATTATTTTATAAAATATCAAAAAAATAAAAAAATACTTGTAATCTAATATGAAAAAAATACACATGTGAATCATGAGCAATAATTAATAAATCTAATCAAATACATTAATTCCTATTTTAGTCTCATCTATATTAAGTTATTATACATGCAAATATATCAAATCGAATAGGTCATTAGTCATACGAGCATAGCAAACAAGATAAATAACTCTAATATTCTTTTCTAACTAACACAATTCACACTCTAATTAACAAGGATTACTAGTATAAGTCAAAATATATTTATAACTAAAAATCTCAAAAATCAAGTTCTCAAAAAATACTTTAAGCCATGCAAGAGATTCCATAATCTACAAATTAGATATGAATGCACAATCACATCTTCAAAATTAGATTGAAGCTTCATATGCATCTTCTTTTCTAAATTATCATGAAAAAAAAATATTCATCTCGTATAACTAGGATGTCAAATGGGTCAGGCAGGGCCAACCCATTTTTTCGAGCCAAACCAGTCAGGCATACCATAGCTAGCATGATTCCTTGGAGGGCAGGGCAGGTACGGGCCTGCAGCCCAAAATCTACACAGGTTTGGGCTGATTTGGATCAACCGATTCAGGTTGGGTCGGTCATTTTTTTAGAAAATTGTGGTTTTGGTCGCCGAGTAGTCGTTGCCAGTCGGGCGTGCCGAGCCGCCGCCCATCAAGCATCACTACATCATTTCCTTGTTGAACATCACTCGATGCATGTTCACGCGTGTGGTGCCCACGTGCCAGGCACTCGTGCCGTGCTTGGCAAGGCACGTAGGCTGAGTACCCTTGGCATGGCATGACATGATTCATGCCAAGGGCGTGCCTGGCACAGGTCGGGCACGCTACTGTAGAGTGCCGTGCCAGACCAGGCACGCCTCAAATGGGTCGGGGCTTCAGGATAGCATAGGCCGCTCGTCCCATTTGACACATGTACATATAACATATGTATCATTCATCTATGAGAGACTAATATAAGAATCCATAGGAATATCATCTTATCCAATAATATAAATATTCATCTAACAAATATACTAATAATCTACTATATATATGAAAGTAAACCTCCATGCATCAAATCTAGCCACTAGACTATCTTTTTTTCTCATTTAAAATAGTTTTTATAGTAAATACTCTCTTACAATCAATAATATACATTCCTGAAAGTCAAAATATTAGTTCTCAAGTCTCATTAAAATGAATTATATTTGAATCACCTAATATAACTTAGTATCATCTTTGATGAGATAATATCTCAAAAAATACTCAAATATTCTAATATTATAATAAAATTTTTTAAAAAAATAATCAAAAAAATATAAGACACCTTAATTTTAGAAATTAAGTACAAAGTATAAATCATCTATTACTTTCGAAAAATAATCAAAAGAACAAAATAAAAAAAATAACTACATGAACATCTAGCTTCTCAAAAAACTTTTCTTAACTCTAAACAATTTAATGTTTTCTTATTTTATAATTAACTCTAGCTCTTAGGTGATCAAGTTTGTCTGCTCTCAACTCACATAGAATTAATACAATAATCAATTCAAGAACTACCATCTCAGCTAAACTCAACTCAAGGAAGATTCTTTTTTCATAGAAATCTTACAGTCTACAGAAATAATTTAATTCATACTTATTAAAATGTATGACTCAAAATAAAAATTATCATAATATAAATAAATAAGTTCAAATATAACTAAAGAGTGATACGTTCTCCTAATTAGAGATCTCAAAGGACTCTAAATGAACAAGAAATAATAGGAAACTCATCATGTTTACATTGTCTAACCTCATTTAAAAATAAATCATGCTTAAAAATATAATAATTATACTAATTAATATTTTATTAATCTCACAAATATGACATGAACTCTTTTTGATACTAGAGTAATAAAGATATACATATTTTATCAGCCCAAGTATCTTGTTGTGTCCTATAAATAAATTTTGAACAAATCAAATACTCTCAAAAACTTTAAGAAATAAACTAAATAATTTCTCATCTTGATACAAGATCTAAAAATACACATGATAAATAAATAATAACAGAAAAAATCAATAAATTACATAGATTTTGATTAGAATAATATCTCCCCAAAAATATGTCAGAATACTCCAATTATATAAAAATTTTCTAGTCATTTCGATTACATATTTATTCTTTCTTTCTAAAATTACATTATATAAATGTGTGCCAGGACAAAAAATCAAGTGTATAATCAATTGATTAAAATAATAAATACTAAAATTTTATACATATATTCAAAGGAATTATCATTGTTGATAATTTTTATTTTTTTATCAAAATACCAAAAAAATAAAATAATTAAGATATACATTTATAAAATAATCAATTGCAATATAAATAATTATCAATAAAGATAATTAAATATTTCAAGCAATTTCAAATCTTACTTATACTAGATCGCTACTAATCTGAGGAAATCAAATCAAATCAATTCTAACTCATATAAGTCTGGTAAGCAAGATAAAAAATTTGAATATGTTTTTCTAACTAATAAGTCTTATAATCCTAGGTTAAAATATTTTTAATATCTATATTCAAAATTTTCAATTTAGGCATTTAGCTAGAAATAAATGAACCAATTGATAATGAAAAAATAAAACATTAACATAAAAACACCTAATGAGATACTTAATCTAGGAAGGCAGAATATGTAATTTGATCATTGTCAATTTTGAAATAAGTCTTTTTCAAAGACTTCTAATTTTTACAAACAACATTAATAGAAAAAAATTTAATATTATAATCATTTATTTAGAAATATAACACAAAAATAAAACTATTCAAATACTAAAGATCAAATAGAAAACAAAGTATTAAATTAAATATTATCGTAATTAAAAACTTTGAATAATTTATTATTAATTATAATAATAGTCAAAAACAAAAGAAAATAATAAAAAAATAATGATTACATGTAGAAGTGTAGCCATGTCAACTCAACAGATTAATAAACAAACAAAAAAAATTAATAATGACTACATGTAGAAATTCATAAAAAGATCATGTCAAACCAACATGATGATTTGAGAGGCTAGCCATGTCAGCTCAACACACCTCAAAAATGAAACTTTCAAACATAGGCCATGGACCAATGACCAACTGGATAAATTAAAATGTATTAGGTTGCATCAAATTGTGTCTGCTCAAAGCACAAGCCATGTTGGTTCAAGGCACATGCCATGTCGACTCAAGCTTGTGGCTAACCAATGGAAATCAAAGTTAATGGTAGGCTAGCCTTTGTTTATGTCCTGCTAGATTGGGCTCAAGCTAACAACTAGCACTAGCTTGGATTCGACCTAATGATTATCCTTTGATCCAAAAGATTTACGATCAGGTAAAGTTGAAAATAAAAGCCAAACATGCCCATTTAGCATGAATCGACCCGTGTTCATTTTTAAACATGTGAATCTCACATAGCATGCTCTCAAGTTCAAGTTCACACCAACACATTTCTATCTCTAACAACATATAATGTGACAGTTGATTACTAAGTAAATAACTTAAGAATTTAAAATAGAAAAATAAATTATGGGAATTATAATATTTAAAGGACGAGAAATATTTATTATCTTATTATTGAAGAACCTTATATGTTCTTTCTTAAATAAGGGTCACGAAGAAATAACTCCATGAAGATCCGTGAATGATTTCTATTGCAAATCTCTCTCTTTCAACAAATATGTAGTGCTTTCAATCTTTTCTCTAAAAAAATATTCCAATAACTCTCCTTGCAGTGACAACTCCTACAATGCATGCATTATACCAAGGAACTCCTATATACACCTCTACTATGACCAATATTTTCCATTTATCTCAAAAGCATGTTATACAAGAAATCTCTTCACTCAATCTTTGATTTACTCACATAAATTGAACTGTCCAATAATATATCTCTGATCTGAACAAAAAAACTATCATACAATTTGACAATGAAAATCCATATAATTGTCAAGCATGGTGTACCATAACACCATGTCAAGGAGCTAACCCTCTATCTTGCTCTTACAGTTACATCTATCTTCACTAAAAATATCTTCAAGAATTATGTAGCTAATTGTGTGAAACAAGTATAATATGTATGATTTACTTTGGTTCTTTAGGCTTCTCTAATCTAAAACTCATCAGCTAATAAATACCATCATATATATATATATATATATATATGTATATATGTAAGTATTGTTGGATAAATATAAAATTATTGATAACTCATAAAATCATGCATGTTTCTAGGATTTAAAAAATAGAGGACAAATTAATTTTAATAAATAACTAAGAATTAATCAATAACCATATAATCATATAACTTAGTCTCATCATTGGAAAACTCATATAACTATGTAATTTGATTTTTTTTTCTTATAAATTCATCTTGATTTCTAATTTTTAACTTTTTATTTTGTAGTAAAAAAAAGTATATCAAAGGATGATGGATTGCCTACCCTAACAAATAAATCATCTAATTATTACTCAATATGAGCTTGAAAAATAACATTGCTTGCAATGATTGATGAAAGTTCAAACATGATTCTTTTGTCAATGAATAATTGACCACCTGGCTAATAAACCACCTATCAATAAAAAAAATTGGCTACAATTTAATTCTGATCCTTAATTGTTATGTGATAGTCCATTGATCTAGAGTTCACAACTATTTTCTCATATTGTACTACATATAAGATCTTATGAGAGTTAGTCGTATCAACATATTTATCTTAAATGACACAAGTTTATAATACAATTTTATAATTTTTTATGCTAAGACAGAAAAAAATTAGAAAACCATAGTAGGTTATTACTCATTTTACATTATTCACTCGACTAACTATAAAACTCAAATAGAACTGTCTAGCAAACATTAATATATCAAAGAAAGTGAGACAATCATAGCAACTTTTAGTAAGATATTTTTATTTTCACTACTGGATGACTTCTGCATATTTCACAACCAGATATTGGGTGATAAAAATCTTTTGACCAGATGATTATTACATCAACAAGAAGTTCAAATTATAAGATACAAACTGAGAGTCACTAAAGAGACATTTCATCCAACATATGCTAGTAGTCAAAAAGATACTAGTCACAGCTGATGTAAAGATCAGAGAGCCTTAATCTAGTGCACAAAATTTGAGAGTATAAGTCATACTAAGGATAATTTGTGCAAGTTAGTCCCAAAAAAGATTCAAAGAACTACAAACAATCAAGAAAGATATGCTAACTATTAGGCCCACATAGGATTCTTCATCAATAAGGCAATAATTTTTTCTCAATTTTCAAAAATTAAAATTATTAAGATTCAACTTTCCTCTTCAAACACAAAGATTGTCAACTTAGAAATCAATAATTATATTACAAAAGATCATTCTTTTTTTATCATTTTTTCACTTGTTCATTAGGTATTGTTGAAATCAATAGTAATCCATCAAAAATTATTGAGTATGATATTATTCAATTTGATTATGTATTCCTTTTATGTATTTTATGTATCCCCAATTATCTTATTTATTTGGATAAGTCATTTTTAAGTATTCAATTTGGTTCTCAAAATTGAATTATCTTTTCAAGTAACTAAATTTAAAATTTGTTTTCTTTTCAATTGATATTTTACTTTTAGGATCTAAAAAATTTAAGAAAGAATATCTTTGTGACTAAGGGGGTGTTTGATACAACACTTAATTTGTTCAAACATTAAAAATAAAAATTTTAATTAGTTTTAAATTTTTAATGTGTTTAATAAAAAAATTCTAGAAGTCAAAATTATAAATTTAAGTGAAAAAACATTGAAAATATTAAGTAGATATAATCTATTTAATATTAAGGGTTAAAAATTTTCCGCAAATTTTTTTTAAAAAAATTACTATTTTATTTTTTTTTCCTTTTTTGCCTTTTTTTCGTTTTCTCATTCATGCTACAGTCAGTTTGTGAATCTGTCTTCTCATCCTCATTTCTATGCCACCACAAACCCTATCACTAACTCTCTTTTCATGATTAATTTAAGAGATAAAATAATAAATCAACTAGTTGTTCATTAATTTTTATTTTTATATTAAAATTGTAGATAGTTTTAAAATGTTTAGATTTTATTAGTTATTTTTTAAATATATTTATTTATTTTTTAGATTTGTAAATTATTTATGGATATGTTTTTAGTGATTTTATTTTTTTATAATAATTAATAATTGCAGCGAAACAAAAATTTCATTAGAAATTCTATTTATGTTGGATAATATGTAAACAATGATAATAAATGTAAATATATAAAATACATTATTTTTAGCATTTAGCATTTTTAGTTATCAAACAATATATTTATCTTTAACATTCAATTAACAATAATTTATCAAATAATTTTTCAATACAAATTCAACACATATAAACTTCAATACTTAATTTTTCAGTACTTATATTTTAGCACTTACTTTTTTCAGTTTTAACAAACGGGCCCTAAGTAAGATAAATTATTTATTCTTTTCTATAATAAAATACGATAGATATGTAAGTATAATTAACATATTATTTGTGCATTCTCAACTTTGATACTCTTCATTAGAAATTGAGAAAATTATACCTCAATATTTAGAATCACTATGCAAGAGTATAAGGCAAGTTAGTTTGAAATACATAATTGAATATTCTATTTTACTTGTCAAACTAATGTAAGTAATAATCTATTCAATTTGATATACATGAACATAAGAAAACTTATCGGGAGTGAGATCCGAGAAAAATTTAGATACTATATTATTTATATTAATAATTAGAGTATCCCACTCTCTCCCTCTCTCTCTGCCTCCATTTTTTTCCACTCTACCTCTCTTTGCTTCTCTATCCAACTCTTCCTCTCTTTTGATCCCCCTTCTCTCTCTTGCTCACTCTCTCTATATGCCCCTAGTCTCTCAATGTCCATTTATTTTCCCTACACTCTTTCTCTCGTTCTCTCTATCTCTCTCTCTCTCATTCACACACACACACACACACACACTCTTTCTCTCTCTCTCTCTTTCTCTTGTTCTCTCTCTCTCTCTCTCTCTATCTTAATCCCCCTTTCTATTCCTCCCACTCCCCCCCCTCACTATTGCTACCTTTATATCCTCTCCCTCTTTCTTTTCCTTACACACACATGCTCTCTCTCTCTCTCTCTCTCTCTCTCTCTCTCTCTCTCCCTCCCTCCCTCCCTCCCTCCCTCTCCCCCTCTCTCTCCCTCCCTCCCTCCCCCCCCTCTCTCTACTTCATTCTCTCTCTTTCGCTATCCCTTTGTCTATCCCTCTTTTTATCTCCCTCTCGCTCCCTCTCTCTTTGCCTCTCCCCCTCTCTCTATTTCTTTATCCCTTCTCTCTCTATCTCTTTCCCTCTCTTTTCCCCCTTTTTATCTCTCTCCATCTCTTTTCCATCTCTCTCTCTCTCTCTCTCTTTCTCACATTTCTCTTTCTTTCTTCATCTCCCTCTCTATCCCTCTCTCCCTCTTTATTTATCCCTCTCTCTCCCTCTTTATTTATCCCTCTCTCTCCCTCTCTCTATCTCTCCCTCTTTCTCACCCTCCCCCACAGTCTCCCCATCCCACTCTTTCTCTCCTCTTCTATCCCTCTGTATCTACTTCCAACTCTTGACCCATCTATGTTTCTCCATCCCTTTCTCACACTCTCTCTTCTTCTCTTACTCTCTCTCTCTCTCTCTGCATCTCTCTCTGTCCTCTCTCACTCCCTCTCTCGGTCTCTCTTCCATAATTCCACATTCCATCCTTTTCTATATTCTTTTATCACACTCTCCCCCATCTCTCTATTCCATTATGTCTACATTCCTCTTTCTTTTTCTCCTTCCCTCCCTCTCACTCTCCTTCTTCCTCCCCCCCTCTTTTCTCTCTCATTCATTCATTTTTCTTTCTTTTTCTCCCTCCCTCGTTATCCCTCTCAATCTCTCTCTCTCTATATATATATATATATATATCTATCTCCCAACTCCTTCCATATTTTACTCCTTATCTCTGTCTCTCTCTCCCCCTCCCTCCCTTCCTCTCTCTCTCTCTCTTTCTGTCTCCCTCTCCCTCCATCTTTCTTGCTATCCCTCTCTCTCTCTCTCTCCCAATCTATCTCTTGCTCGTTGTCCTTCTATGCCTCTATATCTCTCTCTCCCAATCTATATCTTGCTCTTTGTCCTTCTTTGCCTCTACCTCTATTCCTATCTTTTTCTCCCTTTTTCCCCACTCTGTCATTCTCACTCCATCTCATTCCATCTCTCTCTCCATCTTTCTCTTCATCTTTCTTTCTCCATCTCTTTCTTTATTCCCTCTCTATCCCCATTATCTTTATCTCCAGCTCTTTCTCCCATTCTTTCCTTCCCTGCCTCTTTCGCTCCATGTCCATCCCTCTACCTCCCTCCCTTTGTCTCTCCCACTCACTCTCTCTCCCTCTTTCTCTCTCTCTCTCTCCCTCTCTCTCTCTCTCCCCCTCTCCCTCTCTTCCTCTCTCTCCCCCCTCTCCCTCTCTCCCTCTCTCTTTCTTGCTCTCTCTTGGTAATTCTGTATTTGTCTTCTTTGTCTCTATCTCTTTCTCTCACACACACCTATATATCCCTCCCTTTCTCTCTCTCTCTCTCTCTCTCCATCACTCTCCCTCTCTCTCCATCACTTTTTGCTCTCTCCCTTTCTCCCGCTCCTTCCCTCCTCTCTTTGTCTCTCCCTCACTCTCTCTTTCCATCTTTCTATTTAATTGTCTATCTTCCTCTCAATTTCATTCTTTCCCTTCTCTTTTTCTCTCCATCAATCTCTTTCCCTCTCCCCCTAGCTTTCTTACTCAATCTGCCCTTCTCCATCTCTCTCTCCCTCTCTCATTCTCCCTCTCTATCTGTCCATCTCTTCCTCTCTCTCCCATTCTTCCTCCCTCCCTCCCTCCATCTCCCTCCCTCCCTTCTTCCCTCTCTCCTTCCCATCCTCCCTCCATCCCTCCCTCTCTCCATCCCCTTCCTTCTCTTTCTATCTCACTATCTATTTCTTTCCCTCATTCCCCCTCTCCCCCTCATTCCATCTCATTCACCCTCACCCTTCTCTCGACCTCTATCTCTCTCTCTCTCTCTCTATTCCTCTCTCTCACCCTATCTCTCTCCCTCCCTCCCTCCCTCTTTTTCTATCTCTTTCTCACCCTCTCTCTCCTTCTCGAACATTATCTCTTTCTCTCTTCCCCTCATTATTTCTCTCTATCTTTATCTCCTTCTCATACCCTCCCTCCCTCACTATATATTTTTCTACCTCTCTCTCTCCCTCCCTCTCTCTCTCTCTCTCCCCTCTTTCTCTCTGTCCCCTCTCTCTACATCTCTTTTATCTCACTCCCTCTCCATCTCTCTCTCTCTCTCTCTCTCTCTCTCTTTCTATCTCTACCTCCCCCTCTCCCTTTTCCCCCTCACTTTTATTCTCTCTATATATCCCACTCTATATCCATCCCAATTTCTCTACATCTCTCTCTCTCTCCCTCCCTCCCTTTTACCCCTTTACTATCTCTCACACCATCTCATTCCTTCCCTTCCTCATTCATGCTTTCTCGAACTCATTCACTCTCTCACTCTCTCACTCTCTCACTCTCTTTCTTCTTACCTATCTCCCCACTCTCTTCCTTCCTCTGTCACTCTTTCTATTGGCCTCCCTTTTTTCTCCCCCTATATCTGCACCCTCTTTCTTCCTCTATCCCACTCTTTTTAATCTCTCTCTTGCGCTCTCTTTGTTAACTCAATCATAACTATTATTTATGACACATTAAGTCAGGCCATTCAAACCTAGCCATAACTATATTTTTTAAAGAAAAGTCATGGCAGAGAACAAATTCATGGTTATTTTTTATTAGTCACGACTAACACCCTAACCCTATAAAATGCCACAAGCCCTAATTTTTGCCCCAAACTCTTCTTTTTTTCCACAACCATCCAAACCTACTACGGCACTCACTTTTTGTGATAGAATACAAAATGGATGAAGAACTTCTAATTTTAAAGCTTAGACTGAGAAGAGAAGTAGCTGAACTAAATCACGAGGTGAAAGGAAAGCAACTTAAGGCAATTCTCACTAACATTTCCTCCCATGTTTCAACACTTGAACCTACATTTTCAATAAACAAGGGGAGATGATGAATGATATTTACCATAGCAAAGAAAAACTTTGTAGGAAAGTAGGGTTTAGAGAATTTATCCTACCTTTTTAGCAAATGATTAAGAAGAGAAAAAATGATAGATTTTTCTAAGACACGGAAAGGAGTAATATAACAGTCAAAAGGGAGTTTTACTCCAATCTTGAATACATGCAATATATGAGGTATTACATATGAGGAGTTTGGTTACATTTTGATCGTGAGTTTTTTAATGAATTTTTTGGATTGTAGGGGGCTATAGATAGTACAACCTTAAAAACCCTAAAATTACCATCAAATTGCAAAGAAATCACCAAGACTTTGATAGATATTAAGGAAAGTTAGATAGGGTTATCAAAAAGTTTCATTGGATGCCTAGTGAGGGGAGATTTGAATGAAGAGAGCACAGATTGGTTGTATTTTTTTATTCTAATTTACAGCCAATTCTACATCTCTCTACCATCATGCAAGATAGGATAATCTTGTTATTTGCCATACAAAGAAGGTATAAAATCTATATTGGTAAGATTTGAGAGAAGTTGATTTACTTTCAACGAAAAGAATTTTTAGGCTATATAATTTACACCTCATTGATTACTATATTATGCCGTGCCGAAGGAGTATCAAAATTTGAAGATAACAATGAATGATGCTCAAGGGTATCCCCTAACATGGGTTTGTGTTAAAAAAGAACATGAATGAGATAATAAGATAATGTTAGTTGCTGAAGAGGAAAAATCAACTGATATGGGGCAAGAAGTATGTACCCATCTTTTCCAAAATTGACATTGAAGAAAGGGAGAGATTTGAAGAGAAATTTGAGGAAGAATCACTGCTTAAATATAAATTAACAATGCATGGATGGGAAGAAGACTTGGATGAAAACCTTACCTTACTAAATAATATGAAGTTGGAGGGTAGCAAAAGGAAGATTCAATTGAACAATCGCTAATGATGATGCATACTTCCATAATAGCAGAATTGAAAAAATGTGACAACAAGTAGGATGAATATGTAAAAAAAAAAAGAATAAAGAGAAAGATAGGCTAAAGTGGAGCAACATGATTCTTTGTAGAAGATATATCTTATCAATGAGAGCTCATTCATGTCCACCAAAGACAAGCTCAAGGAGCAAGTTATAGAGGTCTTGTAAGAGTAGAGACTAGAGTCAAGATAAGTGTTGAAGCCTTTGGGATATAAATAGCCATGGTTTCCTATGTGGTTTAACCAGAAGAAGTTCATAACTTAATGTTTTGAATTTGTTTGCTCTAATCATTTAAATCTTCAATTTTCCATTATTGATGAGCATACTTTGATTGACTTTTTTCAAGCTAGTTTTTTTGATCAGAGGTAGCTCAAGAATTTAGCCTTGATCCATAGGTCCATCATATTGATTGAATCATATATCCCTTTATTATGGAAAAGCAAAATTTTCTTGTTGTCACTGTGAGATGCCTCGATTCCTTATATCATCCTCATTTTTTATTGGTACAAGCTTTGAAAAAAAACTTCGAAATAAATAAGCTGCATTGATAAAAAATTTGTAACAAACTTCTTTCTTCATTTTTGGGCTCTGAGCTTTCTTTCTAAAAAATTCAGAACTTATGCCCGAATTTGCACAAAAAGTGATCCCCATTTAATTAACATGAATCACAACTCTTAACTGAGGTGATCTCCAACATCAAAAAAAAAAATAAAAATGTGAAGATAAAATCATTTTTTTCTTATGTAGGTTCTAAAACATAAATCAATGAGACCTTGGTATGGCTCATTAGTTCCTCGAGCCTATATCAGATAAAAAGTATGAAAATCCCACACCCTACTTGAAATCTAGAAATCAATGACACCTTGGTAAAGTTGACTAGTTCCTTGAGTCTATCTAAGATAAACAGTATGAAAACTCAAACCAAACATCAATTCACCACATTGTTAAGGAATGGCAGCTAGGATCAACTTTTCTCATCTTCTTGAAGCTTCTATCTTCTTAAAGGAACTGAGCACATGATTTAACATTTGGAAAAACTAATGCATACCATACTTTCATCAAATCTAAAATTTTGATTGGTAAGGTTGACTTGTTCTTTGACCCTATGTCAGATAAAGTGTATGAAAACTTACACTAGACTTCAATTCATACTAGCTTTAGAAAAACATTGTCCAATCTCAATATAATATCACCACCACCTTGTTAAGGAGTGGTAGCTAGGGTCAACTTTTCTCATCTTTTTGAAGCTTCTAACTTCTTGTAGGAACTAACCACATGAAAAAAATATATGAAAAAGCTAATGCCTTCCATACTTCCATCAAATCTTGAATATTGATTGGTGCTTAGAAAGGATTCTTTTATGCTTCAATTACTTTGTATGGAAGAGGCATGATTATTACAAAATGAAAATCAATGATGAGCTACTTTTTTAAAAAATAAATAACCATGCTATTTTGTTTTGTACCATCCAAGCTCTTGATAAAAATAAGGCAGCTCAAAATACCAACCCAAGAAAAATTTTGCTATAGATGCTTTATTTTGGCCATGCAAGATAAACTCAATATAAAAATTGTATAGTGGCCAGACTCAATATTGAAATGCAAAAGATTTTGCTTATCCAGTAATTATCCTATATATGTTATAAAGGATGAAAGATTTACTCTTTAAAGTCAATTGAATTTATTACATCATTCACTCAATATGTTCTCCATGAATGAAACAACTAACAACATAACTACAATTTACTACTATGATTTTTTTTGTCATGTACATTCTTACTAATATCAATCATACAATCCTAACTTTCTTCTTATAATGCACATCCTAAATTTAGTTTCAATTCTAAAAACTTCTTCTATTATAACTTTATCACAAGCTAGAGATTGGATTCAATAAAAGATAATCCTCCTAAAATTTATTCTTCTTTTTTTTATTACTATTAGTTTGTCTTTTTCTTCTTCTTTCTCTTCCTCCTTTTTTTATTTCTATTAGTTTTTTATTTTTTTCTTCTTTCTCATTATTCACTTCTTCTTCTTCTTCTTCTTCTTCTTCTTTATTCTATTTATTATTATTATTTTATTATTATTATATTTCTTATTCATATTTATCTTCTTCTTCTCATTTTTCTATTTTTTATCTCAACTTCCTCTTCTTTATCCTCTTCTCCTTTTGTTCTATTTTTTTCTTACTCATATTTATCTTCATCATTATTTTCTTCTTTGTCTTTTTCTTATTTTCTTTACTTCATTATCATCATCATCTACTTATTTTTTTTTAATTTTCTTTTTTATCTTCTTTTAGTAATAATATTATTTTTCTTAATTTACTTCCATATTTGTTTTTCATTTTCTACTACTACTACTACTTCTTCTTCTTCTTCTTCTTCATGATTATCATCATCGTCATCTTCTTTGTTATCTTGTTTTTCTTCTTATTTTTATTTTCCTTCTATATTTTCTCTTTCTTCTTCTTCTTCTTCTTTTTCCTTTTGTTCTTCTTTATTTTCTCTTTCTCATTTTTCATCTTGTTTTTTCTCTTCTTCTTCTTCTTCTTTCTCATGTTATTTGATTGCTTTTTCTTATTCTTTTACTTTTTTAATTTTCTTGTTTTTATTCTTGTTTTTCTTCTTAATTTTTCTTCTTTCACTTCTTCATTTTCTTTGTTTTGTTGTACTTCTTATTTTTCTTATCATTCTAATATCTCCTTCTTATTTTTTTTTATTTTTATTCTTATACTATCATATTTTCCTTCTTATCTATCTTTTTTTCTTCTTTTATATTTTTAATCTTCTTCATCATATTCATCTTATCCCACTTTTTATTTTCTCTAATTATTATTATTATTATTATTACTATTATTATTATTCTTCTACTTCTCCTCCTACTCCTTATCATTCTTTTTTCTTATTCTTCTTCTTTTACTTATTCTCATTCTTCTTTTATTACTACTTATTCATTAGAATTATCATCATCTTATTCTTCATTTTTTTTCTTTTTATTTTCTTCTTCTTCTCCATCTTTTTCTTAATTTCCTTCTCTTATTCTTCCTTATTATTCTTTTTCCTCTTCTACTTCATCATCCAATCATTTTGCACCACCCATGTAGCATTACTTAGCTTGAGTGCAACTCTATTATGAATATTGTATCACTACTTCCCTTCTACTTTCATATAGTTTATAATTGGCTTTCTACAGCTAACCTTTCTCCCTTTTTTGTGCTACTTAAACAAGGGATTTTGTATGAAACTAATATAAAAATTGATATAGCTTTTCAAAGAAATTGCTTCTGATCTTTACTTCCCTACCTTTTCTATCAATCTACTTGAACAATTCTGTAAGTTAGCTATTTAACATATATTATCTTATGTCGGGCATCATTCATTTCTAAACACACTAGTTTGATTTTATAGAATGCACATTCATTCAAATGATCACATGCTTTCAAACTCACACTCGTGATAAAAGAAACTCTTACAAACCATTCTCCTTCCAAGAATCACCACCACATTAATATAATTATTTCATAATGCAACATATTTTTATTGGCTATGAAACTTTCTTTCCACCTCATTGTTACAATAGCTCATAACTTTTTTATAGCTATGATATATTAATTCTATATCATAGTAATCAAGTATTTCATTGTTATTAAAAGCCAAGATAGCCTCTAATATTATGGCAGTACCCAATATCATGACTTTCTCATTATAGAGAAACCAATAACCAAGGCAAAAAGGGGAAACACTATTTCCCAAAGTCATGACTTTTAGCTACATAAATTTTTAGAGAGTAATACCCAAGCTACAACCATTTCATGGCCACATTGCTCTACTTTTGAGGAATACCAAAGTCCTGACTCATTTTTAGTACTATGACTTTGGATTACAAATGAAAAGTACATAAACCATAGTCATTTTAATTGACACAACTTAGTGTTATAGAGATAAAATAGTAGCTACGACCATTCCCAATTCCATGACCATATGATACAAAAGAGACCAAAATCATAACTTATTCCTAGTGTCATGACTTTGTATTCCAAAGATGAAATATGCAATTAGTATCATTCTTAGTGTCAAAGTAATCTAATACAAGAGAAAGACAAAAGATAGCTTATTCTTAGCACCATAACTTTGTGTTTCATTAATGAAATATGTTGCCATGATGATTCCAAATTCTACAACATTTTAAAGTTAGAAAGAGACTAAAGCTATGGCTCATTCCAAGAAGTCATGACTTTTAACTTAAAATTCAAACTCAACTGCTTGAGTATAAAAAGAAAAAAAATGAAATTTCAAAGGAGATACTTGGGCATGAGAGAAAGATGCAAAAGTTAAGGTTTTGGGAACAAACTTTTTTCTAATCATAGAGGAAATCTATGAGCAAAGGAGCGATGCAAGATACAAGCATAAAATCTAAGTGGAGGGAGTCATTTTTGACATTCCCTAGGGGAAAATCTAAGGTGAAAAAACTAAAAATTATGGATTTAGGATTTGATTCCAGGCACTCTTGAGAGCTAATATTGGGAACCCAAAATTTTTTGAGATATTTCTCTAATTATCTCATATAAATTTCTTTCTAATATTAGACTAAATTAAGTTTTAGGAATGGCATATTTAATTATGTTTGGTGGATACTTAATGGATAAATTTTATGTTTGAATTTTATTGTGGTTTGAATATTGATAGAAGTGATATTTATGAAATTAGGGTTTAACTATTAGTTAGTTTGTGCATGGTATCATGGTAAATGGTAATAGGTAAGACATGAAGCATACTCACATGTAATGGCAAAAAGTGAGTGATAGCCTTTCTAACAATTATGCATAAGACAAACCTATATCTAAAAACTAACAATTTATATATATTAATTATGCAAGTATGATGCTTACATAGTCAAAAGCATAAATACTTTTAAAAATAAATCAATAGTGTTTTACTTATAAGAACTATCCCTTAATTGATATGGGCATTTTATTGAATATTTTTTAAGGCTTTCGATTTCAGTATGGAGTCATGTGTCATCTAGTAGATGGTTACAAGTATGCCATGAGACATGCACAATTAGTTGTAACTCATAAGGTGGTGACAATTCACTGAGTTACTTTTTATCATATGACTATATCTAATGAGATTCAAAAAAACCATATATTAATTATGCAACTATATCACTCACAAAACTAAAAGTACAAACACTATAACTACCACATCACTTTTATCATATGATACATGAGATTGAAAAATAAAAATTGAATATATTAAGAAACCATCAAGGGTAATTGATGAGTTGCCAAAATATTTTGACTTGTGGATGACTCTTGAGCATGGATAATTTGTCATTTTAGTGGTAAAGATAGAAGGAGATAGTATTTCCAATTTGTTATACTACCTAATTTTATCTATTAGGCAATATCATAAAAGCTTGAATGAAAATATTTTATCAATAGAGATATGCAAGTGTGTAAGTCATACAAGTAGTAAAGTGAAGTTTAGTATAGTTATCAATCCCATGGGAATTATATTAGTAATTTGATTATTCATTAGTGAGACATCTAATTTTTAGTATAATGGATATTTGGATATTTTGACAATATTAAGTCCATAGTTTATTCTTTTAATCTACATGATGATATTTAAGTTGCTCGACTTATATTATGTTGGACATAAAATGATATTTGGGGTATGGTATAATGACTTCTTACTATAATGGCATACAAGATAGTTATAAGCATTGTGCCTATCCCAATAGTGGTCCTCTTATAGTTGTTCACTCAGTACATTGCCGTCAAGACATTAATTTATCCTTGCTCAAGAGTTATTCACATTCACAAAGTTTAAGGAAACTTTATCAACTACTCTTGATGGTTTCTTCATATGCATACTCTTATTCTTTATTTTTTATTGTTATAAAGACCAAATATTGATATTATTTGTTATTATTCATACTTTTGGTATTATAAGAGTAAGACCCATCCTCACATAATTAACATACTCTTACTTTACGTTTCATTGGTAGGAACCATATGAGTAAAAGGAACTCTAAAGGAATATCATCACCTTATGAGTTATCACACACTCATATATGTCTTAAGGATTGTCTATTACCATTATTCTTGGCGATGTTATAACTCTCATACTAAAAGTGAATCCATTTGGAGAATGTTATATATAACATCCATCCAAATCAAGAACTAGTTCTTTTACAATATGTACAATAGATTGGTATGTAAAAATATTCACACTTTTAGCTTCATAAATACTTTACTCATAATGATTAGCATATCCAAATTTTAGGTTTTAATATATAAGTTTATCTTGTACATCATAGTCAGAAGGGGTTCACTACATTCCTACCATAAGTGCCAGTGAGCCTTATGATTTGTATGTCATAATCTACCATAAAAATCATGCACAAACATACAAATAGTCAAAATCCTAGTTTAAGTTCTTTTTAATTACTATCTATCAATATCTATAACACAAAATAAACTAACCATATTCATTTATAAATAACTAATGTAACATCGCATATATTCAAAATATACAAACCCTAGACATATACTATTTTGGTAATAATTTATGAGTCCACCTTAGAGATTGGGGTTTAAAGAGTCACTCCCCTAACTTTAGGGATTACACAAAGTTTTGCATTCCTTTCTTACTTGTCAAACCCCCTAGAGTGCGAAAAATTCACCCATAGGGTGTGGTAGGTGTGGCTTTTCAAATTTCATGGAGGGAGAGGAAGAAGAGTGAGAGGAATATGCTTGATTTTTTTATCTTCCACTTATATATTCAAACAAATCTACTTAATTCCTAGAAGGAAATCAAAAATTTCATAAGAAAGTCATAACTTTAGCTTTTATCTCTTAAGCTTCAGGTTGCAACTCTAGAAGGTAGTCACAACTCTTGACTACATCTCAATTTTTCTATAGTACAAAGTCAATATGCTAGTAATCATCATAACTTGAGCCTAATGTCTCTATAACATAAAGTTGCAAACCTATGAAGTGGTCATGGCTTTAAGCATTATCTTCTTGTCTTTAATAAATGGTCATAATATTGGAAAATAGCTATAGCATGGTGAATGACATTTCATATTGATATTAAGCAACAATGTTGTCATAGAGCCATTGTATCAGCATTGGTCCTTCTTAATGATAATATGGCCATGCATTGTGACAAAGCTAAGGCATTGGCATTGGTCCATCTTGATGATTATATGGCTATGATTTTGAAAAATAGCCAAGGTATTGAGAAGGTCTTGTGTATCTCATGTCCGCGAAGCAAGAAAATGATGGTGGAAAAGCATTTTTTCTTATATGATTTCAAGTATCTGTGGTGCTATGAGTGGCAAGAAATTGACCTTATCTTCTCTCATATTTCATGTTTCTATGGATATACAAAAATGTGATAGTACTAGAAATTAACTCGAGTGCAAAAGTCATGACTCTACCTTCATTTGAGGACAAGAGTTATAGCCTTGCACAATAGAAATAGGTGAGTAATATCTTATGTAGCTTTTAATATCCTAAAAGACACAACTCTCAATAATAGCTATGGCATTGGTTTGAGTAGTTTTGGCTTTGTAACTTTTTATAGCTCAAAAGTTATTGCTATGTAAAAATACCATAGCTCTGACTTGAGATTACATAATCATATTAAAGATAAAGTCAATATACTTAGACTTTGACCATGACCTAGAGAACATAGTGGGGTATTTGGTTGCTACAATATAAAATTAATGATATAACCATTTAAATTTCTCAAGATAGGGATGGCTACAACTCCATGATAGCATCACAGCTACAAAGAATATGTCACATAGTAAAATGATTGTACTAAGGAGTTGGTAGAGTAATAGCATATAAATATTACCATGACCAATTAGATAGAGTTTCAATTAAGAATGGATGTTGAAACTTTACAAGACTCAATTGAGAGTTATTTCTTCTAAGACATATACATTAGTTTAGTATGTGAAAGCATTTGTGTTTTTTGCTTCATGAGCATCATACTTGCAATAATTAACAAACCACAATTTTAAGTTTTGCCATATAGATTTGTCTTATACATCATGATTATATGGGCAATTACATTGTCATTATGTGAAACCATAATGACAACTTACACAAACTCACTAATAGTAAAACTTTTATTTCATATTTAAATAATCACTAATTCCATCAATATTTATTCCACAATATAAATCAAACATCACAATTAAATATTAAAGTATCCATGCACCACATAAATTAAAATTTATAAATTCTAAAACTCAATTTCCCTGATATTATGGAGAGATACATTTGAGATATAAGAGAAGAAATCTTATGAATCTCGGATTGCCAATGATAGCCCTCTTGAGAATCTAGGATTCAAAAATATAATATCATGATATTTTCATTTAATTCCCAAATTCCACCCTAGAAAGCATAGTTTGAAAGTCATGCCCAAAGCTAAAGGGTTAAGTCTTTTCCTTGGTATGAAAAGTACCTATATGGTTGTTGTAGTGCTTGGAGAGGAGAATGATATATTTCTTTCTTTCTTTTATACTTAACAAAAATTTAGCATTTCCAAGTAGAAATTTGTAGCTTTGGAATGATGTCATGACTTTGGACTTTGGTCTCAGGAGCTTGAAATCATGATGTTGGAATGTTTCCATGATTTTGAATGCTCTCTAAACTCTCTGTACACAAAAATTCACGGCACTAAGAAGTGGTCATGATTTTTACATTTATCTTCATAGAGTCACAATGATAGGAAGTAGCCATGACTTGTGTTTTTTAACTATGTAATACGAAGTAATGACATTTGGTTATGGTCGTGGCATATGAAAAAAATAGTGTTGGGACATGACCATGGATCTTTCTTCTCTTAAGAGAAAAAAAGTCATAGTTATAAAAATGATCACAACTCTAGTATTGCTCTTTTTAATTCTTTGCTAGCCAAACGTCATAATGCTAAGAAGTAGTCACCACTTTGGATGTAGAAATATTAAGCTTTAATAAATATAAATCTATGTACCTAAGAAATGGCTATGCCTTTTAGCACTAATTGGGTACTTGGTTATTATGATGTGAAATTAATATCACATCCATTTAAATTTTATGAGAAGTGTGGATATGAATCCAAGATAATATCACAACTAAAAATAATATGTTGCATAGATAAAGGATTGGACAGATGAGGTGATAAAGTTAATGATGTATGTTTGGTGTTCAAACTATTGAATATTCTTATATAATTTAGTGATTTATGATAATGTGTAGGCATATAAATGAGATGATTATGGATAGGTTTATGACTTTGGAGTTTTGAAAATTTTTGATGAATAGTCATAAAGTTGATATGTTTTTGGATGTACTTGGCTGAAGAGCAGAGTATAGAATTTCACATAGTTTTAGTATATATTCTTGACTGAAACTTTTATAATTAGTCATAGTAATCTTTGTATGTCTTTACTCTAGCACCTAGTTAGTATAATTTTTTTCACCATGTAACATATTCTTTGTACCTATGATATTATTATGGAGTCGAAGCCATACTTATATCATAAAATTTAAATAGTTGTAATATTTTTTACATTACAACAACCAAATTCCTCACTTGTGATAAATGTCTCGACCATATCCTAGCACCTCAACTTTATCTTTAATATGACTCAGTATTCTCGAGTCAAAATTATAGAATTATTACAAAGCCACTATTTTTGAGCTAAAGAAAATTATAGAGCTAAAATAACTCAAGTCAAAGTCACTATAAGTATTCAACATTATAACTTTTGAGACATGAAATATTACACAAGGCATTACTTGAGTATAGCAATTTCTCAAGGTTGCACCTCTTATTATTAAAGGAAGGTAAAACCATAACTATTATATTTGAACTAATTTCTAGTGTCATGAAATATTTAAAGTTTCACGACAATAAAATATATAAGAGAAGTAAAGGCTAGTGTTGTGGCCACTCATAGTGTCCCAAACACTCGAAATTATAATTTTTGTGATGTGGTAATTTTTTAGTGTTGTGGCCATAAGATACACGTGAGAGGCCTTCTCAATACCATGGATGTTTCCCATTGCCAGGACCATATAATGATCAAGAGAGACTAATGCCAATGTTGTGGCCACAACCCAATATCTTGGCCATATTATGATATGAGAGGCCACTGACTAAACAATTTCCATTCTTAGCATTGTGGCCCTGTGTGAATTACAAAAGAGTCAAACGCATGAAGCCATGGTCATTTCATAGTGCTATGACTTAATGTTATAAAGATATTATGCTTAAGTCATTGTCATTGCCTAGTATTATGACTTTATGTTATAGAAAGATTGGTATACAATCTTGAGTTATGACCATTTTCTAAAGTCATGACCTTGATCTTAAGAGATAAAGGCGAAAGTAGTAGATTTATTTTGAAAGCCATGAATTCTTACTTAAAGTAAGGTAGAATCACTCGAGTATTAAAAAAAGGAGAGAACTTCCAAGGAGCTCTCCATTTCTTATTTTTTTTCTAGGAAACAAACAAAACAATGGTGCAGCTAACAAATCAAATGAAAAAATTTTGTACTATCTAGGGGCTCCACAAGCTAGTAAGGGATGCAAGACTTCTAATCTCTAGAGTTGGGGAGGGGGGGGGGGGGAGATGATATTTTTTGATTTATGCTGTGTTATGGATATTGATGGATTGATAATTAAATAAAAAACATGAACAAAAGTTTTGACTATTAGTAAGTTTGTGTGAGATTTTCATAGTTGACAATGATAGATAAACCATGAGGCTCACTTGTGCATTCAATAAAAAGGAAGTGATAGCCCTTCCGACTATGATGTGTGAGATAAACCTATACATTAAAATCCAAATTTGGGCATGTAAATAATTATGAGTATGGTGCTTATGAAACAAATATATTAATACTTTTATATGTCAATCGATTGTACCCATCCTAGATGAATTAGTTCTCAATTTTAATGGATATTATATAGAATATTTTATTAAAGATTTCAACTTTGGTGCGTGAGTTACATCTTCATTGAGAATAATGGTGCTAGGAAATCCTTGGGATATGCATAAATATATTCTGACTCATAATATGCTGACAACTCTTACAACTTACTTTTAGTTATATGATTTCTACTGGTAAAAATTGAGGGAAACTTATATTGAATATGTAAATTTGATGCTTATGAAGCCAAAAATACAATTACTTACTAACCAAGTCAATTATTGGTCTTTATGATACTTGAGACAAAAGAATAAGAGTGTACATACAAATTAAGTATCAAAGGTAGTTGATGATTTTCTTAAAAGGGATGGGATTGTGAATCACTCTTGAGCATAAATGATTTGTTATCTTATTGGTGATATACTAAGGGTACAACTACAAGGGGAATATCATTGGGATGAGCTCAATGATAATGATCACCTTGTATGTTGTTATGACAATGATTCATTGCAAAACATCCAAATATTTTTTTTTGTGTTTGAATATAATATAATGTGAGCTAATTTGAACATACAACACATAAATTAAATAAACAAACTCATGGAGCTAACATTGATTCCACAATTCGAATATTCATTATACTAGAATTGAGTTGTTCACTATTGAATAAGTAAACTACTGATGCAATCCTTGTGGGATCAATATCTAGATAAAAGTTCTTTTTACTAATTGTATGACTCATATACTTATAGATCTTTATTAATAAGATACTCACACTAATGAGCTTTTGGGACAGTTTAACAAACAAAATTATGGAACATATCAAAGTCATAATAAAATTTTGGTATCATTGCTAGGATTTTTTAGTTTGGGTAGCCAACCACAGTTGACATAATTATCATTGTAAAAGAATAATTTTTTTTAATAGTTTAGATAATATTGAGTTTGATAAATCTTCCTAAATCTAAATGCTAAATCTTGTTAACTTATTTAGAAAGTGGATAGTTATATTTTTTAATTAAAAGAAATATAAGATAAATTTCCAAACAAAGAGATGATATAAAACATAATAAGAAAACTAATAGTAATAGAGAGCCTAAACGCAATTATGGGCAAGCTGTCCAATAGTCCATCCACCACCATATATTGGTAGATAATTAGAGGCATGTTAGTGTTTAACTATGGAAAATTCTTAGGTATTTTGGTATTTTATGATATCATAGAAGCATTGAATAAGATAAATTAATAATAAAAATTACCTCGATAAAAATAATTGTAAATTTACCGTCACTTTATCCAGGATGATCATAAAAAAAAAGGAGTATTACTACTAAAAATTAACATATAAAATACAAACACACGTTACTCACCTCTCTTGAGTTCTCCAAGTATCAAATATCCATAATGCTTTTCAAAGTCATCCTCCATTCAACATTTCCTTCGAAGATTTCCTCTCCTTCATCATTAAATTAAAAGAAATTTATGGGCCTAGGGTTTGTTCTTTTGATATCGAGGTCAGGAAAAGGGTACTATTTTAGGGAGTTCTAATAGTACATACTTATAGTTTTGATTTTTTAAGAGAAAGCCATGACTTTGTGTGCATGTTTTTCTCACTTTAATTGAAATGTCATGATGCTAGTTCAAGAAGCAACATCAAAGTCACAACATTGGCTCAAGGCCATAATGTTGGGCCAAAATACTACATCAAAGTCATGTCATTAGGTCATGGTTGTAACTTTTTCATTAAGTTTCTGGGGCATTTTCTTTCTATAAACCCAAATTTAGACTGCTGGATCCAGCCATGGTTTGTTTATAAAGAGTCAAAATTGTAGTTAGTTTAAATTTGTGATTTCAATAAGTTATCTCATTCGTCGAAAATATCTATAGTCCAAGCCAATTTTTTCATGTAATTTTTGATCACTTTCCTCCTTGTATTTTATGTATCAATCATTGATGCTACATAGATAATTATCTCAATGACAACTTCTATACAAGGATAGTTTGGATAGACCGACTATTCTTTGTTTTTGCTCTAGTCATAACACTGCAATATATCATGAATTTTTCGACTTCATTTTCTTGGTTCTCCTCCTCATCTTCCTCCATATCAGCCATTTAAACTTCACATGTTGTTCTTTCCTTTTCTATACTCAAGATTGTGTATTCAATTGCTTCTTTTTGTTCTCATCCTCATATGCCTTTATGTCTCCAATTGAAAATGATACTATAATACTTTCCTCATGTATTTTGACTTCCTTTTCTCTATTCTCATTGTTAACTACCTCCGTACCACCCACTAAAATTTTAATCCAATGCTTTTTATATGTATATTCATGTCAATGTATTAGACTCTCAAGTCAAGTTGTCCTAACCATTCTTCTATTGTATGATTCAATCTTCTTATTGCAATTTGTAATTCTATAAAATTTTTTTCATTTGTTATAATAAAAGTTAGATAATGACTATCATATGAATTATCTCCAAGGTTCACCCAACACAAATATCCATAAGTCACTACTAGTTGATAACAGAACTTATTTAGGTTATCATGAGGTATGAGATAGAAGTCACTACTTAGTAAATAATATGCTTTAAAATACTGATAATTTGGATTGTACATGATCTGTTTGATTTTTTTTTCATAGAGTGTCAGCTAAAAAATAACACAAGAACACAACTATCCACAATCAGAATAAGATAACAAGACTAGCTATGCATAGTCAAAAAATAATCAAAATAGAATTATAACTGCTAAAATAAAACTATCTTTTTTAAAAGATAATTACATCTACTCATATTGACTAACCAAACTAATTAATCCTTGAAAATAGTACAAAAAAACATTTTGTAACTTTATTATACTACATAATTTTTTCAATTAGATAATATCTCAAATGCATGTTGGTAAGGATCTCTTATCAAAAAAAAGATATATGGGTGTACAAGTCATATAAGTAGTAAAAAGATCTTTTATTCAAATATCAATTGTACTGAGATTGTATCTATAGTTTAATCAACTAATAGTAAGATAATAGTACTCTAATTGAGAAAATAATTTAGGATTTTGGTAAGATTCTTAGAACCTAGAGTCTGTCCATTTTTATTCATGTGATGGATATTTTAAATAGTTTGGTTTGTATTGAGTTTGGATAAAACACAAAGGTTAGATTATTTTCAGAATGTTTATTTCCTAATATCATACAAGATGGTTATCATTATTGAGTCAATCCTAATGTTGATTCACTCATAGATATACCCACAATATTTTACTAAAAAAATAATGAATCATCTCTACTTGAGGGTCATTTATAAGTTTATATCTTTTAGGTAACCCATCAACTACTCTTGATGGTTACTTCATATATATATCTTTATTCTTCAGGCTTAGGTATATTAAAACTTTGAAATGATTTGTTCATACAGGTATTTGCACATTTTGCTCTGTAAGCACCATACTAGCATAAAATAATATATGTCTTTCTTCAAATTTTAGTAGTGAGAACCATATGAGTGAGGGTAGCTTAAAGGGTTGTCATTAACTTTTGAGTCAAAATTACATGTGAATGTCTTGTAGATTACCTATCACCATCTTCCATAGTGATGATGCAACTCTCATACTAATGGTAAAATCATTAGTATACCATTTATAAAATACTTATATTATTTGAGAGTCATCTCTTCTAAGATATATATAATGAATTGGCATGTATTTGGTATTTAAAATATCAAATAATACTTAGATTTTGTATTGATTTTCATGATGAGTTTGCTTGAAAAAAGGTATTATTTAGAATGATTTCACAAAAAGTATAATTTTAAGGGATTTTGATGAGTAGTTGTGAAATTAAGTAATTTTAGTATGAAATGTGCAACTTAAGTGAATTTATGATTAGAGGAGTAAATAGTCATGAAAGTATTAGAATTTGATGTGGTATTACTTCATTATTCATTAGAGTGCTTATAGATTAGTTTTAACATCTATTCTTGAAAGAAACTTTACACAAATAGTCATGATAATCTTTCTATGTCATACCTCTATCATGTTGTTGATACAATCATATCTCTGTGCAACTTATATTTTTAATTATGCTACAAAGCTTTCACAAAGTCATAGCCAAACTTGCTCAGAACAAATTCATAGATACAATATTAGTTTTATATGATAGCAACTAGTACCCCACTAGTACTAAAAGCCTAACAAGCCTCCAACACCATGACTTTTTCTATACATAAATAACATATACTTAGGCCAAAGTCATGACACTGGTATAACATTATGATTTTTAGACACAAAATATTATAAAGAACCAAACTAGAGCCATTAACAACACAAGCACCATGGATCTTGGCTCAAGAGAGAAAACAAAGTCATGATCATGCTTCATTACCATGAATTTGTGGTATAGAGTCTAAATTCAAAAGCCACTACCACACTCAGCTCCACAACTTAATCTTATAGAAGCTAAATACATCATCATGACTTTTCCTAATATCAATATTGTAAATTTAAAATGCTTAATTTTTATATTAGGCATATCCCAAAAGCTAGTTGGGCAATGATCTCTTATCAAACTTCATTCCACAAGAATATAGATCATGTAAGTAATAAAGTATATATTTAGTCTAGATATCAATCCCATTATGTTACATATGTGGTATGATCAATTGATAGTAATCAACAACTGCTCTAGTAGCTATCATAAATAGTATACATGATATAAATCCTTGATCCTATGGTTGCTTTATTTTATTAAATATGACGCATTCATAAATGGTTTAGTTTTGATAATACCTAATCACAAAATTAAGGTTGGAATATTTGTAGAATGACATTTTTCTCTACCAAAATATGAGGTGATTATTAACTATTGATCATTTCCCAATGATAGTCCCCTCTTAGTTCTCTCCTTAATACTTCACTACTGAGATAACAAATTATATTTGCTCAAAAATCATTCACAAGTCTTCACCTTTTAGGCAAATCATCTACATTCTTTTAAAGGTTGCTTTGAATTAACATTTATATTCTCCGACCACTTGTGTATTTTCAACAAGAAGTAATGTGGGTAAAAAAGTATTGGCAATTTTAGCTTCATTAGTGTTATACTTTCACAATCAAAATATGGTTTCCTTCATGTTTTATTGTAAAAACAATATGACCAAAAGTAACTATCAGAACTGTCACCACCATACTAGTCATCTTCATCCATGCATATTGAATGACTTACCCATCACCATCTCCCACTATAATAGAATACTCATACACTAAAGGTGAAACCTTTTAGAAAATATTCTATTTAAAACCCAATATCAATTGAGAGTCAGTTCCTCAAAGATATGCAACAATGAATTAGCTAATAAAAGTCTCTATACTTTCAGCTTCATAAGTATTATACTCATAATGATTAAACTTATCTCAATTTTGAGTTTTGGCATATGTGTTTTTCAAATACATCATAGTTGAAAGGGTCATTAGTTCCTTCCTACCATCACACTTAAGTGTTTTTTATGACTATATGTCATTATCCACCACTCCAATCCTGCATAAATCTACTAATTGCTAAAACCCTAATCTAAATTTTATTTAACTACTAATCCATTCATAAGAAAACAAAATCACAATAAACCAAAATATTAATTCATAAATTAAAGCATGCATCACATAAAATAATAATACACCATCTCTAGATTCTCCATTTAGCTTATAATTGAAGAATATAACGCACAAGACAAGTAAAGATTTGTCTTATATGAATTTGAATGCGCAATTATATTGCTTAAAAAAAATTATTTTCCAAACCCTAAATCTTTCAAAATTCTACCAATTGCACCATGATTTTCTCCTAAGATGGGGACAAAATGCATGCCAACCTTTTAGGATTTATGCTAGTGCCTTGGATCACCTTTATTACTCATGTATTACCTCAAAATTGAAATAGGATTTCTATGTTTTCATTTTTCTACATGACTCTTAAGGATTCTTTGGAATTTCTCAAGTTCCCTTTTTATACCCATTAGTTTGCCATGTGTTATTTAATGTGAAGTCATGGTGCTGAATAAAAGCCATGGTTTTGGTCTTTTATTTTTGTAATACAAAGTAGCATCATTAGGTATGATCCACAAATTTGGTCTCTTTTCTCTAGTTGATTGTCGTGATGCTGAAAAATGCTATGATGGTACATTTTGCCTCTACAGCATAAAGTTGC
This sequence comes from Sapria himalayana, assembly GCA_029783825.1. Taxonomy (NCBI): domain Eukaryota; kingdom Viridiplantae; phylum Streptophyta; class Magnoliopsida; order Malpighiales; family Rafflesiaceae; genus Sapria; species Sapria himalayana. Next base: position 724,440 of record JAREIK010002577.1, on the reverse strand, counting down.
AATACTAGGTGTAACCATGACATGTGCATGTAGCCTTTGTAACTCAAAGTCATGGTACTAAAAAATAATCATGGCTTTGTTTTCTCACTTGATCCAAGAGTTGTGATGTTTTTTTTGGTTTCAACTAAAGTTTACCTCTCTATAATATTTTGTGGCCAAAAATCATGATGTAAGATTAGTGCCATGACTTTCACCTAAATATTAATGTCTTATGTATAAAAAAATTCATGTTGCTGAAGGCTTGTCATGACTTTTAGCACTAATAGTGTACTTGATTGTGGCGAGCTAAAATTAATGTCATAGCTATGAATTTGTAATAGGCTAGTTCAGTTGTGACTCTATGAAAGCATTGCATCCAAAAGAAGTATTGTATAAAGAAATGATTATGTCAAGAATCTGATAGAGTCATTATGTATGAAAATTGCTTTAACTATTTGGGTAAAGTTTGACATAGGATAGATGCTGAAACTAATTTATCATCACTTGAATGTATAATCTAGTCATTGCACATCAAATGCTATGACTTACATGACTATTCATTCCCCTCCTAGTCAATAAAAACACATGATAGAGTCATTACATGACTCTATCCGCACTTGAATGTAAGTCATTACATGACTTACATTCCACACTAAAAATACATTATTTCAATTATATTTATCAAAATTTGTCAAGATTATATTTTTGTGAAATTGCCTAAATAACACCCTTTTTTAGGCAAACACATCATGAAAATCAATCCAAATAGAAAGTATTATTCAACAATTTACGTACCAAATAAGCTCACATACTAAAATCATTATTTGTCCCTAAGCAATTAATCTTTAACTATAAAATTTTAGCCTTATTCCTTCTTAATAAGTATTTTGCATGATTGTATTTGAGTATCATAGAACATTTAGATGGCGGGGCTATTTCTTTTCATGGTTAGGTAAAGCATTATGGTGGGGTTTGAGCTATAGCACAAAATTTAATGATTAATAAATGATGCCCTCATCTTTGTGGCATGTTTCTTAGAATCCTCCTCCATTAGGTTTCTATTCCATGGAGGCCAAAATTTTTTTATTACTATGACACTATATTGGGCCACATTTTGACATTTAGTTTATGTAACACAAAATTTGTGGCATTATGTGTTGATGTGGCTTCTACCTTTAATTTCTAGATTTCTAAAGTCACAACACTGATGAGAGTCAAAACATTCATCACTGCTCCCGATCATTGTTTGCTTTCTTTGACATATCTAGATTTCTCATTTCTACCATGTAGTGCTTCACCATTTGGTCATTTACTTGAATTCCTTTCTACTTTCTGATTTAACTGTACTCCATAATGAGTGATCACCACAATTACAAAGGGTCCATACCAATGAGACTTTAACTTCCTTAAAAATATCTTGAGATGAGAGTTAAAAGCTAATACTTTTTCTCCAACTTTGAATTTCTTCCTTTGGAGATTCTTATATTTCCATTTTTGTTTTGTCTTTATAAATTCATGTATTATTTAATATCATAATTCAAATATTTGATGACTCACCATGCTATATGTTCAAGTTTGATCAGTATGTGACAAGCTATTTCAAAAACAAGTTGATAAGGAGACATACCTAATGGAGTTTTAAATGTAGTTCAATAAGCCTATAGTGCATTCTTCAAATAATAAGACCATCCTTTTCTAGATGGATTTAATATCTTTTCTAATATATTTTTGATCTCTCTATTTGATATTTTAGCTTGCTCATTCACTTGTAGATGATATGAAAGTCCCTTATTATGCTTAGTCACATGCTTTGTCAAGTATACATTAAACAATCAATTGCAAAATGACTATCTTCATCACTTATGATATATTGAAGCATATCAAACTTAATGAAAATATTTATGCCCAAGAACTATGCAACCATTTTTGCACCATTTTTTGATGCTGCTTGGCTTCCACCCATTTAGAAACAAAAGGTATTGTTGCTAAGATATACTCTTTCCTCCAAAATTTTGTAAAGGACCCATAAAATCAATTCTCCATGTATTAAATACCTCTACTTCCAAGATAAAGTTGAGTGGCATTTCATGTTTTCCACATATGTTCTCTAATCTTGGATTTATATTACATTGTTGTATCATCTTTTGATAGTTTCGAAATAATGATGGTCAAAATAATCTAGATTACAATAATTTGTATAAGGTTGTGTTACCTCAAAAATATCTTTAATATGGTGATGAATAACATTTAAGAATGATTATCTTTTGTTCTCCCCCAGGTACACATCTCCTTATCACCTGATCAGCGCATCTATTAAATAGAAGTCGATTGTCCCATAGATACTTTTTCATGTCATACAAGAATTTTTACATTTGGTGTATCATGAGAAATGAGGTAAGACATCACCTGCTATATAATTTAAAAATTAGCAAACTAGGATAGTTGTGCTTCTATCATCAAAACATGTTTATCTGAGAAATTGTCTGAACTTTCAGCTTCTACTGCTCTTTTATCCTTGGATTCTAATCATGACAAATAGTTGGCTATCATATTTTTGTTACTCTTCTTGTCTTGAATTTCTAAATCAAATTCTTGGAGAAGTATCCACCTATTCAACATTGGCTTTATGTTTTTTTTTCCTCATCATGTAATGTAATGCTATATGATCTGTGTAAATCATCACTTTCATAGGAGAAAACCATAGCTAGTATTTTCTTTTCCATTGGTGTATAATTCACTTGGGATTTATTTAAAGTCAAACTAGCATATGAATTATTCAACTGCCATCGCACAAGATAAAGAACAAATCTTCCTATTGTGGCACTATCAAGATTGGGCTTTCGACAAACTTTTTTTTCAGCGATAGGAATAAATGTACTCCTAGTCAAAATCAAATGTCATACCTTTCTATAATATCTTATATAATGGTTTTGTCATCTTCAAAAAGTTATTAAAAAATTACCAATAAAACACTACGTGCCCAGAAAAACTTTTCACCCATTGATTATCATGGGGTGTAGTAAGATTTTGATCATCAATACTTTTGCATCATTGACCTAAAAGTCTCTAGATGAAACTATATATTCCAATACAATTCCTTTGTTGACCATGAAGTTGCATTTCTTACAATTGTGGATAATATTTTTCCCTTTACATTACTTCAATATAACCTCCAAGCTATGCAAACATCATTTGAAAGAATCTCCATATATAGAAAACTCATCCATAAATACCTCAATAATCTCTTCATTCAAGCTCAAAAAAATAGCAATCATGCATTTCTGAAACATTACTAATGTATTTCAAAGACCAAATGGTGTCCTCCTAAACATGTAAGTCCGATAGGTGCAAGTGAATATCATTTTTTCTTGATATACTAGATCAAATAAAATCTAATTGTATCCCAAATAACCATCTAGAAAGTAATAGAAGGAAAAAGATAAAATTTTACTAATATATGATTCATCAATGAAAGTAAATAGTGATCCTTTTGCGTTTCCTTATTCAAATTATTATAATCCACACAAAGTCATCATCTAGTAGCTGCATATGTCAAAATCTCTTCCTAAGTTGTTGTTCTAACTACCATCACCCCTCATTTCTTCAACACAAGATGAATTGTACTCACCGATAGACTATCGCATATGATATAAATAAAACTTTTCTTTAATTATTTACTAATCTTTTTTCTCACATCTTTCATGATTGGGTTAAATCTTTTTTTGTGCTAGATTATCAATTTTACATCCTCCCCCATTAGGATCCTTTGCATTCATATGGATGGAATGATTTTTTTGATATTATCTAATGACATATTATCTAATGACTAAGTAATAGTACCAATATATTTTCTAATGAGCTTTATCATAGTATCACCCATGTCATCTATCAATGCTATTGAAATTATAATCTACTTCATCTTTTTTCCTCTAGAAATTAGAAAGGCATATCAAAAATAATTTATGAATGCTTTTAGCATTAGTCCATCTAGAGTTTTCCACTCTTCTAGGTGCTCTTCCTATGGTTTCATGGCTTGGACCAAAGTTGTGGAGCTATCACACCCAGCATCCCCTATGAAAATTAGAGTACTAGCATTGGTCATGGATTTCTTCTCCAGAGTCATAGTGCTATCACTAGCCATGACTTTCTCCACTAGAATAGTGGTGTTGTCATGAGCCAAAGCATCAAGCTTTTTCTCATTCAATCCCAAGGCTAGGGCTCTTTTTGACTTCATGTGAATAGTCATCGTGTCAATTGGTTATGTCTTATTGTTATTCAATTCTTGATTTCTCTGGCTTGAGATTCACATAGATTCTTCGATATCTTAGTTTCATTTTGTTTTTATCATGCCCAAGTTAGTGCATTTCGGTGTCATGTCAAGTTGTCATACTCATTTTTCTTCTCATCATTTTCACTTCCAGTCTCATATATTAACTTTATGACGTCTTTAAATGATGAGCTATTGGTTAGGTATAAATTATTAAGTGAGATTTCTTCAAGGCTCACATATCTTAGTTCTCTATAACTTATAAAATTCTAATAATAAACCTGATTTTGGTCACTATGAGGCATGAAAAGCAAGTCATTGGGAAAAAAATATATTCTCCATCATCTTGAAAATTTGACCTATACATAGTCCTCCTCTTTCTCTAGGTCTAGAGGTATTATTTTAGTCCTAGAGTTTCGCCCAACAAAGATAGTGGCTAAAAACAACAAAAAAATAAAAATAACATTTACCACAATAACAAATTAAATACAAATCATGTAATACAACTTAAAGTACAATGAACAGGATATTGGTACTGAAACTACAAAACACAGAACTATCCATTTTATAAGGTAGTTATATTAACTAAAGTTGATCAATCAAACTAAATAATCATTCCTTCAATGCACCACTAAAAACTTGGTGTGTGGCAAGGTTTGACCATCCTAAAGTAATCCTGACAATGATGCCAAACAAATTTGACTTTGTTACAATACCTATAATTTTTAGATTAGGCATATCCCTAAAGCTAGTTGGGAGAGAGTCTCTCTTCCAACATCATTCCAAAAGTATACATGTCGTACAAGGAATAAACTAAATGTTTAGAATAGATATTGATTCCATAGAAATTATATATGTGGCATGATCTATCAATAATAGCCAACAACTACTCTAGTAGGTAAGATAGACAATATTCATGATATAAATCCTAGATCCTAGGGTTGGTTCATTTTATTTAGTGTGATATATTCATAAGTAGTTTGGTTGGGATTGTGCCGAATCACAAAAAAAAGGTTAGATTACTTATGGTTTGATCTCTTTCCATATTGTGATACATTGTATGTATCAACTATAGAACCCTCCTAAATGATGATCTACTCATAACTATCCTCTCGGTAATTTACCATAGAGATAACAAATCATCTATACTCAAAGGTCATTCACAAGTCATCACCTTTTAGGTAACTCAATTTAATGATTACTTCAAATATACATTCTTATTATTTGACCACTTGCTTAGAATTAATGTGGTAATAAAAGTGTTTGCATTTTTAGCAATGTTAGTATCATACTCGCATAATGATCATAAAATTTCCTTTGTGTCTCACTAGTGGAAACCATATGAACAAAAGTAACTTGCAAGACTATAACCACCATACGAGTCACTCATTTGTGACTGTCATGTAGCTTACCTATTATCATTGCACACTATGATAAGAAACTCCCATGATGGGGGTGAAACTCTTAAAAAATATTATATTTAATATTTAATATTAATTGAGAATAAGTTCCTCTAAGACACACAATGGGTTGACTTATAAAAGTGTTTGTGCTTTTGAATTCATGAGTATCATACTCATAATCATTAAACTTACCTCAATTTAGGTTTTAGCATATGTGTTCGTCTTATACATCATTATTGAAAAAGCTATCACAATTTTAAGGCCATCACTCACTAGTATGCTCCAAGTCTTATTATTACTATTCATCATTCCAATGACTCACAAACCCACAAATACCCAAAACCTTGATCTCAATTATATTATATTATCAATCTATCAATAACCAAACAAAATCACAACAGACCACAACTTTAATTTATAAAAAGATCATCCATCACACAAAATAATATTACACTATAATTTGATTCTTTGTTTAGCCTATAATTGTGAAAAATGATATATGAGACATGTATAAATTCATCTTTTTTATGAATCTATGCGCCCAATTATACCCCTTAATAAAACATTGTATTATAAATTATAATCCCTTAAAACTATATCAATTGCATCTTGATTTGTCGCTAGGAGTGGGTCAGCATACACCCCCACCTCTTAATGTTTATGCTTGTGCCTTAGATCACACTTGTTGCTCATGGATTGCCCCAAAATTGAAGTTGGAGCTCAAAACTTTTTTAACACGTGCCTTTTTGTTGTTATTTTATAATTTCTTAAAGATTCCTTTATGTGCCCATGCATCTAACATTAATTTATCAATGGGAAGTCATGGCACTGGATAAAAGTCATGGCTTCGACCTTTTTCTTCTATTATAAAAAGTCATGATAGTGGATATGAGCCATGAATTTAGTATTTTTTCTCTAGTTGATTGTTGTGATGCTTGGAAAATTCATGATGGTGCATTTGGCCTTTATAACACAAGGCCATGATGTTGGGTATGATTTTGAAATATGCATTTATCCTCTATAACTTAAAGTCATAAGGATGATAGAGGCTTTGTTTTCTTTCTTGAGCCAAGAATCATGACACTTGTATTGGTCACAACTTGAGTTTGACTTTTTGTAATATTCTTTGACTAAAAGTTATGATGTTAAATCATCATGCCAATTTTTTCCCTAAGTATATATGGCTTTTGTATAGGAAATGTAATGGTCCTGGAGGTTTGTAATAGCTTTTAACACCAATAATGTATTTTGTTGCTACGACATAAAATTAATATCAAGGTCATAAATTTGTTATGAGCTAGTTTAGTTATGACTCCATTAAAGCTTCGTAGTCAAAAGAATGTGTTTTACAAAGATATGATTGTGCTAATAAGGTGGTCAAGTTGTAGCATATCAAGAATGTTATGACTATTTGTATAAAGTTTCAATCAAGAATAGATATAAAAACTAATCTCTAAGCACTCGAAGATATAATCAAGTATTAGCACATCAAATGTTATGACTTGCATGATAATTCACTCATCTTCTAGTCACCTATTCTACCAAATTGCATATTAAAAATACATGATTTCACAATTATTCATCAAAATTGGTCAAAGTTATTTTTTTTTTGAAATCCATCAAAATAATGACATTTTTCATGCAATCACATCATAAAAATCAACCCAAACAATAAGTATTATTTGACAATTCACATACCAAATTTTCATGACCACCAACAATTACATCATGAAAATCAACTCAAATGGCAAATAATATTCAGTATTTTATATATAAAATAGTAGTGCTAATCAAATATAAGAAAGCGACCAAATTTATTGCTTGTAACTAGCAATGTGACTTTTTTTTTTTTGAGAAATGAAAGGATGAAGTCATGACTTTTATCTAGTACTACAGCATCCCATTAAAAATTAGCACCAAATTCCCATGTATAAAAAGGGAACTTGATGAAATTTCAAAGGATCCATGATAGGCAGATAAAAAAATAAAAAATTATAGCTTCACCTTCAATTTTGGGGCAATCAATGAGTAATAAAGAGGATACAATGCATAAAAATAAACTCTAGAAGGCCGACACATATTTTAACCGCCTCTTAGGGGCAAATCTAGGCCCAATTTATATAATTTTGAGTGATTTGGGGTTTGAAATCCTAGATTATTCTCAAGATTGTAGTTGGGCATCTAGATTTATATGAAATAAATTTAAACTTGTTTTATATATTATTATCCTCAATTACAAGCTAAAAAAGAATCTAAGAATGATATAATAATATTATATGTGATAAATACTCTATTTATGAATAAATATTATGGTTTGTAGTGATTTTATTTGGTCATTGATGCATTGATAGTTAAATAGAACTAAGATTATTTTTTTTTAATTTGTGGGTTCATGCACGAATGGAGTAATGCATGGTGACAAGTAAGCCACAAAAAACACGAATATCTTATAGTAAGAATGAAGTGATAGCCCTTCCATCTATAATGCATGAAACAAACTTATATGCTAAAATCTAAAATTTAGGTAAGTTTAATCATTGTGAATATTGTGCTTAAGAAGTCAAAAGCATAAAAACTTTTATAGGTAAATCCATTGAGCATGTCTTAGATGAACTAACATTTGATTTGTTGTATATATTTTGTTATCTGTTTCATTAATCCTCTATTTTGTTTCTATATTTTATTTATAGGTGAAGGTACTAATATATTGAGAGATTAGCTACATGGTATTGAAACAATAATGGGGGTCTCGTTGCTTGGTCAGTAAACTGGAGGAATTTTTGGAGCATGACCCAGTCTATTCTAAAGATCTGACTAATTTTTATTTTATGTAGAACCTTAATTATTCTATATATATATATAGTATCAATAATCACAAAGTGTGCTCTATTTTTCTTCTTCTTCTTCTTCTTCTTCTTCTTTCTCTCTCTCTCTCTCTCTCTATCAATTATATACTAAAATATTTGGGTTAATAAATCTACAAATGCTATGCACTTTTCTGATGGATGTAGATAGTCATATTAAATGACTATTGAACCACATTAAAACCTGTGTTCATTATGGTTGTGTTATGTTCTTCTTGTTCATTGTGATCTTGTATTATGTTCTTCACAATCCATCGATGTTACATTCAGCATAATCACTATGTATACATAGATAAAAAATTTTAACATGATTAATATTAGACCTTAAATAGTATTTTTTCCTAAGAGTTTCACATTTAGTGTGGAAGTCACTTGTCTTAGTGGGGGCCAGTGATAGTCAAGCCATGTGATAGGCATGAATGAAGATGATTCATATGAAGGTGACAATTTTAAAAGTTACTTTTAATCATATAGTTACCACTTATAAAACATAAAAGAAAACATATGTTAATTTGTACCAGTATGGTGCTAGTGAAATCAAAAGTGCAAATGCCTTTATTTTCATATTCATTCTAATTGAAAAGACACAAGAGGTAGGAAAAAAATATATATATTCAAAACAACCATTAAAGGTGATTAAGGAGTAACCTAAAAGATGATGGCTTATGAATAACCATTAAGGAAATATTATTTATTATCTTAATGGTAAAGTATTGAGAAGATAAGTATGAGAGGATCATCATTGAGGAGAGCTCAATAGTTGATCATCACCTTGTATGCAAAAATGAAAATAGGTCATTCTATAAGTAATCCAATATTTGTTCTATGATTGGGCACAATCACAACTATACCATTTATGAATATATCATATTTAATAAGATGAACCAACCTTATGATCTAAGATTAATACAATGAATTTTATGTATATTACCTACTAGAGTAGCAATTAAGTACTATTGACTAATTATTCTACATAAGTAATTTCTGTATTAATGATATCTAGAATAAAAGTTTACTTTATTACTTCTATGACTCGAATAATTATGGAATAATATTCAATAAGAGACACTCTCCCAACTAGATTTTGGGATACACCTAACCTAAAAAGTAGGTATTTAAACAAAGTCACAATGAGTTTTAAAACCATTATTAGTGATTACTTTTTTCTAGGATGATCAATCCTCAGTGTGCACCAAGTTTTTAGCAATGTTGTAGGAGAATGAATGTTTAGTTTGGTTGGTCAATTTTAGTTGATAAAACTATCCATGAAAAGAGGCAGTTATGTGTTTAGTAGTTTTGATAATAATATCTTGTTCATTGTGCTTTAATTTGTAGTATGTGTCTTGTATTTAACTTGTTATCGTGATGTATCTAATTTTTATTTTTTTGTCTTTTTTAGCTAGTTTCCTTGTTGAGCAAAATTCTAGGACTAAAATAATACCTCTAGACCTAGAGAATTAGGAGGATAATAAATGGGTCAAATTTTCAAGATGTTGAACATATTTTTCCCCATAGTAACTTGTATTTCATACTTGGTCACCAAAATCAGATTTATTATCTGAATTTTATGAGCTATGAAGATATGAGATATGAGAGTTAAGTGTGAAGAATGGATATGATAAATTGAGATACCAAAATTTTATGAGCTATGGAGATTTAAGAAAATAACTCTGTAATGATGTATTCAAATGATAGTTCATATCCAACTAGTAGCTCATCATTTGAAGATATCATTTGAAGATATCATTATAGAGTTATTATATGAGACTAAAAGAGCAAAAAAGGTAACAAGAATAGATATGACAACTTGACATGATGTGAGAAGACACTAACTTGAGATTGAAGGAGGAAAGTACCACATCAGAATTTTTAGTAATTATTATGGATAAAATAGTTAGTGAAAAGGAAGTCAAGTAAGAAAATATTAATTTGATCATGAAATAAGAAAGTGCTACATCATAACCTTCAACAATGATTCTGGACACAATATTTAGTGAGGAGGAAGTTAAATGGGAAGACACTAACTTGATTATAATGGAGGAAAGTACTACATCAAAAGGTCGAGTAATAATTATGGACACAATAGTTAGTGAACTTGAAAAGGATGTTAAGGAAGTTGAAAACCTCATGACATTTCTTAATGTTGTGGTTAAAAAATAGAGAAGTGTGTACCTTCAATATCTATAAGAGAATATCATTCTACGAATTTTCTAGAATATATCTTTGGTGAATACTAAACACGCAAGGAGAAAGGAAGTGAAATCTTGCATGGAAAAACTAACATGGGTCATAAATATTAAGGGTGAAAAAAAAAGTAGATGAATGTCACGCTATGGATGCTAAATCTAACGCTGCTTGGGGGGCAACCCAAAAAACTTTGTGTTTGTTAATTATTTTTCTTTGTGTGAAGAAGTTTTGTGACACATTTTGATATTAATTCTAGTAAGAATTATGGACACAATAGTTAGTGAACTTGAAGAGGATGTCAATGAAGTTGAAAACCCCATGACATTTCCTAATGTTGTGGCTCAAAATATGGAGAAGTGTGACCCTTCAATATTTATAACATATGTATAGAATATCATTTTGAGAATTTTCTACATTATATCTTTGGTGGAGACTAAACACACCAGGAGAAAGGAATATAAATCTTACATGGAAAAGATAACATGGATCACAAATATTAAGGGCGAAGAAAATAGTTGATGAATGTCATACTATGAACATTAAACATAGCATTACTTGGGAGGCAACCCAAAAAGCTTTGTGTTTGTTAATTATTTTTCTTTGTGTGAAATAGTTTTGTGAATAAACCAAATATAGAAAAGCATGCTATATGGAGAAGATATAATCTATTTGTACAACAATGGAAGCAAACGTAGAAAGGTGATATATGCTTTGGGAAATCTAACTCTAAAAGAAAATATTGTTGTTTATAGTAGCCCAAGAAAAGTTTGAAGAAAAAATTTATAAACTTTAGGAATGTTGGATGAAATAAATTGAGATCAGTGTAATGGGAAGTGCTAAATGATTTGGGTAGCTTTACAAGTCTGTTGCAATGGGATGGATGATAATGGTGGCTAGAAAAGACACAAATATTAAAAGTAACATGCAATTTCAAAAGAAATAATGCATTGAATGACAGAGAAAAGGTAGTACAAACCAAAAATTATTATACTATACAATGGGATCATTTGAAAGCACACTTGATTTAAATGGGAGAAGACATGACATTATGTGCAAGATGATTACTATGATTTTAGATTGGGTATCAAGTTTTAGAGGAGATCGAGAGAGATCATCCACTTCTTAGTCATCATTTGAGCACTAAGAGAAAATTTTGTTTATTAGGACTATGATTTCAAGGGAAAATCATACCATCAATCACCTTGAATATATGAATGTGTACATTTTTTGCTATTTTGTGCAATTAAAGTGCCTTGATTTGTTTGTAATAATGTGGAAGTTATGATATATTTTGATTTTTTTTGCAAGTTAGAGATTGATTGCTCAAGGATGAGCAATAATTTTAGCATGTGAGTTTATTAGGTATGTAAAATACTAAATAATAGTTACTATATGAGTTGATTTTCAAGATGTATCTACATGAAAAATGAAGTTATTTAGAATGATTTCATTAAAAAATGTAGTTATGATAGATTTGGATTATTTATTGTGAAATCTAGTATTTTTAGCATGAGATAGATGAGTTGATGGTGTTGCTGACTAGAAAGGAAGAAAATAGTCAATCAAGTCATAACATTTGATGTACTATGACTTGATTATACCTTTGATCGCTTAGAAATTAGTTTAAGCATTCATTCTCTACCTAAACTTACACAGATAGGCATCATAATCTTTGTACTCATAACTCTACCACCTTGTTGACATAATCATATCTCTATGCAATATATTCTCTTGAATGTAAAAATTTGATGAAGTCACAATTGAACTAGCTCAGAACAAATTCATGGAAGTGCCTTTTATTTCAATTACATATTAGCTAAGTTCTCCACTAGTGCTAAAAGCCATGAAAAGCCTCCAATGCCATGACTTTTTCTATACATAAACCATTGATACTTAGGCCAAAGTCATGGTGCTAATCTAACATCATGACTTTTGGCCATAGAATATTATAGAGAACCAAACTAAAGTTGTGACCAATGCAAGCACCATGACTCATAGCTAAAGAGAGAGAAAAAAGCCATAATCATTTTTTAGCACCATGAATTTGGCATACAGAGACAAAATAAACAAGTCAGGGCTATACCCAGCATCGTGACTTTGTATTATAGAGGCTAAATACCTATTGTAATTTTTCTTGCATCGTGATAATCAACTAGAGGAAAGAAACTAATCATGGATCATTGTGGATCATTATGGTTCATAATCAATTCCATGACTTTATGTTACAGAAATAAAAGGTTGATGCTGTGACTTTCATCCAACACAATGACTTCCCTTTAAAAAACTTACATCATATGCATGAGTATAAAAAGGTAGCTTGAATAAATCCCAAATGATCCATGATAGGTGCACAAAAAATAAAAACCTAAAGCTCCAATTTCAATCTCACAACAATACATGAGCAATAAAGTTGATATAAAGTACAAGTATAAACCCTAAAAGGCATGCACACATTTTAACCCCCTCCTAGGGAAAAATCAAAGTGCAATTGATATAGTTTTGAGGGATTTTTGGATTGGAATCCAAGATTCTCCCAAGGGCTATATTTGGGTACCCATATTTATAAGAGATGTTTTTTTTTTGTTGTGGATGCTCTATTTATTATTTTATGTGATGTAATATTATTTTGTGTAAAGGATGATGCTCTATTTATTATTTTATGTGATGTGATATTATTTTGTTTGATGGATGCTCTATTTATTAATTAATGTTGTGGTTTGTTATGATTTTTTTGTTAAGGAAGGATTGGTAGTTACATATAATTAAGATTATAGTTTTGGCTATTAGTGGGTTCATGCATAATTGGAGTGGCAGATAGAGATATATAAGTCATGAAGCACACTTATTCATGATGATAGAAAGGAAGCGACAACCTTTCTAATCATATAGTGTGAGATAAATGCATATGTCTAAACTCAAAATTGATATAAGTTTAATCATTGAGAGTATAAGAATTACAAAGCATTAAGTACAAACACTTTTAAAGGCTAATCCATTGTGTATGTCTTAGAGAAAGTGACTCTTGAAAATGTTGGCCATTAAAAAAAATATTTTTTTAAGTATATCATCTTTAGTGTGAGTCATCTATTGTAGTGGGGGATGATGATAGGTAAGACACCTAATAGGCACAAACAAAGTTGACTCATATGGTGATGATAGTCCTGTAATTTACTTTTAATCATATGGTTGCTACTAGTAAAATATGAATAAAAGTATATATTATTGAATGAGTATGGAACTAACAAAATTGAAAATGCGAAACTTTTATTACCACATCAATTCTCATTGAAAAGACACAAGAGGCCAGAGAATAAGAATGTATATTCAAAAAGAACTATTAAAGATATTTAATGAGTTTCCTTAAAGGTGAGGAATAATAATTGACATTCGAGTAGAGATAATTTATTATCATGATAGTAAATTACCGAGGAAACAAAAATGAGAGGAACATCATTGGGGAGAGCTCAATAGGTAATAACCACCTTGTGTACTTGTAGGGAAATAAGTAATTCAATATTCATTCTATGAATGGGCATAATTACTACTAGACCATTTATTAATGCATCACACTTAATAAGATGAACCAACCTTTGGATCTAGGATTTATACCATGAATCCTATTTATCTTATATACTATAGTAGTTGTTAAGTAAAGTTGATAGATCATGCTATGTATGCCATCCTTGAGGGATTGATATTTGAACTTTAGGTCCAATTTATTACTTGTATAACTCATATACTTATAAAATAATATTAGATAAAAGACTCACCCAACTAGCTTTTGAGATACACCTAACCTTATAATTAAGTATTGTAACAAAGTCAAAAAACATATAAAAATATTTGTGCTTTCGGATTCATGAGCACAATACTCATAATAATATAACATAGCTTAATTTTTGGTTTTGATATATTAGTTTATCTTAGAAATCATTATTGGGCTATCACTTCATTCCTATTATTTATATGAGTGAGTCTCATAATTTACCTGTCACCATCTACCATGATAACATGTACAAACCTACTAATAGTAAACCACTAATTTCAATTTTATATAATCATTAATTTCATTAATATTTATTCAAAAATAAAAATCAAGCATCACAATTAAACATCAAAGTATTCATACACCAAAATAAATAAATTCTAGACATCAATTTAATCTAACATTAGAGAGAAATTCATACAAGTATAAGGGAAAAAATCTATTGAATCTCAGGTTTTTCATAACGTACATTTTGAGACTCTAGGATTCAAAACCCTAATATCATAATAATTTCATTCAATTCTCGAACTCAACTTGGAGGAAGGGGGGGGGGGGGTGGTGGCAGTTCAAATTCTTGCCACCCATCTCAAGGGGTTACCATTTTTCTTGAATCTGTTATATACTCGTGGATATCTTAAGATATGTGAAAATATTTCCTAGGATTGTCATGGTGCTCGGAGAGGATGATGGATTCCTCATTTTCTTTTATATTTCATGAATTGTCTTTTTTCCAAGCATAAAGTCATTACTTTGTAATGATGCCTCAAGTTTGACCTTTGGCCTCTAGAGCTTGAAGTTGTGACATTTGTAAGTGACCATGGCTTTAGAATACTCCATAATCTATTTGTACCCTAGAAGTCATATTATTGGGAAGTGACTATAACTTTTGGCTTTATCTTTTATATCATTGAGTCATGATGCTATGAAGTAGCCACTTCTTGTATATTTTTTCTATTTAACACAAAGTCAAGACACTATTATAAATGTGGCTTGTGTAATTATCCGATTTATCAAAGTCATGATGTGGGACATGGTCATTGCTTTTTCTTTTCTTGATGGAAAAAATTCATAGCTTTGGAAATAATCACAACTTGAGTATTACCCTTTGTAATCTTTGAAGTCAAAATTCATGGCATAATGAAGTGATCATGGCTCTAGACTTAGGAATATGAATCTTTAAAAAAAATAATGTTGTTGTACTTGGAAATGATCATGAAGATTTCCACCAATGGAGTTCTTGGTTACTACAACATAAAATTAATGTCGTATCCATTTAAATACTATAAAATAAGTTTGACTGCGACTCCAAGATAATATTACAACCAAAAAAAATATGTTTCTCTAAGAAAATTTTATGCTTATGAGGTGGTAGAGTCATAAAATACAAATATTATCATACTAATTTCATAGTGTTTCGGCAAAAAATGGACATAGAAACTACTCAATGAACCTAACTATCACTAAGTTTCCAATTACCTTTAAAAACACAATGATTTCATAATTATTTATCATAATCCATCAAAACTTTATTTTTATTAAATTGTTCCAATTATTAAAAATTTCTATACTTAAAAATCATCAAAAATCACTCAAATACTCTAGAATATTTGGTATTTCACATACCAAACAAAGATCATTTTTAGCCATACAAAACTAATTAAATTGCTAGTTCAACTAATTTTCCTTTCTCCTTATGTTCAAGGTTAATTGTTGCTTTCTTCAATTTTGCCTTTGATTCTAGATTTCAAAGAAAATAAAAGTTAAGACAATGAAAAAATGAAATATAAATGGAATGCATTTGAAAAATGTATTCTAGTAGCAATTCTAAAAAGAGCTAGGATTAGCCTTTCGAAATTTGGCCTTAAGAGACTTCCATTAATGGGCCTCACATACATATCCATCTCTTATGCTACTTTTCTTTTTTTTATAATGGAAATATTCATGATATGGTTCCAAAGAAAATAGACTCATTATGTAGATATTAAAAACATTTTTAGGGTGGTTAAAGACATCAAGATTATCTCAAATCATGGCCACATCTCTCTATCATTTTCAACCTCAAGAGATTTTTTTGTTTAGCTAGCTTTCATAAATCTTATGCAGGACCATTTCCTTGAGGTAGTTTTATAACTTTGTTATGATGCCTAATTTTTATGATATGATATTATCCTAAAAGCTTGTTGGGTGAGGGTCACTCATCCAACCCATCCCACAAAGTATCATTCAGATATCAAACTCACATAAATTATGTTAGTAGTTTAATTAACTAATGATGAATCAATAGATACTCTAGTTAAAAAGATAAAACTAGATATTTAGTAAGTCTCTTAGATTTTATAGTTGGTTAATTTTCTTACGTATGATGACCTATCTAAATACTTGGTTGTTTTTTTGCTCGGTTAGATAACAAAAATTGAATTATTGTGGAAATACCCTAGTACCCTAGTAGCATATAAGGTGGTTGTCACCTATTGGACTTTTCCTAATAATGGTCGACTCATAGTTGTCCCCTCAATAATTTTCCACTAAAATGACAAATTATCTATGATCAAGCATCATTCATAAGTCCATACCTTTTAGATAACTCATCAACTACCATTGATGGTTGCTTCACATTTGCATTGTTATTCTCTAATCTCATGTGTCTTGAAAATATGAGTTAACTTTCATAAGCACCATACTCACACAACTAACATAACTTTCCTTAAAACTCCACTGATATGAGTTATATAATAGAAAGTAACTTGCATGGCTATCACCACCTTATGAGTCACATATACTAGCATGTGTCTCATGACTTACCTATCATCCTTTACCATAATAACATGTAACTTCATATTAAATGTGAAACTCTTAAAATAATAATCTATAAAACCCCAAATTAATAAATATTAGTTCATCTAAAATATACATAACATATTATCTTATAAAGTGTTCATGTTTTTAGTTTTGTAAACACCATACTCACATGATTAAACTTACCTCAATATTGGATTTTAACATATAGGTTTTCCTCATTCATCATGATCTAAAGGTTTTTCACTTTATTCCTACCACCTTATGAGTGTCTTCATGGCTTACATATCACTATCCACCATGATATCATATACAAACCCATCAATAATAAAATCCGAATTTTAGTTCTAAATAAACACCACATCAATTAATAACCAAACCACAAATTAATTCAAGCAAATAAATTTATTAATTATGCTTTCATCACACAAAGTATTAATAGCAAATCTATAACTCTATTTTAGCCTGATATTAGTGAGAAATTCATATGAGATAATTCAAAATATATCTTATGGAATTTTAGGTTCCTAATGATAGCACTCATGAATGTTTAGGAATCAGACTCTAAATCCTTCTTGTTCATGTGCTTCATATTATTCCCTAGATGGGAGTCAAAATTTACACCCCTCTAAGGTTTATATTTATGTTTTATGTTACCACATTGCTAGTGGATCTTTCATAGGTTTAGGTAAATTTGTGATCCAAAAGCTCTTTTTCATCATTTTTCTTCTTCCCTAAAAAATTTTCTTAGGTTTTCTTGTTTTGTGCTTTTATACTTGAATGACTAGTGTGCTTTTTAAGTGGAAAGCCACAACACTACAGAATACCATATTTTTGGTTTTTTTATCTTTGTAATACAAAGGCACATCACTATGATTGAGTCCTAGCTTTTGTCTCTTTCTTTCTTTAGATTGACATGATACTATAAATGGTTGTGGCTTGTATATTTTACCTCTATAACATAAATTCATAGCAATGGGAATATGCCATAGTTTTGGTATTTCTCTTGCATTAGAATGCCGCAACACTAGGAATGATTGTAACTATATTTTTTTATATAACACTAAGTCATATAACTTGGAATAGTACTAGATTGTGTATTTTAATTTTTATCTTTGTAACACTAAGTCATAGTATTGGAAATAAACATGGCTTATACATTTCATCTCTATAACACAAAGTTATGGCATTAGAAATAATCCATGGCTTCGGTCATTTCTCAATAGCAAAAAATGGTGACTCTCGAAATGGTTTTGACTAATGTAAATACTTTTTGGAACTATTTGTAAACAAGAGCAGCAACACTAAGAATACACCACTACTTTTTCCTTAGTCTTGGTAGCTATGTAACAAAAAAGTTATGACGCTGGAGGATGTCACAACTTTTATCACCATTAGGGTTTTTAGCCGCTATGATGTAAAATTAAAGTCATAACAATAAGAATTTTATGAGTTAGCGTGACAATGACTCTAAAAACTTTTCACACTTAAAAAGAATATGTTGCACAATCAATTAATTATTTCAATGAGGTGGTAGGATCATGTCATACAAAGATTACCATGGTTATTTTTGTAGACTTTCAGTCAAAAATAAATGCCAAAACTTTTTTTAAAGCTCTATGAGGTATAACAAAGTCATAACACAAGTAATATTATGGCTTTACAATACTTTTTACTCCCATCCTATTCAAAAAATTCACCAAGTCTTGTATTTACCTAAAAACTACCAATTTTAACTTCTACTTGTCATAATCTATCAAAACTATAATTTAGTAAAATAATTCTATGTAAAGCTTTTTCTATGCAAACACATCATACATAATCAACAAAATAACTAGTATTATAAGGTTTTTAGAATACCAAATAAGCTCTAATACTAAAGTGATTTCTCATCTCCAAGTATTTGCTCACCCTCTATATATAAAAAAATAGCTATATATCAATCCTGCATCATTGTTTACTATGACTAAGTTTGAGTGTCATAGTGTGTCAAGATGGATGGGATACTTCATTTTGTGGATATGTGAATAAGTCATGATATGGTTTGAGTTCCATGACAAAATTTGTGGGTACAAAAAATATGTAGAATAATTTATATGAATGAGTAGATTTATTTAATCACGCCATAGAAAAAAAAGTTTTGGGTTTCTTATGAAGTAGAAATATGTTTAAAAATCATAGCTAGACCAACAAATAATCTTTATATCTAATAGTGATCTTAGTTGTCCAAGCTAGCTTCATTATTCAATCTCTCATTTCCTAATTTCGTTACCAACTTTTTTTTTAAATTGAATCATATTCTTATCTTTTCCCCCTTGGGGCTTCCTTCTTTTATTTCACTTTCTTTGGATATCATGGCTTTTTGGATAACCATGGCTTTATCTTTCCTATATTCCATGACTTTAAAAAATTATTGTGACTTTTTGTTAATTTGCACTTAGAACTTTTCTTTCTATATCTGTGAAGTAACAGCACTAAGATTTTTCATGGCTTCTTTCATTAGTTTTTGTATCTCCAAAGTCATAGTTGGAGAGACAAAAATTGTGAAGAAACAACACTATTGTTAAAGTCATATTTGTGAAGTAACATCACTATATTTCTTTTCTACTTCCTTTGGATCCTTAAAAATTATTTTGTAACTTTTTTTATTATTTCATTATTTAACTATTGGGATTCTGCCTCTACTTTTTCTACTGGTAATTTTTCTCAATCTTTTATATCATTTTCACTATGCGACTATGATGGGAATTTAGGCAATTCACTTTTATTTTCTATCTTTGTGGAGTACTCTTCTTTGGAGCTTTCTGAAGTCATGACTATAAAAAATATTATGATTTCATAGCATTCTCTTTATTCTCAGTTTTACTTTCATAGCTTCATATTTTCTTTTCTGCATCATCATTCTCATCTTCATCAAACCAATAATCTTTTACAAAATCATTACACCTAAAGTCCATGTTGTGTTGCCTTGATGTGTAGAGGAGTTTATCTATCCTCCAACAATTTTTCTTATCATCATCTAAACTTTACATGCTTTTGTAAAGATTAAATTTTACTTGATCTTCACTAACATGAAGCATGAACTCTTCCTTCTTAATATCAATGGCGGCTTATCTAGTGTCTAAAAATAGTCATCCTAAAATCAAAAGAACATGTTGGTCTTCCTCCATATTAAACACCAAAAATATTTATGAAAAATAAATATAACAACATTAACTAACACATCTTCAATAATAACCATTGGGTACTTCATTGATCATTTTACTATAGTAGTGAGAGAAAGGTTGGAGTGATCTCATCAAGGTATAGTCTTTGTGTTATTGACAAATGCATTAAGTTGTTGCTCAATCCTAAATTGCATAGTACATTTTGGAATGTGTGCTCCCCAATTATGTATGATATCAAAAACTTATCAAATCCTTCAATTTTCTTATGACTATATTCTTATGATATAATTGTTATGAACTTCACATAGTTCATAACACTATTTTCTAACTTTTCTTATGTGTGCTCCCCAATTTTATTATGATATAATTGTACTATATTTCTTCATCATATTCATAGTTTCATACATTTTTAACTTTTTCTTACTACACATGATATCCTTTATGAACTTCACATAGTTTGCCAATGAAGACAATGCTTTGGAAAATGAGATATTTTTTTTCTAACTTATAGAAATTATTGAGAAACTTCTCAAACTAATTATCTAATTTAAAAAGAATATATTATGAAAAATAAAGGTTTAGGGGATAATTATCTTTAGCATCATTTTCCATCACATCAATCTTGCTAGTGTGTTAAGTAATCTTTATTCAGCCCTTCATTATCCCTTCAATCGCAACTATGAGGTTGAATTAAAAATTTTATTATTCAGGCACCACATCTTTGGAAAATAGTACAGTATTGAGACCTTGGCTTTTGAAAATATCATGATGTGAGTTGCAACTTTTTGAAAAGTCACGTCACTATTAGTTTCAGCTCCATCTATTTTAGCTTTCTCCATTTGTTGCCTCTCAATCTCATTATCGCTTCTAGGTATTATTTGACAAATTTTTCTTGAAGCTTATCTTAGTATCAATCAAAACTTCATTGATGCTCTTCCCCTTCACCAATAGTGCCAACAATTTTGATTTGATTTTTTATAATCCTTTTTGCAACATTCATTTGTTCCTATTTCATCTCAACCCTCTCCATATTATCCTTTTAAAGACCATTTCTTATTTTTGTTTTAGTTAGTAATTCTATTAATCTATCATTGATGAAAGATATTTTTTACCTTTTGATGATTAAAAATGCGAGCTCAATCCTTCTTGAATATTGTGTCCCATGAAATATTCTCAAAATTATTTAAGACTGTCCCACATTCTACTACCTTTTTTCATAGTCTCCATATGAAAAATTTTCATGATTTCTTATATCGAGGTGATAGTGTATTGAGATATTTTTTTTTGAGTTATAGCACATACACTTTTTTTTTGCAAACCATTATTCTTTTCCAATTGATAAATTGGGTCAAAATTTGATATTTTATTTGATTGTGAAATGGAAATTTAACCTATTTATTTTTGTTTCTCCTCTTGGACTTCAAACTTTTTAAGAAATACTTTCATCTTTGCCTCCATCATGGTAAATCTATCTAACTCTAATACACCAACTCCTTCTCCCAAAGATATGGGTTTTAGAAGTTTGTTAGTTATTCTTTACTAACTCCTCAAATAAATAATAAAATTTCTTGGATAATATATTCATAATCAACTCACCTGAGGCCATATCAATGGTGTGCCTCATCATGTAATTATCCCATTGGTGAAGGTATGGACTTGGAACCACAACTCAAACTCATGTTGAGGCTATCTCCTCAACAGTTCCAAACATCATACAAAGTCTCTAGCTCCTCCTAAGGATTTAGCTTATCTCCATAACTAAGAAATAATTTGAGGTGAGAAGAACTTTGTGAAAAATACTTACACAAGTTTGCCTATCTCTAAAATAAACCTGAAGATAAATGCTAGAATCAATTTTGTGTCTTTATTCTCAAAGATAAATGTAGAGAGAGAGAGAGTGCGTGTGTGTGTGTGTGAGAGAAAGAGAGGGAGGGAGGGAGGAGGGGAAAGATAGAGAGAGAGAGAGATATATATATATATATATATATATATATATATATATATATATGAAGGGATAGAAGAAGATATAGGAGTAGAGAGTGAGAGAGAGGGCGAGAGAGGGGGAGTGTAAGAGGGGAGAGAGATGGAAAGAATAAAAGGAAGGGAGGTAGAGAAATGGGGATGGATAAACACACACACACACACAGATATACAGAGGTAGGGAAAGAGGGAGAAATAGAGAGAGAGAGTGTGTGTGTGTGTGTGATAAAGAGGGAAAGTTTTAGAAAGAAGAGTGAGAGATAAAGAAAAATGGAAAGATATGGGGGGGGGGTGAGGAAGGCATATAGAGGTAAAGAGGGAGATAGATGGGATAGAGACAAAAAGAGTGAGAGGGAAGATCGTCGTAGAGAGAGAAAGAGAGTGAGAGGGAAGATAGTCGGAGAGGAAGAGAGGGATAGAGAGTGAGGCAAAAAAGGAAAATGAAGAGGAGCGGGGAAGGAGAAAGATATTGATATAGAATAAGAGGGCGAAAGAAAGATAGAGGGATAGCAAGCAAAAAATAAAAAAAAATAGAGAGGGGGAGAGTGAGCTAGAGAAAGTAAAATAGAGAGGTGGAGAGAAAAAGGGAGAGAGAGAGATTAATCAATATATAAAGAGAGGGAAAGGAAGAGAGAGGGGGTGGAGAGGAGGAGGCATAGATAGGGAGGGACAGAGAAGGGATGGAGGGATGAAGGGAAAGATGAAGAGAGGATGAAGGGATGAAGGGAAAGATGAAGAGAGGAGAGAGGGAGGCATAGAGATGGAGAGAGAGAGAGAGAGAGCGAGAGAGAGGAAGAGAGGAAGGTATAGAGAGAGGGGGGGAAGAGAAAGAGGGGAAGAGAGAGAATGTGTGTGTGAGGGAGGGAAGAGAGATAGAGAGAGGGGGGAGAGAAAGACATGGGGAGAGAGAGAGAGAGAGGGGAGAGAGTAGGAGAGAGAGAGAGGGAGAGAGAGGGAGAAAGGGGGGAAGGCAGAGAGTGGGAGAGATGGATAGAAAGTCATAGAGATAGAGATAGAGATAGAGAGAAAGAATGAAATGGAGAGACGAGGAAGAGGAAGGATGGAGAGAGAGACCGAGGTAAAAGAGGGGGAGGAGTGGAGAGAAGGAAAGAGGGATGGTCGGATGGAGAATTGAGAGAGAGATGAGAGAGATAGAGAGAGTGTGACGGAAAGATAGAGGTATAAGGTAGAGAGAGGGGAGGCAAAAAGAATTATGGAGAGAGAGAGTGTGTGTGTGTGGGAAGATATAGAGATAGATAGAGAGGGGGAAAGGAGGAAGATAGAGTGAGAAAAAGAAAGGGATAAAGAGAGAGAGTGCAGAGAGCGAGAGAAGGAGAGAGGGGGAGAGATAGATAGAGGCGTGAGAAAGAGAGAGAGAGAGAGAGATAAATGGGAGAGGGAGGGAGAGTGAGATGGAGGAGAGATAAAAAGAGGGTGAGATGGAGGGAGAGATGAAGAGAGGATAGTGGGAGGTATATAAACACAGAGAGAGAAAGAGAGAAAGAGTTAGACAGAGAGAGCAATTGAAATGGAGGGAGGGTGCGAAAAAAGGGAAGGAGTGAGATAGAGATAGAAAGAAATAGAGAGATGGGGATGATAGAAAAATAGATAGAAAGAAAGATGGAGAGAGTGAGAAAGAAAGAGAGAGAGTTAGATAGAAAGAGAGTGAGAGAGAGAGAGAGGGAGGGATCGAGAGAGGGTGATAGGTAAAAGCAGGTGCTAGAAAGGGAGGGAGATAGAGAGCGAGGCTCAGAAGTTGATAGAGATAGATAGAGAGAAAGGCAGATGTAAAAGGAAAGGAGAGATGGGAAGAGAGAGAGGGGGAAAAATAAAGAGATTGGGAAATGGAGAGTGAAAGAGATAAAGAGAGATGGAAGAAGAGACAGAGAGAAAGGAAAGGGAGGGAGAAACAGGGGATGGGAGGGAGAGAGATACGGATGGGAAGTAGAATGAGGGAGTGAGAGAGAGAGATAGAAAGACAGAGAGATAGAGAGATGTTGAGAAAGGAATAGAGGAAGATAGAGGTAGGAGATGGACAAAAAGAGGGAGGGAGGAAGAGAGAGGGACAAAGGGATGGAAAGGTAGAGAGAGAGAGAGAATGAGAGAGATATATATATATATATATATATATAGAATGAGAGAGAGATATATATATAGAATGAGTGAGAGAGAGAGAGGATGAGAGAAAGAGATATAGAATGAGAGACAGAGAGAGAATGAGAGAGAGAGAGAGGGAAAGAGAGGGAGAGAGAATGAGAGATGGAGAGGTAGAGATAGGGAGGGACGGAAGAGGAAGAGAGATAGGTGAAGGGGGACAGATAGAGAGAAAGAGAGGGGGGAGAGTGGGAGATAGGGAGAGCGGGACAAAGAGAAAGAGATATATATAGATAGTAGGTAATTGAGAGAAGGGTGGAAAGATGGTGAGGGAGGAAGAGAGAGAGATATATAGATAGTGGGTAATAGAGAGAAGGGTGGAAAGATGGTGAGGGAGGAAGAGAGAGAGAGAGATAAAGATAGTGGGTAATAGAGAGAAGGGTGGAAAGATGGTGAGGGAGAGAGAGAGAGATGGAAAGAGTGAAAAATAAAGAAAATTAAAGAAATAGAGAGGGGGGAGAGATGGGTGAGTGACATAGGGAGAAAGAGGTTGCATAAAGAAAGGGGGAGTTAGAGAGGGAGAGAAAGAGTGGGAGAGAGAGGGAGAGTGGGAGAAAAAGAGGGAGGGAGAAAGGGCGGGAGAGAAAGGAGAACGAGGGGTAGAGAGGGAGCAATGGGGGGGGGGAGATAGATAGAGAAAGAAAGGGAGAGGAGAGGGGAGAGAGAGGGAGAGAGATAGAGAGGAATGGAGGAGATAGTGAAAGAGAGATAGAGAGAGGTGATAAAGGGGGAAAAAGAGGGAGCAAGAGAGAAAGACGTGGAGAAAGACTTAATGGGAGAGAGGGGGGAGATCACAAAATAGATAGGGAGGGATAGTGAGGCTAATGTAGACAGAGTTTGAGGCATGGAGATATAGATAGATATATATATATATATAGAGAGAGAGAGAGGTGGAGAGCGAGGGGGGAGTAAGAAAGAAGTGGGGGGGAAGAGTGGGAGAGAGAGAATGAGAGATAGGGAGAAGTAGAGAGGGTGAACAATAGAGAGAGAGAGGGAAAAAGGGTTAGGGAGAGAGAGGGAGAGAGAGGGAAAGTGAGAGAGAGAGAGAGAGAGAGGAAAAGAGAGAGAGAGATAGTGGGGAGAGGGGAGGGCGATAGGGAGAAAGAGAGAAGGGGAGATGAAGAGAGAGTGGGAGAGTGAGTGGAGTAGAGAGAAGGGAAAGAGAAAGAAAGAAGGAGAGAGAGGGGGAGAGAGAGAGAAGGGGAGGGGGGAGCAATAAAGAGAGGGGGTGAAAGAGAAACGAAGTGAGGGAGGTAGAAAAAGGCGTGGAAGATAGAAAGATAGAGAGAAAAAGGGAGGGGAGGAAAAAAGGGATAGAAAGAAATAATAATGGGGAGAGAGAGAGAGAGAGAAAGATAGGAAGAGGGGAAGAGAGAGAAAGATAGGAAAAGGGGAAGAGAGAGAGAGAGAGAGAGGGAAGGAGAGAGATAGAGGGAGTGAGAGAGAGAGAGAGGAAGAGGATGAAAGAAAGAGACATGGAAAGAAAATGGAAGATAAAGATTTAGAATGTGTGTGTGTGTATGTGTGAGGGAGAGAAACAATGGAAAAAGAGGGGGAGAGATAGATAAGAATTGAGAAAAAAAGTTAGATAGGAATTGAGTTAAAAAGATAGACAAGGAGAGAGGGAGGGAGATGGGGGGGAGACAGAGAGGGAGAGAGGGGGGGGGGGTGAACGAGAGAGGGAGGGAGAGATGGGGGAGAGAGAGATGGAGGTGAAGAGAGATAGAGAGAGGGAGGGAGGAAAAGAAAGGTAGAAAGAGGGGAGGAGAGGGAGAGGAAGAGAGGGGGGGAGAGAGAAGGTATGATAGAGACAGAGAGAGAGAGAGAGAGAGAAAGAAATAGAGATTGGAGAAACATAGAATGAGAAAGAGAGAAAGAGAAAGAAATAGAGACTTGAGAAAGATATAGAGAGATAGAGAAAGGTATGAGGAGAGACAGAGATGGAGAGAGTGAGAGAGGGAGATGGAGAGAGAGAGAGAGAGAGGTACAGAGATAGTGAGGGAGAGAGAGAGGGAGGGAGGGAGGGAAAGAGGGAAATAGAGAGAGGGATATAGAGTGATAGAAAGTGACCAAAAGAGGGAGATAGAGGGATGGAGAGAGAGAGAGAGAGTGTGTGTGGAGAAGATAGAGGGGGGGAGAAAGAAAAGAGAGGGGGGAGGAAGAGAGAGATAGAGAGCGAGATAAAGGGTGAGAGAAATAAAGTAAGAGAGAGAGGGGAGACTGAGAGGGAAGAGAGAGAGAGGGGAAAATAGGGAAAGAGGGGGGAGATAGCAAGGTAGGAAAAGTGTGAGGAAAGAGAGAGAGAGAGAAATAGAGAGATATAAAGATAAAGATAAAGAGAGAGAGAGAAAAATAGATGGCAAGAGAGAGAGAGAGAGTGGGGAGAGATGGAGACAAAAGGAAATAATGAGGAGAGAGAGTAGCAGATAGGGAGGGAGAGAGGGAGGGGGAGAGAGAGATAGAAGCAGGAAGAGAGGGAGGGCGAGAGAGAGATAGAAGCAGGAAGAGAGGGAGGGAAGGAGGAAGAGAGAAAAAAGATAACGAAATAGAGGGGGTGAGAGAGGGGGAGAGGGAGATATAAAGGGAGAATAGAGAGAGGGGGGAGAGTGTGAGAGAGAGGGAGAGAGTTGGACGATGGGAAATGAAAAAAGTGATAAAGAGAGGGATGAAAAGATAGTTGGAGAGTGGTAAAAAATAGAAATAGAGAGAGGTAGAGACAGAGAGAGAAAGGGGGACTGAGAGGGATAGAGATGGAGAGAGAGAGAGAGGAAAAGGTAGATAGAGGGAGTAAAAAGAGGGAGATGGCGACAGAGGGGAAGGAGAGAGAGAGATGGAAAGAGAGAGGAGAGATGGACAGAGGGAGGGACAGAGGGATGAGAAAGAAGGGGAGAGGGGGATAGATTGGGAGAGAGAGAGAGAGAAAGGGAGTGGGGGAAAGAGGGGGGAAGGGAGAGAGGGAAACAAGAGAGAGAGAGAATTGGGAGAAAGAGGGATAGAGAATGGGGGAGGAAGAAAGATATAGAGTGATGGATGGAGGGAGAGAAGGAGGGAGAGAGAGAGAGGGATGAAGTGAAAGGGTTAGAGAAATGAAGAGAGAGGCAGTGGGTGGGAGAGATAGTGCGAGAGAAGAGGAGAGAAAGATTGAGAGAGAAAGAGAGAGAAGGGGGAGAGGAGGGGAGAGAGAGGAGGGGAGGGAGGAAGTAGGATAGATGAAGAGAAAGAGATGAGAAAGAGAGAATGAGAGAGTGGGAGATAAAAATATATGGTGGAGAGAGTGAAAGAAAGAGGTAGAGAGAAAGAGAGAGGAAGAGTGAGAGGAAGAGAGATAGAGATAAAGAAGGATAAAGAGGAATGTAGATAGAGAGATGGAGACATGAGGAGAGAGGGAGTTAAAAATAGAAAGAGGGAGAGAGAGAGATGGGTTAGTTACAGGGAGGGAGGGAGAGATAGTGAGGAAGAAAGAGAGGAGTGGTGGAAGAGATGACATAGAGAGGTGGAGAGAAAGATAGATAAAGGGCAAAGATGGAGATGGGGAGAGACAGAAAGAGGGGGGGAGGGAGGGAAAGTTGAGAAGAGAAGGGGTGAGGGGAAGAGATAGGAGGAGGGAAGGAGAGAGAGGGGAGAGAGAGGGAGAAAGGGAGAAAGGGAAGGAGTGAGGGATAAAGGAAGGGAGAGAGAGAGAGACGAAGAGGGAGGGAGAGAAAAGGAGAGAGGGGGAGAGACTGAAAAAAGAGAGAGAGTTAGATAGGGAGAGTGAGAGAAAGAGACAGAGAGAGAGAGAGAGAGAGGAGGGAGCATGAGGAGGGAGGAAGAAAGAGAGGGAAAGAGACAAATAGACAAATAGAGAAGAGAGAGAATGAGAGAGATAGAGAGAGTGAGAGGGGGAGGTAGACAGATAGGTAGATAGAGAGGAGAGAGAGAAGGAGAGAGAGAAAGAGGGAGAGAGAGAGAGAGATGAGAGAGGAGAGATAGGATGTGAGATAGAGGTTGAAGAAGAGTGAGGGAGAGGGAGAAAGGTGGAGAGAGAGTGACAGAGAGAGGGGGATGGAGGGAGAAAAAGAAAAAAAGTTGGAGAGGAATTGGTGGAGATGGGAAAGAGTGAGATAATAGAGTGGGAGAGAGTGAGATAGAGAGATGATAAGACAATGTAAAGAGAGAAAGTTAGGTAGGGGATAGGGAGAAAAGATAGAGAGATAGGAGAGAGAGACAGAGGGAATGAGAGGGAGAGAGAGAGATATAGAGAGGGAGAGCAAGAGAGAGGAACATAGAGAGAGAGAGAGATGGGGATAAAGAGAGGAAAAGAGGGAGAGAGAGAAAGAGATAGAGAGGGAGAGCAAGAGAGAGGAACATAGAGAGAGAGAGAAAGAGAGAGATGGGGACAAAGAGAGGAAAAGAGGGAGAGAGAGGAAGAGGTAGATGGAGAGGGAGAGATATGAAGAAAAGCAGAGGGAGAGAGAGGGAGAAACAAGTGGAGAGAGAGGGGGAGCGGTATAGGGAGAAAGGGAGGGAAAGAAAGAGGGGGGCGGAAGGGGGAGAAATAGTGAAAGAGGGAGGAAGAGAGATGTGAGGAAGAGAGAGAGGAGATGGATGGAGAGAGGGGTACGAGTAGTAGAATGATAAAGTAAGGGAGAAAGAGACCATAAGAGATAATGAGAGAGAGAAAGAGACCATAAGAGAAAGAGAGTGAGAGTGGGAGAGGGAGAGGGGGGAGAGAGGGAGACCGAGAGAGAGATGGAAGGATAGCTGGGTAGATAGAGGGGGGAGAGTAGGGAAGAGAGAGAGACATGGAGAGTGAGAGAGAGATAGGGAGATAGAGTAAATATGAGGAAGGAGAGACTTGTGAATATAAATGTTAATTCAAAGCAACCTTTAAAAGAATGTAGATGATTTGCCTAAAAGGTGAAGACTTGTGAATGATTTTTGAGCAAATATAATTTGTTATCTCAGTAGTGAAGTATTAAGGAGAGAACTAAGAGGGGACTATCATTGGGAAATGATCAATAGTTAATAATCACCTCATATTTTGGTAGAGAAAAATGTCATTCTACAAATATTCCAACCTTAATTTTGTGATTAGGTATTATCAAAACTAAACCATTTATGAATGCGTCATATTTAATAAAATAAAGCAACCATAGGATCAAGGATTTATATCATGTATACTATTTATGATAGCTACTAGAGCAGTTGTTGATTACTATCAATTGATCATACCACATATGTAACATAATGGGATTGATATCTAGACTAAATATATACTTTATTACTTACATGATCTATATTCTTGTGGAATGAAGTTTGATAAGAGATCATTGCCCAACTAGCTTTTGGGATATGCCTAATATAAAAATTAAGCATTTTAAATTTACAATATTGATATTAGGAAAAGTCATGATGATGTATTTAGCTTCTATAAGATTAAGTTGTGGAGCTGAGTGTGGTAGTGGCTTTTGAATTTAGACTCTATACCACAAATTCATGGTAATGAAGCATGATCATGACTTTGTTTTCTCTCTTGAGCCAAGATCCATGGTGCTTGTGTTGTTAATGGCTCTAGTTTGGTTCTTTATAATATTTTGTGTCTAAAAATCATAATGTTATACCAGTGTCATGACTTTGGCCTAAGTATATGTTATTTATGTATAGAAAAAGTCATGGTGTTGGAGGCTTGTTAGGCTTTTAGTACTAGTGGGGTACTAGTTGCTATCATATAAAACTAATATTGTATCTATGAATTTGTTCTGAGCAAGTTTGGCTATGACTTTGTGAAAGCTTTGTAGCATAATTAAAAATATAAGTTGCACAGAGATATGATTGTATCAACAACATGATAGAGGTATGACATAGAAAGATTATCATGACTATTTGTGTAAAGTTTCTTTCAAGAATAGATGTTAAAACTAATCTATAAGCACTCTAATGAATAATGAAGTAATACCACATCAAATTCTAATACTTTCATGACTATTTACTCCTCTAATCATAAATTCACTTAAGTTGCACATTTCATACTAAATTACTTAATTTCACAACTACTCATCAAAATCCCTTAAAATTATACTTTTTGTGAAATCATTCTAAATAATACCTTTTTTCAAGCAAACTCATCATGAAAATCAATACAAAATCTAAGTATTATTTGATATTTTAAATACCAAATACATGCCAATTCATTATATATATCTTAGAAGAGATGACTCTCAAATAATATAAGTATTTTATAAATGGTATACTAATGATTTTACCATTAGTATGAGAGTTGCATCATCACTATGGAAGATGGTGATAGGTAATCTACAAGACATTCACATGTAATTTTGACTCAAAAGTTAATGACAACCCTTTAAGCTACCCTCACTCATATGGTTCTCACTACTAAAATTTGAAGAAAGACATATATTATTTTATGCTAGTATGGTGCTTACAGAGCAAAATGTGCAAATACCTGTATGAACAAATCATTTCAAAGTTTTAATATACCTAAGCCTGAAGAATAAAGATATATATATGAAGTAACCATCAAGAGTAGTTGATGGGTTACCTAAAAGATATAAACTTATAAATGACCCTCAAGTAGAGATGATTCATTATTTTTTTAGTAAAATATTGTGGGTATATCTATGAGTGAATCAACATTAGGATTGACTCAATAATGATAACCATCTTGTATGATATTAGGAAATAAACATTCTGAAAATAATCTAACCTTTGTGTTTTATCCAAACTCAATACAAACCAAACTATTTAAAATATCCATCACATGAATAAAAATGGACAGACTCTAGGTTCTAAGAATCTTACCAAAATCCTAAATTATTTTCTCAATTAGAGTACTATTATCTTACTATTAGTTGATTAAACTATAGATACAATCTCAGTACAATTGATATTTGAATAAAAGATCTTTTTACTACTTATATGACTTGTACACCCATATATCTTTTTTTTGATAAGAGATCCTTACCAACATGCATTTGAGATATTATCTAATTGAAAAAATTATGTAGTATAATAAAGTTACAAAATGTTTTTTTGTACTATTTTCAAGGATTAATTAGTTTGGTTAGTCAATATGAGTAGATGTAATTATCTTTTAAAAAAGATAGTTTTATTTTAGCAGTTATAATTCTATTTTGATTATTTTTTGACTATGCATAGCTAGTCTTGTTATCTTATTCTGATTGTGGATAGTTGTGTTCTTGTGTTATTTTTTAGCTGACACTCTATGAAAAAAAAATCAAACAGATCATGTACAATCCAAATTATCAGTATTTTAAAGCATATTATTTACTAAGTAGTGACTTCTATCTCATACCTCATGATAACCTAAATAAGTTCTGTTATCAACTAGTAGTGACTTATGGATATTTGTGTTGGGTGAACCTTGGAGATAATTCATATGATAGTCATTATCTAACTTTTATTATAACAAATGAAAAAAATTTTATAGAATTACAAATTGCAATAAGAAGATTGAATCATACAATAGAAGAATGGTTAGGACAACTTGACTTGAGAGTCTAATACATTGACATGAATATACATATAAAAAGCATTGGATTAAAATTTTAGTGGGTGGTACGGAGGTAGTTAACAATGAGAATAGAGAAAAGGAAGTCAAAATACATGAGGAAAGTATTATAGTATCATTTTCAATTGGAGACATAAAGGCATATGAGGATGAGAACAAAAAGAAGCAATTGAATACACAATCTTGAGTATAGAAAAGGAAAGAACAACATGTGAAGTTTAAATGGCTGATATGGAGGAAGATGAGGAGGAGAACCAAGAAAATGAAGTCGAAAAATTCATGATATATTGCAGTGTTATGACTAGAGCAAAAACAAAGAATAGTCGGTCTATCCAAACTATCCTTGTATAGAAGTTGTCATTGAGATAATTATCTATGTAGCATCAATGATTGATACATAAAATACAAGGAGGAAAGTGATCAAAAATTACATGAAAAAATTGGCTTGGACTATAGATATTTTCGACGAATGAGATAACTTATTGAAATCACAAATTTAAACTAACTACAATTTTGACTCTTTATAAACAAACCATGGCTGGATCCAGCAGTCTAAATTTGGGTTTATAGAAAGAAAATGCCCCAGAAACTTAATGAAAAAGTTACAACCATGACCTAATGACATGACTTTGATGTAGTATTTTGGCCCAACATTATGGCCTTGAGCCAATGTTGTGACTTTGATGTTGCTTCTTGAACTAGCATCATGACATTTCAATTAAAGTGAGAAAAACATGCACACAAAGTCATGGCTTTCTCTTAAAAAATCAAAACTATAAGTATGTACTATTAGAACTCCCTAAAATAGTACCCTTTTCCTGACCTCGATATCAAAAGAACAAACCCTAGGCCCATAAATTTCTTTTAATTTAATGATGAAGGAGAGGAAATCTTCGAAGGAAATGTTGAATGGAGGATGACTTTGAAAAGCATTATGGATATTTGATACTTGGAGAACTCAAGGGAGGTGAGTAACGTGTGTTTGTATTTTATATGTTAATTTTTAGTAGTAATACTCCTTTTTTTTTATGATCATCCTGGATAAAGTGAGGGTAAATTTACAATTATTTTTATCGAGGTAATTTTTATTATTAATTTATCTTATTCAATGCTTCTATGATATCATAAAATACCAAAATACCTAAGAATTTTCCATAGTTAAACACTAACATGCCTCTAATTATCTACCAATATATGGTGGTGGATGGACTATTGGACAGCTTGCCCATAATTGCGTTTAGGCTCTCTATTACTATTAGTTTTCTTATTATGTTTTATATCATCTCTTTGTTTGGAAATTTATCTTATATTTCTTTTAATTAAAAAATATAACTATCCACTTTCTAAATAAGTTAACAAGATTTAGCATTTAGATTTAGGAAGATTTATCAAACTCAATATTATCTAAACTATTAAAAAAAATTATTCTTTTACAATGATAATTATGTCAACTGTGGTTGGCTACCCAAACTAAAAAATCCTAGCAATGATACCAAAATTTTATTATGACTTTGATATGTTCCATAATTTTGTTTGTTAAACTGTCCCAAAAGCTCATTAGTGTGAGTATCTTATTAATAAAGATCTATAAGTATATGAGTCATACAATTAGTAAAAAGAACTTTTATCTAGATATTGATCCCACAAGGATTGCATCAGTAGTTTACTTATTCAATAGTGAACAACTCAATTCTAGTATAATGAATATTCGAATTGTGGAATCAATGTTAGCTCCATGAGTTTGTTTATTTAATTTATGTGTTGTATGTTCAAATTAGCTCACATTATATTATATTCAAACACAAAAAAAAATATTTGGATGTTTTGCAATGAATCATTGTCATAACAACATACAAGGTGATCATTATCATTGAGCTCATCCCAATGATATTCCCCTTGTAGTTGTACCCTTAGTATATCACCAATAAGATAACAAATCATTTATGCTCAAGAGTGATTCACAATCCCATCCCTTTTAAGAAAATCATCAACTACCTTTGATACTTAATTTGTATGTACACTCTTATTCTTTTGTCTCAAGTATCATAAAGACCAATAATTGACTTGGTTAGTAAGTAATTGTATTTTTGGCTTCATAAGCATCAAATTTACATATTCAATATAAGTTTCCCTCAAT
The DNA here is from genome assembly GCA_029783825.1 of Sapria himalayana. Taxonomy (NCBI): domain Eukaryota; kingdom Viridiplantae; phylum Streptophyta; class Magnoliopsida; order Malpighiales; family Rafflesiaceae; genus Sapria; species Sapria himalayana. The sequence goes on along the minus strand of JAREIK010002577.1, from coordinate 690,209 downwards.
TTTTACCAGTAGAAATCATATAACTAAAAGTAAGTTGTAAGAGTTGTCAGCATATTATGAGTCAGAATATATTTATGCATATCCCAAGGATTTCCTAGCACCATTATTCTCAATGAAGATGTAACTCACGCACCAAAGTTGAAATCTTTAATAAAATATTCTATATAATATCCATTAAAATTGAGAACTAATTCATCTAGGATGGGTACAATCGATTGACATATAAAAGTATTAATATATTTGTTTCATAAGCACCATACTCATAATTATTTACATGCCGAAATTTGGATTTTAATGTATAGGTTTATCTCACACATCATAGTCGGAAGGGCTATCACTTCCTTTTTATTGAATGCACAAGTGAGCCTCATGGTTTATCTATCATTGTCAACTATGAAAATCTCACACAAACTTACTAATAGTCAAAACTTTTGTTCATGTTTTTTATTTAATTATCAATCCATCAATATCCATAACACAGCATAAATCAAAAAATATCATCTCCCCCCCCCCCTCCCCAACTCTAGAGATTAGAAGTCTTGCATCCCTTACTAGCTTGTGGAGCCCCTAGATAGTACAAAATTTTTTCATTTGATTTGTTAGCTGCACCATCGTTTTGTTTGTTTCCTAGAAAAAAAATAAGAAATGGAGAGCTCCTTGGAAGTTCTCTCCTTTTTTTAATACTCGAGTGATTCTACCTTACTTTAAGTAAGAATTCATGGCTTTCAAAATAAATCTACTACTTTCGCCTTTATCTCTTAAGATCAAGGTCATGACTTTAGAAAATGGTCATAACTCAAGATTGTATACCAATCTTTCTATAACATAAAGTCATAATACTAGGCAATGACAATGACTTAAGCATAATATCTTTATAACATTAAGTCATAGCACTATGAAATGACCATGGCTTCATGCGTTTGACTCTTTTGTAATTCACACAGGGCCACAATGCTAAGAATGGATATTGTTTAGTCAGTGGCCTCTCATATCATAATATGGCCAAGATATTGGGTTGTGGCCACAACATTGGCATTAGTCTCTCTTGATCATTATATGGTCCTGGCAATGGGAAACATCCATGGTATTGAGAAGGCCTCTCACGTGTATCTTATGGCCACAACACTAAAAAATTACCACATCACAAAAATTATAATTTCGAGTGTTTGGGACACTATGAGTGGCCACAACACTAGCCTTTACTTCTCTTATATATTTTATTGTCGTGAAACTTTAAATATTTCATGACACTAGAAATTAGTTCAAATATAATAGTTATGGTTTTACCTTCCTTTAATAATAAGAGGTGCAACCTTGAGAAATTGCTATACTCAAGTAATGCCTTGTGTAATATTTCATGTCTCAAAAGTTATAATGTTGAATACTTATAGTGACTTTGACTTGAGTTATTTTAGCTCTATAATTTTCTTTAGCTCAAAAATAGTGGCTTTGTAATAATTCTATAATTTTGACTCGAGAATACTGAGTCATATTAAAGATAAAGTTGAGGTGCTAGGATATGGTCGAGACATTTATCACAAGTGAGGAATTTGGTTGTTGTAATGTAAAAAATATTACAACTATTTAAATTTTATGATATAAGTATGGCTTCGACTCCATAATAATATCATAGGTACAAAGAATATGTTACATGGTGAAAAAAATTATACTAACTAGGTGCTAGAGTAAAGACATACAAAGATTACTATGACTAATTATAAAAGTTTCAGTCAAGAATATATACTAAAACTATGTGAAATTCTATACTCTGCTCTTCAGCCAAGTACATCCAAAAACATATCAACTTTATGACTATTCATCAAAAATTTTCAAAACTCCAAAGTCATAAACCTATCCATAATCATCTCATTTATATGCCTACACATTATCATAAATCACTAAATTATATAAGAATATTCAATAGTTTGAACACCAAACATACATCATTAACTTTATCACCTCATCTGTCCAATCCTTTATCTATGCAACATATTATTTTTAGTTGTGATATTATCTTGGATTCATATCCACACTTCTCATAAAATTTAAATGGATGTGATATTAATTTCACATCATAATAACCAAGTACCCAATTAGTGCTAAAAGGCATAGCCATTTCTTAGGTACATAGATTTATATTTATTAAAGCTTAATATTTCTACATCCAAAGTGGTGACTACTTCTTAGCATTATGACGTTTGGCTAGCAAAGAATTAAAAAGAGCAATACTAGAGTTGTGATCATTTTTATAACTATGACTTTTTTTCTCTTAAGAGAAGAAAGATCCATGGTCATGTCCCAACACTATTTTTTTCATATGCCACGACCATAACCAAATGTCATTACTTCGTATTACATAGTTAAAAAACACAAGTCATGGCTACTTCCTATCATTGTGACTCTATGAAGATAAATGTAAAAATCATGACCACTTCTTAGTGCCGTGAATTTTTGTGTACAGAGAGTTTAGAGAGCATTCAAAATCATGGAAACATTCCAACATCATGATTTCAAGCTCCTGAGACCAAAGTCCAAAGTCATGACATCATTCCAAAGCTACAAATTTCTACTTGGAAATGCTAAATTTTTGTTAAGTATAAAAGAAAGAAAGAAATATATCATTCTCCTCTCCAAGCACTACAACAACCATATAGGTACTTTTCATACCAAGGAAAAGACTTAACCCTTTAGCTTTGGGCATGACTTTCAAACTATGCTTTCTAGGGTGGAATTTGGGAATTAAATGAAAATATCATGATATTATATTTTTGAATCCTAGATTCTCAAGAGGGCTATCATTGGCAATCCGAGATTCATAAGATTTCTTCTCTTATATCTCAAATGTATCTCTCCATAATATCAGGGAAATTGAGTTTTAGAATTTATAAATTTTAATTTATGTGGTGCATGGATACTTTAATATTTAATTGTGATGTTTGATTTATATTGTGGAATAAATATTGATGGAATTAGTGATTATTTAAATATGAAATAAAAGTTTTACTATTAGTGAGTTTGTGTAAGTTGTCATTATGGTTTCACATAATGACAATGTAATTGCCCATATAATCATGATGTATAAGACAAATCTATATGGCAAAACTTAAAATTGTGGTTTGTTAATTATTGCAAGTATGATGCTCATGAAGCAAAAAACACAAATGCTTTCACATACTAAACTAATGTATATGTCTTAGAAGAAATAACTCTCAATTGAGTCTTGTAAAGTTTCAACATCCATTCTTAATTGAAACTCTATCTAATTGGTCATGGTAATATTTATATGCTATTACTCTACCAACTCCTTAGTACAATCATTTTACTATGTGACATATTCTTTGTAGCTGTGATGCTATCATGGAGTTGTAGCCATCCCTATCTTGAGAAATTTAAATGGTTATATCATTAATTTTATATTGTAGCAACCAAATACCCCACTATGTTCTCTAGGTCATGGTCAAAGTCTAAGTATATTGACTTTATCTTTAATATGATTATGTAATCTCAAGTCAGAGCTATGGTATTTTTACATAGCAATAACTTTTGAGCTATAAAAAGTTACAAAGCCAAAACTACTCAAACCAATGCCATAGCTATTATTGAGAGTTGTGTCTTTTAGGATATTAAAAGCTACATAAGATATTACTCACCTATTTCTATTGTGCAAGGCTATAACTCTTGTCCTCAAATGAAGGTAGAGTCATGACTTTTGCACTCGAGTTAATTTCTAGTACTATCACATTTTTGTATATCCATAGAAACATGAAATATGAGAGAAGATAAGGTCAATTTCTTGCCACTCATAGCACCACAGATACTTGAAATCATATAAGAAAAAATGCTTTTCCACCATCATTTTCTTGCTTCGCGGACATGAGATACACAAGACCTTCTCAATACCTTGGCTATTTTTCAAAATCATAGCCATATAATCATCAAGATGGACCAATGCCAATGCCTTAGCTTTGTCACAATGCATGGCCATATTATCATTAAGAAGGACCAATGCTGATACAATGGCTCTATGACAACATTGTTGCTTAATATCAATATGAAATGTCATTCACCATGCTATAGCTATTTTCCAATATTATGACCATTTATTAAAGACAAGAAGATAATGCTTAAAGCCATGACCACTTCATAGGTTTGCAACTTTATGTTATAGAGACATTAGGCTCAAGTTATGATGATTACTAGCATATTGACTTTGTACTATAGAAAAATTGAGATGTAGTCAAGAGTTGTGACTACCTTCTAGAGTTGCAACCTGAAGCTTAAGAGATAAAAGCTAAAGTTATGACTTTCTTATGAAATTTTTGATTTCCTTCTAGGAATTAAGTAGATTTGTTTGAATATATAAGTGGAAGATAAAAAAATCAAGCATATTCCTCTCACTCTTCTTCCTCTCCCTCCATGAAATTTGAAAAGCCACACCTACCACACCCTATGGGTGAATTTTTCGCACTCTAGGGGGTTTGACAAGTAAGAAAGGAATGCAAAACTTTGTGTAATCCCTAAAGTTAGGGGAGTGACTCTTTAAACCCCAATCTCTAAGGTGGACTCATAAATTATTACCAAAATAGTATATGTCTAGGGTTTGTATATTTTGAATATATGCGATGTTACATTAGTTATTTATAAATGAATATGGTTAGTTTATTTTGTGTTATAGATATTGATAGATAGTAATTAAAAAGAACTTAAACTAGGATTTTGACTATTTGTATGTTTGTGCATGATTTTTATGGTAGATTATGACATACAAATCATAAGGCTCACTGGCACTTATGGTAGGAATGTAGTGAACCCCTTCTGACTATGATGTACAAGATAAACTTATATATTAAAACCTAAAATTTGGATATGCTAATCATTATGAGTAAAGTATTTATGAAGCTAAAAGTGTGAATATTTTTACATACCAATCTATTGTACATATTGTAAAAGAACTAGTTCTTGATTTGGATGGATGTTATATATAACATTCTCCAAATGGATTCACTTTTAGTATGAGAGTTATAACATCGCCAAGAATAATGGTAATAGACAATCCTTAAGACATATATGAGTGTGTGATAACTCATAAGGTGATGATATTCCTTTAGAGTTCCTTTTACTCATATGGTTCCTACCAATGAAACGTAAAGTAAGAGTATGTTAATTATGTGAGGATGGGTCTTACTCTTATAATACCAAAAGTATGAATAATAACAAATAATATCAATATTTGGTCTTTATAACAATAAAAAATAAAGAATAAGAGTATGCATATGAAGAAACCATCAAGAGTAGTTGATAAAGTTTCCTTAAACTTTGTGAATGTGAATAACTCTTGAGCAAGGATAAATTAATGTCTTGACGGCAATGTACTGAGTGAACAACTATAAGAGGACCACTATTGGGATAGGCACAATGCTTATAACTATCTTGTATGCCATTATAGTAAGAAGTCATTATACCATACCCCAAATATCATTTTATGTCCAACATAATATAAGTCGAGCAACTTAAATATCATCATGTAGATTAAAAGAATAAACTATGGACTTAATATTGTCTAAATATCCAAATATCCATTATACTAAAAATTAGATGTCTCACTAATGAATAATCAAATTACTAATATAATTCCCATGGGATTGATAACTATACTAAACTTCACTTTACTACTTGTATGACTTACACACTTGCATATCTCTATTGATAAAATATTTTCATTCAAGCTTTTATGATATTGCCTAATAGATAAAATTAGGTAGTATAACAAATTGGAAATACTATCTCCTTCTATCTTTACCACTAAAATGACAAATTATCCATGCTCAAGAGTCATCCACAAGTCAAAATATTTTGGCAACTCATCAATTACCCTTGATGGTTTCTTAATATATTCAATTTTTATTTTTCAATCTCATGTATCATATGATAAAAGTGATGTGGTAGTTATAGTGTTTGTACTTTTAGTTTTGTGAGTGATATAGTTGCATAATTAATATATGGTTTTTTTGAATCTCATTAGATATAGTCATATGATAAAAAGTAACTCAGTGAATTGTCACCACCTTATGAGTTACAACTAATTGTGCATGTCTCATGGCATACTTGTAACCATCTACTAGATGACACATGACTCCATACTGAAATCGAAAGCCTTAAAAAATATTCAATAAAATGCCCATATCAATTAAGGGATAGTTCTTATAAGTAAAACACTATTGATTTATTTTTAAAAGTATTTATGCTTTTGACTATGTAAGCATCATACTTGCATAATTAATATATATAAATTGTTAGTTTTTAGATATAGGTTTGTCTTATGCATAATTGTTAGAAAGGCTATCACTCACTTTTTGCCATTACATGTGAGTATGCTTCATGTCTTACCTATTACCATTTACCATGATACCATGCACAAACTAACTAATAGTTAAACCCTAATTCCATAAATATCACTTCTATCAATATTCAAACCACAATAAAATTCAAACATAAAATTTATCCATTAAGTATCCACCAAACATAATTAAATATGCCATTCCTAAAACTTAATTTAGTCTAATATTAGAAAGAAATTTATATGAGATAATTAGAGAAATATCTCAAAAAATTTTGGGTTCCCAATATTAGCTCTCAAGAGTGCCTGGAATCAAATCCTAAATCCATAATTTTTAGTTTTTTCACCTTAGATTTTCCCCTAGGGAATGTCAAAAATGACTCCCTCCACTTAGATTTTATGCTTGTATCTTGCATCGCTCCTTTGCTCATAGATTTCCTCTATGATTAGAAAAAAGTTTGTTCCCAAAACCTTAACTTTTGCATCTTTCTCTCATGCCCAAGTATCTCCTTTGAAATTTCATTTTTTTTCTTTTTATACTCAAGCAGTTGAGTTTGAATTTTAAGTTAAAAGTCATGACTTCTTGGAATGAGCCATAGCTTTAGTCTCTTTCTAACTTTAAAATGTTGTAGAATTTGGAATCATCATGGCAACATATTTCATTAATGAAACACAAAGTTATGGTGCTAAGAATAAGCTATCTTTTGTCTTTCTCTTGTATTAGATTACTTTGACACTAAGAATGATACTAATTGCATATTTCATCTTTGGAATACAAAGTCATGACACTAGGAATAAGTTATGATTTTGGTCTCTTTTGTATCATATGGTCATGGAATTGGGAATGGTCGTAGCTACTATTTTATCTCTATAACACTAAGTTGTGTCAATTAAAATGACTATGGTTTATGTACTTTTCATTTGTAATCCAAAGTCATAGTACTAAAAATGAGTCAGGACTTTGGTATTCCTCAAAAGTAGAGCAATGTGGCCATGAAATGGTTGTAGCTTGGGTATTACTCTCTAAAAATTTATGTAGCTAAAAGTCATGACTTTGGGAAATAGTGTTTCCCCTTTTTGCCTTGGTTATTGGTTTCTCTATAATGAGAAAGTCATGATATTGGGTACTGCCATAATATTAGAGGCTATCTTGGCTTTTAATAACAATGAAATACTTGATTACTATGATATAGAATTAATATATCATAGCTATAAAAAAGTTATGAGCTATTGTAACAATGAGGTGGAAAGAAAGTTTCATAGCCAATAAAAATATGTTGCATTATGAAATAATTATATTAATGTGGTGGTGATTCTTGGAAGGAGAATGGTTTGTAAGAGTTTCTTTTATCACGAGTGTGAGTTTGAAAGCATGTGATCATTTGAATGAATGTGCATTCTATAAAATCAAACTAGTGTGTTTAGAAATGAATGATGCCCGACATAAGATAATATATGTTAAATAGCTAACTTACAGAATTGTTCAAGTAGATTGATAGAAAAGGTAGGGAAGTAAAGATCAGAAGCAATTTCTTTGAAAAGCTATATCAATTTTTATATTAGTTTCATACAAAATCCCTTGTTTAAGTAGCACAAAAAAGGGAGAAAGGTTAGCTGTAGAAAGCCAATTATAAACTATATGAAAGTAGAAGGGAAGTAGTGATACAATATTCATAATAGAGTTGCACTCAAGCTAAGTAATGCTACATGGGTGGTGCAAAATGATTGGATGATGAAGTAGAAGAGGAAAAAGAATAATAAGGAAGAATAAGAGAAGGAAATTAAGAAAAAGATGGAGAAGAAGAAGAAAATAAAAAGAAAAAAAATGAAGAATAAGATGATGATAATTCTAATGAATAAGTAGTAATAAAAGAAGAATGAGAATAAGTAAAAGAAGAAGAATAAGAAAAAAGAATGATAAGGAGTAGGAGGAGAAGTAGAAGAATAATAATAATAGTAATAATAATAATAATAATAATTAGAGAAAATAAAAAGTGGGATAAGATGAATATGATGAAGAAGATTAAAAATATAAAAGAAGAAAAAAAGATAGATAAGAAGGAAAATATGATAGTATAAGAATAAAAATAAAAAAAAATAAGAAGGAGATATTAGAATGATAAGAAAAATAAGAAGTACAACAAAACAAAGAAAATGAAGAAGTGAAAGAAGAAAAATTAAGAAGAAAAACAAGAATAAAAACAAGAAAATTAAAAAAGTAAAAGAATAAGAAAAAGCAATCAAATAACATGAGAAAGAAGAAGAAGAAGAAGAGAAAAAACAAGATGAAAAATGAGAAAGAGAAAATAAAGAAGAACAAAAGGAAAAAGAAGAAGAAGAAGAAGAAAGAGAAAATATAGAAGGAAAATAAAAATAAGAAGAAAAACAAGATAACAAAGAAGATGACGATGATGATAATCATGAAGAAGAAGAAGAAGAAGTAGTAGTAGTAGTAGTAGAAAATGAAAAACAAATATGGAAGTAAATTAAGAAAAATAATATTATTACTAAAAGAAGATAAAAAAGAAAATTAAAAAAAAATAAGTAGATGATGATGATAATGAAGTAAAGAAAATAAGAAAAAGACAAAGAAGAAAATAATGATGAAGATAAATATGAGTAAGAAAAAAATAGAACAAAAGGAGAAGAGGATAAAGAAGAGGAAGTTGAGATAAAAAAATAGAAAAATGAGAAGAAGAAGATAAATATGAATAAGAAATATAATAATAATAAAAATAATAATAATAAATAGAATAAAGAAGAAGAAGAAGAAGAAGAAGAAGAAATGAATAATGAGAAAGAAGAAAAAAATAAAAAACTAATAGAAATAAAAAAAGGAGGAAGAGAAAGAAGAAGAAAAAGACAAACTAATAGTAATAAAAAAAAGAAGAATAAATTTTAGGAGGATTATCTTTTATTGAATCCAATCTCTAGCTTGTGATAAAGTTATAATAGAAGAAGTTTTTAGAATTGAAACTAAATTTAGGATGTGCATTATAAGAAGAAAGTTAGGATTGTATGATTGATATTAGTAAGAATGTACATGACAAAAAAAATCATAGTAGTAAATTGTAGTTATGTTGTTAGTTGTTTCATTCATGGAGAACATATTGAGTGAATGATGTAATAAATTCAATTGACTTTAAAGAGTAAATCTTTCATCCTTTATAACATATATAGGATAATTACTGGATAAGCAAAATCTTTTGCATTTCAATATTGAGTCTGGCCACTATACAATTTTTATATTGAGTTTATCTTGCATGGCCAAAATAAAGCATCTATAGCAAAATTTTTCTTGGGTTGGTATTTTGAGCTGCCTTATTTTTATCAAGAGCTTGGATGGTACAAAACAAAATAGCATGGTTATTTATTTTTTAAAAAAGTAGCTCATCATTGATTTTCATTTTGTAATAATCATGCCTCTTCCATACAAAGTAATTGAAGCATAAAAGAATCCTTTCTAAGCACCAATCAATATTCAAGATTTGATGGAAGTATGGAAGGCATTAGCTTTTTCATATATTTTTTTCATGTGGTTAGTTCCTACAAGAAGTTAGAAGCTTCAAAAAGATGAGAAAAGTTGACCCTAGCTACCACTCCTTAACAAGGTGGTGGTGATATTATATTGAGATTGGACAATGTTTTTCTAAAGCTAGTATGAATTGAAGTCTAGTGTAAGTTTTCATACACTTTATCTGACATAGGGTCAAAGAACAAGTCAACCTTACCAATCAAAATTTTAGATTTGATGAAAGTATGGTATGCATTAGTTTTTCCAAATGTTAAATCATGTGCTCAGTTCCTTTAAGAAGATAGAAGCTTCAAGAAGATGAGAAAAGTTGATCCTAGCTGCCATTCCTTAACAATGTGGTGAATTGATGTTTGGTTTGAGTTTTCATACTGTTTATCTTAGATAGACTCAAGGAACTAGTCAACTTTACCAAGGTGTCATTGATTTCTAGATTTCAAGTAGGGTGTGGGATTTTCATACTTTTTATCTGATATAGGCTCGAGGAACTAATGAGCCATACCAAGGTCTCATTGATTTATGTTTTAGAACCTACATAAGAAAAAAATGATTTTATCTTCACATTTTTATTTTTTTTTTTGATGTTGGAGATCACCTCAGTTAAGAGTTGTGATTCATGTTAATTAAATGGGGATCACTTTTTGTGCAAATTCGGGCATAAGTTCTGAATTTTTTAGAAAGAAAGCTCAGAGCCCAAAAATGAAGAAAGAAGTTTGTTACAAATTTTTTATCAATGCAGCTTATTTATTTCGAAGTTTTTTTTCAAAGCTTGTACCAATAAAAAATGAGGATGATATAAGGAATCGAGGCATCTCACAGTGACAACAAGAAAATTTTGCTTTTCCATAATAAAGGGATATATGATTCAATCAATATGATGGACCTATGGATCAAGGCTAAATTCTTGAGCTACCTCTGATCAAAAAAACTAGCTTGAAAAAAGTCAATCAAAGTATGCTCATCAATAATGGAAAATTGAAGATTTAAATGATTAGAGCAAACAAATTCAAAACATTAAGTTATGAACTTCTTCTGGTTAAACCACATAGGAAACCATGGCTATTTATATCCCAAAGGCTTCAACACTTATCTTGACTCTAGTCTCTACTCTTACAAGACCTCTATAACTTGCTCCTTGAGCTTGTCTTTGGTGGACATGAATGAGCTCTCATTGATAAGATATATCTTCTACAAAGAATCATGTTGCTCCACTTTAGCCTATCTTTCTCTTTATTCTTTTTTTTTTTACATATTCATCCTACTTGTTGTCACATTTTTTCAATTCTGCTATTATGGAAGTATGCATCATCATTAGCGATTGTTCAATTGAATCTTCCTTTTGCTACCCTCCAACTTCATATTATTTAGTAAGGTAAGGTTTTCATCCAAGTCTTCTTCCCATCCATGCATTGTTAATTTATATTTAAGCAGTGATTCTTCCTCAAATTTCTCTTCAAATCTCTCCCTTTCTTCAATGTCAATTTTGGAAAAGATGGGTACATACTTCTTGCCCCATATCAGTTGATTTTTCCTCTTCAGCAACTAACATTATCTTATTATCTCATTCATGTTCTTTTTTAACACAAACCCATGTTAGGGGATACCCTTGAGCATCATTCATTGTTATCTTCAAATTTTGATACTCCTTCGGCACGGCATAATATAGTAATCAATGAGGTGTAAATTATATAGCCTAAAAATTCTTTTCGTTGAAAGTAAATCAACTTCTCTCAAATCTTACCAATATAGATTTTATACCTTCTTTGTATGGCAAATAACAAGATTATCCTATCTTGCATGATGGTAGAGAGATGTAGAATTGGCTGTAAATTAGAATAAAAAAATACAACCAATCTGTGCTCTCTTCATTCAAATCTCCCCTCACTAGGCATCCAATGAAACTTTTTGATAACCCTATCTAACTTTCCTTAATATCTATCAAAGTCTTGGTGATTTCTTTGCAATTTGATGGTAATTTTAGGGTTTTTAAGGTTGTACTATCTATAGCCCCCTACAATCCAAAAAATTCATTAAAAAACTCACGATCAAAATGTAACCAAACTCCTCATATGTAATACCTCATATATTGCATGTATTCAAGATTGGAGTAAAACTCCCTTTTGACTGTTATATTACTCCTTTCCGTGTCTTAGAAAAATCTATCATTTTTTCTTTTCTTAATCATTTGCTAAAAAGGTAGGATAAATTCTCTAAACCCTACTTTCCTACAAAGTTTTTCTTTGCTATGGTAAATATCATTCATCATCTCCCCTTGTTTATTGAAAATGTAGGTTCAAGTGTTGAAACATGGGAGGAAATGTTAGTGAGAATTGCCTTAAGTTGCTTTCCTTTCACCTCGTGATTTAGTTCAGCTACTTCTCTTCTCAGTCTAAGCTTTAAAATTAGAAGTTCTTCATCCATTTTGTATTCTATCACAAAAAGTGAGTGCCGTAGTAGGTTTGGATGGTTGTGGAAAAAAAGAAGAGTTTGGGGCAAAAATTAGGGCTTGTGGCATTTTATAGGGTTAGGGTGTTAGTCGTGACTAATAAAAAATAACCATGAATTTGTTCTCTGCCATGACTTTTCTTTAAAAAATATAGTTATGGCTAGGTTTGAATGGCCTGACTTAATGTGTCATAAATAATAGTTATGATTGAGTTTGAGTGTTACTACTTAATGTGTGTTGAAAGAAAGTCATGACTAAGTTAGATTATCACCCCTTCATTTGTCTTGAAAAATAGTCATGTTTGAGTTTGAGTGTCATGTCTTAATCTTGTGTATGTACAAGTATTTGACTTCTTGGAATATATAAAAAAATAAAAAAATATAATAGCACACCAATACAAAAATAAACTGATTGCTGCCAAGAAGTGATATGTTTAAGTCTTTTTCTAAACCACTTTTTTAATGTTTGCTCTCAATTAGCAACGTCAACAAACCATGCAATCTTCTCCATATAATTTTCTTTTCAACATGTCTTTCAAACATCTCCTTCGATATCTGGTAATTTTTTCAGTTCCTTCATTTCGGATGTTCTTCATTTGATGTTGTGACTTTATGAAAAGTCACGATATCATTGAATGCGGTACCCTTCAATAATATTGCGACTTTATATGAAGTCATGATATTTATTTTTGCTTTGTCAAGTAATTTTATCATGGCTATTGAAAGTGTCATGGCCTCATCATGTAGCTTTTGTTTCATCAATGTCATGATTTTTTCTATAGTCATGACTTCTTTCAACAATCTCATTTGTATAGTTGCAACTTTAACAATAGTCATAAATTCTTTACACATAGTAATCTCAGTGTCTTTTGTCTTAAGATCTTCATGAATAATGGTCCCCATTTCATCTTTCTCTCTTATAATTTTCTTTCTCTTGTAATTTTTCTGCTATCTTAAAAGTTTCCTCAATGATTTCTTCATGTCTTTTAATGGGAATTTTGTGATATCAGCAACTTCTTGTGCAATGTCACAATGGCTTGTTTTTCAAATCTTTTGCTATGACTATGAAAAATATTATGACATCAAAACAATTATTATCATCTAGGCCTCCCTACCAGTTTTTCTTGTTCTAGGATTATTTCTTTCTTTATCAGTTCCTTCTTCTTTTGTAATCAATTAAGAAATTCTTCAATCTAAATTCTACTTTTTTCTCTTTTAGTTGTGCAAAGGAGGCTATCTATTCTATAATAGTTTTTTATCATCATCTAGAACTTGTAGGTTTTTACTTTAAACTTTACTTATTCTTTACCCATATTAAGAGTAAATTTTTTCTTCTTCACATCAATCAGTACATGTCCAGTTTAGAGGTGTTAATTGGGTTGAGTGGCCCGAGCATGACATGAGCCATGGCCCAAAATTATCATGCCTTGTCTGGCATGATATGGTCCAGAACCTTGCTTGGGCCAAGGTCATGTTGACTAGAGGCATGACTCGTGTCATGCTAGGCCAAGAGATGTCAAATGGGCCATGCTGGCCACTGTGCCATGTTGCCATGGTATGGTATGATTCCATGCCATGCCAAACATGACATGGGAACTAGCTGACTACGACATAGTATGATTTCCTTGCAATGCCTGTAATGGCATAGTAACTAGCTCATAGGCCTGGCACAACATGACATAATTGTCACACATAGTGCTAGGTCGTGCTGGATCATATCATACAATTATTATCATAATCCCATTGCATAAAAACATAATGGGTGGTTAGCTTAATTGGTCAGTAGATTACAATCGGCCACATAAGCAAGATTCAACTTACATGGGTAATTTTCTATTTAAAAAAAAGACTTACCTCATCGGGCAATCACTCAATGAGACATAACCCATGACCCATAGTCAGTCCTTGGTCCCTAGGCTAGTGGACCATGCTACTAGGCCAATCACATGGCTCATGCCTACCTCATCATGAGGCGTACAACATGAGCCATGCCACTAGGCAGCATGGTCTAAGACCAGGCATGGTTCTGGACTATATGTTGAGTCGAGCCAGGCACGACTAATTCATGCTATGTTAGGATAGGAATGGTTGAATCATGTCATGTCGGGCTAGGCACAGCTAAACCATGTCATGTCCTGGGTTGTGTCTAGCTTCCCAACCTAGTTGACACCTTTAACTAAGTTAGAGCCAGCAATGAATCATGCTGAGTCAGGCATGACCCACATGCCTCCTCTGTTGGCATGGTGATGCATGACTAGGCATGGGTCATTGGTGGCAAACTCATAGGCTAGATGCCTTGATTGTTTTTTATAAATAATCCTAAGTTCCAACTTGCTACCCATTACATTTTCATGTAATGGGCACCAAAATGGAAAGCTGCAGACATTACCTATCACTTTTCTTGTCGCCTAAAATAAACAAAATTATTATTAATTACAAAAAAAATATGTAGCCATTGAATTTCTTTCTAATGACTACATGCAAAAATATGATGACTATCAAGGTTTGGCTCATATATATAGATATATATATATTATTTTAATATAAAAATGTTTATAAATAAAAAATAAAATTTTCTTGAATTTCATTCTATCCTCTCTTCTTCTCTCCCTCTCATCTTCCTCTCATCTTATGAGTTTGGTCCCTATTTAAAATTTCTATTTTTTATTATAATTTTTTTTTCTGATGGCTAGCATTTCCTGGCAAAATTAGAAAAATATATAGGTGATGTAAAGTGCACTACAACTTTGGGTTACTACTCAAATAATGTGTGTAATTATGGTTGTGGTACATAATTTTTTTTTATTAATTTTTTATATTTTGTTTGTAAATATTTTTAAATTCAAAATATAGATAAAATTAATAAATAATGAGTTTAATGATAATGAATCTGATAAAGATATAAATAATAAAGACAACCTGATCAAAATCTTAGGTCAAAACTAGGTTCTCTCCAATGCCTTAGACCCAAACCCATTGCCTATATAAAACCTAAAATTATGTGAACTTTAGTAGTAAGGACTCACTTCAATAATGCTTATAATAATGGAAGTCATCATTAGTATGTTTGTTTGGAACCATTCACTACAAGAAAAGATGGAATCACTAACTCTCCATTCCATTTCTAATTTCATTGCTATGGTTGAATTACAACGGATTTAGAAATAAAAAAAATCTATTTCTATAATGCTCATCTCTAATTTTAGAAATGAATTATGTAATGACGTATCTATAAATAGTGATGGATATTTTCTATCACTAAATTTTGTGATAGAAAAGGGATCTTGCATTTTGTCGCTACTTTTGAGAAAAAAATGAGAAACATATAATCTATTTATAAATCAATGATGAATCATCAAAGAAATGCAAGAATTTATTTTTATTTAGAAATGGATTTAAAGATAGAATTTTCTATTTCTACTATATGCAACATGAAAAATTTCCATTTGTGTAGTTTCTATATGTTATATAGAATATATAATTACATGTAGAAACTATATAACATACAACCAAATAAACACACCCACATATTATTTATCAAATGACATACACATAACATCCATCATCTTTAAAGTCTTCCTCTCTTTTAATCCCCTCCTCTCTTTTCAATCTTTCCTCATTTCTTTTTAATCTATTAGGCTCTCTTTTTTTCAATTCTTCAATTTCTTTTTGCATCTTTTCATTTTTCCTTGTAATGCATCCTAAATATCTTGCATCTCCTCATGCAACCTCTTATCAAACATATTATTGTAATTGGAAGATAATGATGATGAACTCCAAATATTACCTAGATAAAATATAGATGCATAAGTACCAAGACCGTACACTCACCTTTTTTTTTGACTTCACTGTAACAGCCTAAAGGTAAATATATGCAACATCAATCTCTTGCATCTCTATAGTAGGATTTGTCAATTAAGAAGCAATTGCAACCATATTTTCCATAGATTCCTACAATTATTAAAATACAACATAACTCATCAATTACTTTATTAAAAGAAATAATATATTAACACAAGAAAGACTTTTCTCGCAACTATAAAAAAATTTTTAAATGAAGTTGGTAATTATATTTATTAAGTTCATAACTAATAAATCATTAGTTATGGTAAAAAAAAATATACTTGAGCTTTCATTTTATTTATAATTAGTGCCAAATAATCAATATTTAAAATTTTTTTTATTAATTTCAATTGTCCAATGAAACTACAAGTACAAAATGAAAAACTCATATTTATATCATTTGAATACTTGTCCACAAATGAATTATCCTTGTTTTTGTGCATTCGCTTGAATGCCTCAAATCTTATCGGTGGACATCCTAACTCAGCATTCTAAAAATAAATATTAGTTACTATTAAGGTACATCATTCATTATGACATATATATTATCCTTTGGATTATAAAAATTTAAATAATAAAAAATATAAAAAATAATTATATCAAATCTACCAAATATTGGTAAGTCGTCTTTGAATATCCAATATGTTTTGAAGGTCCTGATCTTTCACCTATTTTTTTTGATCGGTGATTGTATGAGGCCACTTGGAATAAGGCCTTAAACTCCTTGTTATTCCAGTATTCCCACCACTTTATCCAAATATTAAGGGGACACTATTAGGTTTTGTATCTTTACCATATTTTTTTCTCTATTTGTCATGCTTGTAGTTGTATCTCATACTTGCAACATGTTTCCATGTATCCTTCATTGACACCACCAAAGCATTATTAAATTTGTATTTTTTTGTGAAAACCAAATAAACAAATAATACAATGTAATGCATTTATTTTAAGAGTATATCATATTATATCAAATTGAAAAATAAGTAAATACATGAAAGATATACCTCAAATTTTTCCCAATAAAATTTTTTCATATTTGGGGGCATTTTTTTCTACTTTTTTTTCCATCCACAACTAGTTTCTCTTTAAATATCTTTTCGATTATATGATAAGTAGAAAATAATAAATCTATAAGAAAATTAAAATCATCACATACATATACATATAAACAAAATACACATTTTTTGCTACTACTAAGTTAAAATTTATTTTTAATATTACAAATGATAATGTTCAATAAGTAGTAATATCATATGTTGTTATTATTGTAAAATACTAAAATTAAAAAAATTGTAATATATTTATATATTTCATGCACATGTTATTTTATATTTAATTGAAATGAAAAACATAAAAAATGATAATGAATGCATGTAGTAAATTTAAGAAAATAATGTACTGTTTATTGTCAATTATTAGCCGAATGAAGATTTTCTCATTATTTGGTATGCAAGTTAAAAATTGTGAATATCCTACTAGTGTTACTCATACAGTACCAATGTATGGGCCTCCTAAGTTAGGTGGAATCGAACTATCAGTATCTTCTAGTGAAAATTGAGTTGAAGATGAAATATCTATGAAAGTAAATCCGTGTATGTCATGATAAGGTGATGCCAAAGTTTCCTTCATACATATAAGAGAATGCATAAAGACATTTATAGTATTGTCATCACTAAATACATATAGATTTTCTCATTCATGAACTATTAGTTGACTTCCTCTACCCCTCCTCACATATTAAGATCCTCATCCACTTGAATTATTACCTCTCATACCTAAATCAAGTTACATAAACATAGAAATATACAGAGGCAATAAAAATATTATATGAAAATGTCATAATAACAAGACATAATAATAAATGCATTGACATTAGAAAAAATAATTAAAATATTTTAATTTAACATCTACTTTATAATGATTACAAAATAAGAATGAGAAAATAATAAGGCATTCAAAGAATTTATAGTCATCATCAAAAATTTCTAAGAAATCATCTCTATATACATATTTATCATCATCTAATTCTATAATTAATTGATCCTCATTATCTTCTTCAACATTGCCATCATCAATGTCCAAATAAGTTCTACCTTCAATAAGTAAATTTTTAGATAAATCATATGTCTTGACACCAACTACCCACAATTTTTTGAGCTCTTATATAAGGGGATACAAAAAACATCCAATTTATCTTTTTGATTTCTCAGATTGGGTATGATAACACACAACAATATGTATCAATCTTTCATACGCATTCATTGTGATAAATTATAATGTGTAATAATAATAGGCCATGAAGAGTTGTTGCCTTGTTTGTCCAAATGGCTGAAATCTATCTATGCAAAGTTCTAATCTAACATTTTGACTTTTAACTATAGAAGATGGATGACAATCATCAAATTATTTCTAAGAAGGAGAATCTGAGTAGTGTCGCATCATGTCATTTTCAATAACATGTTCTTTATACCAACTCATATCATTAGTAGTAGTATCAAATACAAATAATCCTTGCAATTGAGGAATCAATTGAAAATAATTAATCTTCTTGTGATGAATATTTATTTTTTTCCTTTTACATGTTGTATTTCTTTTGTATTGAGGATAGTTATAGAAATTATATGCGATTACTTCACTATCTATGCCCCAATATATCATGTAGTCATTAATATAGCAATGTATTTTTTTCTATAGGCAAACCCAAACCTCATATTAACTTCTTTGTGGCATAAAAAGTATCTACCATGATGTTATTCTTTGGTAATAATTCAGATAACAACTAGCATATTTCTTCATGAATCCTTTCTGAAAAATAATATTTTGCCTTTAAATTCATTAGTATGGCCACCACATATAACTTTGAGTGGCCATATAGAATTACCATCTCAAACCTTTTCTTTTGAAGCCCTTAGCATTTCATAAAATTATTTTACTGATGATATTGGGATATCATTAGTGATATCTAGATTTAATGAAGGAGAAGGACTAATAAAATTCTTCAAAATTGTTTCACATGCACCATTAGGATTTAACAAATTTCATTGCAATAGTTGAATCAGCATTTCTATGTACATAATACTTAGTTATTTATGGCACAACTAATTCTTCGTATTTATAACAAACATAATAGTCGCTAACAAATTCGTTCTTTGTAAGATGATATCACATTGTGTCCACATTATGGAAACTCTGATTTTGACATTAACGAGCATTACATGGGCATCTTATTTTTTTCATCTATAAATTTAAACTATTTTTCAGTAAAGGCAATAAATTCGTTAAACACATTTGCAAATTCATCAGTTAAAAACTCATCTTTCGGTCTTACATTCATCTATTGATGATCATGTCTTATAATGTTTTCCATTCTTATAACACATAACATTAACATTTATTGAATTAAAATAATATACATAGAGATCTATTTGTAATAAATATATAATAATATTTTTATGACATTGCATAAATCTAACAAGTAAGTTGTAATAAAATATTTATTATATTATTTTAGATTAAAATCAAATAAGTTGGTTATTCCAATGTCTTAAATATTTTTCAAAAGACATAAATTATATTTTTGTCATTTACATAAAACTAAATATTTAATATTTATATATATTGAATAAAATTGCATTAATAAAGAAATAAAAAATTTTACAATGTCATAATTATTAATTTATATATTAAATGAGTACTAAATAATTAGATAAACATAGTTCATATAATAGAAATAATAAATAAATTATCATTATCAATATATTAAAATTTATAAATGAAAAACATACAAAATAAATTAACTATCGACGGAGAACATTAATAAATGAATGAGAAAATCTTCTAATCTATATGAAGTATATAGTATACACAGTCATATACCACATGTGACATGTAATATGATTTCTTTAAATATTAAATAAAGGCGGGTATTATTTGTTTTATTACAATTGTAATGAAATGCAGATAAAGCAACTTTATAAATTTTTAAATTAGCTTCTAATTTTTTTAGCTTTAGAATTGTTCGTTACATTTTACTATTCTAAGTGCATACCCTCATAATCTTTTTTTTTTCATTTTTACCCTTATTACAGATAAACTTTTAGTATTTGTTTTACAATTATAAATTGTTTATTGTTATGGTTGCTCCATTAATATGAGTTATTATTTTTAAAATTATTAAATTTCATGTAATTCTAGGACGGAAACAAAATGCAAAATAATTGTGGTGATCTTAACTATAGGTCAATAATAAAATACACTAAAAAATTATAACTCAATAAGGTTACAAAAAAAATTGGCAAATCGAAGTATGATAAAAATATGGAAAATAATGTAAAAATATGTAATTTATCAATTTTTTTATAATCATTCAACAAAATATATAAGAAAGAATATGATATCAATGTTAAAAATGAAAAAAAAATATACGTAACATTAAAACACACAAATATAGCTAATCCCAAATGCAATACATACAGGATAAAATAAACCTCAAATATGGATTAAATATGCCTAGATCAATATATGGAGGACAGGCAATCCACAAACATTTCGGACGAAATAAGAATCACGATAAAAATTCCCCAAGGCCCTAAGTATGTTTGAAGTTTCGAAGTGTTCTTTGAAAAATTAATTATCTTATTTTAGAGACAAATTATTTTCGTTGCTAAAATAGTGATGGAATGCCTTTCCTCACTGTATCATTTTAAATGATATAGTAACGGATATGCATGTTATTTTTCATTTAGCAATTGAATTAATACTCCTCGCAAAAAGTAGAAATGGATATGAAAGTTTCCTTTGATAAATGTCACGCAAGCGTGACTAAATAATACTTTGCATTGCAATTCATGATGGATTAAAAAAACTTAAATAATTTCGTCACTATTTAGCAATGAAAATATTTTTCATTTCTATTATTTTCTGGTCTTGTAAGTTTCATTTTAATCTATTTCAAATCCATTTCTAATTTTAGAAATGGATTTAGGCATTTTTAATTTCCATTTCTAAATCCATCTTTTTTTTTGTAGTGATTATAAATAGGGGCAGTAGATGATACTTTTTATGTTAAGTATATGTATTATGTAATTATCCTAATAGTACAAGCATGAATAAAAGTTTTTTCTAGCACATTATGAAAAATAAGAAATTAACTAAAATACTTTAGTTTGTAATAGACTATGAGTGTTTAATAGCCTTACTTTGTCAGGGGGTTTTACAAAAAATCCAAATTGATGTGAGATACAATTGGAATTATACTTACCTAGTGTTAAATTCAAATGTTGGCTATCAATATGTGATATCTATCTACATCAAAAGTAAAAGTGATAAACTTATTATTCATGATTCAGATTAATATATAAGAATTTTGTTTATGAGATTCTTAAAGATTTGTTTATGACATAATGAATATATATTTGTTTATGTACACTTCCACAACTTGTATTATATTTAGGCGCATATGTGATATTAGTAGCATATTTAGCCAAGTTAGAGAACACCCAACATTTAGTACAATGACTAAAGATGAAAACTAAGTAATTAAAATATTAGTCCTCCATTTCAAATATATATTACTTAGTTACCTATATGGATCCTAGAGTTTAAGCAGAAGGAATAGAAAATATATTAAGATACCTATCCACTTGCATGAACCAAGCACAAAAATCTTAAGATTTTATTCAAGAAAAATTAACTTGTTTATATATTATAACATTATGTATGGTAGTTATAGGAAGACTCTGAGTAAGGACATAGACACTATATTTGGAGATGATTTTTCTATTTAGTTTTCTAGAGGAAAAATGATGGGCTGGTCCATCGAATATGAGTGAGTTGTTTTGGTACTTAGATATTAATTACTACTCCATCATATTACATGATAATAAAAATTTTACTATTTTGTATTGGTAAAAATCATATAAATTCATGTATCCCATGCTATCTAAGATAGCACATAACTCTTGTGTCTAGTGTAGCATTGGAGTATATTTTTTCTATGGCAATCAATATTATTTCAGATAAGAGATTTAGATTATTACTAGATATCATAGAGATACTTGAATGTATGAGGAACTAAAAAAAATCAAGATTAAGTATTCAAGATAAAGTAAACAAGTTGATGATGGATGATGACTCATGGGATATTGATATTAAAGATATTGAGGCCATCACTGGTGATACCTTTAGATGCATTCATGAGAATGACAATTTGCATCCTTGCTACCATATGATATTTGTTTGTTTTTGGAAATTTATTGGTTATGTTTCATCTTATGTTATGTATCATATTATGCTTAAGTATTATTTTTTTCATTAAATATTTATATTTTTGAGTTGACTCGAATGTCTAATATTTTTTTAATAATTAGTTTTATTTTAATTCATTTAATTTGATAATGCAATGTAAATATGTAATGCATATTCTACATGCACTTTTATTATATTTTTTTTTGATATGTTAATGCAAATTTTTGATTTTTGAAAAAATATAAACTTAAAATTTCAAAATATTTTAACTATGTACATTCAATTTAGGCCACTCATTTCTCTTCCCATAATCGGGCACAACCTGGTATGACCCAACACAACCCAACATGATCAGGCATGGATCTACTCGGTTATAGGCCAAATGGGCCATGTAGAGCCTACTTATATCAATGTTATGTCGTGCCAGCATGACACGAGATCCATCTTGTGTTGTGCATAGCACTCTATGGTAGCCTGATTGGGCCATACAAAAATATGTTGTGCAGACATGGCACCCATTTGATACCTCTAGTATAGTTACCAAAAATGATTGCCCCAAAATCAATGGAGCATATAAATTTTCCTCCATGTCTAATACTACAAATTTAGTAGGGAAAATAAATTTTTCATCCTTACTAACACATCCTTGATAATTTATATCAAAAACTTATTTGATCAACCTATCATCTATACCAAAATAGAAGTTCAAGTTGTTTCACCATTGTTTAATTTTTATACTATTTTCAATAGAATCAAGTTGATATTTGCTCCTAAGTTGTATAATCCCTTCCAGAAGATATGTTCTCAAGTCATATAATTTATATTATCATCATTCTATATGTCTTCAATTTCTTCTTACTACTAATGATATCCTTCATGAACTATATGTAATAGGGCATATATGATACAGCTTTATTGAATGTTATATTGACTTCTAACTTCTTGAATATATTAAGGAATTGATCAAATTACTCATCTATTTTTTCCTTTCTGAACTAGTGTGGAAAAGAAAGATTAGGTTTGAGAATTTATCATCTACATAGTTATTTGGTAGGTCACCTATCTATTCGTTACTTTGATTTCTAACATCTCCTCCTTCAATTTCACTTCTTCATGTGCGATAAATTTTGGCATAAGTGGGTAGAGGATTTTGGTAATGTCATGCCTTTGAAAAATGTTGAGACATTGGATGTAATGATACTATGCATGCGGCATAACTTTGGTTGTCGCAACTTTGTTAGTCACAACTTTATTTTATGAATTAACATTCCATTTAGATTCTATTATATTTTCTTTTTTTCTAATTATTTAATACTTCTAAGTATTGTGGACGAGCAACACTTTGTATTTGCCTAGGTATTTTTTTGGCAATCCATTGATGCTAACGTTGTATCAATGTGCACATAGTCATGTACTTAAACCCATTAAAGAATGTATGGGTTTGGAACCATAATTTGAATTCATGGGATGAGTACCACTTCAATAAATCTTTGAATTAGTTTCAAATGGCATACAATATTTCCTACTCTACTTATCTAAACTGACATATCTACCCTCTCGATTATGATGTAATTTGATATTGGAAGAACTTTTTTAGAAATTTTTCATAGGTTTATCCTAATTTTCAATGAATCATCAAGATAAGTATTAAAACTAACTTTTGTCTCTCAAAGAAAATGAGAACAATCATAAATTATCAAATTTAGGTTACCTTCATTCATCTTGACAATATCAAACAACTCTAAGAAAGTTATAACATGATTATTTAGATCTTCTAAAAATTATTCACCATATTGATATTGTTGCATTATGGATATGAGACTAGGATTCAACTCAAAATCATTTGTATGTGTCAGTTGCTTCTGACTCATAGAGTATTTTTGTCCATTAATATTGACCTTTAATACTCTTCTAAGGTCTAGTGATGAACAAGCTATTGCATAGCTTTTTATGGACAGCCTTGGTTACACCCATTGCTAGCATTATCTTCTATGCTTGTTCTTTTAGTTCTCTATCTCAATATTTGTCTTTGCATTCTCTAAATTTCTATGTCTAGAGGTGTTGGCTTAGTCTCAAATCTTCGGTGCATAAATAGTTATGGCTAAAAAAATAGATAAACATACAAACATAGAAACAGACATTAAGCAAAAAAAGTTATCCAATTAACTAAAAATGAAACTTCTCATTTTTAAAGATAGTTATATCAACTCAAGTTAAATAATCACACTAATAATAATTCTCGGTAATAATATCAAAACCTTGTTGCAACTTTCTTACAATACTAAAACTTATTGATTCTAGCACAACACCAAATATTTGTTTGGTGATTTTATATATCCAATAGAAATCCTTAAGTATATGGTTAAGCAAGTAATAAAGTAGACATAAGTCTAGATATCAACCTCATAAAAATTATATGAGTAGTTTGACCAACCAATAGTAAATTAACTATTACACAAGTTGAGAAAAAACCTTTGGATCTCAGATAAATACTAAAACTATATGGCTAGTTTACTTCCTTGTGTATGGTGAGTTTTTCTTTAATATTATGACAATGTCATACTTGATTATTGGAAAAATAGTTGAGTGATGTAGATTTCTTTTTGCTCCCTGGCATACAAGGTGATTATCAACTTTATACTATCATTACCAAGGATAGTTTCCTTGTAGTTATGTCTTTGGTATTTTACTACTAAAACTATACTTTCTCTATTTGCGGGTCATCCATACTTCTACACTATATAAGTAATATGTCAAATATCCTTAATGACTACTTAGATATGTATTTCTATTATTTGTTCTCAATAGTCATAAAATATAAGAAATAATATGGTAATTGCTATATTTGAGATTTTGGCTTCATATGTACCAAACTTACATAAATTAACACATATCCTCCTAATGATTGTACTTGGAAGTCATTCAAGGAGAAATGATCATAGATTTGTTACCACCTTACAAAGCATATCCCCTTATCATTGTCTCATGGCGTACATATCACCAACTATCATGACCAATACATGACTCCCTCACTATGGTGAAACCTATAAGTTAGATATTCTACATAATTTATATATTATTTAAAGGTCAATACTTCTAAAATATGCACAATGGAATTATCATAATTTTGTTTGTGCTTTTGATTTTGTGAGTGTTATACTTATATTAATTAAATATACATAAATTTAGGATTTCACACATAGGTTCATATCACAAGGTAAGAATTATAGAGATATCACTTCTTTTAACTTTAATCTCATGATTGTGTTGTGTGACTTACATGTCATTGTTAACCATGGATAACAGGCATAAATCTATTTGGTGGTGGAATCCTAAATATATATTCTAATTAACATCTATATCCATCAACATTCAAAACATAAAAATTCTATAATTAAACATTATTTATCAATAATCATTATACACACACACACACATATATATACCAATCATAGATTCTAATTAGCTTGACATTGGAAAAAATTTAATGCAAGAGGGTTAGAATATTATCTCTTCGAATTGATAGTTCCAAATGATAGTCGGTATGAGGATCTGCTCTCAAATATTATTTCCAATTTATCCTTACTTGTGTTCGGATTGAATTTGTCTCTCATTGAGGTTTGGAGTTTATGTCCATTTGGTTGTGGTGTGTTCTTGACATTGAAATGAATCCCCATTCTCTTTCAAAAACTTCTAATTCCTTCTTTTAAATCATCTAGTCCCTATCATGTACTATTTGAATCTTCAACTTGAAAGCTATGACTTTAGGTTGAGGTCGTGATGTTGTATGTTATTTGAATTCTCTGTAGAACATAAAGTCATGATTGCAAAAAAAAACAATGATTGAGGATTTTTCTCTCTATAGCACAGAGTCATGGTAGCAAAGAGTGTTATCAATGGTTTAATTTCTTTCTAAAGTTAATAGTCATGGAGAAAGTTATTTTATGATTGAGATAATCTCTCTCTTGAGCAAATAGTCATAGTGAAAAAAATATAACAACTAAGGTAATTCTTCTTTGGAACAAAAAGTTGTGATAGAAAAAAATATCATAAGTGAGGAAATTTATCTCTAGAGCATATATTCAAGTAGCAAAGATTCATATTATTAATAAGGTAATTCTTTTCTAAAATACATAGTCTTGACATAAAAGTTTTTTGCGACTGAGGTAATTCCTCTCAAGAATACAAAGTCACGATGATAAAGAATTCCATGACTAAAAATTACTTAGTGTTGTACAATTTTGGTTATGTAAAGAATATGTCATGGCATTGTAAAATATCATGACTTCTAATTTCAGTTTGGCACTTGGTTGCTATGACGAGAAATAATATCACAATCGAATTTATATTTTATAACTAATATAATCATGACTCAAAGATAATGTCACAGTCATGAAGAAAGTATAATGCAAGGAAAGATTGTGATAACTAAGTGGTAGAGTCAATGTATGCAAAGATTATCATAACTTATTTTTAGAGTTATTGCCAAGAAAGGCAATCCAAATTCTCAACAGAAATCTACTAGTGTAAATAAGTCATGATATTAGAAATATTTAGACTTTTCCCTTGTTTTCCCCTCAATTTTAGTATTTCATCAAGTTCATTATTTATATATAAATTTTATCTAATTTCACTATTATCTATACAAATCCATAAAAATTATAATTCAATAAAATTTTTGCATTTGAGGCTCATTCTTAGTAGATTGACATCATGAAAATAATCAAAAATAATATACAAACTCAGTATTCTGAGTGTCGAACAACAATACTTTAATTACCTAAGAGAACCTTATTTATAACTAATACTTTGATGGTATTATATTTCATTCACTCATTTATTTATTCATGTAAGTTGTATTGAACTTGAAAGCAAATTTCTTAAATTTTTAGGGTTCATGTGGAATCCACTATCATGGGTTATGGAAGTAGTTGTCCTCCTTCCCTAGAGAAAATATTGTTAGAATAGTGGTTGTTGCTCAAATGAATTGTTTGGCTCATGGGAAAAGAGTAATTTGTTCATGTTACTTTGATCCAAACTAATGCATCCAATGATTACATTGGAATTAAATGAAATACATTATGATATAATATGGAAGAAACTACTGTTAACTACATGACTAACTCAAGTATAATTGAATTTAATAAAAAAATCAAAGAAATAAAGCAATGGTACAATATTTGCTTAGCTTGGCTTGATTTACTTGATTGTTCTGTAATATATGTTTTATGTACTTGAATTGGTTTGTTTGTCTTCCATTGTGTGGTCTTGGACTTATTGAATCTCTGATCAATTGGTGAAAACCTTATTGCTTATGACCGGTATCCAGTGTCAAGCTAACTCATATATAGGCTATGTTCTCATAGGTTATTCTTGATGAGAAATGGTTTGAACAACATGTTGCAATCCATGTTCCGGAAAATATCATTAATGTGAAATTGGGATATATCCCTGCTGATGCTCGTCTTTCTCAACTGAGATCCATTTAAAGTGAATCAACTACTTTTAATATAGAATCACTTCTAGTGACAAACAATACAAAAGATTCTATCTTCCTTGGTTCAACATGTAAACAAGGAGAAAATGAAACAATTATAATTGCAATTGATATTCACACATTCTTTTGGATGGTGGCACATATGGTAGACAACACTAACCATGTTGAACACTTTTAGGAAGTGTTAATCACATTTGAGAACTTTTTGTTGGGAAAAAAATGTCCAGTTAGTGGTTAATCCAAAACCACTAAAAATATTGGAAATATGTTTTTTTTGGTATAGTAGAAACTTTTAATTCAAAAATAATCTAAATTGAAATTAAATTTTTTATTTTGAAAAGTGTAATGTTTTAATTAAACAAATTTTAGTCCAGAAATTATATGTATAAAATCAATATATTAAATTTAAAATTTAAATGTACAATTTACCATTCAAATTCCACATAAAATCCAATATGAACAATAATATCCCAAATTCCACATAAAATATACAAACAATGTTCAAAAATTATATTTGAACAAAATTTAATTTTTTAGAATATATAACCCTAAAATATGATAATTCAAAAAAATGGTAAACCATGTATTTTTGGGAGAATATTTCAAAAATATTCTACATTATTTTTTAGCTTATATATTCAATCTTTCATTTTTTATTGATTAGAAAATTATAAAATTCAATGTATTTAATTACTGGATAGGTGAGGAGGATCTATCCAGGAATTATAATTCTTTTCAACTCATTAGCAACCACTTTAACTGTTCAGCACTCAGCTTACAACACCAGCTAGCACAACAACACAACACCAACCAAGAAAAATTTAGTACATAATAGTAGTACACAATTCAACACATCAACTCAATACAGCCTACAGCATATGCATAGTAGAAGAAATGTGCCATCACTTCAAGAACACACATGAGAATAAACTTGACATTACCATAAAAGAAAAATGAGAGGAAACTCTTTTTTTCTTCCTTTGTTTTGTCCAGAAGAGAAACACACACTTTATTGGGAAAATGTAAATTGTATCAAAAATGGAACGCTTCTACTATGTATGAAAAAAAAATACACATGATAATGTATGATTTTTTTTGTTTATAAAATAATTTTGATGGGGGCACTTTCCAGCCAAGAGGCATCATCATGCCTATTGTAAAATTATCTTTACATTCTTGGTCCAGTATGCTCAACACCATAAAGAAAACAAAAAAAAAGCAAAATGATAGTATCTAAAAATAAAATAAGAAAACTTAAAATAATAATTATATATTATTATTTTAAAATTAAAATAACAAAACAATAACACTATCAAATAAAACTATGTCTACCTAACTCAGATATACCCAACAATTTCATATTTGCTCAATTGTAATCAGAATGATAATCAAACTTATTATCATGTGCACAATGAAAAATTACAAGTATCTTGATAGCATCGACAATCTTTTTGTTCTTTTAATTAGGGAAATCCCCAAAGATATGCCCACTACTTTGTTTATAATAATGATTAATGGATTTGGGTCTCATAAACTATCTCAAGGAGGGGCCATCACTAAGACAATGACTACAATAGAATAAAAGGCTAGTATGTATATTCTTTGTAGTGATAGAATTGGGACCTTGATGATCAACAAGCTATTTGTTGATGTGAACTTGATTCAGTAGAGATGACATTCTATTACATGCTACTAGAGCTTCAAGAGTTGAGAATTGAGATGCCATTGATGCTACCATGGTAGGAACACTTTCTAATGAAAAGCATGGAGGAAAAAAAAGAAAGCTAGAACTTGTCTCACTTAGAATATTAATTTTTATCATATGTGGAACTGGAATCAAGATGCACATCCTAGAGCTAGCATAATTGAAGTGAATTTCTTACCTTTCAATCATGTGGATAAAAAAATATTTATATATAAGCATTGGTTGTTGTGAGATAAGTTTGACATTATTTTCTTTGTTTTCTATGTTGAGTACATTATCCTAATAAATTTAAGTATTTTTATATTATCTAAAAAATATTAGCATTTTCTAAGAAAATACATTTGATCGTTATTTATATATAATAGTATTTTATATATTTTGCATATATATTATAATATATATATATATATGCACACATACATACACCATATCTACTATGTATGATGATGTGTGTGCTATACAACACAAAATATATAATGTGTGTGTGGACACATAATATATAATATGTGTGACTGTATATATTTATATATTACCATAATTTAGATACATGCAATATATCTACTATATAGTGTATATATACATTACCCACACAATCAAATATGTGTGCGTATAACATAATGTATATGTGAATAATATGTGCACCATACATAATCACACACACACCATATATATATACATACATACATTATACATTATTCATACACACTATATACAATGTGTATATATGCACATGCATGCATGAATAAACAAACATATATGCATGTACATATTATATATATGTAATATACTTAGTATATAAGATATAATACGCACACATTGTACACATTATACTACAAAAAATTTTTAGATTTGTGTATCTCTAAGTATTATATTTATGTCTATCTTTAATATGCAATATATATATTATAAATAAAGACAAACACATAAAAACCAAACATTATATATATATGTATGGTATAAATGTTGTACAAACATATATGCATGTACATAATATATATATGTAATATACTTAGTATATAAGATATAATACGCACACATTGTACCCATTATACTACCCAAAATTTTTAGATTTGTGTATCACTAAGTATTATATATATGTCAATCTTTAATATGTAATATATATATTATAAATAGAGACAAACACATAAAAACCAAACATTATATATATATATGTATGTATGGTATAAATGTTGTACAAACATAATGTGTACATGTGTATGGTGTGTGCATTTGGTTGTCTATATATAATATCTTTAAAAGATATAAATAATGTGTATGTGTGTACATTAAAAATAACCTTAAAACTCCTTTCGACTAATAAATCATAAGCAGCTTCTAGTAAATATTATGACTATCCAAGTTAAGTGATTATCAAGCATTACCTAATTCGTTGTCAATATTATAATTTTTTATCTCATGATATCTTAATTAAATATCAGTCATAAATTAAGTCATGCTTATATAATTCAATTGTTTTTCTCGATCTAAAGTAAACTGACAAAACAAATGGCATTGATAATATTTATTAATTCATTCAAGCATGACTATATATATTTCTTTTTCACTTTTCAAGGGGTCCAAAGATTTCAGATCACATTATATGTTATCATCCTATTATGGATGATGTTGGACTGTGTCAAAATATATAGTTCCTCAAATAGGGATCATTGTGAGTTTAGGTCTAAGGACTAAAAACATAATTATATAAGAATTTTTAAATTATTTTATGTAGTATTCAGATAGTAAGTCAATCTAGTATATTATTCTTTAACACGTACCTATGAGTGAGCTTAATATCACATATATATAATCAATAAAAGATAATCATCAAACTAATTTCATTATAGCCTTAATTCATTATTATTCTTCTAGTAATGAGTGACTAGTGATGTTTAGAATATTACTCTTTAAGTTTTATAGTTTTACTATCAAGCCACGTAATTGATGGTCATTAATAAAGTTCACTATTCATAAAACTATTTAACAATAAAATATTAATAAAGTGCCACTTTTATTTAATAAAGTAAATAATGATAATACTTATATTATTGGCATATATCATATCACTAATGATCTCCCAATTGCACTAGGCCCAGTCAACCATTTTATGGATCATCAATATCTTCATTCGATTATATGGCCCCATTATAATCACAAAATAAGTCTACTACATTTGTAATGTTAGGAAGTATTCACATACTAGAAAATGAACTTCTTAATCAAATTGGCCTACTTAGCTACTTTTGAAACAACTTTGTAGTCAACACTAATATCTTGCTTTGAACTTTTCTAGCTTACTATAGCTTAATTCAAACAAAATACAAACGTTGAATGTGATCTATCATCATACTTGTTAGACTGGAAGCAAGTATTTGTAAAACCATTTACAACTAGCTCTTCTTCTTTTCCTACGTACAAAAAGAATACATCTTAAGTTCTTTACTATAATCTAGTCATTCTCATCGAGATTAGATTGGTATCTACTTGTTATGCATAAAACATATGAGAAATAAAGTCAAATACATAACATGATATAAATGATAGTTTATATAGCAAAGTCATACTCATCCACACCCACTCATCTAGTGATCTTAGATACTAATTCTTACTTTGACTTATACCAATTGACATTAGCATAAATCCTTTCTTGAAAGTTTACATAATGAACCTATTTAATACTTTGTTTATGTATGTACTCTAATTTAGGCCAATAAGCTTTTTAGATCTATCCATATAGATCTTTATACTAAGACATAGGTAGTTTTGCATAAGACTTTCATTGAGAAATTGTTTTTAATCCAAGATTTGATATTCTACAAGGCATAGATATTATTTATTATGAGTGAGATATTATCAACACAAAGCACTAAAAAAATGATTATTCCCACAAACATTCTTGTGTATACAAGGTTCTTCATTTTTTATAAAACTAATTACTTTAATTATTTCATCAAAATGAAGATTCCAACTTCAAGATGTCACCTTCAATCCATAAATATATCTTTGAGGCTTACATATTTATCTAGAATTAGTAAGATCAAAAAAAGCCTCGAGTCGTGTCATGTTCATATCCTCTAACAAATTTTCAATAATAAATATTTTTTGACAGCCATTCATTATTTCACATAATCATTGTATGTATTTTTGGTAAGAATAGTATGTATTCATTATTTCACATAGCATAACAACTAATAAAAGTATTTCATCAAATTTAATACCATGAGTTTAATTGACTTCTTTTGAAACTAATCATAGTTCAAAAGTATGTACTTTTCAATTCATGTCAATTTTTTTTATGAAAACTCATTTGCATCGTATAGTTATTAAACATTCAGATTGATTAATTAAGTTTCAATCTTTAGCATGAATACATATCTTTTAGGATTCTAATGTATTATACTAAACCTACTTTGACATTGTGTTTCTTGTGCAAATTTAACAACTTATGAACTCTGCTAAGTTTTCTTAATTCAGTTCTATATTATTTGGTAGTACTTGAACTTCTTTAAGTTTATTATTACCCACTAGTATTTTTAGATATAAACTTTTTTTCTAAATGAAGATCATTGCAAGCTTCTAACACTTTGTTCTCAAAAATATTATAAAAGTAATATCCTTTAGTTTTTTTAGGATATCTCATGAAATAATATTTATCTAATTTTGAGTATTTATTTGTCAAAATATAACACTTCGCATTTTCTTTATAACCAAAAATCCTAAAAAATAAGACAATTTGGGATATTTCTCACTCCATTTCTTTTAGTTTCTTCTAAACCACCTTAGGTAGAACTTGATTGAGTATGAACATGATATCCTTTAGTGCATACCTCCAAAATAATATTAGAAGATCTATTATGCTCAGCATATATTGAACCATATATAATAAACTTTGATTTATCCATCCAGAAATATCATTCTATTAAGGTGTTTGTAGTGTAGTCTATTATAAAATAATTTCATAATCTCTAAAATAGTCAACAATTTCTTGACTTAAGTATTCACCATCTCGATCTAATTGAAGTATTTTCAAAAAATATTTCAAGTTGATTTTGTACCACATTCTTGAATTTTTTGAAAATAAAAAAAAACACCTTTTATATTTTATGGAGATAGATATAGCTATATCTACATCAATCATAAATAAATATAATGAAATACTAGTAACCTCCTCTAAAAGTTGAGCTTATTATTCTACATACATCATAATGTATAAGGCACGATGAATCATTGGCCCTATCAATATGACTAATAAAAGGGACTTTAGTAATTTTGTATAATAAATAAGATTCATATATTTTATAAGTTTTGAATTCAAATGAACAAAAAATTTCATCTTTATAGAGTTTTAAAATGTATTTCTCACTTATATAGCTTATTTGACAATGCCATAAATAAGTTATATATAAATCATTAAATTTAAACAATTTGCTATTAATATTATAAACGTAATTTGTGTTTGGATTATCAAAGGTTATAATATATAGGTCATTTATTATGTAAGAATTCCCATAAAATATATTATTATATTAAATGAATAATATATTCTTATTAACAATAAAAGTAAATCTAGTTATATCCAAACAAGAAATTAAAATTATGATTCTGCTCATAATAGAAACATAATAATATTTTTCCAAATCTAAAATATGCCAAGAAGGTTGAGATAAAGAGTAAGTTATTATAACAAAAATAATAACCCTTGCTCCACTGCCAACATATAGGTCAACCTTATATTTAGTCAATGATCTACTATTTCTTAGATCTTACATATGGACACAAATTCATGATCAACAACTGATATCCAATAACCAAGAAATAAAAGTAGATAAATTGATTCTATAACTTAAATACATGA
The DNA here is from genome assembly GCA_029783825.1 of Sapria himalayana. Taxonomy (NCBI): domain Eukaryota; kingdom Viridiplantae; phylum Streptophyta; class Magnoliopsida; order Malpighiales; family Rafflesiaceae; genus Sapria; species Sapria himalayana. The sequence goes on along the minus strand of JAREIK010002577.1, from coordinate 655,749 downwards.
AGATGTAGTATCACTATTATTTCTTTCCTTTTGATCTTTCATGTAAAGCTTAAAATTTTTTTTAGTAATCAAGCTCATGGTAGAAACAATATTTTCCCTCTTTAGGTTGCTTAACCGTGGTCTGATAATTAAACTTATGAATTAGTTTTTGTTTCTTATAATCCCTAACCTTACTTTTACTTTTTTCCATTCCTCCTCATACCCCTAACTTTTTGAACTATTAGTACTTTATTGGCATTCTTAATGAATTACTTACCAGTCATAAGAATTTGATATAACTTAGTAGCTAATTTCTTCAAATTATGCATATTATAATTCAATAAAAAACCCATCATATGCATTTGGTAAGGTTTTAAGAATAATGTCAACTTCCAACTTTTGGTTAATTATTAGAACAAGTTTCTCCAAATAATCTAGATAACCCTTCATTTTAAGAACATGATAACTTTCTAAACTTTTTACTACCATCTTATAGAAAAGTAATGCCTTAATAGTTACAAATATTTTAATACGAAAATTTCTTTGAGAAAAATCATCATAGTGATTGTTTCCAAATCAATGATTTGCTTCTAAAGTTCAAAATCTATGGTGACAAATATGAGCCTTGTGACTTTTAAAAAATCATTTAGATGCTTACTAGAAGTATCCTCATTAGTTAAAGGGTATTGGCAGTATGTATCTCAGAGATATCTTTCTCTAGGTTTATAATTTTTTTTTCTTGCTTAAGAATGATTATTAAGCTTATATACTAGTATATAAAGGTTATTCCATTGAGTTTGTCCTTCTCGCATACTGATCAAAGACAAACTAGATGCATTGTTGAGAACCATTATCTATGAATTATAAGCATAGTTTACTTTATTAAATTATTGTGAGAAAAATTCTATTTTCACTCAATCTATTATTGAATTAAAAACCCTCAACTATTAATTCAATAATTTTAACACTTGAGATTTTAGTAGACTAAGATTCATAATTAACCTAAATATTAGTAAGTTTAAGTTTATCACCTAAAATTTAATTATTTAGATAGGTAATACCTTACCAATTACATCTCATATAATTCTTGGATTACAATAGTATTTAACATCATATGTCATTCCAAATCTCATTTATGCCTTAAGTCCAAACTCATTTTGATAACCTATTAAGTTAAGTCGAACAAATTTATACATATGATTAGTACCATTATTTATCATGTCTCACCAAGATAGCCTAATACACTTCACTTTGACAGACATATATTTAGATGATTAAGGCCTTAGTAGATGTAAAAATTTGGTAGCCATTTTCAAGTCTTCAGGTTTAAAAGAGAGATTTTAATTAAAATGTATAATATATTATTAGTTGTATGTCAATGAAAAATATATATTATCATTGTATGTTTATATTTGATACATGAGGTATTTATCGAATAATCTTATTATTTAAATTGTGTATTAACTTGATAAAATAAGACCCTTGAATAGATGGTTATTCTTTATATCATCAAGTATGTGACTTGATTGTAAAACCTTAAGTCATAAGAATACTATTCTTATGACTATTATATTAAGAATATGATATTTTTTAAGAGATAATCACTTTTTGCTAATAAGGAACATAAGATGTTACTTAAAATATAAATATATATAAAGAAAATGATATTTGATTGACTCACTATGAGAAATGCTACATGGAATATGTCATCAGTAATTCTCATTGTAGTAGTAGTGTTTGAGTCCTTCAACCTAAACTTACCATGAATTCCTACATGAGGAACTTCATGTCTTGATATATATTGATACCATCCTTAATAGGATGGTAATAAAGGGTATGGTTAGGTATGTAATAAATTATGTAGAGGAATATAAGTGATGATGAACAGGTGAAGTGAGTGTCCCAATATTAATTGAGTGAGATATTTATTAACCTCTTGATAAGTAAGATTGAGAAATACATAGTCATTCTCAAATGAGATTGATAAGTAAGATCGAGAAATACATAGTCATTCTCAAATGAGATTGATAAGAGTTATCAATGGCATTTGTTTAATCAATCTTCTTAAGAATCAAGTGATGATTAAGTTAATTAAAGATAATATATTTTTTATTTTATGCTTAATTGAGATATCATATGACAAAGGACCAATAACATATTTTGGTAAAGTTTTTTGAGTCATCAAATTCACTTGATTTTGGAAGTTTTAATGTTTTTATAGAGATCAATTATAACTTGAGGGCTTAGAATATGATTTGGGCATGTGGCTAACATTGAGTAAATAAGTTGAATATAATTAGACTTACCTAGGCTATCAAAAAAGTTTCGAGACTAAAGGTATAAAAGACATGATTTAACCTGATGGAGTAGCATGTGATGTCAAATCCTATAAAACTCAAAGAATTATATATAATATAATTGGAAAAACATTCCTACTTAGTTAGCTTAAGTTTAAGTGTATGCCTAAATAAACTTAAATTTAAGTCAAACATAGATAAGAATCCACTAGGAAACCATAAGATTGTTTCTATACCAACCAAAGAGTTATTAATTTTAGTGGAAGTTTTAAGAACCTCATTTATTAAATGCTTTGAATGCTTTTTGGTATGTAGGATAATGGTATCAAACAACATATCAACATTTTCTTTGTCAACTATCTTTGAGAAAGAAACACTCAATTGAATAAACATATTCTATTAGCCTTCAAATTAAAAAATTATTTTTAAACAAGAGAGGAAGTTGTATGTCTTTGATAATAAAATTCATAATAAACCTGCTAATAATACCTTATAAGCCAAAATTATGCTTCTAGTAAGCATTTGAATGACTTTATGGATGTCGTCTAAATAATTCTTACAACCATGAACCATGAGCTTCAAAAGTAATTTGAGGAAATGTAGGCATTTGACATGATAGTGCATATTAATATAATGTTTCGAGAGCAATCAATTCAAAAGAGATTTGCAACCACCAAAGCATTGAATGCATGTAAGATGGCTTTTGCTACTTTAGTAAGTGCAAATGTGCTAAATATAAAAGATTTTATCGATCAACTTGATTAATTTGGTGCTTCCATTAGTCATTAGTTGGTTTTTGATCGAATTCTAGGTTCATTAATTGAATCTTATGATCAATTTGTCATGAACTACTATTATGACTTTGTTATATTGTCTAATTTTTAGAATTATAAAAAATTCAAAAATCTCATTGGTTGATAGTCTATCATCCAAATAGTCTTACAAGTATAAAATAAACATTCATCCAGATATCAATCTCACAAAGTAATTATAGGTAATTCGTTCAATCAAAAATTAATGAGTCAACTACTTCTCTAATTGAAAAAAATATGTTGGGTTTTTGGTATGATTCTTAAATTATAGAGTTGGTCCATTTTATTATGTATGATGACTTGTCTAAATAGGTTAGATGCTATTATACTTGGTTATAGAATGAATGTTGGAATATTGTAAAAATACACTAGTGCCCAAATGGCATACAAGCTAGTTGTCAACTATTGAGCCAACCCCAATAGATGTCAAGCTAGTTATTTTACTACCAAAACAATAAATCATCTTTACTCGAAGATCATTCATAAGTTCATATCTTTTAGGAAACTCGTCAACTACCCTTGATGGTTATTTCATATATGCATTCTTATTCTCTGATACATTGTGTCAAAAAAGTATGAACTAATTTATTTTTAAAATTATTTGTACTTTCAGCTTCGAAAGTACTATACTGACACAATTGACATATATTTTTCCTCAAATCTTATCTATATGAGTCATATGACATAAGTTACTCATAAGACTTTCACTATCTTATGAGTCACCTCTACTCACTTATGTCTAGTGGCTTACTTGTCACCATCTACCATAATGACATATGACTCTCATACTAAGTGTAAAATTCTTAGGATAATATTATATGAAATAGTAATATCAATTAAGGATCAATTCTTCTAAGGCAATAATAGATTGGTTTATAAGAATATTCATGTTTTTGACTTCATAAGTATCATACTTATATGATTAAACTTACCTCAATATCAAGTTTTGATATATAGGTTTACCTTGAGTATCATGATCAAATGAGTTATTACTTTCTTCATATCATTATACTTAAGTGTGCTTCATGGCTTACCTATCACCAACTACCATGATAGCATGCACAAACTCACCAATATTAAACCCTTAATTTCAATTCTACAAAAATGCCACATCCATCAATAATTAAACCATTACAAAATCCAAAGATTAAAATCAATTGATGAGCATCTATCACACAAAATAAAATACATCAATCCTAGACCTCAATTTACCTTGACATTTAGGAAGAATTCATTCAAAATAATTTAAGATACATATCATAAAATTTTGGGGTACCAAAGATAGCCCTCAAGAGTGTATAGGAATCAAATTTTAAATTAACACTTCTTGTTCGTATACCTTAGATTTGACCCTAGGTGGGAGTCAAAATTAATGCCACTCTCCTTTGGGTTTATGCTTGTGTTTTTCATTACCTCTTTCTCATAGATCTCTCTTTGTTTTGGGTGAAATTGTACTTTCAAAGCCCTATATTTTTTTCCCTTTTCTATGGCCTAAAATTCTCTTCTAAAAATCTTTCATTTTATTCTTTTATACTCGAATAGCTTGGTATGATTTTTAAGTGGAAAGTGATGACTTTGAGAAATGTTGTGGCCTTGTCTTTTCAGTTCTAAAATACAAAATGGTGACCCTAGTGATGACTATATATTTCATATTATTATGGCATTGAGAATGGTTGTGGCCATACATTTTGTCTATGTAAACCAAAATCATTGTGTTAAGAATGGCCATGACTTATATATTTTGTTCTTGTAACTAAAAGTCATGGCTCTGGGAATAAGGCGCATATTTAGTCATATCTCAAGGGCAAAAATTCAAAGCTCCAGAAATGGTTGTAGCTTTAATAAATACTTTCTAAACCTCTATGTATCTAAAATACATGTTGCTAGAAAAGCATTGTAGGTTTTGCCTTAGTCTTGGTGGCTCTATAATGAGAAAACCATGATGTTGAAGGATATTGTTACTTTTAGTACTAGTGGAGTACTTGATTATTTCAATATAAAATAAATGTTGTTGTCATAGAAGTGTCAAATGGGCATGCCATGCTGGCATGATCCATTTTTTAGGCTTGTCCAAGTCAATATGCCATGCCGTCATGGCATAGTTTTTAGTATGGCCCATTCCATGCCAGCCCAACTCTAAAAATGAGTAGCCCAACATAATCATTGCATGCTTTTTTCTCAGGTCATGTTGGGTCATGCCAAGTTAGGTCAAACAGGTCAGGCTAGCATAGTTCATTCTAGGCTAGCCTAGATTTAATCTAAGCTATCCTAGTTCATTATAGGCTCGCCTAGGTTAGGATAGGCTAGCATTGTTTATTCTAGACTAACCTAAGTCATGCCATGATAACCTAGTTCATTTTAGGCTAGCATTGGTTAGGATCATGCTTGATTGAGATAAGATCAAGTTAGCCAATTTGGCTAGTTGAGCTGAAATTAATGTGCATGAACCATCATGCTAGGCCATGTCATGTTGTACCTCCCATACTAGAAATATTGGCCTGACAAAGTTGGAGTCTTGCCATGGGCTAGTCTAACATAGTTGGAGTCATGTCATAGGGTGGCATACAGCATATCCAAGCATGGTTCTAAACCTGGTCATCCCATGCTCAGGCTGCTCAGTCATATTGACACATATATGCAACCATAAGAAATATTATGGTCTAGTATGGGTGTGGCTTCAAGAAAGTTTTATAGTTGAAAAGAATATGTTGTATATTGAAGATGGTCATTATTATTTGTGTAGATCTTCGACCAAGAATATATTCTAAAACTATTCTATAAACTAAATGAGGTGTAATAAAGTTGTAATACAAAATTTATTATAACTTTACATGACTTTTTACTTTCCTCATTTGCAAGAAATTTATCAAGTCTCATATTTCACATAAAAACTACTTAATTTTACTATTATTCATCAAATTCATCAAAAATATAATTAAGTGAAATAGTTCTATTTAAAGTCTTTTTCATACAAAACATTATTCATAATCACCAAAATAACTAAATTTATTTGGTATTTAGTATATTGAATAAACTCTCATACTAAAGTGATTGATCATTCCCAAGCAATTATTCCCTTTCTAAATAAAAAATTATACTTTTCATGCATCCTTCATAAGTATCTACTATGACTAAGTTTGAGTATCATAGTATGTTTAGATGGTGAGGCAACTTCATTTTTGTGGATATATAAGTGAGTCCCAATGGGGTTTGAGTTCCACAACTAAATTTGTAGATGCAACATAATTTGTGTTATTTGATACATTTATTTCATTATACTATGCAAAAAAAAAAATAGGTTATCTTCTAAGTAGCACTATGTTTAATGTCCGTAGTTAGACCAATAATAAGATACCTCCATTGGTGAGATCCTAGCTATCCAAACTAGCTTCAATATATAATCTTTTACTTCTTTTTTTTGGACTTTCTTTTATCATTTAATCATATTTTATGTTTTCTTTTTTATGGGTTTCTCTATCCTAGGATGGCATGACTTTTTGTTGAGTTATATTTTGAGATTTTTCTTTCTAGATCTCAAAAGTTGTGATGTTGTGGTTTTTCATTATTTTTTTTAGCATTTACATCTCTAAAGTCATTATACGGGTCAAAGCCACAACTTTTATCGTTGCCTCCATTTGTTTCTACTTCTTTTGGATCCTTAAGAATGGTTGTTGAAGTCATGTCATCCTCTATCATTTCATCATTCACTAGTTGGGATTTTCTCAATACTATCACTGTCGGTATATTCTCTCAATCATCTAAATCATTTTCTCCATGTAGTTTTAAATAAAATTGGAAATTTTACTTTTTTTACCTCTTCGAAGTATTCTTTTTTGGACCCTTCTGAAGTTACAACATTTAAGAATGTCATGACATCATAGCAATCATTTTTCTATCTTCAATTCACTTGCATAGCTTTTTTTTTTCTCATATATCATCCTCTTCTACTTTGTTAGGCTCATGGTCTCACACAAATTTTTCTACCTAAAATTCATATTTTGTTTCCTTGTTGTGTGGAAAATGTTATCTATCCTCCAAAAAATTTTCTCATCATTGATCGGACTTTACACACTTTTATAAAAGTTAAATTATTTTGCTCCTCACAGATGTGAATCATGAACTTTCCCTTATTGACAATAATGAGTACTTGTCCAATGGCTAAAAATAGTCATCCCAAAATCAATGGAGTATGTTGGTCTTTATCCATATTCAATGCTACAAAATCCACAAGAAAAATAAATATATTAACCTTAACTAATATATCTTCAATAATACTCATTTGGCATTTCATTGATTAATTAGTCATTTGTAGTGAGAGTGAGATTTGACATTTGAGTGATCTCACTAAGATTCAAACTTTATATTATTGAGAAATGTATCAAGTTCATACTTGATCTCAAATAGCATAGCACCTTCCAAAATATGTGCTCCACAATTATTCATAGTATCATGGGGCTTCCTAGATTTTTCAACATTATTAGGAGTTTTCATTGAATAATTATTGTATATTTTTTTGTCATATTCATCATTCCAAATATCTTCAACTTCCCCTTACTACCCATGATATTCTTCATGAATTTCATATAATTTAGTTTTTGGGACAATATTTCAGCAAATGGAATGTTTACTTTCAACTTACAAAAAATATTAAGAAACTTATCATGCTAATCATTCAATTTCCACATTCTAAAATGTTGTAGCAAATCAGGATTTGAAATAAAATTTTCTTTTATATCATTCTCCATCATATTTATCTTTCTAAAATGTTATAAACCTTCATTCTCTTTTCCATTACTCCTTCTTCTTCTATTACCACTAGAGAGTTGAGTTAGACATTCTATTCAATAAGTATCATAACATCGGAGGCCATGGCTTTTGGAAATTCCATGGTGGGAGCCACAAATTTTGGAAAAGTTGTGATGCTATCAATTCTATTTTTCTATGTTCCAGCTTTCTTCATTTGTTTTTCCTCAATTTATTTGATGCTTCTAAGTACAATTGGAAAACGCTTCTTTTGGTTTATTTTAGTATCTCTTGGTAGTTCATCGATACATTTTACTTCACTAATAGTGCTAGTTATATGATTTGATTCTTTATATTTTATATTACCATATTAGTGTGCACCAATTTCATCTAAAGCATCTCCATATGATCTTCTTGAAAATTATTTCTATATTTTGTCTTGGTCAATAATTCTATTAATTTATCATTGATGAAAGACTTTTCTTCACTTTTTGGATATTGGTATTTAGAACTATATCCCCCTTGAATAATGTGTCTCATAAAATTATTCCCAAATTTTTTCCAAATTTGTTTCACATTTAACTGTCCATTGTCATAGTCTTCATATGAACATTTTTGGTAATTTATCATGTTCATATGATATTGTGTGGGAATAGGCATATTAAGTCAGAACACATAATTTTTTTTGCTAACCATTAGCTTCATCCACTTCACAAATGAGTTCAAAATTAATCATTTCTTATGGTTGCAAAATGATAATTTCTTCCATTTTTTTTCTACTCCTATTTAGCTTCCAACTTCTTAAGAAATACTTCCATTGTTGCCTCCAATATGGAAAATTAATCTAACTGTAATATTTTGGGTTATTTTCTCTAAATGATATGGTCATTTGGAGTTTGATAGTTGTTCTTTGATAACTCCTCAAATAAATAATATACTCAATTGAGTGATATGTTCATAATTGACCATTCAATATTGCATAAATTGTATACTTTGTCATATAATTCAGCTCTTTATAGAAGGTTTGGGCTTGGAACTATAACTCAAATCTTTTTTGAGAGCATTACCTCAACAAATACTTAATATAATCTCAAGTGTCATACAAAGTCAACAGGTTTTCTTGATGGAATTGGCTTTCCTCACTCCACAGCTATGAGGTGATTTGAGGTGAAAAGAATTAAGGGAGGAAAACTTCTACAAGTTCATTCCAACTCTTAATCAAGCCTTGAGATAATTACTAGAACTAAATTTATTCATTATCTCTCAAAGAAAAGGGGAATAGATAAACCTTGATGGTTTCCGGACTAATTTTATTCATTTTATTTATGTCACATAACTTCAAAGAGTTTGTGATATGCACATTTAGATCATTTGATATCATTCCACTATACTATTTTTTGAACCATCACTATCAAACTTTACTTCAACTCAAAATAATTGATTTCAACTAGTTGTATCCAAACCCCAGGGTAGTTACTCATCATAGTTGGACACTAATAGTCCCCTAAGATATGGTGTTTGTTGGAATATTGGATAGCTTACTCATCACTTTCTTAAGCCTCTCTATTATTACTAGTAGCTACTATTTTCTCTTTCTCAATACTCTATCTCAAGATTATTATTCTAGTTCTCTAAATGTATATGTCCATATGTGTTAGCTTAGTCTTAGAGTTTCTACTCATAATCATATTGATTACAAAAAAAAGTAAACAATTAAACAAAAAAATACAAACATGTAACACAAAATAAACAATGCAAATTTGAGTGCAAAAAAATAATAATAATATTCAAACTACTAAAACCATAACTATTATTTTTTTCAATTATAGTTATGTTAATATAAATTGGTAAATCAAACTAAACAATTCATGGTAATGGAGACTAAAATTAACTTGTTATATTGCCCAATCTTTAGGATTTTGTAATATACCAGAATTTCATTGGGTGTAGGTCTCTCATCCTACTAGTCCCATAAGTATATGGGTCATACAAATAGTGTAGTAGATTTTCATCTAGATATCGACCCCATTGGGATTGTGCATGTCTTAGAAGATCTAACCATCGATTAATCTAGTCATTTTATAGAATATTTCCTAAGGATTTCACATTTAGTATGGAAGTCATATATTTTCATAGTATATGGTGATATATAAGTCTTGAGAGACACATGATTGAAGGTGACTCATAAGATGATAATAGCCTTTTAAGTTACATTCTATCATATGACTATTACTAGTGAGATTTGAAGGAAAATAAATGTTAATTATACGAGTAAGGTACTTACAATGTTGAAAGTACAAATATTTTTACTACCACATTAGTTCACATCTATATGATACATGAGGTCAGAAAATAAGAATATATATATTAAGCAATTATTAAGGAAAGTTGATGAGTTACTTAAAAGATATGAATTAATGAATAACCCTCAAGTAGGGATGATTTGTTTTTTTTATGGTAAAATACAAGTGGGACAGCTACAATGAGACCATCATCGGTAAGAAAATACCAAATCTATTGGGTAATTTTGCTTCCAATGTTTGTAATTTTATAGATTCAAAAGGAGAAGAAAAACACAAATAATTTATCCACAACCACCGGTGTGTGTGTGTGTGTGTGTCAAACCATAGCAGAAACATAAAAATAACGTGGTCTACTAGTCATTCAACACAACTAGCTACATCCACCATAAACATACTTATGCATTTACAAATTATAACCAAAAATATTCTAATAGTTTGTGGGCGGTAATTGCGAAGAAAATTGCACAAAGAAGAGAGACGAAAATGAACAGTCACGTAGGAAAAAGGCAGCATCAAAAAATAAAACAAAAATAATTATTTATATTTAAGTCTCTTGGTATTCAATAACGAAGCGGGTCGGATCACTTGGATGGACTGGGTTGTTCTCCAAAATTTTTTTCGACCCACTGACTAGGTAGCAGGATCCCTATTATTATACTATTGCTGCATTCCCAATCTCTCAATATTTTTTTTCTTACACTAACATAAAAAATATTGAAATAGAAACCATTTTTGATATACAAAATAATTTATCAAAATAAATTATATACAACAAAATCAATTCATGTCTATATGACTTGTTGGGCTATATTTTTAGCTTTTCCTTTATAGATCTCTAAAATGACAATACTAAGGTTTGTCATGGCTTCTTTCTATAGCTTATATATCTCCCAAAGCCACAACATTTTTTAAAGCTACAACTTTCATTGTTGTCTCCAATTCTTTTTTCTACTTCTTTTAGATATTCAAAAATTGCTAATAAAATTATGTATTCCTCTTTCATTTCAGTAGCCACTAATTGGAATTTTGCCACTACTTTTGTTACTAGTATTTTTTTTAAATCTTCTAGATCATTTTTTCCATTTAATTGTGAAAAGACTTTGGGCATTTTATTTTTCTTTTTCAACTCTCAGGAGTACTCTTCTTTGAAATCTTCTAGAGTCATAACTTTGAAGAATATCATGAATATTAGTTGTTTGGTATTCATATTATTGAATATTCTTGAGTATTTTGGTACTATTAGATGATGCGTAAGCATGATAATGAAACATAATTAGATCAATTACATAACCTTAACGTTTTGATAGATATTGATGAATAGTCATGAAATTGAAAAGTTTTTGGAGTCTTTTGGTTAATTGATAATTTATTGATGATCGAGTAAATTTAGCTTCTATTATTGGCCAAGATACTTCTTAACTAGTCATCAAAATTTTTGTACATTATGACTCTACCATCTTATTAGTATTATCCTTCAATTATGCAATATAATATTTATGTTAATAATATTTTTAAGGAGTCACGGTCATACATATATCATAATAATTAAATGGATGTGACACTAATTTTATATCATTTTAACCATGTACTCAGGTGATGTTAAAAGTCATAATCACTTCTAAGTACCACAACTTTATCATTAATAAGAATTTGTATTTTCAAATTAAAGCTGTGATTTTTTTCACAATGTTATGACTTTTGAGATATAGAAAACTATAAAGCCAAAACTATGTAAATCAAAGTCACAAAAATTATCTAGCATCATGACTTATGGACACAAAATATTATTGAGGGTATTTACTTGAGTATGGTCACTCTAAAAGGTCATGACTCTTGTCCTCAAGAAAAGGCAAATACATAACTTTTATGCTTAGGCTAATTGCTAGTGCTATGAATTTTGTAGTGTCATGACCATGTGATAAATGAGAAAGGTCAAGATTATTAATTCAGTCAATCCTAGTTCTATGGCCATTTGATGCACATAAGAGATGATTCATTATGTTGGAGAATATATTTAATGCCATGACCATATTATACACTTGAGAGGTTATTCTTAATATTATAGTCATTCACAATGCTATGACCATTTGATGCACGATAGAGACTATTCTTCATACCATAGTCATCCTTAGTATCATGCTCATATTATGCACAAAAGATACCATTCCCAACATTGTCATCATTTCCAGTACCTCAGCCATATGATACACATGAAAGGCTAGTCCCAATGTCATAATCATTGCAAGCATTGCAGCCATATTATGTTTGGGAAAGACTAATGCCAAAGTCATAGTCATTTCTAACACCACAATTTTGTGTTATAGATACAATAGGACCATATCATAGATACTTCCCAATGTCGAGACTTAATGTCACATAAAGATTAGAATATATTCTAAAGTCACAACTACTTTTTAGAGTCATAATCTTGAGCTCAAGAAAAGAAACCTAAAGTTATGACATCTTTTAAAATTCATGACTTTCTACTCAAACAGATGGAGAAATATTAGTGTATAAAAAGGAAAGAGAAAGGACTTGAAATCTCCCTTATAATATTTTTCTTCTCTATGCACTGAGACATGGTAAAGGCATAGCAAATAACACTATGGGCAATTTTTGCACTCCCTAGAAGATCCAAAAGTAAGCTAGAGATCCAAGGCATAAGCAAACTATAAATTTGGGAGAAATGTCTCTCAAACACACCTTCCTAGGGTATATTCGAAAAAATAAATTAAGATAGCATAGAATTAGGATTTGTGGCTTAGATTCTCAAGAGGGATATCATTAATATCTGAATTTCATGAGATATCTTCTTTTGTATCTCATGAATTTTTTCCTAATGTTAGGCTAAAATGAGGACTAGTATTTGTATAATTATACTTATGTGATGTTTAAATGGTTTTGATATTAATACATACATTTGATTTATGTTTTCAAATGAAAATTGATGATTATGGTGATTAAATAAAACTTGAATTAGGGATTTGAATTTTGATAGGTTTGTGCATATTATCATGATGGATGGTTGATAGGTAAACCACAAGGCTTACTCATGCATACAATAAAAAATAAGTGACAACTCTTCTGACTACGATGCACGAAACAAACATATATATTAAAAATCAAAAATTGGATATATTAATCATTATTAGTATGACTCTTATAAAGTCGAAAGAGAGAAATGATAGTAATAGAGAACCCTAAGGTAGTGATGAGTAAGCTATCCAACAACCCATCAATCACTACACATTTGGAGATTATTTGTGTTCTATGATGATGAATAGTTATTTGGGTATTCAGAATTCAGATACTACCAGTGAAAGCAAACTTTTTGAGTTGAAGTTGAGTCTGATAATAATGGGTCATTAGAAGCAATAAAGTAGAAAGATATTGTATGATCTTAATAGATATGTCATAATATTTTTGGAGCTATGAGGCATAGTAAAGATGATTAAAGCTAGCTTTTGTGCAATAAGGTTAAGTATATTCCTATTCTCATTAAGTGATAAGATACTGAGTTGGTTCAGATACTTATCTTATAGCTCCATTTGGAATTAGGAAGAACTTGTGATGGCCTTTCTCACCAAGTTTTGCCATCACAAATCACTTATTGGTTACGATGTGAGATAAGCTAATATTGGCATGATGAGTAGAAAAATTTATATAATATTTGGGACTATTTAAAGGAGTTGTTAAGGAGATGCCCTCAACATGAGTTTGTGTTATGATTATAAGCTCAAACTTTCTACAACATGATGAATAATATGATAAGGTGCATGGTTGATATAGTATTAGAGTTTACCATGAACAAACCACTGGGGTAGACACATTACTTATTTGAGGAGCTAGTGAATAAAAACTATAAAACCACAACTGATCATTCCTTTGGGAGAAGACAATTTGGAGTATTATAGTTGGATCAATTCACAATAATTAAAGTGAAATTAGAGGCTCTCCTAAGGAAGCTTAAAACCCAAGAGGCAACGAAAAGCAGATGTGAGAAAATCATCAATTTGCATCAATATTAAATGGTGAACTTAGATAGCTTTTATCAAATGGAAAAGCCAATAGATTAAAAAACAATTAGTACATATTTTGACCTAATAATAATATCATGATACATTGTCATCCAAAACATAAGAAATCATGAAAACTTTTAATATAGAGACTATGGGAGTGGGTTTTAGAATATTGGGCAAGCTTTGAAAAATTTTGAGAATAATATGGTTATCTATAATAATCAAGGAGGATCAAGCTTGAATTATTAACCTTCAAGAATAAAAGAGAAGTTAACTATAAAATAATGTATTAATGTCATATTAATAGAATTAAGAAAGAGAATTAATTAACAAAGACACTTGGATGAATGAGGTTGAAGAGAGATTAGATCATACAAGTTTGAAAATGAGTGATATAAAGAATTAAATTAGACAATTGGAATTATCAATTAATGAAAAAAAAATTAATGAATTGCCAAGTGATTATAAATCAAATCTAAAGAATTACTCATTTATATTATTTCAAATCACAAAAAGTTAGAAGGAAAGCATAGTGGCAAGTGTATTTTGGAAATTCTAGAACTGATAGAATCATAACTTTCTCAAAAGTCATAGATCCCGCAAAGAATTTCTTAGAAGTTATGGCTACCACTAAAAATGTTTCCACATATAAGATTGTAGTGGCATGACACCTCATAAAGTCTTTACTACAATGGAAGTGCAAGCTCAACTCTCACCCTCATCTATGATGGAAGGAATTGAAGAAATAGATGAGCAGATAGAGGCTGGTTGATTCTATGGAGATAGAGAAAAAAATCAAAATAAAACTAAAGGTAAGTTTCTGATGAATCTTCCATTTCCATAATATTTTAGGAAGGGAAAATTGGTTGAATATTTTGAGAAGTTTCTCAAAATTTTCTGAAAGTTAGAAGTAAATATATTATTTTTTGAAGATTTAGCTAAAATGCCAAACTATTTAAAGTTTATAAAAGATGCCATAAATACTAAGAAAAAATAATAGATATATAGGACCATTAATACGATATAAATTGTAGTGTAATTATTTAAAGATCACTTTTGAAGAAATTGAAGGATTCTATAAGTTTTACTATACCTTGTACCATGAAGAACTATTAATTTTGAAAGGCATTATGCAAATTCGGATCAAGTGTCAACTTGATGTCCTTGTCGATCACATGAAGATTGAATCTAGAAAAAATAACTCTAAAATCTCTATCAATCCAAATATCTAATCTAGATGATGATGATGATGATAATGATGATGATGATAACTAGATTTTAAATAGTAGATAATCTCCTCCATATGGAAATGCAAAAAAAATGGACTTTTAATGGAAGAATTTTATAGAATAAAATAGGTCTGATGTAGATGAAATAGATGATGTGAAAGAACAACTTTAGAGCTATGAAAGTGATGAAGACGATGAAGATGATGATGAATAACTACTTTGGAGTTGTGAAATTGAGAAAAATAAGAAAGATAACTATTATGTGGTCATAAAATTCTTTGAATCCATGGCCTCATAGGAATCTAATATGGAAAACTACAAAAAAGCTAAGAAAACAAGTGAGGAAGACATGGCTAAGAAAAAATTATCAAGGATCTGATCAATGACAAAGTTGTAGAAATGCTCAACACCATGACTTAGATTCTATAGAATGAAGTTGTCCATTATAATATCAATGACAAAGCCACAATCATTCTAAATACCACGACTTTGGTATTACGAAAAAAATTTGTCCATTAGAAGCTCAAAGTCAAAGCTATGGTTATGCACAACACCATGACTTTGTGGTTACAAAAAAAAATAAGTCAAGATAAGCTAAAAGACAAAGCATGCATGGTTGTACTTAATGCCATGACTTTGGGGATGCATGAAGAAAGGGATCAAGATAGCACTAAATAAGAAGCGATGATACTCACAAAATTAGTGGCATCCAATGAAGAAAAGGTCAAAGAAGGAAATGTTGTTGAAGTAGATAGATTGAAGAAATGAAAAGAAGGAAGTGAAATAGTAAACTGAAAAGCTAGCATGTATAGTAGAAATTTTTAAGTAAGGATAAAAGGTAATGATGATCTATCTATGGACATAAAATATAGTACTTATTGAGAGGCAACACACGAAACTTTTTTTTCACATGTGTGATGTAATAGATACCCTATATCCATCACATAAATGACTACACACACCTACCTTTCTCATAAGAATAGTTGTGAAACTCAAACCCTGCCACAATTATCAATATGTCCACTTGAAGTATTCTACTATTTTGAGATAGTATGACACTCAAACCTAGCCAAAGAAAGAAAAAGACTTAGATGAAGTTGAGTTTTGTTTTTATTGAGGGGTAAATTATTACTCAGGAATAAGTAATAGTTTTAGTATATGAGTTTGTTTGATATTCAAATTACCAGCCATTTTTTAGTATTTTGATATTATTAGATAATTTGTAATCATGGGAATGAGACATAATTAGATTGATTTCATAATATTTATGGTTTTATGGATTTTTATGAATAGTAGTAAAATCAATAGGTATTTAGATGCTTTTGGCTACTTGGTAATTTACAAATAATCGAGTAGTTTTAGTGTCTATTCATGGCCAAAAATAAACATATTTAGTCATGGTATCTTTCTAGACCCGACTCTACCACCTAGTCAGAATAATCATTCAACTATATAATATATTCTTTCTAGCTATGATATTATCATGGAATCAAATCTATACTTATCTCATAATAATTAAATGGTTATAATATTAATTTTATATCATTGTAACTAAGTATCACACTAGTAATAACTGTGGCCTTTTAACAAAGTCATGACTTTTGAGATACAGAAAGTTACAAAATAAAATCTATGCAAGCCAATGCCATGGTTATTATCAATTATTATGACTTTTAGATAGATTGTTATAGAGGGCATTTACTCCAGTATGATTATTCCTCAGGTTCATTTCTCTTATTAACAAAGTCATGACCCTTGTCCTCAAGAAAATCTTTATATACTCAAGTTAAAGTCATAAGTTTTAAAAAAGCCATGACGTTTGAGATATAAAAAGCTACAAAGTAAAAACTACTCAAGCCAAAGTCTGGGTAATTATCAATTATTGTGACTTTTAGACACAAAATATTATAGAGGGAATTTACTCTAGCATGACTATTTCTCAAGGTCATAACACTTATTCACAAGGTCGTGACTCTTGTCATCAAGCAATGCCAAAATTGTAACTTTTATTTTTGAGTAATCACTAATGTCATGACTTTTGTAGTACTGTGACCAAGTGATATATAAGAAAGGTCAAGGCTAGTGCCTTGACAATTTTATGTACATGAGAGATTATTCTTTCTGTCATGGACATCTTTAGTGTTGTGGCCATATTATCCACATGAAAAGTCATTCCTAATATTGTGATCATTTCAAGTGGCATGGTCATTTGATACACAAAAGAGATTATTCTTCACATCATGGCCTTGCTCAGCTATGTAGCTATATTATGCACAAGAGAGACAATTCTCACTACCATGATCATTCAAACACTATATCCATATCATGCACATGAAAGGAAAATCCCAAATCCATGGTCATTCCTAGCATCACAGAAACATGATGAATGAGAAAGTCCAATGTCAAAGTCATAGTCATTCTTAATATTGTAACTTTGTGTTACTAAGACAATATGCCCAAGTTACAAATAATTTTTAATAATGACTTATATTTAAAGAAATATGAATTGGAAGAATAAGAAGAATAAAAAGAATAAGAATAATAAGAAAATAATATGAATAAGAAGAATAATAATAAAAAGAAGAATAAGAAAAATAAGAAGAATAGGAAGAATAATAAGAACAAAAACAAAAACAAGAATAAAAAGAAAAAGTAGAAAGGGCACATTCCAAAGATGGGCCACTTTCCATGGTCAAAATCTCAAGCTCAAGTAATGAAGGGTAAAGTCATTATATCTTTTGAAAACCATGACTTTATAATTAAAGAAATACAAAAATATTAAAGTATAAAAGATGAAAGAGAAGGGATTTGAGATCTCTCTCCAAATCTTTTTTTCTCTATGCACTAAGATAAAGTCAAAGAACATCAAATGACCCTAAGAATGATTTTTGCACTCTCTAAGAGATACACAAGCAAGCAAGTGATACAAGATATAAGCTAAATACTAGAGTTGGAGACACAACTTTCAAACCCTGCCTCTCTAGGATAGATTTATTCAAATAAATCAAAATAAAATGAGATTAGGGTTTGTGGCCTAGATTATCAAGAGAGCTAACTTTGAGAATTTAAGTTTAACTAGACTTATTCTATTATATCTTGAGAATTTGAGTTTATATATTTTTTCTTATGTGATGTATAAATGGTTTTGGTATTCAAAACTATGTTTGATGTATATTTCACAATGAAAATTGATGGATGTGGTGATTAAATAGAATTTGAATTGGGAATTTGACTATTAGTAGGGTTTTACATATTTTTATAGTGAATTTCAATCAATAAACTATGAGATTCATTCATGTATATTATAAAAAGTATGTGATAATCATTTTAACTATGATGCATGAGATAAACCTATATATTAATACTAAAAATTTTGATATATTAATCATTGTGAGTATGACACTCACAAAGCCAAATGTGTGAATGGTTATATATTCAATCCATTTTACAAGAATTAGAAGAACTAGTTCTCAATTTAAGTGAATATTTTATAGAATGTTCTCCTAAGTATTTCACATTTATTTTAAGAGTCGCATCATCATTATGGAGGGTGGTGATAGGTAATCTATATGATACGCATGAGTGTATTATGACTCACAGGGTGATGACAATTCTTTGAGTTTTTTTACTCATATATTTTCCACCAATGAAGCATGAGGAAAGTATATATTAATCATGTGAGTATAATATTTATAAAGCTAAAATTTTAAATACTTAAATCCATGTCATTTCTTGGCCTTTATGACACATAAGGTCAAAGAATAAGAATGTAAAGATGACGTAACTATCAAATAAAATTGATGAGTTGCCTAAAATGTATGGGTTTTTGAATGACTCTCGTGCAGAAATGATTTGTTATCTCAGTGGTAAAGTACCTAAGGGGCAACTATGAGGAGAAAACTATGAGAGGACAACTACGAGGGGAACATTAATGGGATGAGCTTAATGATGATAACCACCTTGTATATTGTTAGGGCATTATGTTATTACACAATAAACCTAACCTTCATTGTATATTCAAACCCAATATAATTTGAATTATTTGAATATGTATCACATAAATTAAGTGAACAAAAAATTAGATTTAAGAGGCGTACCAAAATCCCTAATTATTTTCTTTACTAGAATTGTATTCTCTTTGTTGGTTGATTGAGCTACTAATACAATAATTATGGGATTGATATCTAGATTAAAGTTTGTTTTGCTAATTGTATGATCTATATACTTGTGGATCTTTGTTGAAAATATTCTCTTACAAACAAACTTTTGAGATATTGTTTAACTAACAAAATTGGACAACATAACAAATTTTCAAAACTAGTCATTTTTCTTAGTATTGGCTTCACTTTCATAGCCCAATAATTCATCTTTAATATCATTCTTCTCATCTTCATTGAGCTAATAATCTTCTACAAAATCCTTCCACCTAAATTTTATATTTTATAGCCTTACAATATATATTAGGTTGTCTATCAACCAACAATCTTTCTTATTATTGTCTCCATTATGCTTACTTTTATAAAGGTTAAATTTTATTTGCTCATGACTTGTGCAAGGCTTGGACTCTTCCTACTTGATATCAATTAGGGCTTGTACAATGGATAAAAATAGCCATCATAAATTCATTGAAGTGTGTTGGTCTTCCTCTATATCTAACATGACAAAATTCATAGGAAAAATAAATATGTCAACCATAACAAACACACAATAATTTCCAATAGGCACTTCATTGATCAATCAACCATTTGTAGTGAGAGAGAGGTTGGAGTGATCTCACCTAAATTGTATTTTTATACTATTTACAAAAGTATTAAAGTGACATTTGATCCTGAATTGTGTATTTTCTTTCAAAATTTGTGCTCCTTAATTATGCATAATATCATAGAACTTCCCAAAATCTTTTAACTTCATTTAAAATTTTTGTTGAATAATTATACTATATTACTTTGTCATTTTCACAATACCAAACATCTCTAACTTTTACTTACTATTCATAATATTCTTCTCAAATTATTAACTTCTAACTTATGAAAAATATTAAAAAACTTCTTTTCCTTCCTAAAAAATTGTGGAAAAAAGAAGGTTTGAGGAAAAATTGCTTTTGGCATTGCTCTTAATCATAATTTTCTATCCATTGCTTTAGATAATCTTTATTTTCTTTTTGGTATGATTTCTTCTTTTATCATAGTTGGGGAAGTTGAGCTGGGTATTTTATTCCTCGGGCATCATGGCTTTGGAAAATGTCATGTCATTGGGGGCCACAGCATATAAAAATGGAGTGGTAGGAGCAATGACTTTTGGAAAAGTCATGACATAATTAGTTCTAGCTTTCTCTATTTTAGTTTCTTATGATTGTTACTTCTCTTGGAATGTTAGATTTTCAATAACAACTCTCAAGAATGTGTAGAAATCAAACACTAAATCCACAATACCAATTCATGCACTTTAGATTTTCGCCTAGGTGGAGTTGTAACGCATTCCCCCTTAGAGTTTATGTTTATACCTTTGCTCATTAATGTATCTTAGGTTTGGGAAAAATTATGATCCCAAAACAGTAGCATTTGAGGCATTTTCCATGCCCTGTAATTCTTTTTTTTTTTTGAAAATTTTCTGTTTTGAGCTTTTATGTTTGAATGGTTGTGTAAGAATTTTAAGCCAGAGGTAGTAACTTTTAAAAATGTCATGGCTTGCCTTTTTGTTTTTGAAACACAAAGTCACAGCTTTAGGAATGAACTCTAGCTTTGCTCTCTTTCTTGCTTTAGATTACTATAACACTAGGAATGGTCGTGAGTATATATTTAGTCTCTATAACATAAAATTATGGTATCAAGGATGAGCCATGATTTTGATCTTTCTCTTACATTAGATTATTGTGGTATTAGGAATGGTCATGATTACACATTTTATCTCTATAATACTAAATCATGTCACTGAAATGGTTATGGCTTGTGTATTTCATCTCTATAAATCAAAGTAACAATACTGACAAATAGTCATAGCTTTGATCATTTCTCAAGAATAAAAAGTCATGGCTCTAGAAATGTCCACAACTCAAGTAAATGATGTTTAGAACTTCATGTATATAAAATCTACATTGCTAGAGAAGTGTCACAGCTTTTTCCTTAAACTTGGTGGCTCTATAATGAAAAAAGTTTTTGTGTGGAAAGATTGTCGTGGCTTCTAGCACTAGTGAGATACTTGGTTGTCATGATAAAAAATTAATATCATATTCATTAAAATGTTACGAGCTAGTATGACTATGACTCTAAAAAAGTTTTGCATCCGAAAAGAATATGTTACACGATGAAATAATTATCTCAATGCGGTGGTAGACTCTTACTTACTAAGATTATCATAACTATTTATGTACAGTTTTAGCCAAGAATTAATGTCAAAACTATAATATAAAATCAATGAGGTGTAACAAAGTCACAACACAAATAATCTTATGTTTTTACTTTTGCCCCTCTTTTTCTTAATAGTCCATCAAGTCTCACATTTCACCCAAAAACCACCAAATTTCATTACTATTCACCATAATCTATCAAAAATCATGAGTTAGTAAAATTATTTTATTTAAAGCTTTTTATATACAAACATATCATGAATTATTCTTTCTCTTAATACACAAACATATCAAATAACTAATATTATTTGGTATTTAGCAAACTGAACAAACTTACACACTAAAGTGATTATTAATCCCCAAAATATTACTCTCTCTATCAAAAATATAACTTTTATCCATTACAAAAATCATCGACATTATAAGCTTATAGCACCGCAATATCCATTAAAAAATAAGAAACAAATATATGTTAATAAGTAGAAGAAGTTTGGTGGTATCACTTCCATTTATGATCAAACTCTTTTAAGGGGTAATCTACTATAGAGTGCTCAAATGGTGGTATAAAAGTGGATAATCTCTCTGAATATCCATTTTTAGTTTCCACCCAATCCAATATCTACACCAAAATATCATGTAATGCTTCGTTTATTCTCCCAATAAAACTCAATGCACCTTTAGAAGATCTTATTTCAAAGTACAATTCATTCTAGGTCACATTGCATTCTCTCAATTACTCTATTCACTGGTTCTCTCAATATTATATTTCTTCTCATCACTACCATTTTTTTCTAATCTATTTCAATGGCCTCATATATTTTTCTAAATGATTCAACATTTTCCAATCACCGCGATCTCCACTCATTTCATCCATTCTTCCAAGATTTTGTAAATCTTGTCTTTGAATTTTTCTTTGGTCATGAAAAATGAACTCTATCATTTGGAGATCTACTTCTCACATTACATCTAATTTTTCCGCTTCCTCGACTATTACTATATGGAAAGATTGGATCTCACTTTTTAAACATTTCTTCCTCTTTTTAGTTTTTACCTATATATTTTCTAAAATATGAAAAATATCACCAATCATACCTTCTTGTATAGCCAAAGAAACTCAATGTGACTTCCTCTTCTTCTCATTTTCTCTCTCTTATTTTTATAGCTTCTATGTTGGCTTCAGTAAAGGATAGCCTTTTTTTTTCCTAATATTTGTTGACTCTTCCCCTTCAAGAATCATCTTCTTTGTTTTTTTTTATGTTTTCTTCAAGCCCTATTTTAATACTCGACAATATCTTGAAAGACACTTTTGGCACCATTTATTCCTATCTTAATATATTAGTACTTCTTCAACTTGGGAAAATAAGATAATCAAGGAAATGTAAATTATTAATCATCCTCTTAATAATTGATAATAGACTTATCAAGTATTTTTTACATATTAAATCTACAATTAGTCAAAAGGGAATAAAGTATAATTGTTACATCTTATGTGATGTTGAGATATGGAGTGTGAGAAACAAAAAAAAATAAGTAAATTATAATCATACCTTACTCACCTTCATGAGTTCTTCTCAAATCAAAAATCCATATGTGCTCTTTAAAGTTACTCATTATTCTTTTTTTCAATGTGTAAACATATTCGCCATTGCTTTAAGATTGATTTGTATTTTTAGAGATTTGAATGTCATGTTATCCCTAGCCTTGTTGCTTTGATCATGAGCCTTCATCAAATTATTGTGCTAAATTTTTGGGGTGTTGCTACTCAGAATTTGTGGAATCGAGAGGGAGAAATATTTAAAGATTTTAGGGGTTTTCCCCTTTGTGGCTCTTTTTAAATAACTATGTAAGGTCATGAATTTGTGTGTTATACAATTTTTTTTAAAGCCATGGTATTTGCTGATGGTCAAGGCTTTGAGTATAATTTAGTCAAAATAATAGCTATGTTAGAAATTATTTCTCATGCAAAAAAATTTAATGTTCACGGATAAACCTTTGTTAAGGTATTTACTTTATCTATAACTTATACGATGCATACCAATTTATCCATATTGTCTTTTACTTCTTTTCTCTTTGTATTTTTCATGTTGGTTAGCAATAAAATATACAAAACCACCTCAATAGTAGTTTCAATAGATCATTGGTATTGAAAACCCAACTCTTCCTTTTTTGTTTTGGCCATGATATTATGATGTATTGTAGCTCCTTCAACTTTCTTTATCTCCTCATTATTGACCATATTTATTTTATCCATATGAAGTTTTGATATAACACTTTCTTTAATTGAGCCCAAATTAGTGTCTTTGAGTCTCATTTCTAGTTTTTTGAGTCACACTTTTTTTACTTTATTTTCTTTCCTTGTCTCAATTAGCAACTTAGTGATTATATCTTTAAATTAAGATTTGAATGTTGCATAAAAATAATCAAATGTAATCTTTTCATGGCTCTTAGATATTAGATCTTTATAGCTCACTGCATTCTCATAATAAAACAAATTCAAGTCACCATTAGATATGATATAGAAATTACTACTTGGTTAGAAATAGAATTCTTCATATTGAAATATTAGGCTATGTACATTCATCTTCTATTGTTAAAGTTTTCCTCTCTTGATTTTCTCATTTTCTAGGTCCTAGTGTGTTAGCTTAGTCCTAGAGTTTTCCTATGTTGATTTGTGGCTAAAAAATAAAAAAAAATATTAAACTAAAATAAAAAAAAACTACCAAAAGACAATCAATGCAAATCAAGGTACAAAATTAAGATAATAATCAAGACTAAACCGACTAAACTGGTTATGCACGTTCATCATATTGATATATTAGATATTCAAACTTTTATAATGAGAACTATCTTTTTTTCAAGGATAGTTATGTCACCAAATGTTGACTAACTAGACTAAATAATTCCCAGAAACAACACCAAAAACTTGTTATGACATTGATTAACTTAATTTTTAGGATTAGGCAATATCTCAAAATCTTAGACAAGAGACTCTCATGCAACCATTCCCACAAGTATATGGATCGTATAAGTAGTAAAGTGAATTTTCATCCATATATTGATCACACATCAATTATGTAGGTAGTTTGATCAACCAACTATCAGTCAACTACTACACTAGTTGAAATGATAAGATATGATTTTTGGTACGAGTCTTAGATTCTAGGATTGATGCATTTCATTTTGCATGATGGCCTATTTAAATTGTATGATTATTATTATACTTTATTATAGAATGAAGGTAAGATTATTATGTAAATACTCAAGTATCCTAATGGTATACAAGGTAGTTATTAAATATTAGGCCCTTTCTAATGGTTGTCCCCTTATAGTTAACCCCTTGGTACTTTACCACTGAAATAACAAATTATCCCTACTAAACAGTCATTCACAAGTCTATTACTTATAAACAACCCATCAATTGCACTAGGCAGTAAAAGTATTCTTATTCTCCATATATGTATTCTTATTCTCCATCTTATGTATCATATACACATGAACTAGGCAGTAAAAGTATTTATACTTTTAGCTTGGTAAGTATCATACTTATACAATTAACATATACAGTCCTTAAAATCTAATCAATAGTAGTAATATGATATAAATTAACTCACAGAACTATCACCACCTTATGAGTCACCACCAATTGTGTGTGTCTCATGACTTACCTACCACTATCTATCATGATGACACATGACTCTCAAATAAAGATAAAACCCTTAGTAAAATGTTTCATAAAATGCCTACATCAACTGAAAGATAATTTTTCTAAGACATGCACAATGGGCTTATAAAAGCATTCATGCTTTCAGTTTCATAAGTATCATACTTGAATGATTAACTTATCTCAATGTCAAGTTTTGATATATATATATATATATTTATTTATCTTGCACATCATGATTAGATGAGTTAACACTTTTTTCCTAGTATTACACATAAGTATGCTTTATGACTTACCTATCGTCATCCATCATGATAGCATGCATAAACCCACCAATAGTAAAATTTTAATTTCATTTCTAAATAAATATTACAACCATCAATAACTAAACTAAAACCATTAATAACTAAACTACAACACAATCAAGTATCCATCATAAAAAATCAATTATGCCAATCCTTTATCTCAATTTAGCCTAACATTGAAGAAAAAATTCATATGAGATAATTTGAAATACATCTCATATAATTGTGGATTCCCAATGATAGACCCAAATGGTATCTCGAAATCAAACCTTAAATTCACAATACTTATTTGTGTGTCATGTATTTGTTACTAAGAGGAGTCAAAATTCATACCACCCCTAGGGTATTTGTGTGTTGCCTTATCTTTTTTTTGGTACATTTTGTCAAGCCTTAGAAATCATTCATTTTAAAATTTTAACATTTTGTGCTTTGTACTTGAATGACTAGGTAAGAAATTAAAGCCTAGATTTATGAATTTTAATAATGTCATAGTTTTGTCTTTTTATCTCTGTAACACAAAGTCATAGTTATGGCTCTAGGATTAAGCCACAACTTTGATCTCTTTTTTGGTTTAGATTTCTATAGTGCTAAGAATGTTTGCATCTATACATTCAGTCAATGTAACACAAAGTTATAGCATTGGGATAGAATCATGACTTTGGTCTCTCTCTTGTATCAAATTTTCATGCTACTAGAAATGTTCATGGCTACACATTTTATCTATATAACACTAAGTCATGGAACTGAAAATTGTCATGGCTTTTGTATTTCATATATGTAATTAATTAGTGATCAACTTACTGAACAATATTATATATTTTGGTGAATTATAATAATATGTAGATATGGAAATAGAGCTTTATTATATTAGCTTCGTGACTTTGGTATTTTGAAGAGTTTTGATTAATAGTTATGAAATCAATGACTTTGATAAGGAATTAATAATCTTACAAACTAGTGATCATAATATTTCTATTGTGTGACACATTTTCAATGGTTATGATATTATCATGGAATCATAGCCAAGTTTAGTTCAAAAAAATTTAATGGTTGCGACATTAATTCTCTACCATAATAACTAAGTACCTTACTGGTGCTTAAGGTCTTGATTAATTTGATATTTTCATTATATTATCTTTATATAGTTTAAAAATCTCAAAATAGAGTAGTAGTTTTAATAAAGAATAATGACTTTTAAGTTAACGAAAATTACATGGTCACAACTAATCATGCCAAAGTCATGAAATTTATTTAAATTCATAATTTTTAATATACTAAATAGTCATGACATTAAATGCTCAAGCTAAATACCAATGTCATGAAATCCTATCAACATCATGCCAACATTGTGTATGAAGGAATATAAGGCAATGTTGTGGCCACCCACATCATCATAATCACTTAAGAGATATGAATGGTAACTTTTGTATCACAGCCATTTACGAGTGCCACAAGACAACCACAAGCTTAGTGTCATGGCTACTTCTCAATACTAATGCCATACAAATCTTAAGAAAGACTATTTGACAATGTCTTGGTCTCTACACAATGTCATGGCTATATAATAATATCAAATGTCATCTCTACTCCATGGCTACAAATTCATGGTCATTTTACAATGTCACAACTTTGTATCATAGAGAGATTAGACCTAAATCGATGGCTTAGCCAATACCAAGACTTTGCATTATAGAAAGATCAAGATGTAGAATAGAGTTGTGACAATTTTCTAGAGTCACGGCCTAAAGTTGAAGAAATGAGAACCAAAGTTGTGACTATCTTCTAAAGGTCGTGACTTCTTACTTAGAGTATTGCAAGGTTACTTGGGTATAAAAGTAAAATATAAAAAATTTTAAAAAAATCTTTTATTTTTTCTCCTCTTTCATGCGACAAGTAAAATCACAACATTACCAAATCTTAGAGGTAAATTTTGTTTTCCTTAAGAGTTCCAAAAGTAAGCAAGAGAAAAAAAAATTATATTAATCCCTATAATTAGAGAGCATGGCTCTCAAGTCCCTTTCCTCCAAGTATAGATTCGATAATTTGTACCAAACTAACATGAGTTTAGAGTTTGTATAATTTGAGATATGTGATATAAATTAGTTTATTAATGAATGAATACATTGTTTTATTCATTTTATGCATGGATATTGATGAATAATAACAAAATATAACTTGAATTAAAATTTCAACTATTGGTAAATTTGTGTGAGAATGTCATGGTGGACAGTG
Source organism: Sapria himalayana (assembly GCA_029783825.1). Classification (NCBI taxonomy): domain Eukaryota; kingdom Viridiplantae; phylum Streptophyta; class Magnoliopsida; order Malpighiales; family Rafflesiaceae; genus Sapria; species Sapria himalayana. The sequence continues at coordinate 627,823 of JAREIK010002577.1, read as the reverse complement.
ATAATTAAATCACAAGTCTCACTCATGTACTTGATAGGAAGCAAGTGATAGTCATTTTAATCATGATACATGCGATGAACCTATATGTTGAACCCTACAATATGAATATGTTAATCATCATGAGTATGGAGTTTACAATGTCAAAATTATCAATGCTTTTACATGTCATTCTATTGTATACATCTTAGATGAACTAGCTTTCAATTGGGATAGAAAATTTATAGAATATCCTTCCAAAGGGTTTATATTTAGTGTGAGAGTCTCAACATTACCAAAGAAGATGGTGACAGGAAATCCTAGAGAATTGTGCCAAAATGTTGTAACTCACAATGTGGTAACAATCTTTGTGAGTCACTTTTACTCATATAGTTACCACTAGAGAGACTTGGGAAAAGCATATGCTAATTGTGCAAGTTTAATACTTATGAAGTAAAAAGTACAAATACTAACAAACTATGTCAATAATTAGTTTTTTATGATAATTGAGGCCTAAAAATAAGAGTGTGCATACAAAGTAATCATCAAGGGTTATCAACAAAGTTTCTAAAAGGTATGAGATTGTGAATGACTTTCAAGCAAAATGATAAATTATTATTTTAATGATAACTTAGCAAGGGGACAGCTATAAAAAGACTATCATTGAGATAGGTTCAATTATGACAACCACTTTGTATGCTATTTGGGCAATGAATCATCTCATAATACCCTAACATTCATTCTATATCCACCATAATATAAGATAAATGACTTAAATAGAATCACATATATTAAAAAAATAAATCATGAACTAGAGATTGTCTAATAATCTAAATATATATTTTAATGAAAATAGGTTGTCTCATTGTTGATTAACAAAACTACCAATATAATCTATGTGGGATTGATATCTAGATGAAAATTTATTATACTACTTATATGATCTATGTACTTGTAGATCTCAATTAATGAGACACTCTCATAAATAAAGTTTTGGGACATAAATTAACTAATAAAATTAGATAGCATAACAAAATTATAATAAGTTTTTGGTAATATTACCAGATATTATTTATTCTAATTAGTCAATGTGAGTAGATATAATTATTCTTGTAAAAGGATAATTTCTTTTTACTAGTTTAAATAGCATTAAATTTGATAAATATTCTAAGATCTAAAAGTTAAATCTTGTTAACTTGTTTGATCATGGATTGTTTTTTTTTTTGGATTTTTCTTGTATTTTTTTTCTTCTTTTCTTTCTTTCTAGCAATTCATATATAAGACTAGAATGTCTAGTAAATTTTTCGAATACAACATAAAAAATTGCCTTAAAGAGCTATGAGATGATAATGAAGCATATGGAAGTGATTTTGAGAATAGTACACTATAAGTCAGCAAGAACACCCCAAAATATAATTACAACATGACTTATTATGCTCAAAGAAATGACTTCTATTATTAACCTTATGGAACTCATTATTAACCCTGTTATTATAAAGAAGAGAATTGTGGAATTTGCTAATAAGGAATTAATGAAGAGAGGACATATTATAAATTTCAACCATCTTTAAGATCTTATTAGATGAATAAACTTGATGAATTAATAAGAAAACTAAGAAGAGACAGTACTCTTAAAGAAGATAAGATGAGACAAGAGAGAGAGAGAGAGAGAGAGAAGAAAAAGAAGAAGTTATGAATTGATTTAAGTTTAAAAAAGTGTTGTATTAGATATCCCAGTAGCTAATGCATAAATGGTTATAGTTGAAACTTCAGAAAAGGCCATTGTTTACAAAAGAATAGTAAATTTAAACTAACTACTATTCAAGATATTTTGCCCAAAGCCATTATAGTTTTTCAAAGCTGTGACTTTAGTGTTATAGAAAGAAAAAACTAATCAAAGCTAGATGAAGGCAACGATAATTTTTTAGAGTCAAGACTTAGGTGTTACAGAAGAAAAAATATCATAAATAATAAATGACAAGATTCTGGTAGTTTTTTAGAAACACAACTATTATGCTATATAATAAAGAGCATTATAGAAGATATACAAAAAAGTCATGAATTTGATATAATATCATGACTTAGAGTGTAATGACCCGTACCAAATAATATAAATTTTTAATGCATTTAACCAAGGTTGACCAACAAATAGTAGGTGTGGCCAAGTTGACTTAAACACCATTTCATAGGCATCGTCGATACAAGTTCATAGATAGGTTGAACATCAAAATCTAACTTATAGATAAAAAGTTATGTCCCTAATAAATTAAAATAACATTATTTTAGAGATTTGTATGGAACTAATTCATTTAAAATAAAAAACATAAAAATTGAGTCGGGTTTCAAAAATATGCCCAAACTAGTGCAGCCATTTTCATGCTGTTAATTTTTTAAAATCATAAGCCGGCATTGTGAATGCTAGAGATTGAAAATATTGTAAAGATCCCATTATGCTCCTCACCCCTCGTGCCTCACTCATCGCCCCTCGGCTCTCTCTCCTTTGTGGAGCTCGCTGAAGCTCTGTCGAGCTACAGCGAGCTCAAAGTGGAGCTCTATCGAGCACCACGACAGAGCTCCAGCAAGCTCCTTCGTGGAGCTCAGTCAAGCTCCAGCAAGCTCGAAGTGGAGCTCACTGGAGCTGGCCGTGGAGCTCGACGGAGCTCCTTGAGCTCCACGAATGAGCTTGCTGAAGCTCCACGAAGGAGCTCGCTGGAGCTCCTCGAGCTCTACGAGGGAGCTCCAGTGAGCTCCATGGAGCTCAAAGTGGAGATCACTGGAGCTCGATGTAGAGCTCCTCGAGCTCCACAGAGGAGCTCCCTATATGTCCTCGAGCTCGACTTGGAGCTTGAGGAGCTCTGTTGAGCACCACGAAGGAGCGAGGGGTGAGGGGCGGGGGGAGAGGGCTGAAGGGCTAAGGGTGTGGGCGAAAGGTAGGGGCGTGGGGCGAGGGATGTGGTGTGAGGGGCGTAATGGGATCCCTACAATATTTTCAATAAATAGCATTCACAATGCCGGCCAATAATTTTAAAAAATTAACAGCATCTCAATGGTTGTTGTTCACAATGCCTTTGCCACATTATTTCCAGACGCTCTAGTTTAGGCATTTTTTTGAAACCTGACTTAATTTTTAAATTTTTTAAAATTAATTAGTTCCATACAAAACTCAGTATTTTATCAATGTCCAAAGTTGTCCTCAGCATTTACCTAAAAATGACTCTATAGTCTATATAAACCTAGTTTTATATGCCAAATAGAACCATAGCCCCAAAACACTCATTTTCAGCTCTAAAATCCTAGTAAAATTCTCCAAGACTAGTGGATCCAAAGCTGGGTCGTTTCGACCCATTTTCAAGCCAATTAGGTTTTAGCCAGTTTTTTCAATTTTTCATCTATTCCAGGCCGACCCATAGCTCCCTTTCTCTATTTTTGGACCCTATCAACGCATTTTTGTTGTCTTTTGCTTCAAAATTTTCACCTTTTGAAATATAGTATGGCCACCACATATACTTTTGGACCAAGGTACGGGTACCACAGTGTTCCTTGTCTCTCGGGCTTTTCATTGATATAAAGTTTATAATTTTGAATGTCATTTATTTAGTTTTCCATTTCTAGGTCATCTAAGGTAATTATCGAAAAGATTTGGACTGAAATTAGATTTCAACTAGTCAGATTATGAAAAATTGAAGTTGGATTAGTGAAATTAAACATTTTTATGATTATATTAGAAGGTTTAATTTCATAATATTAGACTCTAGGTGAAAAGCCCCAATTTTGGGTACCAAGTCTATAGGGCACACTATGTAATTGGATCTATCGGAGTCCAATTAGATAGTTTAATAGTTCTAAAAATTATTCAAAGACATTTGAGGCATCCCAAATTCTTTGATTTAGTTATTGAAGTCTAAATGATATTTTTATTATATTACACCCACTCACGCTAAGCCTAGGGATGATCTTGTAGGGGAGCAAGACAAGGTATCTGTAGTCAATGAGTGGTTTATATGTTTTAATTATTTTGGTACATGGATTGAGGTTTAAAACTACTTTGAAAATTTATTGATTTATGAAATAGATTTTGAGATTTTTTATGATTTTAAGCATGCTAAATATATTTAAAGTTTTATTTGCTTAAAATTGGTTATGGTGAATATTTTCATTATGGTATTTCTCAATTTTGGCATGAATTAATGAATTAAAATTCATCAACATATTTGATTGAGTTGTTGAAATTAAATTCATAAATTCTTAATTTATAATATAGTATCATTAGAAAAGTATATGTGAGTAGTGATATTGAGTGGGTTGTTATAAATTGATGTATCATATAGTACCAAAGGTTGAATTCAAAATTTATATTACAGTGTACTAGGTTTTCCACGGTGTCGTGAGGTTGGTTGCATCCAATTATTATATATTATTTCTATGGTATTATGAGATTGGTTTCATCTAACATGTATATATCATCTTCACGATGTCATGAGGTTTATTTCATCCAATGATTATATATTATCTCTTATAGTGTCGTGAAGTTGGTTTGATCCAATGATTATATATTATTTTCATAGTCGTGAGATCATGTTTACCCGATAGTTTTATTATTATTATTATTATTATCATGGTACCTTTAGATATTGAAGGTCATGAGGTGGGGTATCCCATGATTTATGATAGGTATATGATATGGAATATTATTGGTTTCTAAGTAAGCTATAATTATTTCAATATTTATGGTCATTATATTTTCATGATTATTTTATGATTAATTTTTATGCTATGAATAAATCAGGTTATAATTCTCTTAATAATAATTTTGGTTAAATTTTTAAGCATGATTTTCATATTGTTGATTGGGTATAAGATTGGGTTTTGTGAAATGATTTTAAGCATGAAATCTTGTAACTGAGTGGATGTGAGGTCTTGGGAGAAGGAATTTTAAAAAATACAAACATTATTTTTCCTTATAATTTACGCCACTCATTGAGATTTATTATCTCACATTTTATTATTTTATATCTGTTCCCTAAGTCCAGGTATTTCGTAGAGACCCATCTCATGTCAACTTCTACTTCACTCTTTCTGCAACAATTGTAGTATTCTATCTAATCTATTTGTCTTTATTTTATTAGACTTTATTATTTCCATTAGTACCTCTAAATTCACAGATACTCTCAGAATACTTTGATCTTAGTATTGAACTCATATGAGTCTTTATTATGTATGTTTGTGATTTTGGCTTGTAATAAGATAGGTCAATTATGGATTTGAGCTATTGTGGTCTTTTTTTTAATGCACATGTTTACTTTCTTTCTTAAAGTTTGGTTCAATTGGATATTCCCTAGGGATTGTACAATGGGACTTCACCAAATAAGACCACCTGGAATTCCTGGGAGGGTATCTAGGTCAGATCTTGTCAGCTTGGTATCAAAGGTCTGGGTTTTTAAATTTCTTGGGGTTGTACATTGCTATGCAACTCATCTAGTATTTTTTTTCATTCCAAACATATCCATGAAATTGATTTCATTTTATTTATTCTTGGAAAGGTTCTTCTTTCTGATGGCCCACAAAGGTAGACATAGGTCCCAACAAGATTTGTTGGAAAGTTTAGTTGTGTCTGCTTACGAGGAGAATCTTGTCAAGCATCTGGTTCGATCACTTGAGAGTAGTAGGTTTACTAGTGTTACTCTTTATCAGGCGCAGAGACTTGGAGCAGTGGGTTTTGATGGCTCCACATATCTCATGGTGGCTTTATCCTGGCTAGATGACATAGAGAAGATTTTGGACGAAGGTATGCAGTGTCCGGATCATGATAGAGTTAGGATAGCTAGTTTTCTGCTAGGGGTAGTGAAAGGAAGTGGTGGGCATATGAGAGGACTAGGAGACATCACACTTTGGTATGGTTCAAGACTCCTTTTCACACTGATTTTTTCCTCCAGCCTTTGTCGAGACTAAAAGGCTAGAGTTTGAGATGCTCACTCAGAGTAGTATGACAGTTTTTGAGTACGAGCTTAGGTTTAAAGAGCTTTTAGATTTTTATCCCAATTTGGTTGCGAATGAGTTCATTAAAAAGAGGAAGTTTCTCAATGGATTAAATGAGCCGAAGATTTGAGCCTCTCAGATTCTGATCATCCCATATATCAATCGATGAGAGATGCTGATATAGAGGTGGAAAGACAGATCCTTATATACCAGACTAAGCATTAATCAGATGATGAATTATCTTTGGGGAGCCCCAGTCAGGGATCATCTAAGAAGGGTAGTTTTTGATTTTGGATCTTCAGGCAGCAGACGATCCAATGGGAACAAACGTGGTGCCAATAGTTTCAGAGAGGTGAACATACACATGGTTCTAGATTTCGATCAGTGAGTAGTGGCAATAGTCATTTTCAGATATCTATAGGCCGAGGTGGTTCCCATTCAACTTGTGGCATTTTGAGCAAGATTCATGATGGATCATGCCATTGAGATAATGTATGTTTTCAATGCAGGTAGATAGGACATTTTAGGAGGGATGTCTTTTGGACTCACCAATGCCCCAGTAGCTATCATGGATTTGATGAATCAGGACTTCTATCCATACTTATATTAGTTTATCATTTTCTTCATCGATGATATCTTAGTTTACTCGAGAAGTGAGTTGGAGCATGAGAGACATTTGAATTTGTTGTTGCAGGCTATAAGGTAGCACCAATTGTATGCTAAGTTCAACAAATATGAGTTTTGGTTGATCCAAGTGGGATTTCTCGAACATGTGATTTTTACTGATAGAATTTATGTGGATTTTCAAAAAGTAGAAGCAATGGAAAATTGGGAGCAATAAGACCGCTTTATTAGTTTATTAGGAAAGAAGTTAAGTTGGAGTGGACTAATATGTGTGAGAAAAGCTTCCAAACACTAAATGAAAAGTTGACATCAGCTCCTGTTTTTACATTGCCAGAGGGCAATGAGTTTGAAGAAACACGAGACATGGAGGCATTACGTGTATGGAGCGACTTCTTAGATATTTATCAACCAAAAGAGCCTCAAATATTTATTTACAGCGATGCTTCACGTCAAGGTTTAGGTTGCGTGTTGATGCAACATAAGTGAGTCATGGCATATGCTTCCAGACAATTGAAGAAACACGAGCTGAATTATCCTATTCATGACTTTGAACTTGTTGCGGTAATTTTTGCATTAAAGACCTGGAGGCATTACGTGTATGGAGCAACTTATTAGATATTTATCAACCAAAAGAGCCTTAAATATTTATTTACACAGGAGGAGTTAGACTTAAGGCAAAAGAGTTGGATGAAATTTCTCAAGAATTATGATTACACTATCGACTACTATCCAGGTAAAGAAAATGTAGTGGCAGATGCCTTGAGCAAGAAGTCTACATGATCTTTGACTTATATGTAGACAATACAACTTTCATTGATGGTCGAGCTGTGAGAGTTAGGTGTTGAGTTGATGATGCATGCTTCAAGAGCACTTTTTGCTAGTTTCCAACTACGACCGATACTTGTAGATTAAATTCTCAATGCACAACTAGAAGATCCCTATTTTATGAGCATGAGAAAGAAAGTCGAGGAAGGGGAACAATCAGATTTTGCTATTAAAAAGGCAAATATTGGAGGAAAATCATAGGTCTGCTTATTCTATGTATCCCGATAGTACCAAGATGTATCATACACTGAAGAATATTTATTGGTGGTCAGAGATGAAAAGAGAAGTTGTCGAGTATGTATCCAAGTGCTTCATCTGTCAACAAGTGAAAGCAGAGAGATAAGAACCTTTTATACTTTTTTAGCCCTTACCCATCCCATAATGAAAATATAAGCGCATTATAATGGATTTTGATTTCAAACTTTCTTCCACAGTTCAAAAACATGATGGCATTTGGGTAGTAGTTGGTCGACTCACCAAGATAACGCATTTCCTACCTATTCAAGAGAAGTTTTCTCTTAAAAAGCTAGTGGAACTCTTCGTTAATCATATAGTGAGTTTTCATTGGGTGCCAGTGTTGATCATTTATGATAGAGATCAATGATTCACTTTGAGGTTTTGGAAGAGATTGATGAAAGAACTAGGTGTAAAGTTAAATTTGAGTACCTCTTTTTACCCTCAGACTAATGGAAAATCTGAGAGGACTATTAATACCTTAGATGATATGTTGAGGTCATGCATACTATAATTCAAAGAACATTGGAATGAATATATATATTTGGCAAAGTTCACTTATAACAACAGCTATCACTCAAGCATTGATATGTCACCTTATGAGGTATTGTTTGGGAAACAATGTCTCACTCCATTATTTTGGAATGAGACTGGCGAAAAGAAATTACTAGGTCCTGAGATTGTACAAATGACAGTGGACAAGGTTAATGGTATACATGCCCAGTTTAAAGCAGCTTAGGATAGGTAAAAAAGCTATGCAGACAAGCATAGAAAGAATCTTGAGTTTGAGGTTAAAGATTAAGTATTCTTAAAGCTCTCTCCTTGGAAAGGTATAGTATACTTTGGGAAGTGAGGGAAGCTAAGTTCTCATTACATTGAACCTTTTGAGATTGTTGAAAGGATAGGTCCAGTGGCTTATAGGTTAGACTCATCGGATGAGCTTTCTTGAGTCTAAAATATTTTCCACGTCTCCATGCTATGCAAGAATATCTCAGATCCCTCACATGTGTTGGAGACACCAGAGATTGAGCTAATGGATGACTTATCCTATGAGGAACAACAAGTACAGATTCTGGGTAGAGAAGAGAAGGAGTTTCACAACAAGACAATATCCTTAGTTAATATTTTTTGGAGAAACCACCTAGTCGAGGAGGTGACTTGATAGAGGGAGGACCAAATGCGAAGCCAGTACCCTCATCTCTTCCATGACATAAGTATAAATTTCATGGATGAAAATTTTTTTTAAAGGGGGTAGGCTGTAACAACTCATACTAAATAATATAAGTTTTTAATATATTTGTCCAAGTTTATCCAATTATCAATAGGTGGGGCAAATTAACCTTTTTCAAGATGAATAATTTTAGATTGAATAAGAGAGTATTTCATAGGCCTCATTGATACAAGTTCATAGATGAGTTGAACTTCAAAATCTAACTAACAGATAAAAAGTTATGGCCCTGGGAAATTCAAACAATAGTATTTTATCATTGTCCAAGGATGTTCACAGTTTTTACCTGAAAATGACCTTGGGCTCTATATGAACCTAGTTTTATGTGCCAAATAGAACCTTGGCCCCAAAACACTCATTTTTAGTTCCAAAACCCTAGAAAAATTTTTTGAGACCCATGGATCCCGAATTGGGTTATTTTGACTCATTTTTAGGTCAATTAGGTTTTAGCCAGATTTTATCATTTTTCAACCATTCCAAAGCCGATCCATAACTTCATCTTCCTATTTTTGGACCCTCTGAACTCATTTTTGTTGTTTTTTTTTCTTTAGATTCCCCACCATTTAAAAGATACGATGGAAACAAGTTTTGTAGAGGGTTGGATCAAGTTTTTCGGCCACCACAACAACATTTAGACCAAGGTAAGGGTAATGTGGTGTTCATTGTCTCTTGGGCTTTCCGTTGTTATAAAGTTTGTGAATTTTGGATGTCATTTAATTAGTTTTCCATTTTTAGGTCATTTAGGATATTTACCAAAAGGGTTTAGACTAAATTTTGATACCAACTAGTTAAATTAGGCAAAATTGATGTTGGATTAGTGAAATTAGACATTTTTTTTATTTATTGAAAGGTTTAATTTCTAAAGATTAGCCTCTAGGTGAAAAGTCCCAATTTTGGATACCGGGTTTATAGGGCATACTGTATAATTGGACTTGTCATAGTCTAATTTAGATATTTTCATATTTCTAAAAATTATACTAAGATATTTGGGGCATCCCAATATATTTGGTTTAGTTATCAAAGTCTAAATGATATTTTTATTATATTACAAGCACTCATGCTGAGTTTGGAGATGATTCTGTAGGGGAGCAAGACTGAGCATCTGTGGTCTGTGAGTGATTTATATGTTTTAAATATTTTGGTACATGAATTGAGGTTTTAAACAACTTTGAAAATTCATTGATTTATAAAATGGAATTTAAGATTTTTTTTTATGATTTTAAGCATGTTTAATATTTTTAAAGTTTTAGGTGCTTAAAATCGGTTATGATGAATATATTCATTATTATATTTCTTAATTTCGGCATGAATTTATGAATTGAAATTCATCAATATATTTGATTTAGTTGTTGAAATTAAATTCATAATTTCTTAATTTATAATATAGTTTCGTTGGAAAAGTAAATAAAATAAGGATATTGTGTGGGTTGTTATAAATTGATGTACCATATAGTACCAAAGATTCGATTCAATATTTATATTATAGTGCACTGGGTTTGCCATGGTGCAGTAAGGTTAGTTTCATATAACGGCTGTATATTATTTCCATGCTGTCGCGAGGTGGGTTTCATCCAACAGTTATATATTATTTCCATGGTGTCATGAGGTTAGTTTCATCTAATGGTTATATATTATTTCTATAGTCACGAGGTTAGGTTTACCTGATGATTTATTATTATTATTATTACCATGACACCTTTTGATGTTGAAGGTCATGAGGTGGGGTATCCCACGATTTATGATGGGTATATGATATGGCACATTGTTAGTTTCTGAGTAAGCTATAACCATTTAAATATTTATAGTTATTATATTTTCATGATTATTTTATGCTTAATTTTTATGTTATGAATAAATTTAGGTTATAATTTTCTTAATAATAATTTTAGTTAAATTTTTTAGCATGATTTTCATATTATTGATTTTGGGTATAATTTTGGGTTTTGTGAAATAATTTAAAATAGGAATCTTTACAAATGAGTGGAATTGAGGTCTTGGGAGAAAAAATTTTCGAAAATACAAACATTATTTTTCCTTATAATTTATGTCACTCACTAGGATTTATTATCTCACGTTTTATTATTTTAAATATGTTCCCTAGGTTCAGGCATTTTTCGTAGAGACTTATCTCATGTCAGCTTCTACATCACTCTTTCTGTTATAATAGTATTATTCTATCTTATCTATATGTCTTTATTTTATTGAACTTATTTATTTTCATTTGTACCTCTAAATTCGAAAACACTCTAATAATGTTATTATCTTAGTATCGAACTTATATGAGTCTTTATTATGTATGTTTGTGGTTATGGCCTACAAGTCAGTTCTAGATTTGAATTGTTGTGATCTTTTTTTTTATGCTTGTGTTTACTTTCTTTCTTAAAGTGTGATTCCATTGAATATTCCCTAGGGTTGTACAGTGAGACTTCACTATGCAAGACCACCCGAGGAATCCTGGGAGGGTATCTGGGTCAGCTCCTATCATGGAAGGCACTTTCCATAAAACGACAACTTTTTATTTGTAGAGGAAAAATAAATTTACTGAGGCACAACCATCAATTACTAGGTCATGACTATAAATACATAACCCTTGAATCTCTTTCACAAAATGCTCTAATTTCTTATAAATGCCATGATGATCCATCATAAATCATCATTACTTGTTGATTCAATAATGGAAGAAAGAAGATTGTCAAAAAAAATATCACAAAGATGAGTCATAAGAAGAATGGAAAGAGATAGGAACCTAGCACCATAGAGATGCTTCCTATAGTCATAGTGCCTAAGGTAACTTTATGTTGTAGAAATTGGGTAGAGATTAATGAATTATATACTTTGAAAAAAGGGGTTTATAGGAGAGAGGGGATTTAGTGAATTCATTCCTCCCATATCTCATTGCCCAATCCAATATTTTTCAACGAAAAGGAGAGGACATGAATAACATCTATCCTAGTGAAGAAGAATTTCATGGGCAAATGAGGTTTTGGAAAAATTATCTAACCTTTTTTATTTATAATTAAGAAGTTAAATTAGAAGAATTTTTGTTGATATATGAAAAGGAGTAATATGATTATCATGAGTGAGTTCTATTCCAATATTGAAGATATGCAAGAGAAAAATACTATGTAGGTGGAGTTTCGATATGTTTTGGTAGGAATTTCATCAATGAAGTTTTGGGATTGAAAGATATTTTGGATAGTGTAGCCTTCAAAATCTTAATAACTCAAACCAACTAAAAACCAATCATCAAAACTTTGACTAATTTTAAGGGAAATAGAGAAAATCAATCAGGAGATTCTATGGACTTTTTTTTAGGGTAGAGGTGAATGAGGAAAGAAAGGTTTGATGCTATTTTTTATGTTATGTATTGCAACCCACTCTACACCTCTCTTCCATTAATTAAGACAGGAAAATCTTGCTATTTTCTCTAGTGGGAGATGATAAAATAAACAATAGCAAAATTTTAGAGAAATCTATCCTCAATTTTCTAAGAAAAATAATTTTTAGGTCATATAGTTCGCTCCTCCCACATTATTATGTTATGTCATACTGAAGAAATCATGGTATTTGAGATAGAAATGATTTTTATCAAAAAATATCCCCCATGATATTGGTTAGTATGAAAAAGGATTTAAAGGAGATAGAAAGAAGAAGTTGATTCTTGAAGGGAAAGAACTAACTGATGTGAGACAAACTATCATCTTTACCTGAAGATGATATCGAAGGAAAAGGCAGATTAAGAAAGAATTTAGAAGAAGAATCACCCATAAAATATTTTCATAAAAGGATAGAAGGGAAGGAGACATGAAATAAATCATTGCACTATTGAAGAATATAAAGTTAGAGGTTGATCAAAGGTAAATCCAATTATGAAGAAGTTGTTGAGAATGCACAAATTATTTGTGGCAGAATTGTAAAATAGAGAAAACCAATAGAAAGAGTATATGAAAAAAAGAAAGATAAAGACAAGGAAAAAGCCTAGCAACATGATGTATTATAGAAAATACATCTTAACAAAAAAAAGAACCTATTTGTGTATACCCAATAAAAGTTTGAAGATAGAGTAATAAAGATCTTGGAGGACACTATGAAAAGATTAGAAACTAAAATGATGTAAATTGTGAAAGCCTTTAGAATATTATACTAATCCATATCAAAGAAATGATAATGAATGATAAAGACTATAAACCAAGAGAAAGAAGCTTGTGAATTTTAGAGAGAAAGTATGGATAGATATAAACTAGAGATAATAAATTTTTCATAGGAGTCTTTTGAGGATGCCCCCAACTCAATTGAGAAGAGATGAGATAGGTTATCTGCATGATTTCAAGGATGACTGGATGGAAAATGAGTAATAAGAGAGATATGAGGAAGCCCTCTAGAATGAGTGCAATATAAAAGAATGAGAAATCTACTGACCTTCATTTCCTTATTGATGCATTGTGTGATTTCCATTGATTATGTCTTCCTTATACTATTCTAGATAGAACCATTGGAAGATAGGAAGATTCTTTACCCGAGGATGAGAAAATATTTAAATGCATGAGTTTATTTAGTACTCAAAGTATCAAGTTTTAGTGAGTGATTTTGGTTTTTTCACGATGTGTTTGTACAAGAAATGTGCTTTAATAACAAGTATTTTATGAAATTATATTTTTGATGAATTTTAATGAGTAGTAGTAAAATCAACTAAAAATTGGCTAAAATTAATTAACTTGGTAGAAAGCAAAAGTAGAGGAAAGATTAGCAAGAAAAAAAACATAACATTTGCAATATCATAATATTTTCAATATCATAACATTTTCAATATCATAACATTTATACACTAGCATGAGCTTATGGAGAAGTTGTGATTATCTTTCTTGGTCACGACTTAATAAATAAGTCATGAACTTTATTGCACATCACTACTCTACTATCTGGTTGACATATTTTTTTTATTATGAAATATATTTTTTAAAGTTGTGATATTATTTTTGGAGTCATCACTACATTTGTTCCAAACATGATTTTTGACCACAATATTATTTTTATGTCATGGCAACAAAGTGCTAATTCTAAACATAAAGACATGATATTTATCAACATTATGGCATATTCACTATTAAACCAAGATCATATAACACAAGGTGATTTTATGTCATGATATTATTTTCAACCATAATTTTTTATTTTAGAGATTAATTCTTCAAGTCATAACATTATTTTTCATTGTGACATTGTGCTCTAGAAAAAAAATTATTAACCTATGAGCTTTTTTAGTGTCATGACCTTATTTTTATGCATCCATACAATATCATAATATTGCTCATGACATTATGCTCATGATATCCCACAACATTGTGCTCCATGGAGAAATTTACTGAGTTGCTACCATTTTTAGTGTCGTGAACTTATTATTATGCATCCATTTGAAGTCATGGTTTTGCTTGAAACATCATGCGACATTACTTGTGACATCCTATGACATGATGATCTAGATGAGGTTCAAAGTTTATTTAAGGTAACAACTTTGAATTTATTAAGTCGCTATAATGCATGACATGATGATCTAAATGTGGACTTAAAAAATTAAGGAGAAAATAGGGAGTGAAAAAACATGATGAAATCCAACACCACCCCAAGCAGCACCACCAACCTTGATTAGGAATGCCTGATTCAATGATATGATCTTTCAATATTCTCATGTACAATTTTCCTCAAAGCAAGACTAATTAGGAATCTAGGGTTATTTATATAAATACATATGATGAACATATTTTTATCATGAATAATTATGTATTGCTATACTTTGAATGCTGATAAGTATCAATATTTGTTACAACATAGATTTAGAGTTTTACCATCCAATAGATGTGGCTATGGTGGATGATGATACATAAGCTAAGAAATACACACATACACATACATGAGGTCAGTATCAATAAAATGTGTCAACCCTCCAATTTCTTTCCAATGTGATGAATCTATATTTGAAAACACTAGATTTATGTAAGTTTAATTGATGTAAGTATGATACTTATGAAACCAAAAGTACAACTATATTTATGACTATTCCATTGAATAACTTCTAGAAGGACTAGCCCTCAAATGAAGTGGGAGTTATTTATAATGTCTAACCTATAATTTCACTTATTCTTGAGATTCGTGTGTTGGCTGTGATAGTCGATAATATAAGTCACATGCATATACAAGGGGATGTGTTTCATAAGATGGTGATAGTCATGAGATCATATTTCTCTTGTCTGACTTTTATAAATAGAATTGATAAGGAGATGAATATTAATTGATAAGAGTATGATACTAATGAAACTAAAAGCCCAAATATAATTAGTACCACATATTTGCATGTCTTGATGAAAAAAATGTCGAAGAATAGTGATGCATAGTCAAAGTAATCATCAATAACAATTGGCATATTTCTTGAAAGGTATATGAATTTGGAAGATTAATAGATAGGTAGAAGTGGAGCCTTGGCATACGTGATAGGTATACCAAAGGTACAACCACAAAAGGACCATCCATAATAGTGATTACATGTGGATGAGAACCTCTTGAATGCTAACAAAGTATGACAAAACTCACATAGTTCTACCCTTCTTCCAACAAATTGGTGTGACATCCATAAGACTATAACAAAAGCAAGAATTTCATCATATACAACAAAAGTAATCAATCCTAGAGTCTATGTATATGTGCAAAATAAAAGTATATCTTCACACCATAAGTAGTTGTTAATTCACTATATGTTGGTCTAACTACCATAACAATCTATGTGGAATCGATATCTAGACTTATGTTTACTTTATTATTTATATAACTCATATACTTGTAAATTTCTATTGTGCATAAATACTCATCCAATGAACTTTTAGTGTTGTGCTATGAAAAGTAAGTTTTTGACATTTTAACGATATCACAACACTTACTAATGCAAATTACACTAATTGGAGTCATGTAATGTTAATAGCACTATTAGATTAGGGAATACCAAATTAAAATTTTTCATTGGATAGAATCAAGATAGTGATGCCAATTTGTTTGATTCACGAATTCAAATTATAATATTTTTATATCTTCAATCTTGAAATTGGTTTTGAAAGAAATTTCTTCCAATATTATTCTTGTTACTTTTTCTCGTGAGATTTGATTAGATCTTATGAATTAGTTTCAAAAGATGATTGGACATAGAAAATTTTAGCTTAAATGTGAATTGATGAAATTGCATCAAGAAGATAATTATGTTAGCAATTACTTCATAATGTTGGAGACTATATGTGATGAGTTGAGCAATTAATTGACAAATTATTCTTGTGAAAAGTGCTCTTGTTGTGGAATTAAAAATATTAATGATAATCACCAAATGAAGTATGTAATATCCTTGTTGTTAAAACTGATATGCCAAGTCTAACGGATCTAGTTCTCAAAATTTTCAGAATTCTAATTCTAATGATTGCAAGAATTAGAAAAGAGACACACCTTATGGTACAAGTTTCAAGATTCTTGGAAATAATGTGGATTGTTGCTACAAGATCTATAGACATCCTTCTGGTAATAAATTCATATGAAACAATAATCTTTATATTATTACACATTAGCTCTCTACTTATAATGATACACCAAATTAGTCCAATTATTTTGTAAGCTTTGTTCACAATATGAACCAATCAATATCAACAACTAATGTCCATGCCTTATACACATTTGAGTAGCCTAGGAAAGGTCCCCAATACTCATGATCATTCACAAACCAACTATCGAACATGCACTTGCTTCTCCATGTTCTTGAATCCTTTATTTTCATTCAAGTATTTCTAGATTGTCAACTTGGGAACTACTCAACATCCCATTCATCACACAACTATTAGTTTTTCAAATCATTCTCGAATTTTGGTCTACTTTGATGGTGATATTGAATTGCATTCCGACCATGAGTTTAATTATGCATTGTTTCTTCCTCAATTAAATTCACCTTGATCTCATTTAGTATTTTATTAATTAGATCCAGCCTTATTGTGAGATTTTTTTTGGGTTAATATATTAACCATGATTATCAACCAATAAGATGATTGGTAAATGTGACTATTCGATATGCCAACTAATCTTTATGTAATACAAAGTCAAGGCATTGAGAAGTGTCCATGACTTTTGTATTTTGTATTTATAACACAAAGTCATGGCTTAATGAATGGTTTGTAGTTTTAGTATTTCTTAGGCATTAAATGGAAATGCTGCTCAAAATGGCAGTGACTTCAGCTTTGTTCTTTGTTATGCCTCAAATAGCTATGGCACTAAGAATATAGCCACCACTCCAGCCTTGGTCTTTCGTGTGGATTAAATAGTCATGGCTTAGCCTTTGGTCTTTCTTATGAAACAAATAGTCACGATGATGGAAATAGCCATGGCTTCAACCTTTGTCTTTCTTTGGAATCATATCGCCACTATGGTGGGAAGTGAACATGACTTTAGCAATTAGCTCGTACATTCAAGGCTCAGCTTTGCCTTAGCTAGAGGGCAAGAGTGTAGCCTTGGAAGTTATCATGCTTGAGTAATACACTATGTAATATTATATGTCCAAACGTCATGGCTTTGGATAAATATCATGATTTTTTTGAGTGCTTTAGCTCTATAATTTTTTATATCGTGAAAGTTATGGCTTTGAGAAAAAATCATGACTTTGACTTGAGAAAATAAAGTCTTAGTAAAGAGTATTTCATGGAACTGAGAAATGATCATGACTTTTAGTACCAGTAGGGTACTTAATTATTGTGATGTGAAATTAATGTTATATCATTTAAATTATTAAAGATATGGCAATGACTCCAGAAAAATATCCTAGTCAAAAAGAAAGTATTGCACATTTAAAGGATTATACTAATGAGATGCTAGAGTAATGATGTACAAAGATTTCCATGACTATTTATATATACTTTTAGCCAAGAATAGATATCAAAACCAAACCACATCAATGAGCCCACACATAACCAGGTTATAATTCTCACCAAAAATATATAATTTCATGATTATTTATCAAAATCTACCAAAACTCAAAGGTCATGAAATTGATTCATTTATATCCTATTTACATGCTTACATATCATCTCATATTACTCCAAATACACTTTAATATTTTGTATATTATATACAAACAAACTCGTGAACTAAAATTATTGCTTATCCCTAAGTAATAACTTTCTCCTCAATAAAAAAAATATCATCATCATTATAAATAACATATTTTTTTAAGACTAGGTTTGATTGTATAGTATCTCAAGATAGTGAAGAAACTTATTTTTTTATTGACAGTCATGATAGGTTTTGAGTTCTATGACTTTATCTATGGGTAAATCAGGTGTGTACAATGATTCATGTGATGAGTTGATGGTATTTATTAAATAACATATTCAAAAAAAAATTTCTAGGTTGCCTTTCAAGAAATACTATGTTTAATATCCATAGCTAGACCATGAGTAGTTTTTCACCTCCATCAATGATCATTGTAGTCCATGCAAGCTTTTCAGTATGTGTTTTTACTCTTTCTTTCTTGTTTCTTCTTTTTGTTGTACATCATTGGCAACTCCTTAGGGCCTTCCCTCATTGGATCCCATGACTTTGAGAAATGTTGCAACCTGTTGGGCAATCGCGCTTCCACGGGTAGTGAGATTAAGAACAGAAACAACAGAAAACACAGAAAAACAAGCAATATATATATCCCAATCCAACAGCATCCACGACAGAATCAAAAAACATGAGAAATCAACACAGGAAATAACGTGGTTCGCTAGTCGCTCAGTACGACTAGCTATCTCTACCAGAAAATACTTATGCGTTACAGATTAAAACCAAGAATAAGAACGTCTTACAGTATGCAGCATTCGGTAGTCACGAAATCGCACAGAGAGAAGAAGAGAGAATGATGAACAGTTCAACCGGGTCAAAAACAGCCGCCCGAAAAAAAAATACAAATCGTTTTTAAATGAAAAATAAACATCTGATTCATTTAACCGAAGCAGGTCGGATCATGGAGCGGGACCTCCGTTATTGTGCCACTGCTGCATCCCCGAGTTTTTAATATTTCCTTTCCTGCACTTACATGAAAATATTAAAACAGATTATTAAGTAAAAAACAAATTACATATACAGCACAACCTTTTCTTTTATTCTAGCATGATCCTTTTTTTATGTATCCTTAAAGTCATGGCATTGAGCATAGTTGTGGCTTTATATTTAAGCTTCTCTTGACTCATTTCTTTTTATAATAACAAAGTCATGGTATTGTGCATGACCATGACTTGGTCAATGATCCCCTGATGGGTAGTTTTTTTTTTATAATACCAAAGTCACAATGATATGCTCATCCATGACTTTGTCATTGAACTAAATAGGAAATTTCTACAATACTCATTCACATTCATCACTTTCACAACTCTAAAGTGTCATCTTTTTCATCTTCATTAGTTTTGCAACTCCAAATTTATTCTTCCATTATAGCTCCCTTATCTTCATCACTTACATAAATTTAAAACTATTCTTTTGTGTCATCTTCCTTATCTTTATCTAGATAGTAGTCCTATGCTTCCATTGAAATTGACTTTTTTTGCATTGTTAATATAAGAGATTATCTAATCCAACACCCTATCTCAACATCTTATGGAATCCATAAGCCTTTATAAAGATTAACCTTTACTTGCTTCTTGACAACATGGAAGGCAAACTTCATCTCCTTTACCTCGATAAAAAATTATCCAATGGCTAAAAATAGTTATCCTAAGATCTATGGTGCATAATTATCTTTTTCTATATCTAATATAACAAAATATGCTAAAAAATGAAAATATCTATATTAACCAAAATATCTTTGATAATGTCATCTAAGCACTTAATTGTTCGAGTGACCATGTAGAGAGAGAGAGAGAGACGTAGGAGTAATTTTTTTAAAACTCAACATTCACATAATTGACAAGGGCATCAAGTTAATACTTGATCCCAAGTCATATAATACATTAAGAAATTTGTGATCCCCCATTATATAAGTAAGGTATAATAAAACTTTTGAAATCTTTTAATTTGCTTGGAAGTGTTGTTGAAATTTTTTGAACTATTTTTCTTAATCATATTCATGATCTCATGTGTCAATGATATTTTCTTACTACTTATGACATCATTCATAAATTTCAAATGGTATATTTACTTATAGTTTTCTAAAAAAATTTAAGGAATTTTTCAAATTGATCATCTAATTTCCTTTTCATAAAATATTGTGGAAATAGAAAAACCATCAAAAACTTATTTCTAGCTTCTTTTTGATTCACCTCTTTTGCTACATAGCCTTAGATAACCTTCAATTGCACTTCTATTTCTTCACTTCCCTTATTCATGGTTGGGGAAAAAAAGTTAGGATTGTATTACCACTAGAATCACGACATTGTAAGGTGTCATGGCACTGTAGTTTTCACCAAGAAAAAAAATTATGGTGGGACCCATAACTTTGGGGAATGTCATTACATTATTAGTTTCAGAATTTCTAGATTCATTTTGCTTCATTTGTTACCCCTCTTGCTATTTTCTACTTCGAAGTAATAATGATAGGCATATCTTTAGGTTTGTTGTAGTATGACTTGATAATTCATTAATTATTTTTCTTCTTAATGATAATGTCAATTTTTCAATTTGATTCTTTATATTTCTTATTATCAAACTCATAAAATCTTCTCTAGCTTTAAGCTTCTCCATCTGAATATCTTAGTGATTATTTCTTTTTTTTCAATTCTCTTAAAATGGTATTCATGCTCTCCTCTTTCATTGACTTTCTTTCTCTTCTAAATGGTTAAAAATTTGAACTCTTACCTTTTTTTTATTGTAGTTCACTAAATTATTTCTAAAGATTCTTAGAGCTTACCGAACATTCTATACTCCACTAACATAACTTCTCCCTCGAAGTTTTTGTGATTTATCATGTTTAGTTGGTAATGCTTCATGAAATTATTATTGGGTCAAAATACATATCATTGGCTTTGTAATCCATTGACATTTGATAAATAAGATCTAGATTCACCACTTTAAGTTATTGCAAAATAGTAACTTCACCTGATCCTATTCTCTTATCCTTTTGGGTTTCAATCTTCCTAAGAAAATCATTTATGTTTACTTCAATTGTGGTGAACCAATTCAACTCTAATACTCCAACATATCTTCTCTCAAAGGAATGATTAGTTATAGTTTGGTAGTGGTTCTTTGCTAACTCCTCAAATAAATAGTGCATCTCCTCTAGTGATTTATTCATAAATGAACTACCAATAACTACATCAATTTTACACCTCATCAAATAATTTAGCTTATTATAGAAAGTTTGGGTTTGAAATCATAACTCAAACTCATGTTAAGGGCACCTCTTTAAATATTTTTGAAATGGTCTCAAGCATCATATAAAGTTTTATACTCATCATATTGAAACTAGTTTATCTTTCTCAATAATTTTGAAGTGATTTGAGGTATGAACAACTTAGTGAGAAAGGCTCTCACAAGTTCATCCCAACTCTCTATGGAGCTATGAGATAAGTATTGAAACTAACTACATGCCTTATCTTAATGTGAATGTGAATAGACATGACCTGATTGTTTTGGGGCTAACTTCATGTATCTTTATCACATCACACAAATTCAAAAACATCATATATGCCCATTACTATAACTAAAAAACTTAGCTTCAACTCAAAATAATTTACTCCACTTCATTTGAATATCTAAATAACTATCTATTATTATTGGCCACCAATAATCTCTCAAAGTATGATGGTGTGAGTGCTGTTGAATAATTATCTATTATTATTCCCTTCATAAGATCTTTTTTAGCTTTCTATTTTGAAGCAACTCTCTTAATTCTTTCTATTTTTGTGTTTATAGAAATTTAGCTCAGTCTATAATTTCTGCTCATAAAAAGTGTGTTGAAAAAAAAAACATATAAGAAAATGCAAGATATAAAATTCCACAATTCAAGCAATATAACAAAATAAGCTATTGTATCTGAGATATTATTTTTAAGTATCACCATCAAAACTATTACAAAAATAATTATTCTTTCTTGATGATAATTACATAAACTCACATTGATTAACTAAACTAAAAAAATCTCTATTAATGGCACCAAAAAGTTGTTGTAACATTATTACAGTGCCTAATTTTTATTGGTTAGATAATATCAAAAAATCTTTTTGGTGATGATATATCATCAATAAATATCAACAAGTACAGGGCCTATATAAGTAATAAAGATGACTTCACCCATATATCAATCAAACAAATATTATATTAGCAGTTCGATTTACTAACAATAAGACAATATAATTCTAGATAAAAAGATAATTAAAAAATTTGGTATGACTTTTAGATCACAAGGTTTGTCTACTTGATTTCTTATGATGTATATTCAAATAATTCAACTTTTTTTAGGGATAGATAACTAATGAATGTTAGATAATTGTTAGAATATATATTTGACCTAATGGCATATAAGATAGTTATCATCATTGAACCCATTATAATGATGGTCCCCTTGTGGATGTTTCAATGAGGCTTTATCACCAAGATGATAATTCATCATTGCATAAAAGTCATTCACAAGATAATTACCTTTGGACAACTCATCAATTATACTTGATTGTTACTTTTTTGTACATCTTATTCTTTTATCTAATGTATCATAAAAGTCTAAGAACTAATGTGGGTTTAAAGTATTTATACTTTTGGCTTCATGAGCACCATACTCACACAATTAATATATGTTTTCCTTAGATTTTACTAGTATGAACTATATGACTACAAGTAACTCAAAGAGCTATCACCACTTCATGAGTCACAACTACTATCACATGTTCTATGAATTATCTATCATTACTATCCAAAGTGATGATGGGAATTTCACACTAAATGTGAAATAATTAACATTTTATAAAATATCTGCATCAATCAAGTATTACTTCTTCTAAGATATGTCTAGTAGATTGATATGTAAAATTAGTCATGCTTTTGGATTTATAAGTATCATACTCATAATGATTAGTATACCTAAATTTTAGTTTTTAATGTATAGGTTCATCTTAAACATTGTAGTCGAAAGGGCTATCACATCCTTCATATCATATGTGCAAAAGTCTCATAGCTTTTTTATTATTAATTATCATGATAACATGCATAAACCCACTAATAGGTATAATAATAATTCAAGTTTTATTTAAACATAATTTCTAACAATTTTTATTCCACAATATAAATGAAACACATCCATTAATAACAAAAAGTTCATACATCACATAAACCATAATTATACAAACTCAATGCCTCAATTCAGTCTGATATTGGAGAGAGAGTCATATGAGATATAAGAGAAGAAGTCTCATGAATCTCGAGTTCTCAATGATAGCTCTCATTATCATTTAAGACACAGATTATAATCCCATACTATTTTGAATTATTTCCCAAGTCCACACTAGATAGGAATGTTTTTAAGAGTTTTGCCCCATAACTTTAGTGATTAGTTTTTATCTTACATCCATTTATCGTTCATGAATCTCCTAGGGAATGAAAAAATCTCTCTAAGATTGTTTCTATGCTTTGTTTGGTCCAAATGAGTGGAATAAGAGTCCAATTTGGAATTTTCAAAATGTCTCTTATATTTTCTTTTAAACCTTGTAAATCTAGTACTTGTCCAAGTATAAATTCATGGCTTTGAAAATATGCGCCAACCTTGGCATTTATTTCTTAATCTTGAGATTATGACTTTGAGAAGTGGCAATGATTTTGGTTGTCTCGTAATTTTTTTTTGCAATACAAAGTAGTGGTGTTGAGAAAAATTTGTTGCTTGTGCATTTTGTCTATGTAACACATAGTTTGGCTTTGTGAAAGGGCTACAACTTTGATCTTTATTTGTCATCAAATGGTCACAATTCTCAAAATAACCATGGCTTTGGATTAGGTCTCTATTGTGTCTCAAATGGCAAAGAAACTAAAAATAATCATAACTTTGACCTTTGCCTTCTTTAGAGGGTGAGAGTTTCGGCCTTGTACTTGATCATGCTCAAGTAGTGCACTCTATATTATTATTTTTCCAAAAGTCATAACTTTGATAATTGGCATGACTTTTGCCCAAGTTTTTTTGGCTTTATGGTTTTATGTGTCTCAAAAGTTGTAGGTTAGAAAGACAGCCATGGCTTTGCCTTATGAATACAAAGCCTTGGTAAAGAGAAAGTTATGACACTTAGAAATTATCATGAATTTTTACACAAGTGTGATACTTAGTTACTATGATGTGCAATTATTATCATTGCCATTAAATAATTACAAGATAAATATTGCTATGACTCCGAGATAATATCATAGTTAGAAAAGAAATATTACATAGTTGAAGAATTATACTAATAAGATAATAAAAGTATGGCATACAGAAATTACCAAGACTAAATATATAAAAAATTTAGAATAATTATGAGCTAATCCTAATACTCTTTTACCTAATGAATACTTTTTCATCTTAGTTTCAACTCTACACCACTAAAAATTCTTTGAATCCATTATCTTCATCAAGTAATCGACAATATTCTTTTTAATATCAATTTTCTCCAAAAAAAATTGTTTCTATTCAACTTGCTCCCGAATGAAATGGTACAAAATGGCAATATGCTTTGTCTTTTCATGGAATACTGAATTTATTACAAGATAGATATCCCTTTGACTATCACATATGAGCTTCTAGTTCCACTATTCAAAACTAAGTTCTACATAGTCTTCATATCCAAATAACTTTATTACTCACGTGAGTAAAGGCCATATATACTACCTTCATGGATGAAATGGAAACTAAAGCTAAACTTGTACTCATTCAACTTACAAAACTATCAAACAAGATAAAAACTTATTTGCTTGTAGACTTTCAAATATCTATATCTCCACTCTAGTCAGTATCAATGAATCCACTAACTTCAAAAATTTATTCATTTTTGTTTTCTCCAAGCAACAATATATAAACAAGAGTACTGCTAAAATATTCTAGTACCCTTTTAATTTCATTCCAATTCTTCTTTCACATCTTGGATATAAATATGTTCAACACTCCCATAATATGTGAAATATCATGTCTAATACATATCATGACATATATAAGGCTCCCAACTTCACTGACATGTGGAACAAGGGTCATCGATTTTTTTCCAACTGAGTAGTAGGAAAACACTTGGCTATTAGCTTCATACCAATCACCATAAGTGTCATTACTAGCTTGCAATATATCTTTCACAGGCCTCATTTATCTAAGACATAATATCTTCTTCTCCTGATCTCTCTAAATCTCCATTCCAAGCATAATATTTACTAAACCAAGAAAAATCATATCAAACTTCTTGATAAGCAACCTTTTTACCAAAAAAATATGTCTATGCTATTTCCCATCAATCGCATATCATCCAGATACAAAGTTATAATGATAAAATTTCTTCTTAACCGTTTAGTGCTTACATAATAGTTAGCCTCACACATAATAAATCCTAGTTGTAAGACACGTGAATCAAACTTTTGATACAATATTTAAAAAGATTCTTTTGGCCCATACAAAGACTTCTTCAAACTTTCCATATCGTTTACCTTGAACTTAGTCAGTTGCTCCAAGAAAATCTTTCTCTAGCTTACCATGAAGAAATGTTAATTTTCACATCTAGCTACTCAACTTCAAGATAATATCTTGCCGTAGTAGCTAACATCACATGGATCAACGTCATTTTTACTACCAATGAGAAGATCTCATCATATTAAATGTCTTATTGCCTTCTACTTGAGAAAAATCCTTGGCAACTAGTCATTCATTGTATTTCTTTATCTTTTCATTAGCCTTTATTTTTTATTTGTGAACTCACTTGTATCTTATTGCCTTCTGATCTAAAAGAAACTTTACAAAATTCTAGGAATCATTCTTCTTTAGGAGCTATAGTTCCTCCTTCATTGCATGCTACCAATTTATTGTGGGAGCATGCTATTAAGGAGGAACTAACAGCTTATATAATATAATTCTCTAAGGCTCTAACATCAAGCATAGTAGTGGGCTCATCTCATATTTTATTCTGAGCATTGTTTGTACACCTAACTTATCTCATGGGTATATTTCTATCTCATGTAAACCTTCTCAATACATGTATTACTTTAACTAATTTTCATGTGGAATGTTGGTTCTTGACTATGGTAGCTCTTCCTCAACTTATTCACCCAAGTCAATAGTTTTCTCTGCATTAAGTCCTAACACTATAGATCTATGTCATGAATCTTGACTAGGTCATGACTCCATGTCACAATGTTGAATCTAGTCATGACTTCATGTTTCCATGCCACAACAAAAGTCTATTATTCTCTGCAAACTCATTGTTTTATAAGATCATATCTACCTTTTCTATATTAGGGTCTTCAAATAATATCTTCTTAGTAGGTTCACTTTTGCACTTCTTTAACGCAACATCTCTATTTAGAAGACTATTTTTGTCTTTGGGTTCTAAAGCTTGAAACCCTCGACACACTCCTTGTAGCTTATGAACTAGCATGTCTCTAATTTAAAGTCTATCTTGTTCCTTCTTTTCTTTGGAACATTGACATATCCATTACATCCAAATACTTTCAGATGGGCTACATTTCACTTCCTTGCACACAACACCTCAAATTGTATATGATCCTTCTTTGTAGATGTAAAAGTATTATTCTTCAGGTAGCATGCTATGGCAATAATTTCATAAAACTTTGGTTCCAAAGCTGTCCAAATCCTCATGCAGCTTGTCATTTCTATCAATATTTTATTCAACCTCTCAGCTACTTCATTTTATAATGGTGTTGTCCTGATTGTGTTCTGCCTAATAATTCAATGCTTAATAGAAAATTGATCAATTAAATAATTTTAAGTCCCATTGTCAATGTGTATATTTTTAATCTTTTTGTTGAATTAGTTCTCTACCAGTACTTTGAACTCTTTGAACCTCTCCAACACCACATATTTTTTTTAAATGAAGTAAATTCACACATAAATGGAGAAATCATCAATGAATGACACATAATATTTTAATCTCTCGAGTAATATCTCTAATATTTTTTCAAATAAATCATCATGAATTAGATCCAATACTACAAATGATTAAATGACAATTGATTTGAACTTCATCCACTTTTATATTTCATATAGGTAGTCCTCTGAAAATTTGATGGTCTCAAAA
Source organism: Sapria himalayana (assembly GCA_029783825.1). Classification (NCBI taxonomy): domain Eukaryota; kingdom Viridiplantae; phylum Streptophyta; class Magnoliopsida; order Malpighiales; family Rafflesiaceae; genus Sapria; species Sapria himalayana. The sequence continues at coordinate 600,724 of JAREIK010002577.1, read as the reverse complement.
CATCTTAGTAGTCCTTCCACTAATATATTGGAGGATACAGACATCAAAACTCTACAACACAAATGTGATCAAGTATTTGATGCCACAACATTATTTTAAGTCACAAGACGAGAGTAGGTCATGACTCCATGTCTTCACTTCATGATGTTGAACATGGTTGTGACATGATATTTATATGTCATGATGTTGAACCTAGTTCTGATGTCATTTTCCTTGTCCCAACTCAATGCAATTCCCCAAGGATTTTTTCTTAGAAACAAAAGACCCAACTCTAGTTATGATAGTACTTCCCATCAATTTGTATAAATTTCTACATCTTGCTCCATGAGTAATTACCATTTCTCTCTAATGGCATCTTTCAAGATTTGTCATGATAACTAAACTTTACATCAGCATCCATATACATGAATTAGACTTGCTTCTAGATTGGTTCATCCTTCTATCTTCAATACTCCACCTCATAAATATTATATCTTTAGAGTATTTCTATTTTCTCATGCTTTTCCTCATTATATCTTCTAATGGTAGAGTTGTAACTATAATCTAATTAGATAATTATACTATACTAAAATCAATGGTGATAATTAAATTATCCCACAAATCAAGTGGTGAACAGAGAATTGTTATAGCCTTATCATTATTATTGATCTCGCTTTCAATGAGTGATAATTGTCTAATTAGTATTTGAAATTCAAATAAATGTGAGAAAAATGAGTCGTTTTATTAAATGCACAACTTATAGAGCTTCCTCATCAAGAATAATTTGCTGACTAGTGACTTGATTTGATAAAATATTTTTTTCTAGTTTCCTTCACAAATCCTTCATGGTTTTCTCCACAAAAATATTTATCAAGACATCATCTACTAAATATAGTTAGATCAAGCCTATTGTTCTCTAATCTACCTTGTCTCATTTGATAATATTCATAGATGATATCTTTAATTTTTGATCACTCACTATTGACTTAATTTTTTTTATTGACAAGTAGTAATCTCTATCAACAAATAGATCTTTCATATTCAACTTTCATTATTCAAAATCATTCCTCACAAATTTGTCAACATCAACCCTAGATATAGCCAAATTTTCCATTCTTCTATCTATACACCAATATTTCCTTTGATGCCAAAACACACATCTTATATGGGCTACACCAATGTGTAACCTCTGATACCAAATATCGACTCTAATATTAAATATTAGAAATCCAAGAGTCACAATAATTAGTTTTGATACAGAGTGTTAAGATTTCAAGAGGTATCAAATATAGATATTGGTTGGTGTTTAGGGTTTATGAGGATGGAAATCAATCACAAATAGAACTTTCATCGTAGTAAACGAGTACTAAGAAAGAAGAAGAAAGAGAGAGATAGAAGAAAATATGAAATAAAAATTTTATCATGATTCACATTTTGTGGGTGTGTTACATTTCTATATTATTAAGGATAATCCGTCCCTATTAGGTTTTCAGTTCAACGGAAGCAGTAAAACAACAAAAGGAAATGACAACAGAAAATAAACAACAGCATTCCAACAGTTTGTATATATTTAGTTTATTTAATTCACAGCTGAATTGTCCCCTACACAGAAAGCATAAAAATAGAACTAATATATAGAACATTCACAGACCAGCCAAACACACAGTATATGTGGTTCACTAGTCATTCAGCACGAGTAGCTACATCCACCAGCAAATACCTATGCATTCCAGATTATAACAAAAACATCGTTCTTACAAGTTATGTAGCAGTTGCGATAAAAATCGCGCAGAGAAGAGCAAAGATGAGGAGAAACCAGAGTGTCCAATGAACAGTACAAAAATGCGATAAAATTAAATAGAACAGAAACAATATATATATTGTAGAGGTCGGGTTGGGTCGGATCACTCGAACTGGTCAGCTCCTCCGAAAAAATTTCTGGCCCACTGAGCGGGCAGTAGGACCCCGTTATTGGGCTTTGCTAGATCCGCAAGCTCCCAATATTTGACTTCCTGCACTAAAACAAATATTAAACAAAAATAATTTGGTTTAACATTAAGCGGAAATACAAAACACATTAAACATATTCAGCATGTATACATACTCATTCTATATCTCTCACTCGTATTTTCCCACATATGTTTTTTCATTTATGAGCCTTTGCATAGTAACCTAAAAATCTCTTATACTTAAGTTCAAGTCATGACATTCTATAATATATCATGACTTAATTAATGATGTGACCATAAAGTACAAGTCATGACTTGAATCCTGGAGTTACTAGTCATAATAAAAGAAAATGTGTTGTAATAATAAGTTACAACTTAAGCTGAGTTGAAAATTCATAATACATGTCACAATTCCAAAGTTGTAAACTTCCTTATTAGGTTGTCACTCCATTCAAAACACAACTTCAAAATTAAGGTCATTACTTAAAACTCTAGTCATTAATCCAAATTTAGTCTACTCATGACTCCATAGAACATGACATAACTTCTTAGTAGCTTTTCCATTTTAGTCCAATCATGATTCTACATAACAAGGTTGCGACTCCTTGGTAGCTATTCCAAATGTGGTCTAGTATTAACTCTATCGATTATGGTTTTGACTCTTCAGTAGTTATTCTAACTCTATTATAGTTGTAATTCCACAAAATATGGTCACAACTCTAATGAACAAATAATTTTTTTAGAATAAGTGTGAGCCAATCCCAATATTATGCCTCAATTATCAATAGTATTGTGTATTCTAAACTTAATACTAGACTATATATCTCACATGTTGTTGGTGTAGTCATTCACTTTCTATCAAACTTAGGTAGATATTATTAGTTATAATGAAATATATCTTGAGATACCTATGAGAACTTCTCAGATATCTTTGTGCTTAGGCATATCAAAACCTATGCTTCTTGAATGCATGGATTTTTATATGGTAGGTAATTTGGATTCACATAGATCAATCTTGAATTATATAATAACCTTTGGAGAGGGAGCTATATCCTAGTAATCCAAGTTGTAAAAGTGTATAATTATATCTAGTATTATGGTTTGAGTTCATTGTAACTATTAAAGCTTATAAAAAAACTTTATGAATGAAAATATTTTTTTTTAGAGTTAGATGTATGATACTATACATATATTATATGGTGTGTCAATATGAATATTATACTTCTCTCAAAAAAGTTTATTTTTTATAGTATGTCAAAATACATTAATATGCAGTATCATTAGATTTAGATATACTTAAAAAAGTATACAAGAACAAAAAAGTAATAAATATGTTTATTAAACTATCATCATTAGCCAAATTTAATTTCTTTATATTGCACATTGATATGAATTTTCCTACCTAGTGTAAATGGAGAGATTTGTTGGGTATGTCCGAGTTGGGTAGACTAAGTTTTATTCATTTGTGTTCGTATTTAGTTATTTTAATAACAACATATAATTATTATTTTAAGTTTTCTTATTTTATCTTTTAAATTATTTTTGTTTTTCTTTTTTTTTCAGGCATGGAGGTATAGAACATGGGATAATTCAAATGTTCTAGAATTCAAAAAAAAAAGAATTGAAATAAAAATATGATAATATTTTCCTTTTTTGGATAGAGAAAGTGTCCCCATTGTTTTTCATTTTTTTATTCACAAAAAAAAAACGCAATTTGAAGAAGGGGGCTTGCTTTTTAGATCCAAAGGGCTTTTTCGCTCTTGGCTTAGATTTTCTCCCCATGTTTTAACGATGCTTGTTGCTATATTTTCTCTTGGGCAAACGACCTTGAGCAGCTCATTTTCTTCTATTTTCTTTCTCCTTGTAGATTGATTTGAAGTTGTTATTACACACACACACACACACACACACACACACACACTATATTTTACATAGACAACGATAGAGAAAGTGAGAGTTTTATCTCTCTCTTAAGATGTTGCTATACAATAACTTTGGTTTTTAGGAGTTTGTGAGCTTTGATTTTTGTGGTGTTTTTGTGTATTGTACTATTGTGTTTTTTTTGAGCTTGTGAAGATTCTGTGTGTTGTTGTGAGCTATGAAATACTAGGATTTGCTACTACTATGATTTAGAAATTGGAAGGTAGTTGGAAAAACAAAGAGCAACAATCAAAAATTCCTCTTGTGTGTCCAATTATTAAAGATGCCACTTTGTTGTAATTTCCTAACCATGATGTCAACGAACATATGCTATCACTCTAAGAATAACATGAAGTGACTTTTGGAGTATATTTCTCAAAAACCTAGGTTTGTGTCTTCTTTTTTCCAGATTATGATTTCTAGGATTTTATATCTTAGAAAAATTATTTTGGATCAAAATATAATTATATGCATTGTGTATTTTATGGATATCTTTTGTGTAGATAAGTCTTTAGAATGCATTGTTTGTGTTGACAGTGTCATATTTAAACTTTGAACTTTTCAATGTATTGAATTTTTAGTATTTTGAATTGTAGAGATTTTTGAACTTTTTGAGATAATTTTATTTCATTCTTTGATTGACATGGTTCATTGTGTCAAAGGAAAACATTTATGAACACTTATTTTGTGTTTATTTTTTGTCCCCCCAAACCCTCTCCCTTGAACCCAACTTTAATATCCCTTGGCCCATATATGGACCATTGGGTCTCAATGCCTAGAGATCGAAGTAGCTTATCATTATTTATTCCTTCTTAACATCATGAAAGGTAATTTGGCAAACACTATATGGTACATATCCAACATCTTTGATGATCAGACTCATGTTTCCAAGATTATAACATTCATCCTTGTTTGGCAATCAAAGTTGACTTATGGAATTTATCTATTGTATAGATCATTATTTTACTGTCATTGAAGTTGTTTTATCATTTTATAGTATTTTTTATTCATTCAAGTTATTTTTGAAATATATGTGACACGCACACACACACACACATACCTATCAAAAACAATAAATATAACATATATATATATATATATATATATATATATATATATATCTAAGATATATTTTGTTGGGTCTACTTTGGTATGAGGTAGACCGAGTTGTTTTATTTTTGGTTTAAGTTTTTTTTGGTTTTGGAATTTATATTAGTTTGAACATTAAATGAGTATTAGTCCTCTTATTTAATGAGATATAATTAACATTTAGAATAAATTAGTAACATTTTTTTTATCATATGATTTGAATACAAACAAAATATAACACATACTAAGACACAATAAAATAAAAAAGGAGAAATGAGATCATATGTGAATAAGAAAATTTGAAGTCATGTGGGTTGTGATCTTTTGGAAATTCTTTTTGTGCACATGGCTACTGACATTTGCTGGGATTTTCTTATATAACTCAAAAATAATAAGTTATATTTTATTTTTGAGGTTTCTTTCTTTGCTAAGGTTCTATAATACAATTAAAAGAAAGTATTTACTTTTCATCTTTTATGTTTGTATGCTGTTGGTATGAGGTTCATGTGGTGGACACGTGATGTTCATGCGGTGGACACGTGATGTTCATGCGGTGGACACGTGATGTTCATGCGGTGGACACGTGATGTTCATGCGGTGGACACGTGATGTTCATGCGGTGGACACGTGATGTTCATGCGGTGGACACGTGATGTTCATGCGGTGGACACGTGATGTTCATGCGGTGGACACGTGATGTTCATGCGGTGGACACGTGATGTTCATGCGGTGGACACGTGATGTTCATGCGGTGGACACGTGATGTTCATGCGGGGGACACGTGATGTTCATGCGGTGGACACGTGATGTTCATGCGGTGGACACGTGATGTTCATGCGGTGGACACGTGATGTTCATGCGGTGGACACGTGATGTTCATGCGGGGGACACGTGATGTTCATGCGGTGGACACGTGATGTTCATGCGGTGGACACGTGATGTTCATGCGGTGGACACGTGATGTTCATGCGGTGGACACGTGATGTTCATGCGGTGGACACGTGATGTTCATGCGGTGGAGACGTGATGTTCATGCGGTGGACACATGATGTTCATGCGGGGGACACGTGATGTTCATGCGGTGGACACGTGATGTTCATGCGGTGGACACGTGATGTTCATGCGGTGGACACGTGATGTTCATGCGGTGGACACGTGATGTTCATGCGGTGGACACGTGATGTTCATGCGGTGGACACGTGATGTTCATGCGGTGGACACGTGATGTTCATGCGGTGGACACGTGATGTTCATGCGGTGGACACGTGATGTTCATGCGGTGGACACGTGATGTTCATGCGGTGGACACGTGATGTTCATGCGGTGGACATGTGATATTCATGTGGTGTTCATATGGTGTTGGTATGAGGTTCATCCAGTGGACGTGTGATGTTCATGCATATTCATGAAAAGATTGTTAATGTGGAGTTTGTTTTGTGTCATGGTGCTCAAAATTCTTTAGAAGAACAATGAAAAATTTAAACATCATAAAAGAAATTTTCAATTACATTAAATTTTTAAATTTTGAATTGTATTATGGATCTTGGGACATTTTAAATTATGTATTTAATTGGGTAAATATTCTATAAGTTTTGGGGGTAGAATATTTATTTGTAATTGTGTGTGCTTGTGGTGGTAATTTATATTTTAATATATATATAAATATTTATATATGTTATGGTTAATATATATACAATTATATAAATTTGGGTAGATTCATTCATGTGTGTGTGTGTGTGTGTGTGTATTTCGATCAGAAAATTTTTAAACCTAAAAAGTAGTTTTAAAATCTACTACATGTTTTTGGATAAATTTTTTTATTGTAAAAATTTAAAGGCAAGTGCCAAATTAATTTAGTGTTAGAACTAAAAAAAATTCGACCCTAGTCTTGGTTTTGGGCTAAATCTCGATCAAACCAAACAAGTGATATCAGAGTTTGATTTCTTTTGGTATTTTTTGGCATTTTCATTTTCTACAATTGGATTATTTTTTCTGGGATAGATGAAAAAAAATAAGTCACTCAAAATGATTAGGTTGGAATCATCCAATTATTCATCTTAGAAAAAAAACTGATGGATCTTTTAATGATGAAGGACTTACTTGAACATGCTCTTGGTGATCTGAAACTAGAAATTATGGATAAAGCAAAATAGAATAAATTATACTATAGGGCATCTACCACAATGAGATAATGAGTTAGAAATATAACTTTCCACCATATCTCTGCAATCATAAAAGTAGATGAGATGTTGAAAAAATTAAAATCTATATATGAGAAAAATATATCAAGAAACAAAACTCTATAATTTGGTGCTCCATCGCTTGGTTAAGATGCAATATTAGGATGAATCTAATTCGAGTGCTGATCACTTGAGTCTTTTTCAAGTATTGATTAACTAACTAGAATTTATGAAAATAGTGTTTGATGATAAGGTGCATGCATCTATGTTCATTAGCTTGCTTTCTGAGAGTTGAGAGATACTCATAATCTCTTTAAGTATCTCAGCTCCTAATAACATCCTTACCATGATTATTATTAATAAAATTTGTAAGCGAGAATGCGAGATGGAGAAAAAAGGTATTTCTCTAGATATCCTTATTTTTGAGTAAAATGAGAGGAGAAAAATAATGAGTTCAAGACAAATACTAAGAGAGACAAGTGAGAGTTCTTTCATATGAAAGTTCGCATACAAACCCATAGTAAAATATTACTACTATAATCAACTAGGACACTTCAAGAGAGATCATCTCAAGTGGAAGAAACTCCAATAGGAGCAAAGGAAGAAAGATAGGGCCAAAAGGGTGGCTATCACTTTTGTCGTAGAAGATGACATTATTTTTTAATTAGTGTTGAACTATATGACAAAGTCAGTTTGGAATGTGACTAGATGGTGGATTTGGTAGTCACCTTGCATGTCACTTTGAACCTGTACTTGTTCGTGATATTTTTATTTGGGAACTATGGATTAGTCAGGATGATCAATGAAAGAATATTAAAAATAATGAGCATTAGGGATGTTTTTCTAGAGACAAACACATGATACTGATTACTTCTCAAGGATGTATGATAAATCTCAAATGTTGGAATGAACCTGTTGTCTATAGGAATTCAATAGTATGAGTCATGTGAGGACATTCTAGAAAGGATAGTGGACATTGGAAAACAGGTCGACTATAGTGAGTAATAAATGGGTAATTGCATTTTATATTACTCAAGCTAGAGTTAGATCATATCAAGTAAATATTTGGTAGAAAATTACAAGCATTGACTCTAAGCTACATAGACCCAGATATATTTATGTAGATGATCAACTTTTCATAGGAAAATAGTTCACACTTACAATATGAAAGTTACCTAGTAATAGTAGGATAGTCAATATGACTAGGAAATGTCATATAACTATGATACTTTTACCCTAATATTTAAAGAGATCGAGGATGATTGATCTATATTCTTTAGGCACTTGTTTTGAGATAAGTAGGAATCTCAAAAGAATTTCTAATGATATGATTTTTACTCTAACCATTCCCTAAGATTATACTTATCTAAGGGGAACTCATAACTTAGAGAAAAAAGTAGAGGTCTCGGGTTGTAGTGAGATTGTTTTTAATTTTTAGAATTTTTCTCGTATGAGGAATGATTAATATTTTTATAGTTTACAAGTGAAACTAAAATCCCTATGACCTAGACTATTTAAATTTAAACCAAGAACATGTCTCATTTAAAAATCTCATTTAAAAATCCCTATGACCTAGACTATTTTTATAGTTTAAAGACTGCCCAAATATGATATGAGAGAGATCATTGGATCTGTCTAGGTTTGGGATTGATCACGTTGTTTTAATTTTGGTTTAAGTTTTGTTGGTTTTGGTTTTTATGTTAATTTGAATTTTAAATGAGAGTACGAGTGTTCACATTTAATGAGGTATATTAAAATTTAAAACAAAATTATAACTTAATTCAAGCACAAATAAAAGATAACACACACTAAGATATACGAAAATGAAAAAGAAGAGATAAAATTTAAATTTACTTCTATGAAAAAGAAGATAACACACACTAAGATAAGATCACACATGAATAAAAAAATTTGAAAGTTATATGTGTTAAATATTATAATAAGTGTTATGGGTAATATAGTCATTTCCCACACATACCGAAAAGTCTATTGACCACGAAGTTTTCATTTCCCACTACAGCAAGTTACGCTATTATAAAACAAAATGAAAGGCCGCCACCCCTCATCTACTTCTTCTGAACAGCCAGCGTCGCACAAATTGGGTCCAGGTCCGAAGCAACGTGTTTGTCTATCAATCTTAAATATTTTGTTTCACATGGTATCAGAGGGATTTGCTGGCGCTCAAAGGTTGGTTAGCTCTGGTCTCGTTGATGACATCGATGGTGGAGATTCAGTGGTACGTGTCTGTGCAGGTGTTCTTCCTTGTTAATTTACGTAATCGATGTAATTACATTTTAGTCTGGGAGTTGATACCAGCTATAAGTTCCTGTTATGAGATGCTGATGTTTTCTGAGTAAATATCAGTTGTTTTGCGAGTTTCGTTTTGTCTCATCTATCAGATGCTGATATCTTCTCTGGTTCTAAGTCACTCCAAGAGGATGAGATAGAGGAGTGTAAATCTGCGATTGCACGCACAGCTCCTGAGGTTGATTTCCAGCACTCTTGTTTCTGGCATATCTGTAGGTTATTTGGCGATACCTGGTGCAATTTTTCAGAAGAAATGGCGAGAGAGCGTGGATTTCGCTTGGCGGCGTTATTTAGCAGTATTTCTGAGTTGATGCTCATACAGTCGAATTCTGCTTCATTTTGACTTCTGTATTAGCAGCCCAGATGTAGACAAGCACCCATGAAATGCAAATTTAAAGGACTTTCCATTTATCGACAGTGATACAATTGGGCACTTGCAGGTTGGTTAGGCTTGTCTTCTTACCAGATTATCATTTTGGGTATCATCCCGAGAGTGTTGGTAAGGTGAGCCGTTTTAACAGAAAGAAATGGATGAGGGTAGAGATCCTCTTCAGTCAATTAGTGTGCAATTGGTTGGGAAAAATTATACATATTGGAGTTATGTGATGAAAAATTTTTTGAAAGGCAAGAAATTATGGGGTTATGTTTCTGGAACTTTCGTTAAACCTAGGGATGAGAAAGAAGAAAATTATATGAAATTGGTAGATGTTTGGGAATCTGATAATTCAAAGATCATCACTTGGATTAATAATTCTGTGAAGCACACAATAGGAATGCAATTGGCGAAATTTAAAACTGCTAAGGAAGTTTGGGATTATTTGGCAAAGTTATACACACAATCTAATTTTGCAAAATAGTATCAGTTGGAAATTGATATTCGTGCTTTACAACAGAAAAATATGAGTGTGCAGGAATTTTATGATGCTATGACAGATTTATGGGACCAATTAGCACTAACAGAATCTGCAGAGATAAGGGCTTTTGCTCCATATATTGCCAGAAGAGAAGAGAAGAGTTTGGTTCAATTTTTGATGGCTCTTCGTGATGATTTTGAGGGACTTCGTGGGACTATTCTGCATCGAAATTTGCTGCCTTCTGTTGATTCAGTAGTTAGTGAACTGTTAGCTGAGGAGATACGGCTTAAGTCTCATACAGAAAAAGATACTCCCTCTGTTTTTGCAGTCCCTCACAGGCATATTGGTAATACTCAGTCTAGATCACATACTATGACTGCTCAAGATGAATGTCGTTTCTGTAAGCAAAAGGGTCATTGGAAATCACAGTGTCCTATATTGTTGAACAGAGGTAAATCACAGCAGCCCAATCAGTCAAAGCAATTTCCTCAACAACGACCATCTTTCATACATCCACCATCACAGCAGCATCAGCAACAGTGGTCCCTCAGATCGCCTAATCCTAATGCTGCCATGGCTACTCCATCATTAGATCCATCTATGCTTGAGCAGTTTCAAAAGTTCCTTGCAGCACAACCGCATGCCATGTCTGTCTCCTCTCCTATAGGTTTGTCATCCTCTTGTTCCTCAGGTACATCTCCAATTTTATGGGTCTTAGATTCTGGTGCTTCACATCATATGTCACCTGATTTGTCATCATTTGTTTCTTTATCTCATTATTCATCTGTGTCAGTATTGACTGCTGATGGCACTCCTATGCCTTTAGCAGGTTGTGGGTCTATTGTTACACCATGTTTGTCCATCCCTGATGTCTACTATGTTCCTAAACTTACTATAAATCTCGTTTCTGTTAGTCAACTTTGTGAATCTGGATATTTAGTCTTTTTTTCTTCTTCCGCTTATTATGTGCAGGACCCGCAATCCCAGAAGCTGATTGGGACCGGCCGTAGGAAAGGGAGACTATATGTTTTGGATAATCTTAAAGTACCAGATGTTGCAGCTTCTGTTTCTAGTGTTGATTTGTCTTCCTTTCGGTTGAGTGATTCTTCGTCTGTCTTTTATTTGTGGCATTCTCGCCTTGGTCATGTTTCTGCATCTCGTTTACAGTTTCTAGCTTCTACAGGAGCCTTAGGCAATGTGAAACCGTGTAATATTTCAGATTGTTGTGGTTGCAAATTGGCCAAATTTTCTGCTTTGCCTTTTATTAAAAGTACTTCTGTTTCTCTTGCTCCATTTGATCTTGTTCATTCTGATGTATGGGGTCATTCTCCTATTACCACAAAGGGAGGATCACGTTATTATGTTTCCTTTATTGATGATTGCACTCGTTATTGCTAGGTTTATCTTATGAAAAAACGTTCTGATTTTCTAAATATATTCAATGATTTTCGAATTCTCATTAAAACACAGCATTCCTCTGTTATCAAGTGTTTTAGATGTGATTTGGGTGGAGAGTATACTTCTCATGCTTTTACTGATTTACTTGCTCTAGATGGGACAATTCATCAAACTTCTTGTACCGATACTCCTGAACAAAATGGTGTTGCTGAAAGGAAACATAGACACATTGTTGAGACTGCTAGATCTCTTTTATTGTCTGCCAGTGTTCCTAGTGAATTTTGGGGAGAAGCAATCCTTACTGCGGCTCATTTGATTAATAGAATTCCAACCTCTCACAATTCAGGGTTGTCTCCTTTTGAAAAATTATATAAACATGCTCCTGATTATTCTTCTCTTCGTGTTTTTGGTTCTACATGTTTTATTCTTCGACCTCATGTTGAGCGTAGTAAGTTGTCTTCAAAATCTGCTATTTGTGTTTTTCTAGGTTATGGTGCAGGTCAAAAAGGATATCGTTGTTTTGATCCAATCAGTCAAAAATTATATGTTTCGCGTCATGTTGTATTTCTTGAACATATATCATATTTTTCTATTCCTGTTAGTGCTCATAACATGACTAAGTCTGACGTTATTTGTATTGATCCTTTTGCTGGTCATGATGCTATTATTCCCCCTGTTGATGTTCCCCAGTCTCGTCCTACTCTTTCTGATCATAATTCTTGCAGAGTTCCAACTACTATTTCATCAGATACTGGTACTTTAGCTCCTGACATGCCTATAGCTTCCTCTCCTTCTACGGCTGCTCAATCATCTTCTGAGACTACGGCTCCTATTTCTCCCCGTTACCCTACTCGTAACTGTAAGTCCACTCAACAACCTGATTTTATTTATTCTTGTTACTCTAGTTCTTTTGTCTCTTTTTTAGCTTTAGTTCATCGTCTCTTTGAGCCTTTGTCCTATAAAGAGGCAGTCATTGATCCACTTTGGCAGCATGCTATGGCTAAGGAACTCACTGCTCTACAACAGACACATACTTGGGATTTGGTACCTCTACCTCCAGGTAAACGTGCCATTGGTTCTCGTTGGGTCTATAAAATTAAGACTCAATCTGATGGATCTGTTGAAAGGTATAAAGCTCGATTGGTTGCTAAGGGATATTCACAGCAATATGGTATGGATTATGAGAAGACTTTTGCTCCTGTTGCAAAAATGACTACAGTTCGTACTCTTATTGCAGTTGCTTCTATTCGTCATTGGCATATTACTCAAATGGATGTTAAAAATGCCTTTTTAAATGGAGATCTTCAAGAAGAAGTCTATATGGTTCCTCCTCCTGGGGTTTTTCATCAGCCTGGTGAAGTTTGCAAGCTCAGAAAAGCCCTTTATGGTCTCAAACAAGCTCCTCGAGCCTAGTTTGAAAAGATTTCTACAGTTATTACCTCACTTGGTTTTCGTCCTAGCAATCATGATTCTGCATTATTTGTTAGATGTACTCTTGCTGGTCGTATTCTGCTTTCTTTATATGTTGATGATATGATTATTACTGGTGATGATGTTGATGGTATTCTAATGTTAAAGACAAAGTTGACTCGTTGTTTTGCAATGAAGGATTTGGGCTCATTCCGTTATTTTTTGGGTATTGAAGTTGCATCTTCTCCGAAAGGTTATCTTCTTTCTCAATCTAAGTACATCTCTGATATATTTGAGCGGTCTCGTATCACTGATAATCGGACTGCTGATACTCCTATTGAGATTAATGCTCGTTACTCTGCTTCTGATGGTTCTCCTTTGCCGGATCCTAGTTTATATCGTACTGTTGTTGGTAGTTTGGTTTATCTTACCATTACTCGTCCTGACATTGCATATGCTGTTCATATAGTTAGTCAGTTTGTTACTTCACCTACTACAGTTCATTGGGCTGCTGTTCTTCGTATTTTGAGGTATCTTCGAGGAACTCAGTTTCAGAGTCTCTTACTTTCTTCTACCTCATCCTTGGAGTTGCATGCTTATTCTGATGCTGATTGGGCTAATGATCCTACGGATCACAAATCGACTACTGGTTTTTGTATTTTTTTGGGGGATTCTCTCATTTCGTGGAAGAGCAAGAAACAAGATGTTATCTCTAGATCTTCCACAGAGGCAGAGTATCGTGCCATGGCTTCTACTACCTGTGAGATAGTTTGGTTACGATGGTTGCTTGCGGACATGGGTGTTTTTCTTCATCAACCTACTCCATTATATTGTGATAATAAGAGTGCTATCCAAATTGCTCAGAATTCTGTTTTCCACGAGCGGACCAAGCATATTGAGATTGATTGTCATGTCATTCGACATCATTTTCAGAGCGGCGCTTTAACATTACCTTTCGTTCCTTCTTCTATGCAGCTTGCCGACTTGTTTACAAAATCACACTCTATCTCGCATTTTCGTTTTTTATCTAACAGACTCTCGACGCTTATTGCAGCAGCATCGTGAGTTTGAGGGGGGATGTTAAATATTATAATAAGTGTTATGGGTAATATAGTCATTTCCCACGCATATCGAAAAGTCTATTGACCATGAAGTTTTCATTTCCCACTACAGCAAGTTACGCTATTATAAAACAAAACGAAAGGCCGCTGTTTTTCATCTACTTCTTCTGAACAGCCAGCGTCGCACAAATTGGGTCCAGGTCCGAAGCAACGTGTTTGTCTATCAATCTTAAATATTTTGTTTCACAATATGGATTATGATCTTTCGAAAATTCTTTTTTATGCATGTGGGTGTTTGCATTTGTAGGATTTATCTTCTATAATATAATTGAGAGCAAACATTTACTTCAATATGTTCGAGGAGTTATGAAGGAAGCATTGGGATTCATGTAGTGTTTATGTGGTATCCACGAGGGGTTTGCATGGTAGACGTGTGGTATTCATATGATGTTGGTGAAAAAATTATTCATGTAGCGATTATGTTATGCTCGTGGTGCTCGGAAATCTTCAAAAGAACACCGGAGAAGTTAAACATAAATATCACAAAATGTAATTTCAATTATATTTACCATTTATAATTTGAATTGTGTTAAAAACTTTGTGATATCTTAAATTATGTATTTAATTGTGCGAATATTCTATCATTTTGCGGCGGAATATTTGTTGGTAATTATATATACATGTGGTAGTGATTTATAGTTTAATATATATAGTTATATATATTCTGGATAATATATATACATATATAAAAATTTGGGCAATTCATTTATGTGTGTGTGTGTGTGTGTGTGTGTGTATATATATATATATATATATATATATATATATATATATATATATATATATTTTCAGACAGTTTAAAATATATTTATGTTTATATATTTCCGCCAAAAAATTTAAAAATTCGAAAATTTATTTTTAAATTCAATACGTATTTTTGGATAAATTTTCTAACAATGAAAATTAAATGATTTTAAAAGATAAATATCAAATTAATTTATTATTGTACTGAGTAAAAATTTGACTTCATTCTTAATTTTTGGATTGAATCTTGGTCGGTTCCAATATAACATAATGTATATATATACTAATTCAAAAACAATATATTTACATTATATTTATATATAACATAGATATTGTTTAAAAAACATAAATATTGTTTCCAAAAATAGTATATATTTTTCAAAATCGTATTTTTTTTTGGTTTTGGATTTGGTGTACTAAAAGTCTAAAATTAATAAAAAAAAGGTACAAAAAAAATGTAAGAATTTTCATTTAATTAACTAAAAAAAAAGGTAACCAAATTATAAATAATTTTGGTTTTGGTGTCCGACTTCCGGTGCTACTTTCGCTGTTCACAAATTCACAATTGAAATTCGTCATGTTCATGGGGAAGGTTATTCTCTTCCACCAAAGTAAATGATCATGGATCTCGACCTCAACTATTTTCTCGTTTCGCACTCTTCGTCAGATTCGGACACCGAGTGCAACTTGGTCCCGCACCGCACGCTTGATGAAATTCTCGAGGACTCATATTCATCCATCCCAGAGTCACCTTCTCCACCAACTCCCCCATTAATATTTGGAAGGCCTCGGCTCCCAGTCTCGCCTTCATCACTGATCAACCGACGTACAAGATGTTATACGGAAGCTTCAGAGCCTACAAAATCTCAATCTTTCGATGCTGAGTACCACTATGCAGACTCTATTTTGAGCGGTCGGGGTTATTCATCAGGTGGATTGTGGGGTGATCCGTCATGGACGTTATCTTCTTGTAGCCCGTTTCTGAAACCACTATCGAGGGGCCTGAAGTTAAATGCAAAACCAGGAGCTGCACTGGCTGCAGCCATTGCTGCGTCTCGGTTTGGGCCAACTTCACATGCCACAGAAATAAAGTCTAGAAGGGTCGGAAGTGACCTTATAAATGGGTTATCTTCGAAGCCTGTGGATGGTGGCGAATTAGAATACAATGCCGTTGACGACCTGCAGGTTGTTTCTAATTCATCAAACGAAGAGTTTTATGAAATTAGCACTGTAGGAAGTGGTTCTGGTGGGGAATCCGTTGAGGATGATGCGATGGGTAATTTTCAGTCTTCTGCAGGATCTGATATTATGATAGCAGAGGGACATTTAGGGGGTTTCCACGAGGCTCTTGTGAACAAGGATGTGGAAGGTGATGCTGAATCAATATTTCATAAAGAGAAATCAAAAGTTGGTTTCAATATTCGAAACGAATCTTGCAAGACTTTGCCTTCTCTGGCCTCCATCACCAGCAAGAATCAAAATCTCAAAGTCAGTTCTATCAGTCCAATTTGCTTTGGTACAAATAATGAGAACAATAATGTTTTCATGGATGCTAAAACCAAGGTGTCTGATGAGAGTTATTCCAATGAAATAATTATTCATCAATGTGAGAATCAGGATAAAGATAGTGATGATTATTCTCAGACGGTTCTCCACAGTGAGGAACATAAATACAGCTTGGAAAGTGGGCCTGGGCCATCAGGTGTTGTCACTTTGGATGGTGATGATATTAATTCCACAATGGATATTTTGGAACTGGTTGAAGTGAGAATGGAACAATTACAGAGAGGGAACAAGCTTTCTCTGGTGGAAGAGAGAATCAATCAAAGAGATGACAAAAAACTGAGAGCTACGAAGAAACCACTAGAATTGGCAGAAGAGCTAGAAAAGGAACAGGTTTTCACTGGGTTACATTGGGAAGAGGGTGTAGCTTCAAAGCCAATGAGGCTTCAAGGTGTGATGAGGGGGTCTGTTGCATTAGGATACTTCGATGTGAATGCTAAAAATGTCATTACAAGAACCATTGAAAATCCGGCATTTCTGCGTGATCATGGTTCCTCTCAAGTCTTAGCTGTTCATCTTAATTACATTGCTTTGGGGACTGTAAAAGGTGTCATCATTGTTTTTACTAGTCGATACTCCTCAAGCAACATGGACAACATTGATGAAAAGGTTGGCTGTCCTATGGTAGTGATGTGCATACCTCTTTGTTTTTGTATGCACTTCCAATATTTTGTTTCCGTTGTCTCTTTTATTCAATGTTAAATGCTGCGGTAAACATCACATCTTCTGTCGACCATTGTGATATGTGCAATCTTATATTTATAATCTAAAAGAATGTGTTTTGTAAGTCTTACTACCATGGGCTTTTGGGTTTGTATAACACTTTCACTATGCAAATCGAGGGTTTGTTTAGGAATTTGCTAGGTAAAATATTGTTTTTTAAGCTTGCTGGATCCTTGACCTAATGGATAATGCAATTTCTGAGCATGTAATTGTTCTATTAATTATAATGGAATCCACCATTAATTAAATGACACTTTAAATCAATTTCTAAGAGATTATAACAAAAAATAAATCCATTTTCACATTCATGTCTTGTCTTGAAACTTGATAATGCCATTTATGCATACATATTGGCATTTTATCATGGATTAAATGTCATCCTATACGCTACATATTCATGGTCTATGATTAATGAGTTTAGTGTCACTCTATACTTCTAGTATAAAGTGCTATAAAAATAGAATTAGCAGTAAAAATTTAAAAAAAAAATTAATTTTAAAATAATAAAATAAAGCTAATAAATAAAATATAAGCTAATAGGAATTTGAGATTGTGATTCATTATAAAAGGAGAAATTTTTATTTTATAGAATAAAAGTTACAAATTCTAAATGAATTTTTGATATGTGCTATGTGAAATTTTATCTACTCACTTTAAATATATATTCTGATATTATATTTCTACATTTGAAATTTATCTTTTTCACTTGTTAATTTTATGCTTGCTTATGTTCTTGCTAATTCATATGATGTTCTATACCATATCAACTTGTCAGTGTTGATCGGTTTGGTTAAAATATTTACTAAGTTTTTATTAGTATGAATTTTTTGTTTATTCATGTTTTTTTATTTTATTTCTTCTCGTACAATATTATATTGTATTTTGATATATTGTATTTGAGTAAAATATTGGATTTTTTTATATTTTATTTGTGTTCAATAATAGTATCTACCGCTAAATTATTTCTTTATCAGTTTATGTAGTTGCAACATATTCTCTCTTTTTCTCTATCATAGAAGTAAACATAATAGATTTAGTTATGAGACTCAACTTACAGCTCCTCTAATATAAGTGAAAATATAGTTTGTGATAGGTTTATTATTATCAATATCCTCGACATAGCCTTTGTTAATAATGTTTGAATTTTTAGAATATATAATAATATTTGAGATTCTTCTAATATATATCAGAACTCTTTTCTTAATAATCTAATAATTTTTATTAGGATTTATTATAAATTGACTAATCATTCATATTTCTTGCGTAATGTTTGATCATAAATCAATTATAATAAATATTAAATTTTCTACAACTAACGTGTATAGTAAATGAGATATTATCTTTTTTTTTCTCAAGTGTTAAAGACATGTTGAGGATAACTTGAAATTAACAGGAAGTATGATATAAATAAATTTATTATCTTGTATGTTGAAATATTGTATGATTTTGTTAAACTACTTATTTTAAAAGAGTCAATTTTTTTTTGTTTCTAGAATTTTTATTTCTAGAATTTGTGTTAATAGTCCCAAGTTCATATTAAATTTCATAGTCAATTGTGTATTTAAATATTATATTTGATTTTTGTTAAGACATGCTACTAATTTATCATTCACATGAAATAATAAAATAATAAATTTATTTTTATTCTCAAATATTTAATAGTACATACAATGATTAAAACTAAGTCAATTTTATTTAAGATTAATGATGAAAGAGCCAAATCTTTTATACCAATATCTCGATGTCTATTTGAAATCATATAAAGAGATGGTCTAGCTTTTATTTCTTGTTATTGCGTAGAATTATATCTTTTTTAAAAATTGATGTCATCTATAGAGACGTATTTGAACTATTTATAGTTTCATAAAATATTAATATTTTTTCATTATCTATAAAAATATAATTTATAATATTATTTTTTGTAACATACTTTGAGTGCTAACTATCAAGCTGATGAGTTGGTTGACTAGCCTTTGGGCTTTCATACTTGATTTCTTTTTGTAAACGGTGCTCTGATGTTCTTTGTAGATATTGGATTCACTTGTATAGTTGTATTCTTTGATTTTTTTTTCGATGTGTTATTATTTTTATTAATTATTTATAATTGATTTTTTATAAAGATTATATTCCTACTAATAATAATCTTGTGGATAGTGGGATCCTATAGATGATATTCCTATAGTCTATAAACATATTTTAAGAATATATATTTTTTGAATTTCAGATCTAATTTTATTCTTTCTTGTGTGTTGTACAATATATCTGAGATATCAAAAAAAATACAATGTAGATTAATTCGCTGACTTATTAGTCCATATACTTATTGGTATCTTTAAATTAATTATAGTTTATGATAATTGATTTATTACATAACATATGATATTGATTTTTTTGCCCAAAAAGAGTTAGGTATACTTGTACTTCTTAATATAACTCTTATCTATTATCTAAGAATTTTGTTCATTTGTTCAGATACTTTGTTTTTTTGTGACATACATCTGACTATGAATTATTTGATATCTTCTTACATACAAAAGAAAAGAAATTAATTATTTGTATATTCTATTCTATTTTTTATCATCAAGTACTTAATCATTTTCTTGGATTTAAGATCCACTTATATTTTGAAGCCTTTGAAAATTAGAAAAATATTAAACTTCTATTTGATTATATACACCAAACATCTTCTAGTATCAATAAAATACATAAAATACTTTGCTTTTACTTGAGGTTTGTTTGGTGATTCTTATATATCAGAATGAATAAAATTTAAAATATATTTATTATTAGTAATTTATCTTCTGGATGCTAATCTATGTTGCATACTAATATAAAATGTCCACAAAAAGATAAATCTATCAATTTGAGCTATGAAAATAATTTTTTATTGGACAAAATCTATAAATCCTGTTTTGATATGTAGCTTAATCTGAGATACTACATAAGTGTTAATTTTTATCATTTGTTAATTGATATAATATAAGTATCAGTTTTTTATACTATTTTTCCTTAAAAATGAATTTATTTATTATGATTTTTTTTTATTTTCATAACTACCAGTGCATCTCTTATAATTTTTATCATCTTATTCTTAATATACATATTGCATCTAAGATTATATATTTGTCTTAAAGTTAATATTTTTTTTTCAAGTCAATTACACGTCGTACCTTTTAAATAATGTGAATCAAATAATGAAATATTTTTATTTTGATAGCATTAATACCAATAATTTTCAAAATTTGATCATTACACACACATACACATACACATATATATATAGAATATCTTTTGTGATTAGTTCATATTTTTGGAATTATTTTCTTTGAGATATTATATATCATGATACTCCCGAGTCTAATAATCAAATATCAAGAAATTATATTTTATTTTCAATTGTTGTAGAGGTGTTAAGTGGTCATCTTAAGTCTAATAATCAAATATCAAAAAATTATATTATCATGATACTTATGAGCATTAATGCTCATCTTCGAGCATGACACGAGACATGAGTGCATGACCTAATTTTCTTGTTACATGTCCAACATGACATGGTCTAAAATCATATCTAGACTTGGAACGTGTTGGCCTGAGGCATGACTCGTGCCATGCTAGGTTGGAGCAGTCATATCGCATGAATGGGCCACTGGCCTGGAGATCTATGACCAGGCACAAGTTGGTCACAAGTCATGGGTCATGCTCTGTCGGGTAACTACTTGATGGGGGTGGGCTTAAAAAAAATTCAGCCATGTAAGCTGGATTTGGCTTACGTAGCTTGCCCATTGCATTTTTATGTAATGGGCGCCGACAGTAATAACAATAAGCCGCACCTGTGAATTGTCTCTATTACTACCTTAAAATATTTTTAAAAAATTTATAGTCATCGAATTATTTTTAAAAAGTACATGCTAGAAATCTTACGACATTTGGATTTCTGGCGTACATAAATAAAAAAAAATTAAAAAATAATAAAAATAGTTTTTTTAATTATTTTCTAATATCTATGAATAGAGTTTAGGAAATTTAGTATTTAGAATTTTTATTCTAAATACTCTCTGTTTTGTCTATTCTCCTCTGAAATTTAATTGATTTATTTGTAATTTTTTATTGTTTTAATATTTATTTTCCAAGTGGCATATGTGGCATAATTTTAAAATTATAACTAGAAATCTGAGTTGAGCCTTGAGATTAGAAATGATGTAGTACATTGCAAAGAATAGTATTTTATAAAAAAATTGTTATAGTATATTTTATTTTTTATTTTTTGTGAGTTTTTAATTAGTTTTATTTATAAAATATAAATATTAAAAAAAAGGCAAATTGTAAATATAATAATAATGAATTTGAAATTAACTTAGATATAGATAATATTAATAATCTTACGGAAAGATCCGAGGTCAAAATTAGATTTTCTCTAATGATCTCAACTAAAATTTTGTTGTCACTTAAAAAATAAAAAATTAGGTAAATTTTAGTAGTATAGAAATATTTTAAAATAATAAAAAATAAAAATTAAGAGTGTCAAAGCATACTCAGTACAATATATATATATATATATATATATATATATATATATATATGAGTACATGTGATACTAACCACCTTAAGAAGTATGCTGACTATAATATCAAAAAATATGATGTATTAGATCTCAAAAAACTTAACTGAACACTGAGTTCTATTAAGTTAGATATAGTTCATATTTAGTTTTGTTCATCTCTTTCATATATCACAATATCTTTGAGAGAGAAGACAATTAAAATGATAATGATTATGTGTCTTTTAATTAGATTTTTGGAAGATCCTATGATACTTATTATTATACAAGTTTACTTCTAACCTGCTTATCATAAGATTCTGTCCACAAGGTAATGATCTAATAAGAAATTATAAGTTAGATAAATAATTAATAATTAAATAAATATAAGAAATATAGTGTAGTATTTGTGACTTCTGATACTTGGATTAATTGTAATGATATATCATTCATATGTCTCACTGTCCACTATATATATTTAAAATAAAAACTTAATAAAAAAATTTTAGGATTTTTTATGATTCTTCATTCTTATTATAATTTTATTATATATGATTATATGATATAAATCTTTAGAGAATATGATACTTAGAATAAAATATTTAGTATTATTTTAAATAATGATTCACATAACAAAGTAGTTATTAGTATGTTTGTTAGAACTATTAGAGACTGATCATTATGTGAGATTTTTTATATTATGTGTATGTGTCGTGTTATTAATCTGATAGTACCGATGAGAATGAAAATTATTTCTTTCACTTTAAAAAAAATAAGAAATTCACAAAAATAACACAAGACGTATAACAGACAACAAAATTTTAGCAATCTCTATTTGTCTTCCGGCCTAAAAAAGAAAAAATTCTAAATGAAAGTGAAACACTATTGGAATTATATATATCTTATATTGGAATTATGTGTTGGCTATCAATGTGTGATATAAATCATACTACATTAATAGTAAAAGTTATGAACTTATTATTGATGATTCAGACTGAAATATAATAATTTTTTTTAATGAAAATATTAAAAATTTTTTGACACAATGAACATGTATTTGTCTATGCACACATTCACTACTTGCATTATACTTAGGTGCATATATAATATTAGTATCATATTTAACAAGTATAAAAATTATGCTGTATTTAGCATTATTGTTGTTGAGATGATAATTTAAAATATTGGTCTTTCATCCTGACTCTATATTTTGGTATACACATATATGTGCATGAACCAGGAACATCAACCTGAAGTTTTTATTCATGAAAAATTTACTAATTTGTTTGCATATTATGATACTAGGTATGATAATTATATCAATATTTTGAGTACCGACTTAAACACCATATTTGAAAATGATGACTCTCCTATTCAGTTAGTTAAGGATAAATGATGGGATGGTTTATTGAATAAAAGTGATCTGTCTTGGTACTTAAATACTAATTACTGTTCAATCATATCACATGATGATAATACAAAATTGGATATTTTATTATGATAAAAATCATATGAATCAATCTATTTTGTGTTATCTAAAATGATCATTATTTATTAATTTGTCCGGTGTCTAGTATAACATTGAAGTCTATTTTTTCTATGATAGTTAATATATATTTTTTTGATGAAAAATTGGGACTATGATCAAATATTGCAGATATACTTACATGCAGGATGAGAAAGATTCAAGATTGGACATTCATAATAAAATGCAAGAGATGATAATGAACGATGATTCATGGGACACAAGACATGAAGATCAAAGATATTAAGGCTATTACTAGTGATACTTTCTGACACATACATGATGTTGATGATCTATATCTGCATCCGTATTACCATATTATAAATATCAATTGATGATTTCTATGATTTTTAATTTGTTTTTTATATGATTATGATATAATAATATTATATTATCATTATTTTTTTCTGTCATTTATTTATGTTATTATGATTTATGCACTATTATTGTATTACACTTATTTTTTTTTGAATTATATTTTACTTTATTGTATGTTATAAATATATATCATTTAGTATATGTATTATATTATGTTTTTGTTTATAAAATATAATGAATTTTTTATTCGAGGCGAATGTGATCGTGAATGCAAAATGATAATTTTTTTAGTTTGTATTTTATTTTTATTTTTTAAGTATAATATTTATAATAAATAATTCAATTAAAAATTAACATTTATATCAATTTTATAATTTACTTGAATTTATAATTTTTGGCAAAAACAACATGATTTGGCATGAATCATCATGAATCGGCATGAATTGGAATTACCTGGCATGGTCAGACACGACTTGGCACAACCTGACATTGCTACAGACCATGTTGGGCCTGACGCCCGGCTACTCGTGCCATGCCAATTTTTTTTCTTTAGATGTGGGCAGGTTAAATTTTAAATTGATATTGAGATGAATTACAAAAGCAGAAACTTTTATTTTACAAAAGAAAAATTAAAATTCTCAAGTAAATTTTAGATGTGGGTAAGATCAAATTTCTCCTATTCATTTTAAATTTTAGATGTTTTATAAAAAATATTTTTAGTGTATAAAAGAATACTCACCTTATCTTTTTTTTTTAATGATTATATATATTTACATGCATACTTAATTTTTTGAGGTTTTTTAAATATTAATCAAAGTTAATATTTGTGTTATTTAACATAGTATTAGAGATGTGATAATCTACCTCATAGCTATCCAAAATTACCCTTTTTGCTATAACTTAGAGGGCAACTACTACTCATTGTCAATGATAATTTTCTTTATTCATTTTGTGCATATTTGTGCCTTTTGGCTGAAATGATTTAAAGCTATTTTAGAGGTGTATTCAGAGGGTTTTCATTTGCGTACTGAACGTCTAATTAGATTTTTCATGTAGATCAATTATTTTTTTTGAATTATCTTTAAAAGGGACTTTGGTTGGTGCAATAATTTTGTGCCTTTTGACTTTCATCTTGGGTTGACTAGGTCAAGTTGGGATCAGAAATAGTGAAACATATATCTCTTCGTGAAAGTTGCACATTTGCTCATATGTTCAGTTAACTCTCTTATTATCGATTTCTTTTTAAGTAAGGAGCAATTAAAATATTTTACATATGTTCTTTTTAAAAATAGTAGCTAGAGACGAGAGCAAGATATAATGGATTTTAAATATTGATATTAATTTGACAAATAATTGATTTTTATATTTTTTGATATTTTATTTCTTTCGTGTTGTGAAAGAAAGATTGAGATATTATAGCATAGATGTATTATTTCACTATATTTTATATATTCAAGATTATCTTTGAATTAATCATGTTGAGTATATATATTTTGTGGATCATGATGAGAATGGGATTAATCACTATGTTGAGTTTTTCTAAATTATTAATGTTAATTATTTTTTCATACAAATACATCCAGCTCTTACTACTAAACATGTAAATCAATTTGATGAGATTTTTTATTTTTATTCATTTGTAGACAAATATACACATAATACACATAGATTTAACACTTTGCTATGGGTTATGGGTCAATTTGGGATCCATCACGTAACTCATGACACATCATATGATTTATGACTTGACTCATCTGATTCAATTATTTATTAGTCTAGTTGATATATTCTCTAATTTTGAGATATATTATAAGAGAAATAAGAATTTATACAAAGACCATATTGCTCACTCAGAAGAAAGTGTTTTAGCAGTCCACATTAAAAATATTACTAAATTATCTTGTTGTAATTATCATCTTAAGACTATATGACTTTTTATTTGAATGTCTTCACAGTGAACACTTATCTACAATCAATAATAGATTTCTTTGAATGTTGTGATACTAATTTTCAAGTCTCGTTATAGTGAAATGAATTCATCTCATTCATGATAGCCTGACACATTTCTTGATGAAATTATACCTCAGAAAGAGAATTATATATCACATTATCATCAAAAAAATAAAAGAAATAAAAGAAAAAACAAGACAAGAGTTTGATAAAATTAGTAAAATTTGGTACTAATTATCGTTCTTCTATTACTTTTGGAGAGTGATGAGAAATGCAAGATAAGATGGGTTGGTTAGAGAATTATATGAGTCTTTGGTAGATTTTCTCTAACTTACAAGTGTTGAGTGATCAAGGCTCATAGTTTTTGGTTCAATATGATATAATAATGAGGAAACCTCGTGGACTATTTGGCTTGAAGGAGATTTTTATTCGTGGTAAATCTCATTCTTTTTAGAATCAACACGATTTGAGGGAGAGGCAGGGAGCGGACGTGATTTGAGGGAGAGGCAGGGAGCGGACGTGATTTGAGGAAGGGGCAGGAGCGGGCGCGATTTGAGGGGAGAGGAAGGGGCGGCGAGGGGAGAGACATGGGCGGGCGTATTTGTGTGGAGATGTGCATACAATAAAATATTTTAATAAAATAAAATATTTTTATTTTATAAAATAAATAATATATATTTATTTTATATAATAAAATAATTTAATTTAATTTAATTTAATGAATTTTATAAAATACCTAATATTTATAATTAATAATTTTTATTTTTATTTTTCTTATCATGCCGTATCCTAGCTGTATCCGTATCCTAATTTTTTAGAATTTGTCGTATTCCCGTATCCTGTCGTGTCGTATTCCCGTGTTCGTGTCCGTGTCCGTGCTTCTTAGGTCTTCATGCATGTATCATTATTGTGTAAAATTTTTAGTTTTTTTTTTTTGGAAATAATGTCTAGCATATTTATTCATGGGGTGATATTTTTTCTAACAATGTGTGCATTATAAAGAAAATTTGTTGTGTTCATATATCAACACCATATCACAATTCCCAATTCAAGCTGCCAATTAAAATTAGGGTTTTTTTAGTTCAAAACCCTAAAAATACAAATTTGCCTTTACCTAATTTGGATTTGATCCAAATTAGCAACTTCAGAAACAATTTGGGGTTTTTGAAATTGAGGTTTTGGGTTATGAGAAACTCTTAATACTTTCTGTCCAAACCAACTCCTTATTGTAAGGTTTGGTAGATTTCTTCTCCAAGCAAAACAAGCACAACCTTGTTGAAATATTATCGGAACTTGGTGTGGTCATTGGAAACTAGACTCGACCTTGCTGTAGTTCATACATGGTTTTGATGCCTGCCACATTTATGCCCACAATAATGGGCGGCTCCTCTTCTTTCATCGTGCGTGTGTGCATTGTAGTATGCATGAATACTTGCATTGTGCTGGTCTACTGCATTTTTTTCACTCTTTTTTAGGATTTGTAAACATTACATGCCATAATGTTGATTTTTCCATAGGATATTATCTATCATATCATGTTGAATTTGAGTCACATATATGAGAACAATAACAAATATAATCACTCTAATAATTGTACTATAAACTTAAGTCTCTATATAATGACTAAATGTGATTGAGGTAACTTACAAGTTATATTTTCATTAAAAATATTAATAATAAGATAATACAAAGAATAATGCAAGTGAAAACCACAACAAATTCAACTCAGATATTGATGACTATATGGGCAATATTTGTTTGTTTTGACATTGTCACATTGACTATGAATATCCTGATTATTTAAATTGATGTGTTCATTATTTTCTAGAGTTTCAAAGGTGTTTTTAAGACTCACCTCAATGCTTGCCTCAATGCGTGCCTCAATGCTTGCCTCAATGTGAGGCATTAAAAAAAGTGTAGAGTTTGAGGAGCTCCATCGAGCTCCATGAGGTCCATCGTGGAGCTTGACGGAGCTCCTTGAGCTCCACGTGAGCTCCATCAAGGTTCATGATGGAGCAGGGGATAGGGGCAAGGGCGAGGGGAGAGGGGCGAGGGATAAGGGCATGGGCAAGGGCGAGGGAAAGGAGAGAGACTCTATATTATTTTAAATTTATTAAAATTTAAAATAGTATATTTAATTTGATTATTTGATAAATTATCAAATTAATAAATAATATTAATTATAAAATATTTCATATTATTTATTAATGAAAAAATAGTATTCTATATTATTTATTAATGAAAAAATAAATTTAAAATTTTAATTTGATAATAATAAAATTTTTTTAAATTTAAATATTATAAAATATTTATTAAAATATTTTATACTATTTTATTTTATTTTATTTTTAATATATTATAAAATATTTATTAATTATATTTATAATCAAGACGTGTCTTAAAAATATTTTTTAAAACTTTGATTTTTTATGTTTTTATTTATGCTATTTTATTTTATATATTCTAAAATATTAATTAATTATATATTGTGATACTCAAAAAATTTTTGACTTAACGTCTTGAGGCTTATGTTTCGCATCTTGAACACAAAAACATCTTGTTTTATGCATTTACCTTTTATAACTTTATTATTTTCTCTTCTTTCACGACATGCAATATTAAGAAAGCTCACAATATCACTATACTTGTCCAAAACTATGTAGATTCATGATGTTTATTAGTTTATGAGATCAAGATTGGAGGAGTTTAAAGAGTTGGAATATATCCATATTCAC
Source organism: Sapria himalayana (assembly GCA_029783825.1). Taxonomy (NCBI): domain Eukaryota; kingdom Viridiplantae; phylum Streptophyta; class Magnoliopsida; order Malpighiales; family Rafflesiaceae; genus Sapria; species Sapria himalayana. The sequence continues at coordinate 572,422 of JAREIK010002577.1, read as the reverse complement.
TTTATACATTTCACATGATCAACGACACAAATTTTGAAGATATTTTCACTTGAGGTAGATGTGATTAAGGGGGTGAGACAGTTGAAGTTATTACTTGGTGTGATGTTTTTACAATTTATACCTGATAGTTTTATTGGGTTTGAATCAGATCTTGGTTGGTTGTGTGTTTATATTTAGACTAGCGCTCTACTAGTTCAATACATGTGAAACAATTAGAAACATATTGAAAAGATATCTCATACAACACATCTTAGAGATAGGGGACATCAATCAGGGTAGAGGTAAAGACTTGAGATCCCAAATACATGCACATATTATAGGAGTGTTCTAGGTATTTTTTGAGGAATGCGATTTTAATCCCAAATTACTTTACCAACCAAATGCATTCCTATGTATTTTGATACAACATGTTTGAAAGTTTTTTGGATTATTTGTTTTGTTTATGATCTCTCTTTATATAGTACATGATAATATATATATATTTGGTTATTTTAGTATTTAAAAAGATTAAATATTGTTTATCTGAGATTGATAAATTATTAGTGAGTAATGATATTATTTTTTTGAGTATTTTTTTTAATAAGTCTATGCAGAGTAAAAATTTAAGAAATATATCTAGATTTATTATTTTTTTCTATTTTTTTAGAATTTCACTTGGGCCTAAAATTAGGAGAGAGGGAGAGAATTACTTATCAATTATATTTGAATTTGTTAATTCATCTTATGATGTTTCTTTTTTAAAACTATTATACATATCAACTTGTACAAAACAAAGTATGAGGTTTGTTTAATGAAGTATTTTATGATGTTTTATTATATTTTAATGAAATTTGAGAACTAATATGTCTTTTATAGTCTTATTTTTTAGGAGATTTGATGTTGATTGTAAGTTATCATTCACTATGAAGAAATGTTTCGATGAGAAAGTAGATTGCTTGAAGGTGCGATTGATTGTTATGAGGTTTACTTACACATTTAAAGTAGATTATTATGATATTTTTTTTAGTAGATAAAATAATTTTGGTGCCAATTTTTTTGTTATTGGTAGTTTTTCACACATAAATGATACATAAATTAGTTGTGCAAAATAAATTTTTTTATGGTGACCTTGATGAGGTGTATATAGAGAAATCGTCTAGTTTTTGAGTAGTAATAAAATAGTTTCATTTAGTTTGCTGATTGCAAAATACTCTGTTTGACGTGAAGTAGTTAACTAAAATTTGGTTCATAAGATTTTCAATAATCACTTCATTTTATTTGTACAAGTGTCTTACATATTACTTGTTTTATCAGAAGTATTATGATGATGCAGTTTCTTTGTTAATAATATATATGAATGATATATTTATTATATAAGATGATAATTTAAAAATTATTTAACTTAAAGAGTATATTTAATTATAATTTAAGAATAAAGATTATGTGGCACCCAAATTTTTTTATAGGATAAAAATGAATTATGTTAATACAAATATTATATTGTCATAAAGAAGATATATAATTAATACTCTTACAAATATTAAACTTTTGAGTTACACTTTAATTGATACTTTTATCGTGTCATATACTGATCTCTTGTTTGATACATATTCTTTAAGTGATTTGACTATAAATAAGATCATATATAATATATGTAAATATATATAATATGAATATATATATTATACATAATATTTGTATATATGTATATATGTATATATATACACACATATGTGCATAAATATATAATATGTATATATATACACACATGTTATATTATATATATTCTGATTATTATCAGATCATATATAATATATATATGCAATATATTTAGTTATTTTTTAAATTACATATGATAACCTTACACATAGATGAGATTTACTATATGATATTATATTTTCTTGGTGATATTTTGTCTCATAATAAAATAATAGATAAATGGTGGTTTTAATATATAATATAAATGTAGACTCCATAGTAATGATAATAGTCACATGTGGATTATTTTGGATTAAACATTATTTTTGAGGAGATGGAGTATCTACTTATATCTATTTTTTTTTATTGTGATTGTTAGATAATTAGATAAAATCTTTAATTTAATATTTTACGAGTAGATAAAATATATTGAGGTATTTTTTTATCAGGGAAAAATTCAAAATAAGATAATTGTTACTACTTATATTTCTATAGAGAAACAATCATGAGATATATTTCCAAATATCTTGAAGATATTTCATCTTATTTTTTCCAAACATAATGTACTAAATATATATGTACTAGCTTGAAAGGGGGTTCATAGTTTATTATTTTTTGATGTGTATATGCATGTTTTATTTGTAGTTGTTATGACTTATGAGATTGAGGGTGTGCTTTTTATATAGTATCAAATATTGTTATGATATTAATTATGAATGATTTGTCTTTATGATATATAGGCATGAACTAGTAAGAGAAGAATTAATTAGATTAACTACTATTATGAATTTGTTATTAAAATTTAGAGAATATCTTATGTTATATATTTTATTTAGAAATATATCTATCATTCTTATCATAGGATTTTTGGGATGAGTTGTTATAATGATGTGATCAAATATTATAAATATGATAAATTATCAATAATTAAAGTATTTTAAATATTATATAGGTGTTACACTGGTTTCCTCAAATATATAGACTACTCAAAATAATAATTATTTTATATTTGTGATTGTTCATTATGTTGATTTCAAATGGATACTAAAAAAGAAATCCCAAATGGATATTATAAATATATTATATTTTTATTTTCATGATTCTCTTACAAATATTTTATTATGTTGATTTAAATAATTGTATTGTCATAACTTTATTTGTATGATATATTGGAAGATATCAATTGATTACACTTTTTTATATTAAATATATTATCGTATTTTTAATTTAATAGTACATGTTGAATAAAAGTTATCATCATCATTATTAGAATGTATTTGAATTTGTTTAAAATCTTTAATTAATCTAATAAATTTCAAAAAATGTTATATTTTATGTTATTTAGTATGCTTATAAAATTCAAATATTATATATATCTTTGGAATTCAACCTATCTAACATTCTAATTTGTACTATATATGAAAATATTATTTTATAAATAATAAAATTGATAAAATTTTTAAAAATTTTATATGATAGAGATATAAGTTTTTTTTTGAATTTTTTGATGATTTTTTATGATATACTTAACTTTTGTTATCAATATATACCTGCATCTTAAATTTTGTGTATTTATCATATGAGTTGTGTTTCAACATTATACGGAATATTTAATTTTTAGTGAATATTGTAATCATGAAAATAAATATTTAAAAAAGTAGCAAACATGTTATTATTATATTACTTTGATGTTTCTATGGACTTAAGGATTATAGTTGAATGTATGCAATAATTAAAATTTCATGGTTAATTGTATGAATCTATCATATGAACTAGAACTCATAAATATTCTGATTAAATATAATAGTGCCTCTTTGAGTGTAATTATTATACCTATATTTTGAAATGATAAATTCTTTATGTAATTAGTTAAGAGAAATTGATGAGCTAATCCTTCTAATAAGTATGATATTTCAAAGTATTTCGGTACTAATTATTATTTATACCTATCTTTTAAATAATTGTAAAATTGTGAGATTATGAGGTGGTGGAATGATTCATATTTTTTATACTATCTAAAATAACAAATTAAATATTAATTCCATTGATATCTAATAACATATCAAAGTTTGTTTTTATTGTTATGAATATAATTACAAAAGAAAGGATAAATCTATAAGTTTTTAAAAATTAATTTTTTGAAGATTTCAAGAAATTGAATCTTTGCACAGATAATAATAAGAAGAATTAGAAAAATATGAAGAATAAAATAAATAAGAAGAATAAGATAAACAAGAAGAACTAATAAGAACAAGAAGAACTAAGAAGAACAAGAAGAACTAAGAAGAATAAGAAGAACTAAGAAGAACAAGAAGAACTATGAACAACAAGAAGAACTATGAACAACAAGACGAACTAAGAATAATAAGATAAATAAGAATAATAAGAAGAAGAATAAAAAAAAGAAGAATAAGAAGAAGAATAAGAAAAATAATAATAAGATATAAATAATGAAGAAAATTGAAAAACAAAAAAATGTGCTAATTAATTATATATATTTTTTAATTTGATATTTAGTATTAATTAATTTTTACTTCAAAATTATTCAATATAATAAAATATTTATAAAATACATAAAAATTGACAATATAATTATATAAATGACATAATGATCAAATGAATAATCAATGGACTTGTGGGAATCATCCCTCAATACAATTTGCAAAGTTGCGAAGTCAAAAGGCCCAACCTTTAATGCCTTGCCCTATATATATACCTCAAGGCTAGTGGCCCTTGAGCCATGCTCCAGAGACAAATTGCTAGCCTAGTAGTAACATGCCTAGGCTGCTCTGTCCGTTAGGATGCAATTCTATACTTCAGTCTTAAAGGCAGGGTCATATGAGCTTTGTGCTTGGTGCTCAGGTTAGACTAGGCCACGTGCATGCACTGTGTGTTTAACTCAACATCGTGTCACAAGCTCATTTGTGAGTCATGGGCTTGCGACATGATCTACCATATTTGAGACATTAATTGTTGGATGGTTTGTTAACCAACTATTAATGTGTTAGGCCATATTAATTTTGATGTATAAAATATTTTCAATTTCAAGATTAATTATATAAATCTACCATTCAAACTAGTGGTAACTAATATAAATATTATCAATAAATAAGATAGTATCTCTTCGAATTATATTATAAAGATAATTATTAAAGGAAAATTGACAAGATAATTCATCTAATAGATATGATATTACAAAGTATTTAGATTCTAATCATTTTTTATACCTATCTCTTTGATTAATTGAAAAATTCTAAGATTATGAGATGGTGAAAATATCATGAGTTTATATTTTCGATGCTATCTAAAATGATAAGTATTTTAGGGAAAATTGTGTTTTTGTGCATAAAACACAAAATATTTGTGTTTTAGTACATCAAAATTTTTATAATTATAAAAAATGTATTAGATTTCAAAATTATTAAGTTTTGGTATATCAAATTTTTTATAATAAATTGTACAATATTTTAAAATAATTATGTTTTAGTATACTAAAATTCATTAAATTTATTTTGTCCTTCGAAATTTTATAATAAAATAAAATACAATTTAATTATTTGATTAATTGATATTGAAAACCATGAAAATACTTAATCCTGTCGCTGAGGCAAAGTGGTATTCTAACCCACATCCTCTATTAACAAAAACCGAACAAACTACTCAGTCAAATGTATATTATTAGATGTCTAGCAAATTGTAATATGTATATATAAATAAAAAAATATGGAAAAACATATATAAGGATACATAAATATATATAAATATAAAAACATATATAAATCAACAAATACACACACACACACACACACACACACACACACACACACCTATATAAACATACATATATATATATGTATGTATCTAAACATACGTATAAATACATATATAAATTTCTATATATATATATATATATAATTATACATAACTATATAAATATACATATCATTAAATTAATTAATAAATATATGTGTGTGTATGTGTGTGTCTTTGTCGGTGTATGTGTCTGTCTGTTTATATGTGTGTGTGTGTATATATATATATTGGTTAATAATTATATTTAAATATATTTATATAGTTATGTATAATTATATATATATATATAGATATATAGATATTTATATATATGTTTATATGTATGTATGTATATATATATATTAGTATATATAATATATATATGTTTGTTGATTTATATATGTTTTTATATTTATATATATTTATGTATATTTAAATATGTGTTTCTAAATCTTTTTTATTTATATATAAGTATTTCAATTTGCTAGACACCTAGATAATGTATGTTTGACAAAATGGTTTGCTCAGTTTTAATTAATAGAGGACGTGAGTTTGAATCCCATGTGCCCCAGCAACATGATTAAATATTTTCACTATTTTCATTGTTGGTTAAACACATAATTAAATTGTATTTTATTTTTTTTTTGAAATTTTGAAGGATAAAAATCAAGTTAATGAATTTTAGTTCACCAAAACTTAATTATTTTAGAATCTAGTATATTTTTTTTAATTATACATTTTTTATGCATCAAAACTTAAAATTTTAGAATTTAGTATATTTTTTTTAATTATGAAAATTTTTGTTCACCAAAACTTAATAATTTTAAATTCTGGTATACATTTTTTTTAATTATGAAAATTTTAGGGCACCAAAACATAAATATTTTATGTTCGGTGCACCAAAACACATTTCTCCCAGTATTCTATTAACTTCATTGACACCTACTATAACATTGAAGTCTTTTTTTAAATTGTAATGTATGTAATATTGTAATATCAAAAAAAAAAAAGATAAATCTTCAAGATTTAAAAAATGCATTTCTTGAAGACTTTGAGAAGTTGAACTATTACACGGATGATGATGCTGAAGTTCAAGATGTGAATGATGAATAAAATAAAAAAATTTAAAAAATAAGTGTTCATTATTCACTTATAATATTTAATTTGATATTTTGTATTAATTATATGTTTAGTTCAAATTATTTATTATTCAATAAGATAAAATATATATAATACACAAATAAAAAATATGAAAAATATAATTACATGAATTACATGATGATCAATGAGAAATCAATGAACTTATGGGCTTGTGGGAATCGGTTCTTAACCCAATTCACAAGTCCCAAAGTCGGAAGGTGCACCTCTGCTCCCTTGCCTTATTTATAAACCTCAAGGCTAGCAGCCCTTGACCTTGAGTCATGTTTTAGATCCAAGAATCTCTACCCTAGTAGTAACATGCCTAGGCTATAGCATCATATAGGATGCGACTCTACACTTCAGGCTCATGGGTAGAGTCGTAGGGGCTTAATGCTCGGTGCCTAGGCTAGATCAGGTCATAAGCATGAGCCAAGTGTCTAACTCAACCACGTGCCATGATCCCATTCATGAGTCATGGGCTCATGTCTAAAATGATTTGCCATGTCAGAGCCATTACTTGTTGGTATGCCAGCCAATGATTAATTTGTTAGGTTATCACAATTTTGAGATGTGATGAACTAGTTTGACCCATTGAACACATCTAGTTGTAGTTTGCAAGTGATTGGTTGATTTCTCATACTTGTAATCCTCGAGCATTTTTTCTTCCTTTAAAATTTAAAATGGATCTTAATTAATTAAATAATTTAAATAATAAATTTGATTTTTATCATGAATTAATATTTTTGAGGAAGTAGATATCTTTCTTTTATAGACCCTCCTTTGATAAGTAAAAAAATTAATGTTAATAAATACATATTATTATATGCATGCACATCTATTGATAAGAAAAATACTAAAGGAGAAAAAATTTAGATTACTATAAATGTTTAAAAAAAATGTTTACACAACTAGTAGTGACATGATTCATCTTAGAAGATATGCTAAACAATGTTTCAAAAAATATGGTGTATTAGATTCTAGGAAATCTCAACTTAATCTAACTAAAATAAGATTTAGTTCATATTCAATGATCTCATTTATATGCAACTAATAATATAGATGTCAAATGAGCTGTGTCATGTTGGTACTTGTTTTTCTTTTGCCCTTGTGGGTCACTTTGCCTTGCCTTGCACGACATGGTGTTTATCATGGATTGTGTTGTGTTGGAATAATTCTAAATAGGAGCAGCCCAGCGTATTCCATTAGTATACCTTTTGGTTGGGTCGTGCCAGTCGTGCCAGTCGTGCCAAGCTGGGTTAGGCATGATTAGGCTAACTTGGTTCATTCTAACTTGTTTGTTAGTCGGGTCGACACTGACCTGCATGAGCCATCGTACTATGTTGTGCCTCCCTTGCTAGGATCTTTGGTCTAGCATGGTCTGCGATATGTCCAAATATGATTTTGAACTGGGTTGTGACTTGCTTGGTATGACTTAGTTGTGCCATGCTTAGACCATCTAGCCCAATTGATACTTCTACCTAGCCCGGCCCTGCATGAGGCACACACGACACGGCTCGGGAATTTCTTGTGTCTATGCTCGTGCCCGTGCCGTGCCTGTCCATGGCACAAACTATGCAGTGCCGTGCTGAGGCCAATTGTGTCTCTTTGCCGTGCCTGACCCGGCATGATACCATGACTCGTTAACACGGTACCTCGACACGAGCCGAGAAATCCTAATTTTTTAAAATTAGGGGTTAGGTGCGACCGGGCCGAACCCGTTGGATTCGTGCTATGGGTTCGTGCCGGGCTGACCTCCACAGAACCGTGATGGGCCGGCTAAAAATGGGCCGGCCCGGCCCGCCACATCTTATTTGACACATCAACTTCTAACTAATAATCAATAATAGAAGAGTTGTCTAAATTGATAAATAATAAGAATTTCACTAAAATTTGAAAAAGATTATAGATTTATAAATTTGATTTATAAGTATGACCAACTCTCTTATCATAAAATTTTGAAGGCTTCATACACTGATACTATGAATTGTTATAAAAATAAAAATGAATTAATAAATCAAAGATTTTAAAATCATGGTAGTATTATATCATCAATCTCAAATAATAGGACTATTTACAATGATATTTCACATGTATGTTTCTCAATTTGCTGATTTAAATTGACCAAAGTAAAGATAACTTTATGTTTTTTTGGAAAATATTTTATTTTAATAATGATCATGTCATATATGATTTTATGTTTTTTTAAAAAAAAGTATAATGTTAAAAGTAAAATTCTTAATATTAATCTTGATAATGATTTAAATAACATTAGTATAATATATTTATTTGTTAGAACAATTAAAAAATATTCATCATGTAAAATGTTTCATATTAGATATGTCATATTATTACTTTAATATTAAAAATTGATTTAAATTTAATACCACTTTTTGAAAACTATCTGGTCTTCTATAAATTTGTATTTATTTATATAATAAATTATAAGATTTTTATACATTATTTAAAATAACATATGGAGTTGGAGATTATATATAAATTTACAAATCTTCTACTTTAACAAAAAGTCTGTGAGATGTTAATATTTTGACATACTTACTCCTGAAATTTGGAGAGATTAGATTTGATAAATTTTGAACTTGAAACCTATTATCTTTGGACGAAGACACTTATCATTAGGAAATTCAACATATGTACGTAATATAAAATTTTTTCATATGATTAGTCATCTTAATATTATTCTTTCATATATATCTTTAATTTTAAAATTCTTATAAAATTCGGTATATCAGTGTTTGTGTAATTGTACACATAAAAATAATGTATAAAAAAGAAATATTTATTGACATCAAACATCATTGAAATTATATTTAATTAATGTTAAAATTTTGTGTCGAATACGAAAATATTATGTTGAATTAGAAGTATTCAATGGGTCATACCAGGTTGACTCGCCCATTTTTTTCGGGCTTGAACATGCCATTGCTCTGGGTTGAGCACCACTTGATTAAGATATAGTCTGTGATGGCTTGACATGCCTCAAAAATGGGTTGGGCAGCCTATCACACGTTGATCCATTAGGTAATATGAATATGTTAGGTTGTGTTGGGTTAATCTAGTATGGGCATCATTATGTGATAGGTCGCGACACCCCGATGCATTGTGGCACTGGAGCAGGTCATGGATTGGTTCTTGGTCCATGGGTACCCGAGTATGATATAGTCACATCAGGTTGGGTTGGGTCAATCATGATCTTGAGCACCAACATGATCCCAACTTGACCCATGCCAAGCTTGTGGACCTTGGGCTGATGACATGACACTTTATGCCTGGTGGCACTTGAGTCATGGAGCATGGTTCATGAGTACCCAAGCATGCTCCATGCATGATTAGTAGGCTTGGTGCTTGGGAACGTGTCTGATTCATGGAGGGCTATTTTTTTTGCCCCCAATAGGCTATCATGCAAGGCTAGACACATCTTGGGTTGAACCTAGGCCATGCCAACCTTACGTGCTTAAAAAATGAGGTGATTTATAATGACATATCAACTTGCTTGACAATGTGAACCATCAACCATGCTAGGGTTGGTATGATTTTGGCATTAACATGATTTGGGCATGACCCCATAGCGGGACATAATACCCATGTTCCTTGTGGCACCTAGGTGAGTCATTGGTTGATTTACAGATCATGTGTGTTGCGATTTTATTAGCGTTAAAATTTATTGGTTGTAGCATCTTATCAAAAGTTCGTTGAACAATTGATATGTCCAACAGAAATTCACAAGTATATAGATCATAGAAATAATAAAATATAAGTCCAGATATTAATTTCATAGGAATTATATAACATTTTGATTAATTAATAATGAATTTACTATTACTTGTGTTGAGAAGATAAATGTTAGTTTCAAATAAATATATAGATTCAAGAGTTAGTTTACTTTCTTGTGTGTTATGTGATTTTTTTATTAATATTGAGGTAATATTATGCTTAATTATTGGATGCATGGTAGGATAATATAAATGTAATATGAATGATAGGATAATATTCTTAATGAATGGTTATTAATTCTAAACTATCATTATCAAGAATGATCATATTTTAGTTATACTTTTGGTATTTGATGCCCAAAATCATGCTTATTCTATTCGTGGATCAATCATTTTTTCTATTATTTTTAAGCAATATGTCAATTATCATTGATAATTTTTTTGAATATATATTTTTATTCTTTGACTTTAATAGTCATAAAAGATGTCAAATAATGTAATAATAATTATATTTGAGTTTTTGGCTTCGTAAATATTATACTCATAATAATTAGCATATATTTTCTCAATGATTTTACCTTGTGCATGTGTCTTGTGACTTATTTTTTTTTTGTCTATCACAATCAACACATGACTCATACATTATGGTAAAACTCATAAATTAAATATATTATATAATTCACCTATTATTTTAAATTCAATTCTTTCATAATATGTATATTGAAATAGTCATAATTTTGTTTGTATTTTAGTTTTGTTAGCATCATACTCGCATCGATTAATCTTACAGAAATTTAAAATTTTTATTTATAGGTTTATCATATGAAGTGAGAATAGAAGAGCTATTATTTCTTTTGATTTTAATTTCGTATGTATCTCATGATGTATCTGTCATCGTCAACAATGACCGACATGTATTAATATATTTAGTATTAAATCATAAATCTTTTTTTAATTTAATATTTTGACATAAAAAATTTACAATTAAATATTAAAAATTCATAATCATCATACATATATATATATATAAATTAATCATAGATCCCTAATCAACTTGACATTGAGGAAGATTCTGTGTGAGAGGATGAATTGTAGAGTTCTCATTGATAATTGATATGAAGATCTAGATCTAAAGACTCAATTTTGATTCCTAATTTATTTTTTCTCATGTTTTTCTTGAAATTGTCTTTAATTGGATATTGGATTTTATGCTCTTTTGATTTTGGTATGTTTTTGATTTTGAAAATTTAATCCTCAATAGCTTCCATAGAAAATTTTAAGTCTTTTTTATATTTTTGAAGTTCAACCATGTATTATTGTGGATTTTCAAGTTGAAAGTTATGATTTAAAGTTTAAGCTACGATTTTAGATATTCTTTGAATTCTTTTTGGAGCATAGAGTCATGACGATAAAGAATAACATGAATAAGGAAGTTCCTCTTTGGAGTACATAGTCGTGATGAAAAAATAGTTATAATTGAGGTAATTCTTTTCTAGAACATAGTTGTATTGATAAAGTTTATTGTGGCTGATGTAATTTCTCTCTAGAATACATCATCATGACTGAAAAGATTATTGCGACTAAAAATAATTTGATATATGATTTTGATTCTATAAATAATGGTGCAGTGCTAAAAAATATTGTGACTTTTAGTACCCGTTTGATACATGGTTTCTGAGATGTAGAAATAATAGCGTGATTGAATTTCTATTTTAGAGTTAACATGACCATGATTTCAAGATAATATTGTAATCATTAAGAATATATTGTATATTGAAAAATTTTGATAACCAGGTGATAGAGTAATAACGTGTAAAGATTATTGTAACTTTTTTGTAGAGTCGTGGTTGAGAAAAGCTGCTGCAACTTTTTAACAGGCATATCCTAGTGTAAAAATATCGTAATATTAGAAATGTCATGATTTTTTTCGTTGTGATGCTTTTCATTCTAATTTTTTATCAAGCTTATCATTTATACTCATATTTTATCTAATTTCACAATTATTTATTTAAATCGATAAAAATATAATTTAGTAAAATTCTTGTATTTAAGGCTCATTTTTAATACAATCAAATTATGAAAACAATCAAAAATAACTATAAAAACTTTGTACTTTGAGTCCTGAACAAACTTGCATACTATAATATTTGTTTTTTCTAAAGCAAAAAATTTCTCCCTCTCTTTGTGGCTATGCATGGAACATGAATATTTATTTTTAACCTTTAATAATATTATTATTGAATTTGAATGTCACGATGTTTTTCATTAGATAAAGATTCTCGAATATGTGGATTTTTGTTTATGAATCATTATGATGTAATGAGTTTATTTCTTTACTAAAGGTTAAAAATAGTTAACTTAATTATCTCCTAATAAATATTATATTTACTATCTTTAACTAGATCGATTATTCAACTTGTGCTCTATAATTGTTGAATTTTTTTTTATTTTCTTTCTATTCGTCCTCTTGTTTTTATTTTATTTTTATTTTTTTTATTTTTTATTTTTTTATTTTTTAATTTTTTTTAATTTTTTTTTTAATTTTTATTATTTTTATTATTTTTATTATTTTTATTTTTTTTTCTTCTTGATTGAAAATAAAATCTCATCAATTGTTCTAGACTTTCATGCTAAGAAACAAATTTAACATAACAGAGTCATTTGAAGAGCTTCATCGCCCTTCATGATCCATTCTCTACCAAACTTAGGAAGCAATAACAATCAACTTTTAGAACCCCAGGCAAACATGAAACACATTGGGTGGAGGAGAAAGAGATACCTTTCCATCCTTTAATATATTTCTCAAATTTTTTGAAACTCATCTCGTTACTTTTTCATTCTACCCTTGAGAACCTTCGATCTTTGGAACTAAAATAAAGTTGCTATGCTCGTGGGGATGGACTTAAACATGAAATTAAGTGTGTCATACATAAGGAAGAAAAATATTATTGTTAAGGGTATATTGATTTCGAAATTTTTATCCCCCTTGTTAATTATACAAATTTAATGCCCTCTACACTAGTTATTTGTCATTTTCAAATCTCAAAATATAAGTTTTTTTTTAAAAATTAATAATAGAGCTAAATAAAACTCAAACACAAAAAATACATAAGTATGTACATTTTCCAATTTTAGAATTATATTTTATTAATTAATAGATAAAGATGACATGATTGATTCATTAGTGAAGGAAGATATGAAATAAAATGTAATTAACGTGATGATCAACATGTTGATTTTATAAATTTGAATATGTAAAGATTATTTATTGTTGTAAATTTTTTTGACATCATTTATAGTGATAGTTTGAAATGATGATAATTTTTACTAATTATATTAAATTTGTTAACAAAAATATTTGAAATATATTCCTATGCTATGGGTATTTTTTTAATGATATGAATTATAAAATATCAAAATGCTATGATTAAATACAATAATCTCATAAGAGGTGCATCTCATTTTATTGAGGCACACGTCATTGGTGTGTTTGGGCCTCATGTTCCACAAGAATGTAATTAAAGAACTATGAGATCTTTCTTTATTTTGATGCGTTTTGCTTCTTTCAAAACTATGAAAATTAAAATAAGCAAGACAACTCTATCCAATAATATTACATATGTAGAACACATTCTACAAGAATGTAATTTTTTTAATTATAGAAATGTGATGTATATTTACATAAGTATGCACATTTATTTTGAAAATATGGAGAACATCTTGCATGTACAAATGTATCCATTGCAAAAGTGTCTAAAAAAATATACCAAAGGAAAGTTGTAATTTATGTGCATATACATGCACAATCAATCTTTTTTCAAGGTATTAGCTCAATTTTTAAAGAAAGAAAATTTATGGTTTTGTAATTTTTGAAAAATAAAAAGAGTGGAGGTTATGACAATGAAAGTGGATTTATATTTTCTTTGTTTCCATTTAATCTATGATGTGCTTGAAAAAATAAAAATAAGATAAGAAACCAAAAATGAAAGAGGGAAAAAGAAAATTTAAGAGAAAGTGAGAGAAATAAAAAGAGATTTGGAAGAAAAGAGGGGAATATAAAATTTAAGAGAAAATTGAGAGAAATAAAAATAGATTTGGAAGAAAAGAGGGAGAGAGAGAGCATGTGATATGAGAGAAGTGTTGGAGAAAATGAAGAGGTTATACTTTGGTATGATAAGATAATAATTAACTTCATATAAGGGTAGTAGGTTTTGAGTTCGAGATTCATTTGATATACTCTCTGATTTTCTAAGGTAAAGAGAGATGAAGTGACTTGAGAGAAGTGCTGGAGAAAGTTAAAAGAGGTCGTGCTTTTGTGCTATAGTAATTAATTTTATCTAATAGTAGTAGGTCTTGAATTCAAGATTTATTAGGTATACTTTTTGATTTTTAAAGATAAAATTATTGAGATATTGATTTCTTCCAAATCTTACACTAAGAAGGAACTTTGTGCACTTGATAGGATCTTGTCGTTGTTGAAAAAAATGAATGAGAGAAAAGACAAAAGATCAGAGAAAAAAAAAAGAAGATTAGATAGTCAAATAAGATTCCATATTCAATTTAAAGTGTTTACTATGATGTGCATGAATAAAAATTAAGATAAGAAACTATAAGAGGAAGGAGGGAAGATGAAAATTAAGATAAAAATTTGAGAAACAAAAAGAGATTTGAAAGAATAAAGAGAGAGGATGTGATTTGAGACAAGTTCTGGAAAGTGTGAAAAGAGGTCGTGCTTTGTTATGATTGTAATTAATTTCGTCCAATGGTTGTAGCCTTGTAGGCCTTGAATTCAAGATTTATCAGGTGTACTCTCTGATTTTTAATGGGAAAATTGTTGAGATATTGACTTCTCTAAAATCTTACACTAAGAAGGAATTTTGTACACTTGGTACTACTTTGTCATTGTTAAAAAAGCGAATGAAAGAAAAAAAGAAGAAGATTAGAGAGAACAAAATAAAAAATTCTATATCAAAATAAGATTTTATATTCATTTTTAAGTGTTTACTGTAATGTGCATGAAAAAAAAAAGATAATAAATTATAAGAGGAAGGAGGGAAGAGGAAATTTAAGAGAAACATGAGAGAAATAAAAATAAATTTGAAAGAATAAAGAGAGATTATGTAATATGAGGCAAATTTTGGAGAATGTGAAGAGAGGCCTTGTTTTGGTACGATACTAATAAACTTAATCCAAGGATAGTAAACCTCGAGTTCGAGATTCATTAGGTGTATTCTTTAATTTTTTGAAGTAAAGTTATTGAGATATTGATTCTCAAATCTTGTGCAAAGAAGAAGTTTTGTGCATAAGGTACGACATTGTCATTGAAAAAAATGAATGAGTGAAAAGAATAGAAGATCTGAGAGAAAAAAATAGAATATTGATATAAAAATAAGATTTCATATTTAATTTTCCTTAAAATAATATAACTTATTTAGAGGTTAGTTGCTTGATCAAGTACATGATGCATAGAAAACGAGAAAAAAGATTAAATGTCAGTACAAATTTAGAAAGTAAATATTAATATAATCAATCTAATTAATTCTTAGTTAAGCATACTTGATTTTTTTTATTTATCATTAGAATGAATTTGCAATTTTTTGATGGTATCCTCATCCATCATCCATTGAAACATGTTTTTAATGTTGTAGGTGTCAATGCTTGGAATGCAAGCTGACCGTTCTCAATCACCTGTCACATCTATATGCTTCAATCAATTAGGCGATCTACTCTTAGCTGGGTATGGTGATGGTCATGTTACTATTTGGAATGTTCAAAAGACATCTTTAGCTAAAATTATTACCGGCATGCATACTGCTCCTGTGGTGCATACCTTTTTCCTAGGCCAGGATACTCAAGTTACTCGTCAGTTTAAAGCAGTTACTGGTGATAGTAAGGGGTTGGTTCTGCTGCATGCTTTCACAGGGATATCATTGCTCAATATGTTCTCTGTTAGTTCGCAGGTAGAGTATTCTATCTGAATTGTTTTGTTTTTAAATTTTGTTTTCTATGTGCATGTTGTTGGAAAGTGCCCTCATCCAATGATGGTAGGTCTTGGGCTCGAGACTTATCAGACATAATCCATTTGATTTAGAGATAAGATTTTGAGATATTAATCTCTTCCAAACCCCGTGCTAACCTTGAGCTTTGTTGTGCATTGGTTATGAATTTCATATGTATATATGTACACATACAACACATGCTTTGATGATGATATTTGTATCTATGTATGTAAAGGAGTTTGACAGAAGTTAATACCTGACCATACTTGAGTTAGATTTGGGTACATTACTGGGCTGATTGACATATTGGGCCGTTGAGGATTATTTATTATTTCAGCATATCAATACATGATATAAATTGAGTGAAAATGAGATATCAAAAAAATATACTTAAGTGATATCTCATAACTAATTATTACTTATAATTAGTGTTGATAATTTGGGCGATGCTATTTGGACCTATCCAAACAATGAGAAAAAAAAAACGTGGCCCGGCCTTGTTAAAGAACTCGGTTTGGAAAACCTGACTTGTTCAAGCTGAGCTGGGCAAAACTCCACAAGTTCAAGTTGGGATATCAAGTTAGACGAGTACAATTTTATGAAGACTGAATTTTTAATCTCATGACATTGGTGCATTTCAGGCTTTAATGTGAATGCAACTCTTGCAGTAATGAGTACAACAGTGAGTTGCACTGCTGAGGGTTTCCTTAACAGTTGTAGCATGGAAAATGCAATTCTAAAAAAAAATATTTAGGCCAAGTTGACTTGATATGATTATTGTTTTCTGCTTCCTAGCTTAGTGTCACTGGCCTACTCATCCATGCAGCAATGCAGTCTGTGTGGCAATTTCACAATTAACATTATCGTGAGACAGGCTGTCATTGCTATACTTCATGCCTCAGTGTTGCTGATTTTACCTTGCTCCTTACTTATTAGGAGAGTGACTCCAACTCATGACTAGTTTGTGTAGGCCAATATCTTTTTTCATAGTCAAGTTATTGATTAATGACAAGCTCTCTAAACTTAAATAGGGTTGATATGTTTGAACTCCAAAAAAATATCATCTTCAATATACTTAATCTCACTTGTTGGAGTATTATAATACATTTCTATTCAAACTCATCCGCATGTTTGATATTCAATAAATAAAAACTTTAGCTATAGTCATGGATACACATGATAAGTTCGTGAATTTCTCCCCCATCCAATATTCTATATTTTTGTTCATTGTACATTTTACTGATTTTCATCTTTGAAGATTGTTTCTGTATTAGCTTTAATTCATTAAGGTCTCCACTGATTCCTTGGGCCAAAGAGTACATCTCTCATTAGGGATGCGACTTTTAGAGCTATGAAATGAGTCCCCACTCATTCCCACTTTGAAAATAATATATATAGTAAAACTTTCATCCCTAGTATGTTAGCGGCTGTTATGTACTATTAGATAATAGTCAATATATTTTTCATTCTAGAGGATCATGAGTTCTTTTATTGCAGTTTTACTCATGATTTCATCAGCTACTATGCATGAGTAGGAGATATAAACTTTCAGACATTGAGGTTGACATAAGGTAACACCCATTATTGATAATCTTTTGTATGTGCTCTGATATTATTTGTCATGGGTCTACTCATTCATGCAGTGATGTAACTTGTGCAGCGGCCTTACAGTCAATACTATCATGAGATCCAATCTTTCATGCTACACTTTATTATTCAATGCTGACTGGTTTCACTTAGAGGTGTCAAACGGGATGTGTATGACGACATGATTTATTTTTTGGTGGTCCACTCGGGTCATAGTGTCATGTCGTGCCTGACCATGTTGTGCCATGCCATGCCAGACACGACACGACTCATGTACCATGCCAGGTTACATCACTATGGCCATGTGTTGTTTTGGCTTGTTCAAAATTGTGGCATCTTAAACTTTAAATATTTTTTAAAATTTAAATTTTAATACTAAATTAATTAATTAAATTAAATTAATATAACAAAAAAATAATAAAATTACTATCATAAGTCACACCATACAACTAAAAACTCTTACAAATTATAAAATAATAAAATAAGATTAAATCATTAAAAAATAAAAATTAATACATAAAAGATAAATTCATCAACATAAATTATCAATCCTGTAAGTATCTGAATAAATAAAGAAAAATATAATAATAAAAGCAATAAGCTCAAATATAAAAATAAATAGACAGATAATTCAAAAATGATCAACTTTGTAAGCGTATGATGATATCACTTGCATAATGTCGTAGGCAGTATAATAGACTCAATCTCAGTCGTCATCAGTCTCACGAATAATCAGTAACTAATTTTTTTATTCTTGCTGCAGTTACAGTATAATATTAGATGCCCAAGCTTAAATCATTTTTAATCATTCATTCATGCTAATATCTCAATAATATTTGATCGTAATCTTGATCTCCTATCTAAAATCATATTCACTGCAACAAAAAAAATAGACTCCAATGCTATGCTTGATATCGGAGAAGTCAATAATTTTCATGCCATCTTAGACTGTACAGGTAAATTGACTCATATGATTTTTATCAATGTAAAATATGCAAGTTCTTATTATTGGTATGTGATATAATTGAGTAGTAATTGATATTTAAGTACTGAGATAGCTTGCTCCTATTCGACGGTTTATCTTGTCATTTTTGTCTCTCTAGCTCGTTCCTATTCAACGGTCTATCCCATCATTTTTACCTCGCTAGCTGAATGGAGAAGTTATTATCTTCGAATATAATATCTATATCCATACTCGGAGTCTGACTATTAATATCATGGTATGTAAATAACTTAGCCAATTTCTTATAAATTAACCCTTTAGGCTGGTATTCTTGGTTCATGTATGAGGATATATATGTCAAAATAATTTCTATCCCTTTTATCTTAACTCTTGGGTCTATGTAGATATTCAAATAATAAAGAGATGAAATGGTGGACGGATACTTTAAATACTTGGTTTTTATCTCAGCAACCATGTCACTAAATGTTGAGTCACGTCTAAACTTTTTAAATATTCTACTAATATTGCATATGTAGTTTAACATGTTCATTGTGTCTTAAAAAATTTTTAAGAATTTTATAAATAAAATTTTTATAGTTTAGTCAGTATCATTAATAATAAGTTCGTCACTCTTACTATTAATGTAGTTAGATTTCACATATTCGTATTGAACATATGACTCAACATAAGGTATGTGTAATTTCAATAGTGTTTCACATTTCATTGAAAATTTTTTTTGGACCAATAAACAAATATAGTCTACCAAATTCTAGTCATCTGTGAGGCATACGAAGAAATTTTAGTGAGTTACGTATGTTTTCTAAAGTAAGAAAAATAATCTTCATCCTCGCTTGTACTATGAGATTAATGACGTGACACATGCATATAACATGAAAATTCTTTCTTAATGGCTCATCTCTAATAGTCCTAATAAACATATTAATGACTACTTCATTATTAGATACATTATTGAATATGATACTATATATTTTATTATGAATATTATATTCTCTAAATATTTTTATTATATACTCATAAATTGTCAGTCCATCATGAGGATGAAAATCTCTGAGAATCTTAATATTTTTCTATTTAGTGTTTATTTAGAATATATATAGTAAGTAATGAAGCATGTATAAGATACATCATCATGACTAGTCCATATATTGGATGTTACATATACTACTTTATTATATTTTATAAATTTATTAATTATTATTTTTTTTTCTAAGTTAAAATATTATAGTACGTCGTTCCTAGATATGGATCTAGGAATCATCCGATATGCATGCTAAAAATAAGTCTTCATGATACTAACTCATCTTGGATTCTCTAAAAATTTTATTGAAGACTCATTGTGGTGATAAGTTTGACCATGCTTTCTCTTCCTAATTCGTCGTGATATATGAAGAGGGTCAACATAGAGGTTGAATTGGATCTAACTTCAAAGACTACATTGCTGAGTTGAGTTTATATATGATCTAATATATCATGTTTTTTTGTACATTGCTTGACATGTCTCATTAGGTGTCCAGTCATACTTGAACTCTTACAGATTAATATTTTTATAATATTTGTATTGTGTTGATTTTTTGTTGACAGCCCTAATATTTTTATGTTTTATAATATTAAAGTGAGTCCAGACTATTAATTTTTTTTAGTTTTTTATTTTTTAGTTTTTTATTTTTTAGATGTCTGGATCGAGACAACCAAATAAATAAAGTTTTGGCATTCTCAAACTTTTCATAGGATTATTGTTGTTCATATTAAAATTTTGTATATTTACGTTAAAATTAATTTTGTTATCGTTATTAAAATTACTATTTGTCATTTTAATTATTTATTTGTATATTAATTATATGATAAATTTTGTTTTTTAAATTAAATATTAATTTATATTAATTAAAGTAAAATTTTTAACTAAAATAAAAAAAAAGCTAAACAAAATTTTAAAAAATAATTCTCATAATACGTAAAACCTCGTTTGCTTTATTATGTCTGTACTTCAATTGACAGTCCACACCCAAATCTTAAAAGGCAAAACTAAAAGGAGAGAGAAAGAAAGAGACAGGAGAGGAGTGATAATATGAGAGAGAGAGATAAGAATTACGATAAAATGGATATATATTTAAGAATTAGAGGAAGTATATATATAAGTTTAAAAATATAATTTTTTTAAAAAAATCATTTTTTTTGTTTTAAATTTTTTATATATTTTTATGGGTAGAATCATAACAATTATTATATTTTTGCTCCTAGCTGTTGGGGCTGCCAATGGCTTAAAATACTTAATTTTTATTTTTTTGACCGTTAGTTCTGTTTTACTGTCTAATCGACCCAATGGTCACGGATTACAAAAATTTTGATTTCTAGAATGTTTCGGAAGAATTGAGAGTCGAGATTGAGTCTAAGAACGTTGGGCTCGGGCTGAGCCTAATGTTTGGGTTGTTGGGTTTGGGTGCGCACCATGCCTGTCGCCAGAATATTGGCCTAAGATCTGGCCATATGGGGTAGGGGTACGGTTTGGGTCGTGCCGAAGAACTGTGCCTTCGGGCAAGGGTATCGGGTCGTGCTTGGCTTGACACGAGGGTCGAGTAGAGGGATCAAACAGGCCGAATTGGCTTGGGCTCGGCACGGTTCAGTCGTGCTTGGGCCGGCACGACACAACAGTGCTTGCTCGTGCCCGTGAAGGCACACCCTTGGCACCAGTCGTGCCGTGCTGGGCCAAGAGATTTTGGCCAACGTGTCTTGCCTGGAACGACACGAGTGCTTGGCACGTTGGCATGACACGGGTGACCAATTACCGATCGTGGTTACGTCGTCACGATGGGGGGAGGACGAGCTAACGCATGACGAGTGAGGCTCGGAGAGCCCCTACAAAGTGATGGTGGCGTGGTACACGGTGCCAAAATTTTAATTTTTTTTAAAAATTATGGTTTTAGCCTGATCCGAACTGGCTTGAAACTGGGATGATTTTGGGATGTGGGCCTGTGCTGGGCCTGACCTCAACGAATTGTGCCATGCCAGGCACGATATGGTACTGTAGCATGCCATGTCTGGCATGACACTCCATCTAAGTTGGGCCTGAAAAATTGGTCAGGCTTAACTCGATCCGCCCCATTTGATACCTCTAGGCCCCGGGTGAACTCGGCACGACATGATTTGTGCCTCGATCCATCCTGACACATGCCCCTAGGTACTATTTTGGACTGTGCCTTGGGCTGTCTGATCCATTTGATACCTCTAGTTTCACCATGCCCTAAGCTCATTAGGAGAGTGACTTCAACCCTTGACTAGTTTGTGCAAGCTAGGCTCAACTCTTGACTAGTTTGTGCAAGGTAGGCTAACACTCTTTTTTCATAGTCAAATTCTCGATTAGTGACAAGCTCCCCAAATTTAACATGGTTGATATGGTTTAATTTTAAAGAAGCATCATGTTTAATACACATGCTCAACTCTCATTTATACGTTTAATATTAAATAAAGACTTCTGTTATGATAAATCCATGATATTCTCTCCCATCTAATATTTTGCATGATCTCGTGTATTGTATCCTTTACTGATTTCTACCTTCGAAGATTACTGTTCCACATGAGATTTAATCCATTAAGGTCTTTGTTGATTCATTGAGACAAAGAAGACTTCTTTCATTAGAGATGTGACTTTTTAGAGTCATGAAAAGAGTTCCCGCTTGCTTCTACCTTGAAAGTACAATAACTATGTCGAGCCTGGAATGACACAGCTTCAACATACCCAGTGCATCATGGCCTGTCGACCTAGTTACTAGTATATTGAGCCAGTTTGTGCCTGGAGAGGTTGGATCCAACCCCTATGGGTTGGGTTTGGGTCAGGGTTTGGCCTTTTAGGCCAGGTTCGAGCCTAGTTCGGGCCGTTGAAAAATTTGTAATTCAGAATTTAAAATTATTAAAAAATTCTAAATTTAATTATTTAATACTTAAATAGATAAATTAAAATAAATAAATAATTATTTAATTATAATTTATTAAATTAAATAAAACATTAACAATTAAAATTTTAAAACTAACAGTGTCTGAATTAATAAAATTAAAATATTAATACAATCAAATGTAAATCACAAAAATATAAGTATTTGAATCAAGTCCAAAGTAAATTGACGAAAAAAAATAAACAAAGATAATCTAAAAATGATAAATGAAAATGATAAATATAAATATCATCAGCATATGTTTAATGGTGATATCAGTATCAGAGTATCAATAGTAGTATGAGGTAGGCAAAAAAGTAGATTTAGACACTCAGCTCAATCATTAATTTCTCAATCTCATATCATTCATCAATCATCATTAATATCTTATGAATCATCATTAACAACTAACTCCTTTGCTTTTGCAGTAGTCCCGTCATGATCCTAAATGTTTAAGCTTGATTTTTCTTAATCTTTATTGCATGTTAATATCTCAATAATATTTGGCTGTAATTTGGATCTCCTATTTGAAATCATATTCACTGCAACAAAAAAAAAGTAGATTTCAATGCTATACTCAATACTAGAGGAGTCAGTATATCTTGAGTCATCTTAGATAGCACGAGATAGACCGACTCATATGATTTTTATTACTGTAATATATCAAGATTCTTAGTATCAGAATGTGATAGGATTGAGCAATATTCATTATCTAAGTACTGATATAGTTTACTCCTATTTGATGATCTACTTCGTTGTTTTTTCTTTGCTACTTGAATGAAAAAATCATTGTCTCCGAATATGGTATCCAAGTCCGTACTCAGAGTCTCACTATTATCACCATCATATCTAGTTTCGTAGTATGTAAAAAGCTCAGTTAATTTCTTGTGAATGAACTCTTCAGGTTGGTCTTCCTAGTTCATGCACGAAGATATGTATGTCAAATCATTCTTTATTCCTTCCACCTTAACGTTAGGATCTATGCAGGTAGTCAGATAATATAAAGATGGAATGATGGACCAGTACTTTAAGTATTTGGTAAGTGTCGGGTCATCTCTAAACTTCCTAAACATGCTATTGATACTGCATATGCATCTGAGTGTAATGCAAGTAGTGAGAGTATAAAATGACAAATACATATTCATCATGTCATAACAAATTTTCAAGAATTTCACAGATAAAATTTTTGGGGCATAGTTAGTGTCATCAATAATAAGTTCGTCACTCTTATTTTTGACGTAGTTGGATATCATATGTTGGTATCCAACACATGATTCCAATATAAGACATGTATAATTTCAATGATGTTTTATATCCAATTGAATTTTTTTTTTCTTTAGACTCGCAGAAAAATATAGAGTACCGAACTCTTATTGCCTGCGAGACATTTTAGAATATTTTAGTGAGTTAATTATGTTTCTTAAAGTGTGGTAAATAACCTTCATCCCTGCTGTACTATGAGATTAATGACGTGACACTTGTATTTAACGGGGAAAAATTCTCATAATAGTTTATTTCTAATAGTCTTAACAAATATGTTAATGATTACTACATTGTTAGATGCATTATAAATTTGATACTATATTTATATTATTTTGAATTTTATATTCTTTAAAGATTTATATAATATACTCATAAATGATTGATACATCATGATGATAGAGAATTTATGATAATCCTAATATTTTTTTTATTTAGTATTCATTTAGAATCTACATAGTGGGTGGTGAGGCATAGAAAAGATGCATCATCATGATTCGTCTTGATATCGGACGTCACAGACACCACTTTGCTATAATTCTTAAATTTATTAATTATTTTTTTTTCTAAGTTATATTATTTTAGTATGTCATTCATAGATTTAGACTTAAGAATCCTATGGTATACTAGCTGAAAATATGTTTGCATGATACTGACCATCTTTGGATCTTCCGAAAATCTAATCAGAAGATCTATCGTGGTGATTATTTTGGCCATGCATTCCCTACCTAATTCATTGCGGTATATGAAAGGGGTCAACATTGAGGTTGAACTAGATCAAGCCTCAAAACCTATCACTGAGTTGGGTTTGCTTAGGATTTAATACATCATATTTTTTGGTGTATTTTTCGGCATATCTCTTAAAATAATGAGTCCCATACAAACTCTTATAGTTTAAATTTTTTATAATATTTGTATTGTGCCGATTCATTTTCGATATCCTTAATATTTTTTTGTTGTATTATATTAAAGTGAGTTCAAATTATTGATATTTTCTATGCTTACGTTAAAATTAATTTTTTTATCATAATTAAAATTATTATTTATTATTTTTATTATTTATTTATTTTTTAGTTATATTGTATTTAATATTTTTAAATTATTATATTAATTAAAATTAATTAAACTAAAAAATTAATTCTTAAAGTTAAAAATTTAAACTGACGTTAACTAAAATTTAAAAATAAAAATTAACTAAACAAATACAAAAAATACCCGTAAATCATAATGCGTAAAATAATTGATATTTTGATGTGCGCACCGCACCGCAATCGACAGGTCACACTTACAATCCACAATTCATCCTCGAGTCTTAAAAGTTGAAAGCCGAAAGAGAAAGGAAAAAAATGAAAGTCGAAAGTAGATGAAGAGAGAGAGAGAGAAAATATGAGAGAGAGAGAGAGAGCAATGTAAAAAAACATAAAATTAATGGACGGGGGGGGGGGGGGGGGGGAGGGGAGTTTATAGTAGAGGTGTCAAATGGGCCGTGTTGGGCTGACCCAACATGAGTTTAGGCCGCCCGACTGTGCTTCCATGCCGCACTAGGCACAACTGGATTACTGTACCTGGCCTGGCATGGCCAGTTTTTTACCGTGCCAGGACAGGCTTGTATGGACCGGTTTAAAAAATAATTTTTTTGTTTATAATATTTATATAATTATAAAATATAAATTAGGTTAGATAATGTTTAAAAATATTAAAATTTTAAATTAAAAATTTTTGAATAGTTATAAAGGTTAATTTTTTTGTTATTTATTTTAATTATATTTTAATTAGATTAATAGATTTAGATTATAATTTATTAGAATTAAATTTTAGAATTTTTAATGAAATTATTAAACTCAAATAAAATAAAAATAAAATTTCTTTAATAAAAATTACAAAGCCACAAAGCCAAACTAAATGCCCAAACCAAAATTAATTAATGTAAGTAAAAATGAGTACAGAATATCAAAATCAAAAATTAGAATCAAGTATAACTCATAAGCATAAGCATAACTATAACAAAAGTGTTGCTGTCAGCGCGTCATAATCCTGTAATCGTCAACCGTCAGACATCAAGTGGTAATCTCATTAATCGTCTATCGACGTATCATTATTATTCTCAATCTCAACATCAAAATCACTATTATATGGATAATCATTAGTAATTAACTCTTTTACTTTCGCAGCAGCCCCTATCCCAGCACGAACCTGGATGCTAAATCTCGAATTTTTTTAATCCTTTATGCATGCTAAAATCTCAATAATATCTGGACGTAATCTCGATCTCCTATCTGAAATTATATTCATTGCAACAGAAAAAATAGACTCCGATACTATGCTCAACACCGGAGGAATTAGTAGAACCTGTGCCATCTTAGATAGTACAAGAAAGGTGAATTCATGATTTTCACCATTATAATATATCAAGATTCTTAGTATCAGAATATGATAGGATTGATTAGTAATCGGTATCTAAGTACCGAAAAAGCTCGCTCCTTTTCGATGGTCCATCTCGTCATTTCCTCTTTGCTAACTGAATAAAAAAATCATCTCTGAATGTGGGATCCATATCCGTACTCACAGTCTCACTACTACTACCATCATACCTATTTTCATAGTATGTGAAAATGTCAATCAATTTCTCGTGAATGAACCCTTTAGGTGAGTCTTCTAGGTTCATGCACGAGGAAATGTAAGTCAATATATTATCTATCCATTTCACGTTAATCCTAGGATCCATGCATGCAACATACAATAAAGAGATGTAATGGATGACTATTACTTTAAGTAATTAGTTTCTATCTCTGCAACCTTATGACTATTTTTTGGGTCAGTTCGATATTTCCTAAGTATGTTACTAATGTTGCATATGCATCTGAGTGCAATGCAAGTCGTGAGAGTATAACTCGACGAAAACATGTTCGTCGTGTCATAAAAAATCTTCAAGAATTTCATAAATAAAATTCTTGTAGCCTAGTTAGTATCGTCAATAAAAAATCATCACTCTTACTATTGAAGTAGTCAGATATTACATGTTTGTATCCAATACATGGTTCCAACATTAGGTACGTGTAATTTCAACGATAGTTCACACCTGATTGTAATTTTTCTTCTTAAGACTCACAGACAAACAAAGATTACCAAATTCCTGTTGTCTGTGAGACATATAAATGTATTTTAGTGAGTTACGTATATTATCCAAACTGGGGGAACACACCTTCATACCCACTTATACAATCAAGTTAATTACGTGACACATGCATCAGACGTGAAAAATCTCTCCTAATGGTGTGTCTCTAATATTCATAACAAACATGTTAATCGCTATTTTATTATTAGATGCATTATCTAGTTGATATTAAAAATTTTATTTTAAATTTTATATTCTCTAAAGATCTTTATCATACACTAAAAAATGATTGAGCGATCATGAGAATGAAGAATCTGAAAGAATTTTAAAATTTTTTTATTCATAGTCTATTTAGAATCTACATATTGGGTGGTAAGACATGCATAAAATGAATCATCGTGACTAGTCTAGATATCGGACGTTACGGACACCACTTTACTATATACCATAAATTTATTAATTATTATTTGTTTTTATAACTTATAAAATTTTAGTATGTCGTTCATAGATGTGAACCTAGGAATTCTATGATAAGCAGGTTGAAAATATGTCTGCATGATGCTCACACTCCTTGGATCTTCCGAAAATTTGATCAGAAGACCCATCAAAGTGATAAATTTGGTCATGTCTTCCCTACCCATCTTGCTGCGATATATGGCGGGGTAAACTTTGAGACTGAACTGGATCAATCCTCAAAAAATGCACTGCTAAGTTGGGTCTGCCTAGGATCTAATGCACCATATTTTTTGGTGCATATTTTGGCATGTCTTTTAAGGTGCTCAGTCCCTAACCCATTCATACAAGTAAAAATTTTCTTATAATATTTGTATAATGTCATTTCTTCTTCTTTTTCATCCCTAATATTTTTTTTTATTTTATTATATTTAAATGTGTCAAAACTATTGAAGTCCTTCTAGTTTTTTTAGATTTTTGGGTTGAAACAACCGGAGAAACTAAAGTTTCAGCAGTCTCAGACTTTTTGTAAGATTTTTATTTTCTAAATTTAAATTATTTTTATTAGTATTAGTTATTTTTTTTTTGGTTTTTTTAGACTAGAGGATAGATTAAAAAGTAAAAAGAGAGTAAAAAATTAATTATTCTTAAATATTAATTATTATGTTAAGTTAAGAGGTTTAGTTAAATAATTAAAAAAAATAAAAATATCCGTAAATCAGTGTAAAGGTAAAGCACGTGCACCAAAATTTCAACTTCCAAAGCCAAGCTTGATTGGCGAGTTTCGAAAAGTCGAGCCAAATTCCCAAGAAAGAGAATATTATGAGAAATATTTGAGAAAGTGAGAATTAATATTTTTGAAAAACATAAATATTAGAGAGGGGGTGTGAGATTTTATAGAATATAATTATGAATTTTTTTTTTTAAAATATTTTTTTTTATTTTTTTAATTTTTTATTGATTTTTTTGGGGCAGAAATTTGTGGGCCATCTGATTCTGCTCCATAGCCGTTGGAAACGAAATCCAAAGGCTAAAATTCAAAATTTTTTATATTTTAATTTTTTTTTTAAATTTTGAATCGTTGGGGATTGGGGCCGGGTTGGCGGGGCGGGTGGGGGGGCGGGGTTGAATCGTACCCATGCCCAGGTGGTTTTCGCAACCATCGGGCTCATCTTCTGCTGCTGGTGTGGTTTCTTTGGTCATGCCAAGGTACCGTGCCAATGTACCATGGTGCCGTGCTGGGCTAGATACGACACTCGGCCCCGTTGGCCTCGGCACGACACGACATGGTTTGTGCCGTGGACAAGCATGACACGGGCACATGGATGGGAAAATTTCTTGTCGTGCCGGGATAGGGACGGCTGAATCGTGCTGTGCCTCGTGTCGGGCCGGCTCGGCCCGACCTGGTTAATACCTCTAGATTATAGATTTGAAATGTATTTTTTTTAAATAATTTTTTTTGGGCCATTGTATTTTGCCTCCTAGTTATTGGGGGCGAAATCCAACGACCAACATTTAATTTTCTTTTTTGGATTGTTTGGATCGATTCAACCGTCGAACCGACCCTAATGGTCATAGGTTTTAGAAGCTTTGGTTTTTAGAACCCTCGGGCTCTGGTTGGCACTAGGGAAAAGACACTGACAAGTGGGGTTGTGTTATGGGATTGAGGGAAAGTCTGGCTTGGGCTTCGGGGTGGGGGGGGGGGGGGGGGGGCTAGGCATGGTTTGGCTCGTGTCGAATTTGCGTGCCCTCGGGCCCGGATACCATGCCTTGCCCAGCTAGGGGCCTTGTAGATCTAGGCATGGCACGAGCACAGGCCTGGACCATGCCAGGCTAGGCATGGCCGAGATGGGCCATGCCTCAGGCTGCCTGACCCATTTGAACATTTACTTGAAAGCAATACATATAGTAAAACTTATACTCCCAGTAGGCAAACACAAGTTATGCACTAATAGATATTAGTTGACACTTTTTATTCCAGAGGAACTTGAGTTTTTTTATTGTAAGTTTACACATGACTTCATCAACTACTATGTATTGTTAGGAGAGATAAACTTTCAATCACTAAGATTAACAGAAGGATTAGAAGTATTGTTGATAATCTTTGTAGTGAATGTGATTTTAGATAGGAGATTGAAATTATAGTCAGATATTTTTTTGTTATAGTGAATGCGATTTTAGATATGAGATCGAAATTACAGTCAGATATTATTGATACATTAGCATGCATGAAGGATTGGAAGGATTCAAGTTTGAGCATCTAGGATCGTGCTGTAACTGTAATAAGAGCAGATGAGTTGGTTGATGATGATGATTCCTGAGATTTTGATAATGATTAATGATCGAGATAAGATCGAGACATTGAGCCGAGCATACTTTACTGCTTACGGCCTATTATTTGTGATATTGATACCATCATTGATTACGCGTTGATGAGATTTATCATTTATTATTTTTAGATTGTCGTTGTTTATTTATTTGTATCATTTAATTTTTAGGCTTGAGCTTGCTGTTTTTTTTATAATGTTCTTTTTTTATTTAGATATTTTCATATGAGATTTAATTCATATTTTTTATTTTTGAGTTTATCTTTGATGTATAACTTTTTATCTTTTAATTATTTAATTTTGGTTTTGCTTTGTTAATTTTTATTTTATAATTTTTACGTATTTTTAGTTGTTAGTTATTAGTTTTTAATTGCTAGTTATTTTATTAATTTAGGTAATTAATTAACTAATTAATTTAATATTAGTTTTAAAATTTTAAATTTATAATAATTTTGAAGTTTGGGATGACCCAATTCCTAATGGCCCAAATCAGCTGACCTTGGCTTGACCTGACAAGTCTTGACACGACATGGCCCAAACCAATTACAAATTGGGCCTGCAGGCCATGCCGAGCCTGCTTTGTTCAAGTCATGCAGTGCTAGGCACGACATGTTTACAGTACAATACCATGTTGAGCACGGCATGATGACCCAATTGGGCCTTTAAAAATGCGTCGATTCGACATGACCCTTTTGATACATTTAGTCATGCCTGGCTTGGCACGACACGGTTCATAACCATGCATGGAACCATGCCTTGCAGGCTTGAGGCACGACTCGTGTAGTGCTAGGTTAAGGGGTTCTGGGGCTCATGTTTGGCCATGTATTACCCGAATGCATAACCATTAGGCATGATCCAGAGGCATGATCGGCTATAGTGCCCTAGAACTCGGGCTAGGTTTCTGGCGCGATCTGATTGGATTGCTCCAGATCTGCTCGCTTGTATTTAAAAAAAATAATTCTTTATTAAAAAATTTACCTTGCTTTTTACATGTGGTGCATTTTTTAAAAACAATTGCCACGTTTTTAGGTGATGACGCCTGCGTGGGATGGTCCATACCAACGTAGATGTGCAAAATGTGGCAAGCCTCCCTAGAGCCGCGCTGAGCGCCCAAGTTCGAGTCGAGCTAGAGGTGTCAAACGGGCCGGCTCGACCCATTTTTTTTAACACCAGCGTGCCTTCGTGCTGGGCCCGCTCGGGCCTGGCCTAGCCGTACGGGCCAGAAATTTTTATTTTATTTTTATTTTATTTTTTTTTTATTTTATTTTATTTATATAAATTATTAAAAAATATATAAAATTTTAGATAATGCATAATATTATATATTTATAATATGAAAAATATTAAAATTTATTAAAATAACAAAGTTTAAATTTTTTTAATGTAATATAAAAATAGTTTAAAATTTATTAGAATTATATAATAAAGTTATAAATTTTTAAATGAAAAATTAAAACAAAAAAATAAATAAATCAATACATTTTGTTAATAAAAATAAAAATAAAAAAAACATAAGTAACTCAAATGAAAAATGACCAATCAACTATTTGAAACCAAAAGTCCGAACCAAATAAATTACAGTTTCAACACAACGTACAAACAAAGCCTACAATCAATAAAAAAAATATCGAAATCAAAAAATAGTAGATCATCATCAATCGTCAATTGACATATCATGAGTATCATCAGCCGCAACATCAAGATTAGTATCATATGGATCATCATCATCAACAATCAACTCCTCCGCCATTGCAGTGGATGCGGCTGCAGTCCCAGTCACAGTCCCAGCTCCAGCACGATCATGAATACTAAACCTCGAATCCTCCCAATCCTTCAAACAAGCCAAGACCTCAACAATATCTGGACGTAATCTCGATCTCATATCCGAAATCACGTTCACTGCGACAGAAAAAGCAGACTCCGATGCTATGCTTGACACCGGAGGAGTCAGTAGATCCCGTGCCATCCTAGATTGCACGGGAAAGGTGGACTTATATGATTTTAACCACGGTAATATATCAAGATTCTTAGTATCAGAATGTGATAGGATTGAGCAGTAATTGGTATCTAAGTACCGAGAAAGCTCGCTCTTATGTGATGGTCCACCCAAATGTTTTCTCCTCGCTAGCTGAATGAAAAAATCATCATTTCTGAACAAGGTATCTATATCCGTAATCACAGTCTCACCACCACCACCACCATACCTAGTATCGTAGTATGTGAACAAGTCAGTCAACTTCTCGTGAATGAACCCTTCAGGTGGCTCTTCCAGGTTCATGCACGAGAAAATGTAAGTCAGAGTGTTTTCTATTCCTTCCACCTTAACCCTAGGGTCCATGCATGCAGCGAGACAATAAAGAGATGAAACGGTGGACCAATACTTCAAGTACTTGGTTTCCATCTATGTAACCATATGGCTAAGTGTCAGGTCAGCTCAATACTTCCTAAACATGCTACTAATATTGCATATGCACCGTAGTGCAATGCAAGAAGTGGGTGTATAAATCGACGAACACATGTTCGTCGTGTCATAAAAAATCTTCAGGAATTTCATAAATGAAAATTCTGAAGCCCAGTCAGTGTCGTCAATAATAAGTTCGTCACTCTTACTATTGACATAGCCGGATATCACGTGTTCGTATCTAACACATGATTCTAACATCATGTACGTGTAATTCCAACGATGTCTCACATCCGATTGGAATTTCTTCTTCTTAAGATTCGTAGAAAAACAGAGACTACCAAATTTTTTTTGTCTGCGAGGAGTGCGAATATATTTTAATGTATTACGTATATTATCATACGCGGAGGAACACACTTTCATACCCGCTTGAACAATCAGGTTAATTACGTGACACATGCATCTGACATGAAAGATCTTTCCTAAAGGTACGTCTCTAATATTCCTAACAAACATATTGATCGCTACTCCATTATTAAATACGTTATCGAATGTGACACTAAAAATTTTATTTTGAATTTTATATTTCCTAAAGATTTTCATCATACACTCAAAAATGACCCGGCCATCATGAGGATGAAGAATCTCAGAGAATCTAAAAATTTTTTTATTGATTGTCCAGTTTGAATCTACATAGTGGCTGGTGAGACATGCATAAGAATATTCATCATGATTTGTCCAGATATCGGACGTCACGGACACCACTCCACTATATGCAATAAATTTATTAATTATTTTTTGTTTTTCTAACTTATATATCTTTAGTATGTCATTCCTAGATGTGGACATAGGAATCCTACGATAAGCAGACTGAAAATATGTATGCATGATGGGCACTACCCTTGGATCTTATGAAAATCTGATCGGAAGACCCATCAATGTGATAAGTCTGGCCATGCTGTCCCTACCTAACTCGCTGGAGTATATAAATGAAGTAAACTTTGAGACTGAACTCGATCCAGTCTCAAAAAATGCAATGCCAAGTTGGGTTTGCCTAAGATCTAATAGACCATGTTTTTTGGTGCATAATTCGGCATGCCTCTTAAGGCGCCCAGTCCCAAATGAATTCTTACATGTTAAAAACTCCATACAATATTTGCACTGTGACATTTCTTGTTCCTTATCCTTAATATTTTTTTTTTGTTTTATTATATTAAAATGAATCCAAACTACAGAAGTCCTCCTAGTTTTTTATTTTTTAGAAGTTTGGGTTGAGACGACTGGAGAAACCAAAGTTTCAGCAGCCTCAGACTTCTGTGTAATATTTTCATTTTCTAAATTTAAATTTGTTTCAGTTATATTTGTCATTTTTTAGGATTTTTGTTTTTAAGAATAGTTTAATAGAGACTAGAAGATTGATTTTAATTTTTTCTAATTTTGGTATAGAGAGAGAAACTAGAGAGAGAGAGAGTTAAAAAAACGTAAAATAAATTACCCGGTAAAAGCAGTGATGTCGGTCATGTGCATGGTGCATCACAGTCAAGCTCTAATGTCCAAAACTCAAGTTGAGATTCTCGAAAATCCAAGCCGAATGCCGAAATCTCGAGTCCCGAGAGAGAGAGAAACAAGATTTTTGAGAGAAAAATTGAATGATTTGAGAGAATTTATGTTTATGAAAAACATAAATATTAAAGAAAGGGGGGTGAAATTTATAGATTAAAAATAATTTTTTTAAAAAAAGTAATTTTTTTTAAATTTTTTTGAATTTTTTAGGGGGCAGAATCATGAGGGCCATTGGATTTTGCCCCCTAGCCGTTGGAGGTGAGATCCAACGGCTGAAAATTTAATTTTTTATTATTATTATTTTTCCCGTTGGGGGGGGGGGATTTGGGTCGGTTCGGGCCTCGTGGGAGTTGGACTGCGGGTCGGGTCCAATCAGACCAGACCCGTTGTCTTCTTTTGGGGGAGGGGCATGGGGCGATCGCGGGGCCGAGCTCGGGGGACAGCCAACACGGGACAAATCCGTGCCGATGTGCGGTGCCACTGGCTGAACAGTGCCGGGTCAGGCATGGCACGGCACGGCTCGTGCCTAACCCTGGCACGGCACGTAGAGGTGTCAAACGGGCCGGCCCAGCACGGCCCGTTTTTCACGTGCCCAGCCGTGCTACCGTGCCGTGCCGGGCACGGCACGGTTTTTTAAATTTGGGCATGGCAAGGCCGTGCCGTGCCGTGCCGGCCCGCTCGGGCACGGGCGCACGGCAAGGCAGGGCAGGCGGGGCGGGTCGGGTCTGTTTGGACCCGACCCGCGGTCTTTTTACCGGGGGCGGGGCCCGGTTGGGTCACGAGTCACGACTCAGTGAGTCGTGACTGTGAGTCGCGACTCACGACTCGCGACGCAGGCACGCGTGCCGGCGTGCCGGGCCAGGCACGGCACGGCTCGTGCCAGGCACGGCACGGGCCCGGGCACGTTTTTTTATCGTGCCGGGCCGGCCTAGGCACGGCCGAACCGTGCCGTGCCTCGTGCTGGGCCGGGCCGGCCCGGCCCGTTTGACACCTCTAAAGGCACGTGCCCGGGCACGACATTTTTTCATGTTGGGCCAGCCCAGGCATGGCCGAACTATGCCGTGCCGGGCCGGCCCGGCCGGTTGACACATCTAAGTCGAGCTGAGCGCCCGAGTTTGAGCTGAGTCCGAGCTGAGCGCCCGAGCCTCGAGCCCTAGCTGAGCACTTGAACCTCTGGAACAGAGGGCGATGTAACGGCTAATCCAATTCCACATTGGATGCAATTCCAATGGCTAGGGTAGGAAATTTGACAGTTGTTGGGTTTCTGTCTTAAAAAATCATTAAAAAATTCTTTAAAAATACAAAAAAAATATTTTATTAAAAAAAAATCTTTTTTTGTAATCTATATATAATTTTTCTCATATCTCTCATTTCATATTCTCACTTTAATACTCTCAAGTCTCATCCCACTCTTCTCTTTATTATCTTAATTAGCTCTCTCTCTCTCTCTCTCATCTCGTCTCTATGATTCTTTCTCCTTTTGGTTTTACATATTTTTTTTTGCATCTTGTTTTGCTATTTGCATTTGCTCTTATCTTTTGCTTCAGAGTTTGACTTTGCTCTCACCTCTCATGACTCGAGTGTGAACAATGAATAATTGGACTTTGCCATTCCATAAACGGCTAAACAAGTATTATTTGTTAAATTTTATTTAGTTTTTTATTTTTATTTTTTATTAATATTTTAATATCAAATGGAATTTAGATTATAATTAATAAACTAAAAAAAATCTAAAATAGCAAAAAATGAATTTAATAATAACGAGATTAACATTAATGTAAACATAATTTTAATATTGATAACCCTACAAAAATGTTCGAGGCCGAAACTATGTTTTTCTTATGATCTCGACTCAAACTCAAATATCTAAAAATTAAAAAAATTAGAAAAATATATTTAGTTTAACATAATACAAAAATAAAAATTTAAGAGGTGTCGATGAAGAATCAACATAATTTTAATATTATAAGAAAATATATATTTGTAGGAGTGCATACGAGACTTGATACCTAAAGAGATATGTCGAATATTGTACCAAAAAGTATAGTGTATTAGATCCTAAGTAAAGTCAACTGAGCGACAGAGTCTATGAAGTTGGATCTAATTTATTTTTTATGTTGACCCCCTTTATATATTGTAATGAGTTAGGGTGTGAAGACATAGTCAAACATATCATCATGATGAATCTTTCGATTAAATTTTTAGAAGATCCAAGGGTAGCAGTATTATACAGGCTTATTTGTAGCTTGCATATCGTAGGATTTTTAGGCATATAACTAGAACGATATTAAAATATTATAAGCTAGAAAAATAAATAATAACTAATGAATTTAGAGAATATAATAGCTTGATATCCATGACTCTGGACTAGACATGATGATACATCTTATTCATATCTCACTGCTCACTATGTAGATTTTAAATGAATACTAAATAAAAAGTTATTAGGATTTTCAGAGATTCTTCATATTCAAGATGATCTGATCATATATAAGTGTATGATGATAATCTTAAAAGAATATAATATTTAAAATAAAATATATAGTACACATTTGATAATGCATCTAACAATAAAATAAAATTTAACATGTTTGTTAGGATAATTAGCAATGTTTTAAAAGACAAAAATATAAGGTAAGATATTTTTGTGTTCATGAGGTGAGATGTTAGTCTTGAGACATTAAGATTTAAGTTTTTTGAGCATCACAATATATAATTAATTAATATTTTAAAATATATAAAATAAAATATCATAATAAAAACATGAAAAATTAAAGTTTTATAAAATATTTTAAAGATGCATCTTGACTATAAATATAATTAATAAATATTTTATAATATATTAAATATAAAATAAAATAGTATGAAATACTTTAATAAATATTTTATAATATATTAAATTTTAATAAATTTAAAATAATTTTATCATTAAAAAATTAAAAATTTAAATTTATTTTTTTATTATTAAATAGTATGGAATACTATTCTTTTATTAATAAATAGTATGAAATATTTTATAATTAATACCATTTATTAATTTGATAATTTTGTCAAATAATCAAATTTAAAATATTATTTTAAATTTTAATAAATTTAAAATAGTATGGAGTCTCTCTCCTTTTTCTCGCTCTTGCTCTTGCCCTTGCCCCTTTCCTCTCTTCTTTCTCCCCTCACCTTTACCCTCGCCTCTCACCCTTGCCCTCGCCCTCGCCCTCGCCCTCGCCCTCGCCCCTCTTTCTTCTCTCCTCGCCCTCGCCCCTCTCTCCTCTCTCCTCGCCCTCGCCCATCTCTCCTCTCTCATCTCTCCTCGCCCTTCCCCTCTCCCATGCTCCATGAAAAGCTTGATAGAGCTTTTTGGAGGTCCTCATTGGAGCTCCATTGAGCTCCATGCTTTTTTTTAATGTCTTGAGTCATTTTATGAATACTTTGCGATGAGGCATGCATTAAGGCGTGTCTTAAAAAAACCTTTAAAAATTTTGACTATTATAGATGTACCATTATGAGAGATTTTTAATATTAGATGCATGTATCATGTTATTAACCCGATAGTACATGCCAAGATGAAAGTTATTTCATTTTCTTCTATAAAAATACGTAAATCACTAAAATATCTTTGAATTCTTAACACATAACAAGAGTTTGGTAGTCCATGTTTATTTGTGAGTGTAAAGAAGAAAAAATTACAAATGGATATGAGACATTGTTGATATCACACATATCTGATATTGGAGTCATGTATTGGATATGAATATGTGATATTTGACTACGGTAATAGTAAAATTGATGAATTTATTATTGACAACAGTGAATGAGATACACGAATTTTATTTATAAAAATTTTGAAGATTTTTTATGACATAACAAATAAGTGTTCGTTAGTTTATATTCCTATTACTTACATCGCACTCAGGTACATATGTAATATTAGTAGAATATTTAGAAAATTAAGAGATGACCCGATATTTAGTGACATTACTTTTGAGATAAAAAACTAAGTAATTAATGTACTAGTTCACTATTCTATCTTTTTATTGTCTGACTGTCTGCATGGACCCTAGAGTTAAGGTGGAAGGGATAGAGAAAATTTGACATAAGTATCCTTGTGCATGAACCAAAAATACCAACTTGAAGGGTTCATTCATAAGTAGTTGACTGAGTTATTTACATACGACGATACTAGATATGATAGTAGTTGTAGCAAGATTTCGAGTATAGACATAGATACCTTATTCGGAGATAATGATTGTTTTATTCAGTTAGCTAGGAGAAAATGATAAGGTGGACCGTCGAATACAAGCGAGCTATCTCGGTACTTTGATACTGAATGCTGCTCAATCTTATCACAACGATAACAAGAATCATTTTTTTATTATAGTTAATGTGAATCATGAGTCCACTTATTTCATGCTATCTATGATGATATTAAATCTACCGACTCCTCCATTGTTGAGCATAACATTGGTATTTATTTTTTTATTGTAGTTAATGTGATTTCGGATAGAAAATTAAAATTACGGTTAAATATCATTGAAGCAGTAGTATGCATGAATGATTGAGAGGATTTGAGATTAAATATCTAGGATCATGTTGTAATAAGAATGAAGGAGTTGTTGACAGATGATGACTCGTGAAACTTGTATAATTATATTAATTGACTTTAAGGATGTTGAGCCTATCGCTTGTGATATCATCATATACTTACGTGATGATGATCAGTTACATACTCATATTATTTGATATTGAGATTGAGACTTTGAACTTGTATAATTATAATTAAGATAAATGATTTTTATTTTATGTTGTTGTGAGTTGTGACTTTGTTTTATTTTATTTAATTTTGGATTTAATGATGAATAATCGAATTAATATTTTTTTGATATTTTTGATTATTTATTATACTTTATGAATGTTGGGAAACTATTATGTTATAGGAATATATATTATGGTTTTGCTCGTATCTTGGATTTTTTGTATGAGAGAAATAATTTATTTGTTGTGTTTTGTCTGCTTGTGACATATTAAATTCAAGATTGTATATATTCTAGCTTGACTATCACATTTGAGAGTAGTGAGAGAGAGAATTGAAAATCTAATTTCTTTAAGTAGATACTTGATTAAAATAATCGCACAAGTAGTTTTGACCTTTGCCTTGTATTCTACCTCACTATTGGATTTAGAGGCTATTGTATGACTCTAATTTTTTTAAGAGACATGATTGTCTCGAAGAAAAATATAGTAATGTATGGAAAATCTCTTTTCTATACAATCTGATGTTCAATTACAGTTAAAATATTTGACTAACGAAAGATGTTCATAATCTTTAAATAAAATGTAAAGTCTTGGATATTTATTCAAATATCTATGTAAATGAAGAAATGCGTCAAGGTGCATATGCAATGAAGAATCTTAGAAATGATTAATTTTACTAATTGTATTTATTATATCTACCATCATAATACTTATATATTTAATCTTTATATAATTCTTATGCATGTAGTCGAGTTAATTATATTGCTCACATTAGCCAAAAGATTAATACTTGGCTCAATAAGAATATCTACTGACATGCAATCTAAAAAATCAACCTTCAAAAGCAAGCATTTAAATCTTTTTTTTTTGTGATCACACAATACCTTGATTATCAATTTATCATAGATAATTCAATGCCTTGATTATCATTGCTCACACTAGCTCAATATCTTTATTATCATAGACAAAAGCTTAGTACTTTTTGAGTGTTATGATTCAATTTGTCATTTCTTATGATAAAGTTGTCAACTTATAATCAATTAAATAAACTATGTCATCTAAATTTCTATGGAAAATTAAGTAATAAATTGTAATATATATGTGCAAATTAAATAAGATAATTATGTATGAAAATCTAATAAATAAGCTCTTAAGGATTATTTTATGTTATATAAGGTATTTTGTAATCTGCAAACTAAATTTAAGTATAATTTATGGGCTTAAAAATTATTTGGCTCCCCTGTATGCACATTTTCTTTAAGATAATTATAAAGAAAAATATTATTCATACCTATTTAACATATCGGCTATATGTGAGAAGTTGTAAATGATATAAATATCTGAATTAAAATCAATTTGTTTCATTGGAAAAAAAATATTTTGATAATTAATATCAAACATCAATGTAAATTTTTTTATAACGTGTCTTGTCTTTGTGTGATCTAACTTAACATGAAGAGTGATCTTTACATTGAATATATATATGCAATAAACAATAAGTTTTTTCAAATATTGAGATATTAATGTCTAATTCTCATTAGGTTTGAGGGTATTTATATCGTCCACCATGGCTTGGTGACATCCGAGATGAAATAATGGCCCAAAATAGCATGGTATTATCAATAGAAATATTAAAAGTGACAAGATAAAAAAATGTTATTTTGATAAAATTTGAGACATATAGTATTCAGTATAGTTTTTTTATTTCTTTCTAAAATGTAGTTAGAAAATCAAAATCAAGAGAGGTAGCTGTAATTTTTTTTTTAATTTTTTAAAAGATTTGTCTTCACATTTTAGCATGCTGTGCATGTTATTTTGTCTTAGAATAAACTCAAAGTTTCATAGTCTTCAATTCATTTGGAGTTAATTGGATTAAACTTAGGAGCTACTAATAGTTCTAAGTTGGGAGATGATCATTTTTTAAGGAAATTTTACTTTTTTTAAAATCAAATTAATTGATACTTGTTGACACATATAATTGACTTGAGATGAGAGTCATCATAATGTGAGCTAATAAGTTCAAAAGTGATTGAGGAGTGGTCCTCTAGGGGAGTGGGGGAGAGTAATCAACTTAGATGTTTCTTTTAAATTTTTTATTTTCTAGACACGTTAATGAATGAGTCATATTCAAAAAAAAATATGAGGACTAACTATTATTATACTAGTCTTTTACAAATAACATATTTATTCTTTTTGGATAGTGTATAATTATATTAATATTAATATACCGGATCTCATAAAAATTTTAAAATTGAATATGTTTATGCGAGAACAATACTAAGATGGTTGAGTGCTTGGGAAGTCTGTGTTGTAAACATGTATTAGATGTTATGCCTTGGTGTAATGACAAGTTTTGTTATCCAAGGGTGGTATGTTTTATATTTAAGATTAAATAGTCTCTTTGATTTTCGAGAGTAAGATTTTTGAGATATTAATTTCTCTTTTATTCAATTCTAAAAGTGAGAGTTCTGTGTACTAGTACGACTTTCGTAACCTCTCCCTCCCAGATGTCGAAGTAACTAAGAAAGATATTTCTTATTATTATAAGTGTTATCTTTTTATGCCACGAGGAGAAATCTTGAACAAAGAAAATATTCAAAAATTTTTAAGAGTTAAATT
The DNA here is from genome assembly GCA_029783825.1 of Sapria himalayana. Classification (NCBI taxonomy): domain Eukaryota; kingdom Viridiplantae; phylum Streptophyta; class Magnoliopsida; order Malpighiales; family Rafflesiaceae; genus Sapria; species Sapria himalayana. Next base: position 531,119 of record JAREIK010002577.1, on the reverse strand, counting down.
GAATAATGTCTTTTCAGGTTATAATATCTAAAAATTTACACGAACAAAAATGACTAGAGCAACCAAACAACCAATAAACTAGCAGGTAAAATTATATTTCCTTAAAAATATTATGGAAGACTTTTGCCCATAGTAACCAAAGGCATACCTCTAGTGCATCTAAAGGTCAGGCACCACGAGACTCTTCTATACCTCCTTGCTTGGGGAGAGGTGCACACATTTGCAAAAGGCATGTTTAGGCATGTATGATGCAGATGCGTGCCTTATTCCCCACAAAATTTATGGAAGCCCCCCTCCAACATAAAACTAAATTATAATTCATATAAATTCCCTCTTTGTCTCGCATGTCTCTCTATCTTTGACTCCAACTTAATCCTCACATTTCTCTCTACCTCATTTAACAACTAAAAATTTGAATGACGTAACTGAAGCAGAAGAAGACCTTTGAGATAAAAAAAAGATCCAGCTTGAAAATACATTTGTCAATTTGATATGAAATAAATAAATACTTTATTTATATTTTTTATGATAAAATAATAATTAAAAATATTTATAGACAAAAGTAACAATTTGTTGAAGATTTTAGAAATACAAAAAAGTATAGAAGATATTTTGAATATGTTAGGAAATGATTGGAAAGTTATATGATCGCCAAAAACAAATCAAAAAATTAAAAAAGTTTTGAGAGACATAATATGAATAAAGATTTATTCTAGTTTCATGATAAAGATGATAAGTATGTGGAGTTTACTAGTAAAATAAGATTACATAGTATTTTTAATGTTGACAGTAATACATGGAGAAGTGGTAGTAGGGGTAATGACTTAAAAAGACTAAGATAAAAAGATTATATAAATCATTTTTTTACTCCTAGTCTAGAAATTATTATTTAAAATAAAAAAATATTAAATTACTCTTAACAATGCTTATCAAAAAGAGACTAAATAAAGAGTTGATATTCAATTTTATAGTTTGATATATGATGTCATAATTTTATTTAATAGGTGAATTATGCTAATTTTCAATCAATGCTCGAGATAATTAGACAATATTATTTGGGATAGAAGCAATTAAATTTTTATGATATGAGAGTTACTAATCTAAAAAAAGAATAAATTTTTATAAAAAATTTGATGAATGATCATTTCACAAAACAAAAGTAAAATGAATATTCAATTATGTCAGATAGATGAATTTATATGAAGTAAATAATATTAATAAATTCAATAATGAATTCTTTAAGAGTGATGATATTCATTAAATTCATTGATATTTCATTTATGATCAATATATGAGATAAATTCTTTGAATCACTTGAGAATTGAGTAGAAGAAATTGATAAAAATAATTTTATTAAGTTATTATAGATAATATTTAAATAATATGATAACATGTATTTATAATTAAATTTGAAATTTTTAATTATTTATATAAATGATTATTTCTCTATTCTATTAATCTATTTATATTATGCTAATGTTAACTTTAACTTTTATAGTGAGATTGTTGGAATTAAAAAGATTACATTTGTATTGGACGCTATGCTACAAATCATCTTGACTTATTGTTGGAAGATATTTGAAAAACTACCACATATTAAAAAATAACAGAGAGGATTATATTTATAATATAATGATGATATTCATGTCGTCACTTTATTATAAATTCTTTAAGATGATGAATATTCAATTATGTTGGATAGTTGAATTTATATGAAGAAAATGACATGAGTAATTTAATGATGAAAATTTTAAGAGTGATAATACTTATGAAATTCTTTGATACTTTTTTTATGATTAAGATGAATGATAAATTTTTTGAATTATTTGAGAAGTGAGCAGAAAAAATAGTGAAGATAATTTTATTTAAGTTATAATAGATAATATTTAAATTATATGATAATATATTTGTATAATTTAAATTGAAAATTTTAATTATTTATGTGAGTAATTATTTTTCTATTCTATTAACCTTTTTATATTATGTTTAACTAAAAACTTATATAGTGAGATTGTTGGAATTAAAAAGGTTACATTTGTATTGGACACTATATATTGCAAATTTTATTGACTTGTTGTTAGAAGATATTGGAAAACTCTCACATATTAAAAACATAATAGATTGGATCATATTTATAAGTAATTATATTTATAATAGAGCAAGATTGCTCAATATGATGAGGTAATTTATTGAGCAAAAAGAGTTGTTAAAGCTTGAAAAGACTTGGTTTGCAATGATTTCTATCATCTTATCTTGTATGAATGAAAAAACAAATTATTTGAGGAAGATATTTACTAATTCAAATTGAATGTAAAGTAAATGAACCAAAGAGTAAATGAAAAAAATTATAGCTAATATAATTTTTATATTTCATTTTTGGAATATTATAATATTTTGTTTGAAGGTGTTGGACCTTGTTTGTATGTTCTTTGTTTGTTGAATATTGTAAAGTGGCCTCATTTGGACTATATTTATGTGGCCATGAAAAAGGCAAAAGAAATAATTGGCAAAAGATTTAATGAGAGTGAAGAAAAATATAAGAAATTATTGAAAATAATTAATATGAGGGTGCAAGATTCAACTTCATTAACATTTATTTTCTGCTGAATATTTTTTGAACCTATAGTTCTATTGTAAAATAAAAGGATCGAGTGTGAATCTAAATTTAAAGATTTTTCAATATTTATGTAAATACATGTCTAGAATAATGAAAGAAAAAGACAAACAAAATATAATTATATTACAATTGGGCTTGTATATGCATGATAAATATTTTTTTGGCAATTAAATTGTCATTAGAATAAGAAAAACTAAATCTTTAAATTAGTTATTCAATTTTGTTGATTAATATATTTAAATTATTAAATATTTTGATTATACTATATAAAATATTTAACTGAAAATTTATATATATTAATTGTAACTGAATGATAAATTATATTAAAATCTAATACTATAAATTTGTATTGTGGGTTATCAACCTAATATATATATATATATATATATATATTTATATGTTTTGTTTTATTTTAGCTTATACAGTGAGATTGTTAGAATTGAAATGGTTATATTTGTATTGGATATTATGTGTTTTAATTTATCTTGACTTATCGTTGAAAGATATTAGAATACTCTCACATATTAGAAAGATAATAGAGAGGATTGTATCTATAAATGGTTTTATTTATAATATAGCTGGATTGCTCAATATGATGATGCGATTTATTGAGAAAAAGGAGTTGTTAAAGCTTGCAATGACTTTGTTTACAATGATTTATTACGACTTTGTTTACAATATTGTATGAATGAACAAAAAAATAATTTAAGAAAGATATTTTTTAGTTCAAATTGAATGGAAAGTAAAAGAGAAAAATAATAAATGAGAAAAATTATAACTAATATAATTTTTATATTTTATTTTTGGAATATTATACTATTTTGTTTGAAAGTGTTAGACCCTCCTGTACGTGTTCTTTGCTTGGTGGATGTTGTAAAGAGGCCTCTTTTGGGCTATATTAATGTGACCATGAAAAAGGAAAATGAAATATTTATCAAAAGATTTAATGAGTGAAGAAAAAAATAAGAATCTTGAAAGTCATTATAGGAGGTAAGAGATTCAGTTTCATCAAAATTTATTTTCAGTTGAATATTTGTTGAACTCAAAGTTTTATTATGATATAAAAGAATTAAGAGTAAATCTATATTCAAATAATTTTAAAAAATGTTTGTAAATACATGTCAAGAATGATGAAATAGAGAGAAACAAGATATAATTATATTACAATAAGACTGTATATGCATGATAAAGGTCTTGTTGGCAATGAGTTTGCCATTAGAAAAAGGAAAAATTAATCTCTAAGCTAGTTATTCAATTTTGTTAATTAATATATTAAAATTATTAAATATCTTTGATTAAAATATATAAAATATTTATTTGATAATTTATTTATGTTAATTGTAGTTGAATGATGAAGTATGTTTGAATCTAGTAATAGAAATTTATAGTGAGTTCTTAATCTACTATATTTATATTATGTTTAACTTTAACGTATACAGTGAGACAAATAGAGTTGTCAAGGTTTACAAATACTTGATTTACAATGATTTTTATTACATTATTTTGTATGAATGAATAAAAAATAATTTGAGAAACATATTTCTAATTCAAATCGAACTGAAATTAAATGAACAAAAGAGTAAATGAGAAAAATTATAGCTAATATAATTTTTATATTTCATTTTTAGAACATTATAATATTTGTTTGAAGGTGTTAGACCCTCTTATTGATGTTCTTTGCTTGGTGGATGTTGTAAAGAAGTTTCATTTGGACTATATTTATGCGGTTATGAAAAAGACATGAAATGATTATCAAAAGATTTAATTATAGTGAAGAAAAGTATACAAAAATCTTGAAAATCATTGATATGAGGTGAGATATTCAACTTCATTGATATATGTATGTTTGATTAAAATATTAAAGTAATAATTTATTTATATTAATTGTATTTGAAAAAATGTGTATGTTTGAATTTTGTACTAGAAATTTGTATTATGGGTTCCCAACCTAATATGTAGTGCATTTGGTTGTAAAAAAATTGTAATATTTTTGAGAATGCAAGTTATTAAAATAATTACATATAATTAAAAAAAATATTTATAATATTATTTAATATAATAATCATGATTTTTTTTTGACTCATAGCAATAGGAAAAATATGTTAGAAAATCAATAATGAATGGTTTGGTCTTATTATGTACAACCAAATTTTGATGAAGAGATATAATGAGCATCATATCTTTGATTCAACCTATGTGAAAGATATACATGATGATAATCAATAATTGATGTGAAGAATTAAAAATAAAGGTGTTATAGAAGATATTTTGGTATTTGAAGATGATGACTTAATATCAAGTGATATGGTAAAAGTTAGTAGAGTTGAGGAACTTAGGGTTGATACAAGAACTAAAGCAAACTAAAGTAAAATACCAACCCTAAAGTCAAGACTATCAATTTCTAAACATACTCATATTTTTATTTTTATTTGTTGAGATGAAGAGATGATTTATTTATTGGGAGATAAAGATGAAGAGATTATTTATTTATTAGGAGATAAAGATGAATATGATGAAGAATGCAAGAGAAGTATGAAAAGAATGATAGTGATGATAATTTTGTGAGGTATACTAGCACGTTAAACTTGTATGATTTTATTATTTATACATTAAGTGTTGAATCAATCAGATATATATTTAAAATATTATTATAATTAATAATTTTTTCTTATAAAATTGTTTTTTATTTTTTTTTTTATAAAATATCTAAAAATAAAAAAAAAATTAAGATTTATTTCGAAAAAAAATTTAGTAAAATAAATTTAATTATCAATTAAAATAACAAAATATTTCAAATTATATTGAGTATCAATACTCTTATGTCATCAACTATTTGAATAAATTAGATTAAATAAGTCATTATTTATATATATTTGATGAAAAATACACGTATACTTTCTTTTCTAATAGGCCTCAAGGTGTAAGGTATAAATATATTTAATATTATGATCAAAAATGATATACTTAGTCAAAAATAAATAATTAAATCTAGAATGAACAAATAATGGATCAATGGCACTAAATGCATTGCAGGACAACTAATATTAGAATAGAAAATTTACAATTTATTCTGTTTAGTCTCAAAAAATATCTATTTTTGAAAATCTTATGATTTTTTAAATTAATATCAATAGGAGAAAATATGATATCTTAATCGAGTTATTTAACAAAATAATTTATAGAAAAGAAACTACATGAGCATTTAGAAATAAAAAAAATGAGAAGAAATAAAATACAAAGTTAAATATTGATATAATCAAAACTTTATGTATCTTGTTATTAGATATAATAACATTTAAAAAACAATGAGATAATACAATAATTAGAGAACAATTATTTGAGATATGATTATTTGTATATGAGTTAGTAAATATAGAGTTTGTCTTAGGAAAATGAGTTATGAGAGCCGTATTATTTGGATAATGAGAAGTATATACTGCTATCTTGCTAGAGAGGAGATTTGTATATTCTTATATAATAAGAGTCATGATTGAGATTTTATGAGGATTTGTAAATGGTTTTAATAGTCTGCCCGAGTTCCTAAATAATCTATAATATTATTACTCTTTGTTCTAAAAATAACTATCAATATTATTAATTGTATTTTTTCTAAAAATAACTCTCATTATTTTTATCTAGTATGTTTATTCTTTTTATAATATGTAAATTGTATGAATGTTTTTTTGTATCTGTATGTATCTCATCCAGACCAGTTTTAGATGGTCTGAAGATTTTTATAATTTTTTCATTAGTATATGAAGAAATAAAATAACTCCTCAGACTCTACATGTCTTACTGCACAATATTGCCACTTTATGCATGCACTACACTGCATCACATTACACCACCTAACACCATACAAATACCAAACAACACCACATATTAACTACATTGCACACCACTGCACCACACTTCTCTATACTGCACTGTTGCACACACTGCATCATAGTCCACACATCACACCACACTTCACTATGCTGCATACTGTTGCACAATACACACCATCACACATAGTACACTGAACACCATTGCAACTTCACTGTAATGCATCACACATATGTTGACACCACACACATGTCGACACTCCCTTCATGTTGCACCACACACAGGCTGCACCACATCATGCACATACTGTACTTCACTATGCCACAATGCACAATACACTACTCACCATCATGACGTTATTACACTGCATTTTTTATTACCACACACATGTCGACACTTCATTCTGCACCACACACATGTCGACACTTCATTCTGCACCACACACATGTCGACACTTCATTCTGCACCACACACATGTCAACACTTCATTCTGAACCACACACACTCTGCTTCATGTTACTCGCACTGTACTGCACCACACACATGTCGACACTTCATTCTGCACCACACACATGTCGACATTTCATTCTGAACCACACACACTCTGCATCATGTTACTCGCACTGTACTGCACCACACACATGCTGCTTCATGTTACTCACACTGCATTGCACCATATACACGCTGCATCATGTTACTCACACACTGCATTGCATCACACACACATTGGCAACAAGTATGGCACATTCACACGGTGCTCACTCATGGTTAATATTTTCTATGATATGCAAATCCCAGCTTTGATATCATGTAGAAATAAAAACTCCATAACAATAAAACATAATATTCTCTATTACAAATCAAACACAAATTATAGCCTATAGATAGTTAAAATACTATTTGGGGTAGCATATATGTTAGATGTTCTTATCATAGACATAAAATAATTATTATCATCATCATTAACTAAACTTTGTGCCAACTATTTATGATTAGTTGTATTGATTATATTTTTCTAATCAATTCGGTAAAAAATTATGTATATTCTTAATTATTTTGTTATTAAATTATTATTTATAATTTTTATTTGATTCTTAATATTTTTTTTATTTCATTCAAATAGTTTTATACTTTGTAATCGGTATACTAAGATGTCTATATTGGATATTACTAAATTATTAAAGATGATTCTTCTTTATCTTATTATGCATATGAATTTTTTTAATTTTCTTTCTAATAATTTTATTATTAATTTTATTATTATTAATATTATCATACATTAATTTTAGCATCTCCATCTTTGATATTCTCATCATATAAATATATTGGTTATTAGTTATTTCTTATTTTTTTTTTCATTTTGATTACTATATCATTAATATTATTAATACGATTAAACTCATATTTTAATTATTTTCACTTATTACCACTAATTTTGAACTCATTAGATATAAGTGTAACTTTCCAAATTTTTAATATATATTTTAATTTTTTTAGGTTTATCAATCAATAATATATTATCTACAAATGACATACACTAAGAGATATTTTCGTGGATATTTTTTTTCAATTCATTCATAATTAGTAGAAAAATAGCAGTACTAAGTGTAAGTGATGATCCTTAGTGTAATTATGCAACTATTAGAAACTTGTGATTAATATTTTGAATCAATCTAACTTTAAATATTATTTACTCATACACGTAATTGAATAGTTTATTATATATAGTTGATGTTTATTTCTTACTTAATATCTATCAAATTAAATCTTTCAATATATACTTGATAGAGTATCTTGTGATTAATAAGTTTTTTATAAAATTGATAAATATCATGAATAAATCTTTGTTAATGTCTTTGTATTTCTTCATTAATTATTTGATTAAATAGATAATATTTATAACAGAACTACTTGACATAAATTTAAATTGATTCTTTAAATTTTTTGTTTTTTTAGGCTGTATTTAATTATTTTTTCTTCTAAATTTCATTATATGATTTGAGTTTAATACCTCAATAACTATTTATTATAAACGTGAATATTTTTATAGTTCTTATAAATTAGAATTATAATATTCTATTTTTATTTATCTGTTATTTTTTGGTTCTCATGATCTTATTCAATAACTTAGTCAACATATTATATCTTTCATCCCCATGCTCTTCTAAACTAAAATAGAGATATTATCAGACTCTAAAGCTTTTTTTGATATTCATTTTCTTGAGAGATTCTCTAATTTTTATGTATTTTATCTTGGTTGCATAATTAAAATTATTTAATTCATTATCACACTCAATATTATTTTTCTTGTAAATATTATTTTTAACTTATTTATTTTGTAGTATATTATGTAATTCATTATATGTTTTAAACTTAATTATATTTACTATTTTTTATTTTTTTATCTCATTATATTATTTTATCATGTCTTTATTTTTGTTTTTATGTATTTTTTTTAAATAAGTTCATTTTTGCTTAATAGAATGTTGAATCTTGATTTTTATTAATATGTTTTTCTATGCAGATAAATATTTTTTTTATATGTGCCTAAAATTCATATTTTATTATATATTTTGTTATTCATTTCATATTGTATTTATATTTATGTTTCAGGATCAATTAATTTCATTATATTTAGATATTTATTTAAAATCTCTTTATGATTGTATTTTATGAGATATATATTAATTATGATTAGTCTAAATTAAGTGGTTAGATTCTCATTTTATATCACTTATGTTCTTTGCATAATATTTTATCTCATCTCTTAATTAGGAAATAGTCTATTTAATTTCTATTAGAATAATTTATAAAGATAACAAAGTATTAGTATCTTTTTTTTAAAAAAAAAGTAAATATTAGCTATAAAAAGACCATAAGCTAAAACAAAAACAAATTTTACTATTCCCATTTTATTTTTTCTTTAAATTTGTATTCTCTATTATGTCTCTCATAACTCTTACTCATACATATCAATTTAAGTTTTCATCAACTATGATTATTTCTTGCTTTAATATACTTTGCCCATGTAAATAAATAAAGAAAATTATAATAATAATAAAAAAAATACAAATAAATTCCAGCACAAATTACAATAAAAAAAATTTTTATAATGAAAAATATCTTTCATTTTCTAAATTTATAAAATAGAGGTTGTACTTATACCTTGGTATGATTTGCAAATGACTTGCCCAAATATAATAGATCTCTTAGTCTCTGGTTTAAGATCTTATAAATTCTACCTCTTTGATTTATTATCGATAAGATTTGTTGAAATATTTAATTGTATCAAACTTCATCTGGTGGGAGTTTTGTGCATTGGGTGTTGCTACTTTAGTGTGTGATGTATCTTAAAAAAATTAATTATTACAAAAGATTCAATAAAATATTATTTATTAAGTGAAAAAATTAAATGATCTACAAATTAGATTAAAACAATATTAATTTATATTTATATTTTGTTAAAATGATACACATCCATTTTTTTTTTTTATTTTTTTGATTTTAGTTTCATGATTTTCTCTTTTTTTTTTCTCATTTATAGACTTAGGTGGTTCTATGTTATTTTTTGACTTTAATTTTTTTGATTTTAGATGATATGATGACAATTGTCTTCGTATCATCTATATAAAGAATGAAAGCATGTAATGAAAAGATGAGTGTGTAATACAAAAATTTCTATTCTCTTATTTTCTTTCTCTTAGTGCAATTTTATTTCTTTTGTTTTTTCTCTTTTGTTTCTAATGCACTAATCAACACCTTCCAACAATTGGTATCGGAGGGCAACTCGATCAACAACGACACCATTTAGACACTAGTCTAAGCATAATTTTGACACCACTTTAGCATAACTTCCGCATCAAATCAATTTGTCCGATCATCATCATGACATCTTCTACTTCAACATTGCATCAACTCAGTCACATTTTAAATGGAGAGAGATATGATTTTTGGAGCATAAAAATAAAAATCATTCTATAAGCTTTTGATTTGTGGGATGTAATGGAAAATGGTATCCCAAAATCCATAAAGCTAGCTCAAAAAGAAGTGTTGACTATGAAAATCTCCAATTGTAAGTTTTGAAAGCTCATCATTAACAATAAGTTCTATGAACGAATGACAAAAGAAAGATACAGACACACTTATAGGTGTCAAATGGCCCGACCTAGTTTTAGGTTGCCCAACAAGGCTACTGTGTCGGCTAGGCATGACACGATATAGTAATCATATCGTGCCTGGCCCATCACTGTTTTTTTAGGCCAGTCCCTGCAAGACCTGTAGGCCCGATTGGTTAAAATACCATGTTGGGTTGAGCCTGCACGAGCTGGTTTTTAAAATTAAAAATATATATTTTAATTATGTTATTTTTTATATAATAATTATTTAGCTTATGTTTAAAAATTTTTAAATTGTAAACTATAAATTTTTAAAAGTTTTTTTTTTAAATTTTTAAAAATTTTATCAGTTTTTTTAAAAATTTTTAAAACATTTTATTACTTTACAAGTATTTTTAATATTACTTATTTTTACTTTTTAGTAATTAGAATTTAAATTTAGATATAGATTAATAAAATATTAAATTTTAAATATGAAAAATTTTAAATCGAATATAAAATAAAAATAAAAAAAATAAAAATTTAAGTTTCAAGTTTTAAAGCGTCATTCACAATCAAAAATAATTAAACACAATAAATCTGAAACTGAAACATAAATGACAAAGCCAAACCAAACCAAACCAAATGGAAAATACAATGTAAATATATTTCTGAGTGTATCGAAATCAAAAATGAGAACTAGACATAAGCATAACATAAGTGTCACAATCTAAAAATTGTCAACTGTTAAGCATCAAGTGACAACGTCATCAATCGTTCATCGCCATCCTCAATATTAAATTTACTATCATACAAATCATCATCAGTAATTAACTTATTTGCCTTTGTTGTAATCTCATCATGATTTTGGATGCCCAGTCGAATTCTCCTAATCTATCATGCATGCTAAAATTTCAATAATATCTGGACGTAATCTCGATCTCCTATTCAAAATCACATTTATAATAATAGAAAAAATAGATTTTGATACTATGCTCGATACTGGAGGAGTCATTAGATTCTATCATCTTAGATAGCACAGGAAATGTGGACTCGTATGATTTCAATCATTAATATATATTAAGATTCTTAGTATCTGAATGTGATAAGATTGAATAGTAATCGGTACCAAAGTACTAAGATAACTCACTCTTATTCGGCGGTCCACCTGTTGTTTTCCTCTCACTAACTAAATGAAAAAGTCACCTATTGTTTTCCTCTCATTAATATATATTGTATCCATGTCCATACTCGAGCTTCACTATTACTATTACCACTATATCAACTATCGTAATATGTAAAAAGCTCAGGTAATTTTTCCTGAATAAATTTTTCAGGTGGATCTTCCAGGTTAATGTACTAGGAAATGTAATTTAAAACGTTATCTATCCCTTTCATCTTAATCCTAAGGTCCATGCAGATAGCCAGACAATATTCCAGGTTAACATACTACTAATATTACATATGTACCTGAGTGCAATACAAGTCACGAGAGTATAATCCGACGAACACATGTTCGTTATTTCATAAAAAATCTTTAGAAATTTCATAAATAAAATTTTTGAAGCTTAGTTAATATCATCAATAATAAATGAATCACTTTTACTATTGATGTAGTCAGATATTACGTGTTCGTATTCAACACATGACTCAAAAATTAAGTGAGTGTAATTCTTATAGTGGCTCACATCCGATTGAAATTTTTTCTTCTTAAGATTCGCAAACAAATAGAAACTACAAAACTACTATTGTTTGCGAGATATGTGAATGTATTTTAGTGAGTTATATATGTTTTTTAAATCGAAGGAATACACCTTTATCCTTACTTGTATAATCAGGTTAATCATATGACACATGCATCTAACGTGAAAATTTTTTTAGTAATGGTCAAATTCTAATATTCTTAATAAATATGTTAATTACTACTCTATTATTAGATGCGTTATTGAATGTGATATTAAAAATTTTATTTTGAATTTTATATTCTCTAAAGATCTTCATCATGCACTCAAAAATGACCAGACTATTATGAGGATGGAGAATCTCAGAGAATCCTAAAATTTTGTTATTTAGAAAATCTACATAGTGGGAGGTGAGACATGCATAAGATGCATCATCGTGACTAATCTAGATATTGGACATCATGGACACTACTTCACCATAAACCATAAATTTATTAATTATTTTGTATTTTTTTAATTTATAATATTTTAGTACGTTATTCTTAGATATGAACTTAGGAATCCTACGATATGCAGGCTGAAAAAATCCCTGCATGATATTGACTATCCTTGGATTCTCAGAAAATCTAATCGGAAGACCTATTATGGTGATCAGTATGACCATTCCCTCCCTTCTGAACTCGCTATGGTATATGAAGGGGATACACTCTGAGAATAAACTAGATCAATCCTCAAAAAATTGATCGTTGATTAGGGTTTGCTTAGGATTTAATGTATCATATTTTTTAGTGCGTTGTTCGATATGCCTCTTAAGGTGCTAAGTCCTTAACGAACTATTACAACTTAAAATTTTCTTATACCGTGCTGATTCTTCATTGACACCCATTAGATTTTTTTATTTTGTTATATTAAAGTAAGTTTAAGCACATGAATTTTTTCTAGTTTTTTATTTTTTAGATATTTGGGTCGTGGCGATCGGAAGAAACCAAAATTTTGGCAGCCTCAACCTTTGCGTATGATTTTTATTTTATAAATATAAATTAATTTTATTTTTGTTTTTTAAATTAATACTTGTTATTTTTTTAGACAAGAGGGTAGGTAGAGTAGAGAGAGAGAGAGTGAAAGACTATTGAATACTAAAATTTTTTAAAATTTAGTTAATAGTTAACTAATTAAAAAAAATGAAATACTTGTAAAGTAGCTTACAACATGTGCACCACAAATCTAAAGTCCAAAAACCAACTAAAGCCGAGCTCGAGTTGAGAGTCCTGAAAAGATGAGCTGACATCTCGATTCCCAAGAGAGAGAAATTTAGGAGAGAGAGAGAATGAGAATTGAGAGATTTATGTTTTTGAAAAACATAATTCTTAGAGAGGGGGGAGGAGTTTATAGATTAATAAAATTATTTTTATAAATTTTTTTTTGATTTTTTAATTATTAATTATTAATTTGGGACAGTTCCATCTGGGACGTCGGATTCTGCCTCATAGCTATTGGAGGTGAGATCAAATGATTTACATTCACTTTTTTTTTTTAAATTTTATCATTGGCAGGGTGGACTTGGCTCGGGTCAAAAAAACCACGGGTCTGGTTTGGGGCTCGATACCCCGACGGAATTTTTGTATCCGTCAGTGTCTCGGGGACATTCTCAGCTTGTGTAGAGTAATAATGCCCATGGGCCTCAGTACCGGGCCATGCCTAGCCCGACACGAGGCTCGGTTAACCTTGGCATGACATGATACGAGCATGAGCATGAGTCATTCTTGTGCCATGCCTGGCCAGGCACGACCAAACCATGCCGTGCCTCGGCCCGGCCCAACCCAATCCGACCGGTTTGACACCTCTAGATGCACTTGCTTAAATTCATTTAGCTGGCACTGACTTCATATTTCCAAAAATAATGAACTCTACTTCCGCAAAAAATGATAGATGCTGAGAGATGAATTCTAAATACCATCAAAGTTTGAGTAATACGATTTGAAACTCTTAGAAGAGATTTTGTAAATATCTGAATGAAAGAAGGAAAAAGTATCAAAGATTTCTTTTCTAGAGTAATTGAAGTTATAAATCAAAAGAAGGCTTACGGAGACACCATCACATAACAAAGGGTTCTAGAGAAAATGTTGATTTCTCTCACTAAAAAATTTGATTCTGTGATAAGCATAATTGACGAGTCAAAAGGCCTCTCAACATTTTTCATCACTGAGCTTGTTGGCTCCCTATAAGCTCACGAGCAAAGAATTTCTTGGCAGAACAAGTTTGTCACTAAAGGTACTTTTTAATCAACACACAAAAATAAATTTCAAAACATAGACAAAAAGAATCAGAACCGGCACAATGGTAATAATAAAGGCGAGTCAAGCAAACCTAAAGAAAGAGAAAGGAAATGAAAATTTCTTTTTTGTGGTGTCTGCAAAAAGTTAACATATCTTGAAAAAGATTGTTGGCACAAAGAAAAATCTCAGTGCGCGAACTATAAGTTGTTTGGTTGCACTCATCAAACCTACAGGTTCAAGCAAAATTAGAAAGTTGTTTTTTCTGAATCCATAGATAAAGTTCGCTTTTTCTATGCTTGCCAAGCTGAAACAATGAAGAATGAGATGTGATTAATAGATAGTGGTTGCACAAATCACATGACAAAAAATAAAAATTATTTTATTAATATCGATTCTATCGTCAAAGTACCAGTAATAATGGGTGGTGGAGCATTGGTTGAATCCAAAAGAAAATACATTATTGCAATCCAAATTCTGAAGGACATGAGGTTCATTGTTAATGTTTTTTTTGTCCCCGATCTGGATTAAAATTTGCTAAGTGTGTTTCAAATGATGATGAATAGTTACTCATTATTATTTGAAGGTAATGCTTGTGCAAATTTAGATCATCAAAAAAAAGTAAATGTCAAGATTGAGAATAAGACATTCCCAATTCATCGAAACTATGCCACTGAATTTTCACCAGCATCAAAAGCCGATATAGATAGTTCACATTGGCACAAAAGATTTGGACATTGCAATATTTAAAATATTAAACTGTTTTCCAAAAAGCCATGGTGAAAAATCTATCTACCATTAGTAATCTGAAGGGTTTATGTGAATGATATTAACTTTGGAAGATGCACCAAAAATCATTTCCTATCAGCATGGCTTTGGCGTGCTGATAGGAATAAAGTCGGGATTTGTGAGATACGTATCAAGGAGTGTTAAAATGATACACATCCATGTTTTTCTCATTTTTTTGATTTTAGTTTCATGATTTACTCTCTTTTTTTTTATCATTTGTAAACTTAGGTTGTTCTATATATTTTTTTATTTTAATTTTTTTTTGACTTTAGATGATATGATGATAATTGTCTTCATATCATCTATAATAATAATGGAAGCATGTAATAAAAAAATGTGTGTGCAACATAAAATTTTTTTTCTTCTTTTGTTTTTTTTCTCTTAGTGTAATTCTTTTCTTTCGTTTTTTTTTGTTTCTAATGCACTAATTAATACCTTTTAACATATTTCAAGATTAATTATGAAGATAGAATAATCTTGATAAATAATAAATTAAGATTATGCAAATGAATATTTGTAAAACTAAAAATACTAGAAGTTGTTATTGGGATGATGGTGAGAGTAAGAAGCTATTGTGAGGAAAAGACATTTGGTAGAAAGAGGTGATACAAATGGGATAAAATAGATGAGAAAATTAGTGTTGAAGATAGAAGATTGGACTAAGAGAAGTGGTGAGAGGAAAAATTGGAAGAGCAAATGGATTTGAATGTGGAAAAAAATTGTGTGAAATTATAGTATTTAAAGTGGGGTGACAATTTTTTTGGGAAATGTTTCTTAATATTTTTTTTTTTCTTTTTACAATTAATGTAACATTTTTGTTGATATTTGTTAAAGCTCAATCCATAAAATCACAATAGAAAAAAACATAATGAATGTGTAGTATGCACAAGTGAAATCCTCTATGATCATAACTTATAAGTCATTCAGATTGGAAAAACTTATATGTTGTGTGCTTTCATCCATAATTTAAAGAAAAAGATTATGATAAATTTTTTTATTATTTTATTTTTTTGTACTTTTGATGAAATCACTTAATATTTGAGCTATTTTAATAATTTTTGTTTATTAAATGATATTAGATCCAATTTAGGGAAAATTCAATCATAGGTTTGTGGACAGAGGTGTGCACTTGTAAATTGAGAGCATGTACAATGTGTGTGGTGCCAGCTATTGCGTGTTGTTGAGGGTTAGCTTGTATGAGCAACAGTAAGTTCGTGGTGGTGGTGCATGATGATGTTTTTGGTAGAAACTCAAATTTTGTGTGGTGCAGCATGCTGTGGTGCGTGATGATATTTTGATCAGAAATTCTAATTAAGGTTTTACAATATTGTAAAAAATAAAAACTAGAGATAGCAAAAAATCTTAATTAGTTATAATTATTTATTTTTTGTTTTGAGGAACTAAAATTATGTGATACAATATGAAGATAAATTATTGTAACAAAGATATATTGATAAGTATTTCAGTTCAATATACTTATTATAGAATAATGAGCATACTAGATATAACTATTAACTATTATATCTAAATAAGTGACTGAGAGTTCTACATAATATTAATATAGACAATCAGATGAGCAAATTGATATTGTTAATAGATGCTTGGAGACTTATTTGTGATGCTTTGTTGTGGACTAATCTATGAATTGGTCTCTTTGGATTCCTTGGGATGAGTTATTGTATAATACAAGTTTTCATAATTCCATCTGATCCTCTCTCCTTGTAATCCACAATTTGCTTTCCTTCCCATACTACTTCAAAATCTTTTTTAAGCTACAATAGAAATCGTTACCTCATGTCCCAAATAGATCTATCTTTTTACTCATGCATGTTCATTTTTATCTTTTGGATTAACATATCAAATTGGTGGACCAAGCCTAGGTTCTGTGGTAGTTCTTTGTTCATTGGGTTCTTTGAGTCTTTTATTATTAGATTCTCTTGATTCTCTTATATTTGGAGACAACTGAAGAGTTAAATAGTGCATATACCATTATGTTAAAATTAGATAAAATATCTAAAATTTATTCTCTGAGAAAGAAAAATTATATTTTTTTAGTATGCAACATCAATGCTCAGAAAATACCTAGGATGATTAAAATCTTTCACTTGCCACCCAATCTATAAAACTTTTTTATTGACACACACACACACGCACACACACACACATGCATGCACACACACACACACATACAAAACTAATTATTTTTTATAATTAGAATATTATGAATATATATTTTTAATTTCACATATTATCCCTTTGATTTATGTTTATGAAAATCAAAATAATTTAATATACATCTCATTGCCAAAAGTAGCAAGCACTGAAAATTACTTATAGAATCATTCATGTCTATAAAAATAATAATAATCTAATATACATATTTTATTGTCAAAAGTAGCAAGTGCTGAAAAATACTAAATCATGGGCTAATAAATTATACTTAATTATAATAAATTTTTTGTAGTTTATATATAGTATCTCTACTTCATTATATAGTAAAACTCAATGGTTACTATATAAATATGTCTACTTCCTTAAATAGTAAATTTCAATGGTTACTAGATAAATATCTCATCCTCAAGTTTACAGTAAAAGAATATATTTCCTATGTTTAGTTAATGTAGAACTTATCTATGAGAAACAAAAAAATGAAAAGCAACTTAATAGTGCTTATGCTAGTTATATGAGAAAAAATATTTTAATAATTCACACTATTAAGTTTGTCGAAATTTTATGGTTTCTAATTTGATATTTTGTTGATTAACTTTTTCTTCAAGTGTAGTCTTCATTTTGTATACCTATTTGCATCTCAATATTAGTTTTCTTGAGAGTATTAAAATAAGATCTTATACATGATTGAAAGTGATTGTAATCAGTTCATTCAATATAATCTATCACAAATTTTAATGACTAAGTATCTCAAAAATAATAAAATGAATCTTATAACTATTAAGAGAAGATAAAAAATCTAAAATATGCAATATCAAAATGAGAATAAGGAGTACTGGTGATAACAAGTGCTTGGTAGAATATATCCTTGATTGATTTTATAGAGCAATCGGAATATTAAAATCTATACTCTAAATTGGATCAATTGATATGGTCAGAGATTTTTCTAGGCAAAGTTGTAGACGTATTTATTTAGTAAATCATTTTAGTTTGAAATCATCAAGTCTTATAATTTTTATTTTTTTTTCTTGGGGCAACTCATATCTTGTGTCATGTGAGATACTAATACTAGGCTCCTCTAGCACATATCTCTAAAAGATGTCTTACTATTTACTTTAAAATCAATAGTGCTAGTAGTATCAGATATAAGAGCATGAACATCTATCACTCTGTGAAGAGTAATAATTGGACAAAAGAAATAAGTATCTATACTATAAGTGTGTTCTCATAGAATGAATCCTTAAACAAATTATCTTCAAAGAATGTTTCTTCCATATTCATAATGATTCTCAAGTCTTTTGGTGAGTTCATATGTAAATTTTTTGAGTATTTGAATGTCCAAGAAATACACATTTGATGATCCAAGCAACAATTTTACATGAAGAGATATAATGAATAAAATAAGTAAACTAAATAATTGAGTGAAAGATAAAAATATCTCTTTTTTGGATACAAAAATTAATTTAAGATAATGATTGAGAATACAAAAGATGACATTTGGTTCCTTAGAATATTTTTAGTTAATACTATTAATATTAATAGACAAAAGATAACATACAATATTTTCTATAAATATATAGGAACACTTCCTGGTAGTAGAAATGCTATTTTAAAATTTTATTTTATTTTTGTAATTATCTCATTTTGTACAGTAGTATTAGTATAACATGTATAATGAATTATCTTGTGTGTTTCATAATAATTCAAATGTTAAATGTATCTGATTAAGAATAATATTGGTATGATTGATTATCTGTGAAGTCTTTATTTTGCATGTATATATTAGAAGTCATGTATTGATGTGATAATAATTATTCTCATCTACGAATGATAGGTTTTAGGGTGTCTCTTAAGATGAAGGCTTTCTGATTCTCAGGTACAATCTCTATTAAATCTTGTACTAAAACTAGAATCTTGTGCACAGTATAATTTCTAATATTTTAATGCTACAACTTAATTATAGTTTTACTTTTTTTATAATTTTTTATAGAAATAGATAATTGTAGATATTTTTTAAAAGTATATAGTAATGTATATCTAGTATAATTTTCAATAAAAATATTTAAATATCTTAGATTATTATGTGTGGTCATCTTACAAGATCTCCAAATATTTAAATGAATTAAATAGAATGAGTATTTCCTATCATCCTCGACATATCATATAGGAAGTTTGAACTTAATTTTCTGACTAACATTCGTAATAGTCAATATAATTTACTCTCCAGATGATTGACTATAGAATCTTTTGCTTATTCAATGAAAAATATCAAAGCTGAGAGTATAAATTTAGTAGATCAATGATAACCAACTATTTAGAGAAACTCATATTCATGAAGAAAAATAAGTATGATCAGTGTCATTTGCCTAGTTTGTTGATATTGAACATAAATATTAAAAGAAGCAAAAATTAATCTTATAACTTAGTTAATTAGTAGAATTATTGATTAAAAATAAATTATAATAAAACCTAAGTACAAAAAAAACACATGTCAAATGAAATGATTTTATATATACATTACTGTTCTTTGACTTAAAACAATGATACTATTAGTCAAAAAAAAATATCAAATGATCTAAACTTAAAAAAAAAGAGTATGATCATCTGTGATATGAGTATTGACTCCTGATTTTATGGTGAAAGAGTCAAAAGTGAAGTTATAAGAAGAAAAAAAATCTTATAAGTAAAAGTATCTTGGCTAGAGTTAGTAGTGCCTAAGGAAAAATATTCTAGAATACTTTACAAGCAAAAGCATAACAATACCAATATGTATTAACATGGAAGATCTAGTTAGAGAGGATTTGATAGAATGTAGTATACTATATGAACCTCAAAACATTTAAGTTAGGATTATAATCATTATTATATAAGTTTTATTTCTACAACTTGAGGTTGATTGTCTGAATCTTGATTCTTTATATTTTTGTTAAAAATCATATCCACTCAAATTTTTAATCGTTAAATTATTGCTTATGTAAAAAAACAAAGATGAAAAAAGAAATTCAACAAATCTCAATATTTATCATAACACATCTCATCCCCTTATATAATGTGCTAATGGGTTGGTGTAACTCATATGTTGGGTGCTCAAATAAGAATAAACAAAAAAATATATAATTATAATCTATAATATCTCCATGATATTTGTGTGTACAAGATTTAAACATCAAGTTCGGAGGAATTAAAATTAATTGAGATTATTTAAAAGCTTTATTCAAAATGTCTGTTGATTGTTATGCAATTTGAATATACTGTTGTGATGATTTTATTCAGATTTGAATTTATATGCCTAACTGCTTGACTATCTGATGACTCCTCAAGTGTTAAATTCATAGTATCGCTCAAGTAATGATTGTTATTGTTTTGAACTATGCCTCTATATAAGATTTCGAAATAATTGTATATCTTTTGTTTTTCAAAGGAACAAGATTGCCATCAAGAAAAATACATAATCATGTGATGTATATTTTCTTAGTGTACGTTAGTATCTAATTCAAAATTGAATACCTGATTGGCTGTAACTACTTGTGATTGCTGAAAAAGATCTAGGATCTTGAAGGTTTTTTCACATATCTAAGTTATTGAAGTACTGCATCAAGATGAATACGTCAAGGAAAATCAAAGAAATAATTATTTATATTAAATACATATATTATATCTAGCTGAATAGTAGTTAGATAATTAATTTTTTAATGATTCTTCTTTAATTACTGAAATATATTGACAGTGTAATATTAAAAGTGAAGTTAATACTTGGATTAATAAGAGTATATGTTAGAATACAACTTAAAAATCCAACCCTTATAAGATTAAGCACATATCTTATATATCATACTATAATATTTTTTTTGGAGTAATAAATTTATATATTAAGAAAATATTGAATCTTTTGAGGTCGTTTGTTAGAAATTCCAACTAAAGGTACTCCATGAGTTGAGTGATTCTCAACTAATTATTTTCTTGATTATTATATCATCCATGTTTATAATGAATAAAACTTTTCAATTATCAGAGCTCTTACAAAAGAAAATGAAAAGTTTATAACAGACCTATTCAAACTAAACTCGATGATTGCTTGCAAAAATCTTGCAAACTAGGTTCTCAGTGACTGCTTCAACTCATAAAGTATCATCCATAATCTACAAACTATATATGATTATATTTTTCAAGATCTAGGCGACTACTCCATATATATCTTTTTATCAATGTTATAATGAAGAAAATATTTTTTACGTTTAGTTAGTGCATCATCCACATGTGTAATGTTAGTGAAATGAGATTCTATGTTGATGCCATCATGGCAACTAGAGAGGATGTCATAGTAGTCGACTTCAAATATTCAAGCAAATCTCCATGCTACAAGCCTCACCTTAAGGTGATTTGATTTCTTATTTGGAGTGAAAGACATTCATCCCCTCTACCATTGTTTGTTATCTTCTTAAATGAGATAATATTTCAGAAATAGATATGAATATCCTTGTATTAAATAGAGAAGTGATAAAAAAAATGAGGGAAAGAGACACATATACGATATTACATGTGAAATCAGGTGCTAATAATAACTCTTAGATCCCTTTCGAAGAGTGATCAAAATGTCAACATTAGAAGAGTTAACTTTAATGAACTTTTTGCTCTGTAGTAAACACATATATGATAATCTTTGGTTTGTGTAGGCTCTCCATGTTCTCATCCTAGTATAAATTTTAAGGCCTAAGTGATTCAGTCATTTGGTTTCTGACTTAGCATGAGTTTGAACTGGAGTAAACTTGTGGGTTATCATATTGTCTGAATTGAAATGACACATCCTCATCTTGATTAACCTCACTCTCTCTGAACTCCATGGATTTGTACTTGGTACATATGGTGACTAGATATGAGTTTTATCATATTGTGAACCAACAAGTTCAAATATGACTATCTGGTGATTCTCTCTTCTATCTGGAGATCCATATGGAACTACAAAAGAATAGGAAAAAGTAACATGTCTAGATGTATTTTCTAGCATCTTATTCTTCCTAGATTTACAAAAAAAATGATTTCTACTAAAAAATATTTAAGGAATACATTTCATAACCTTAGATAGGCTAACAATCTCCTAGATAGAGCAATGTGCATGAACTAGGTGAGTAGAGATGCAGCTCCGTGGACTGCTTGTCGGGTTTGATAGGTGGTTCTCACAACCTTCTCAAATGAATCGTACGTGACACTCTCGCATCATACGGCTCCATCCCGGAATAAGGACCTCCCCTTTCCTTTGACCAAAATGTCATTGAACCAAGCAAAAGAGTATTGATAATCATATGAAAACCATGAAAGTCACTTGCTAAGAAAAAGGTTTCTCCTAGAGATAGTTTGTGAATTAAATATATTTTCAAAAATTATGGGTGACAAACTAAATAATTTTTCGGTAGGATATTTGATCTAAAAAAGTATATGCTAGGAAAAGATAGAAATAAAATATTTGATTGATAAAGTAGTTTGTGGTTAAAATCTTATCTCCCAAAAATATTTGAATTGAGGCAACATACATGGTATATGATTTCAACTATAATGTATACAAAGATTAAAAAAAAGAAATAATAAAAAAAAATATAGTCCATAATAATATTTTTTGTAGTGATTATAAAAACATTTTAATTGACTAGGGTTTGATTTTTACCATAATAAATTTTTCTAAATTTTCAAAATATTCTCTTTTAAATATACTATAATTATTAAGCATACAAATATTTAAACCCGTAATTAAAATTTACCAATAATTGAACAATTGCATTCTCACATAATTTATTTAATTATAAATCTTCCATAAGTATAATTAACTTTAATGAGCCTAATTATACTTATTCCCTAAACATCTAGCATTAATCTTCTTTATAAGATCCTAGATTTTTTTACATAAACATGTAGATGCAAAGGAAGTCTGACTTTTCATCATTGACAAGGATCGCATGCCAAATGAAAAAAAAAGTACTTTTCTATCCAATCGTAGCGATTTCTCTACCATCTTGACTTGTTTAGAATTGATTCAATTATATTAGCTTTTTGAGTAAACTCTGACTAGCTCACAAATTGTTTAACTTGTTTATTTTTGTATTTATGCATATTGTCAGAGATTTATCATCATCAGCACTGGTGACAGTGCTAATGGAGCTGCTATTTTTTTGTCTTGTTTATTTTTGGTTATAGCGGCTTTTTGATGGACAGAAGACTGGTGTTGTCCTCTCAGCCTCTATACTTCTTTCTGATCAACCAGGTCAAGTTTCTTCTTCTACATCACAGATTAATTCTTCTGTTTCATCCAGTAGCATAGGGAGCATGGTGGGGGGTATTGTTGGGGGAGATACCAGTTGGAAACTGTTCAATGAAGGGTTTTCCGTGATAAACGAAGGGCTGGTTATATTCGTCACTCATCAAGTTGCTCTGGTGGTATGAAGTCCTCAGATGATTGCGGAATTCCATGTACCTTATATGATGCAGTTTAGTGCTTGTTTTTCTTCTGTGGACTTTATTCTTTATATTATGTCTATGTCATCTTGTTACAGGCACGTCTCTGTCCTACAGTAAAAGTTTATGGGCAAATTTCTAAGCCAGATGGAGTTCGAGATGGGGGTATGCCCTACACTGCATGGAAATGTATTGGGAATTCATCAAATTCATCTGCTGGTATTCAATTGTTGTGTTTTACTCACTTTTAACTGAACTGCAATCTGAAACTGAAACTTTTGTAGAAAATGATTCCATTGAGGCATCAGAGAGGGCCTCATTACTTGCTATTGCTTGGGATAGGAGGATTCAAGTGGCGAAATTGGTGAAATCAGAGCTAGTAATCTGTGGAAAATGGTTTCTGGACCATGCAGCCATAGGCGTGGCTTGGTTGGATGCACATGTACCTTCTTTTGTTCTTGCCCATTATTTAAATGCAGATTTTTGTCCATTAGCTATGGTACAATCTTCAGCATATCACTAATTGTCGTTCTTACTCATGCAGATTCTCATCGTTCTCACATGTTTGGGGCAACTTTTTTTATTTGCAAAGGATGGCACTCTGATTCACAAAACAAGTTTTTATTCTGATGGATTTGCTGGAGATGATCTTGTTAGTTATCATACTCACTTTGTGAACATGTATGGGAACCCCATGAAGTCATATCAAAATTGCATAGCTATCCGGGGTGTTTCCGTATACATCCTTGGGCCTATGCAACTCATTGTTACTCGCTTTTTGCTGTGGAAGGAAAGGATTCTGTCTCTGCAGAGTGCAGGTGACTGGATGGGTGCCTTGAACATGGCAGTGGCTCTCTATGATGGTGAAGTTCATAGTGTTATTGACCTCCCAAAATCCGTGGAATCCATACGGGAAACTATAATGCCTCACATTGTTGAGCTGCTTCTATCATATGTAGATGAAGTGTTTTCATATATATCAGTTGCTTTTTGTAACCAAATCGGGAAAGCAGAACAAGATTTCTCAAACAATGTAGACAATTCAGAGAACTTCAACATAAAGGAACAATTTACTAGCATTGGGGAAGTTGCTGTTGAATTTTGCACTCACATACAGCGAACTGACATCCTTTTCGATGAGATTTTTGCAAAATTCGTTACTCTTCAACAAAAAGGTTTCTCTCTGCCATAAAAAATATTATATCTGTCATTGTTACCCCATGATAGTTATATATCCTTATTGAAAAATGATGGTTATAAATCTGTATGATATAATTTTATTACATGGAGATGGAGATCGTACTTAGTACACAAGGCTCTTATTTTTTCGTATGAGATCTATGAGGTTAATATTTTGACACTCTTATCCCTGAAACCAGAGAGAATGTTATTGATGAGTCTCGAATCTAAGACATATCACCCCTGGGATAAGAGAGTATGTTATTTTGACACTCTTATCCCTGGGATAAGATATTTTTCATCACACTAAGATCTGACCTTCAACAGATGCAAGCAATATATGCATTTTCTAGGTGATAGGTTATTCTAATATTATTCTTGTTTAAACACATTTAATTTCATAAATCTTATAAGATTTGTGTGTAAGTGTTTGTGTAATCGTACACATATAATCTTATTAAATATCATCTTAATTTACACATCCTTATGGGAGATAAACATCCACTTTCATAATTGGTCCGTCTTGCATTTTCAGATCTGAGCATCGTGTTCTTGCTTGGTGATATACGCTGGGGTGGTTTGCTTGGTGATATACGCTGGGGTGGTTTGCTTGGTGATATACGCTGGGGTGGTTTGCTTGGTGATATACGCTGGGGTGGTTTGCTTGTTGATATAAGCTAGTGTGGTTTACTTGTTAATATTAGCTAATGTGATTTGCTTGTTGAAATAAGCTAGATTTTAAGGAGTTGTAAATCATTGCTTGATGATGTTGGTTAGATAGAGTGTACCAACTTCATTAGAGTGTTGATGCGTGAATTTTGTAAAATATGTTTGTAGAATTGCTGATAATTACTATGAAAGAAAATGTACAATATGTAAATATGGAAATCCAAAAGTTTTGTATCGACAGGGTGATGCTGCTTCTATTTTAAAAAATTTTCAGGCTTGCCTTTCACATTGATTGTGTTCTTTATAGATCTGATATTCATCTGTGAAATGTTATTTATTCTCCTTTAGATTCCTGACCCTTCTTTTGTCAGGTACTTTTTTGGAGGTTCTGGAGCCATATATTTTGAAGGATATACTTGGATCTCTACCACCAGAGGTGTTTAATAACTCTTTAATGTTGTACTTCATCCAATAAATCATGCATTCAAACACCTATAAATCATATATTTTTTGCTGCTTTTTCTGCAAAGATTATGCAAGCGCTAGTAGAATATTATAGTAGGCAAGGGTGGTTGCAGCGAGTTGAACAGTGCATCCTTCATATGGATATTTCTTCATTAGATTTCAATCAGGTTTTGTTATTTGATTTTTTCTCCATGGCAGCGATCCCTTTTTCCTACCCCAAAATGGTCATTCTGATATGTTTTTTAGGTTGTTAGGCTATGTCGTGAGCATGGATTGTATGGTGCCCTAGTGTATCTTTTCAACATGGGATTGGATGATTTCCGAACGCCTCTGGAGGAGCTATTGATAGTTTCACAATCCAACCACATCCCAAGAGTCGGTGCTACCACACTTGGGTATCCAACCTTCTTCATGTTATCTCTCTTTGTTATGTGTGCATATCTTTTTGTGCTCGGTGAGGTGCACAGTGTATTCCTATAGCAAATATGTAGGGAAAAGCATCTCGTTCAAATTGGTATTTAAAGTAATGCCTTTTTTATGCAATCTGCAATTCAAATTAAAGTTGAAGATGAGAGTGTGAGACACTTACACTACATGATTATATAAATAGATTGTCACACTTTGCAGCTTGCCCAACATTTGTAATTTTTTTCATTGTGGATGATATTGTACAATCTATATGCAGAATCCTGATATGTAAAGCCATCTGAACATGTGTTATTTATAATGTGACTTACATACATTTTACGAATCCTATTATGCAAAGTCATCTCAGCATGTGTCGTTTGTAATGAGTTTCAATCTATTTGTACATATCAACAAAAATCTTTGGTTCCTTTTTGTGGTAACAACTATGTATACCAAAAAAGACTAACTACTTTTGAATTACCATCACATTAAAAGATTAAAAGGCAACTTGGTTTGCATTCTTGCTCTTCTAGAGGCAAATAGTCAAATATGAGTCAATCTGTTTTTTTTAATATAAAGTTTTTGCAATGAAAAATAATTTGATTAAGGATATTAGTAAATACACCATGCACTCCGACATTTTAATGGAACATAATATAATAAAAATGATATGAGCACCTTGTTTTACCATGAACTCTTTTTTTTTTTTTTTAAATTACTCAAGTGAAATTCAGAATAAATAAATAAAAAGTACATATATTATGCTACAAAAACATATTATGTCTTAATGCTTTTTTACAGCTCATACAAATATTAAACTTGAACAAAATGTTGATTCTCTCAACATCTTTTTAAAAATATTTGCTAACTGATTTTTAGTATAAACATGCATAGAGAAAATTATCCTATCATATATCATTTCTTAATGAAATGGTACTTAATGTCTTTGTTTTGTTTGTTTTTAAAATACTAAATTAAAAGTTATGTATTTGATTTCAATACTATTATAGTAAAGTGTAATAGAACGTAAAATTGAGAAACTAACTCCTTCAAGTAAGTGTTTGATGATTCTAACCCAAACAAGTTCATAAGTCATATTAACCACAATTTGACATTATACTTTTGTATTGAATTGGAAAATAATTATTTATTATTAATATTTCTAGCTAATAATATTGTCTTGTAGAAAAATTCAATTGTTTATAATAGATATTTTATTTGTATAAAATGGTATATAACGAGAGTCTAAATAACCAATCAATAGAATATGATAATGACTTGCAAACAAATCAAATCTTAAATAATTATCAAATGTTTAAATATATAAAAAAATAATATTTATATGTATCTATCTAGGAAAACTTAGGAATTGATTCATTTATGATGATATTATATAATATATTTGATTTGATAATTGTCAAATAATTATGATTTTTTTATAATTTTTATATATTTAGTATAATTTTTATAAATATTCATCTCAAAAGAATGACAAATTCTTGAATTAAAAAGTGTTTTGGCAATTGCTCTACCTAAGATTCTCACTTTTGCAAGATTATCTATTGCATACTTGCATTGAATAGAATTATCTTTTAATAATTCTATGCGATTATAATCCTAATAAAATTCTTGTGTCTCATGCACGTGATCTTTCATTAAAAATTATGTTGAAATGATCTTTTGAGTTTATTATTTCAATTTTTTTATCTCTAGTAATACTAATGATATTGTTAAAGTTTAATTTTATTTGTTAGCTTATTTTACTAAATTCAACATGTGAGATAATCCAACTTGAGAATATACGTGTCGTGTTTTCTGGTTGTTAGTTAATAAAAATATAAAGTTATTTTCTTCTCTTTTCATTTTTCTTTCTTCTTTTATTTGTCTCTTTGCCTTTCTCTTTAAATCTAAAAACCTTAACTAACTTCAATGTGGTATCAGAGGGCCAATGAGATTTGAAGGTGAGTGGTACACAATGATATGCATGATAATGAACCATGCACAAGTGTTAGCAACAACATGCATGATAATAAACACAACCAATGCATTAGTTGTGTTTTTTCGCAGTAGTTCCTTTTGTGGTAATGCACATTGGTGGATTTCATGGATTTTGTGGTGAATTTGAGGCGTTATATGGGATCTATAGTGATTTTTACAGTGATCCGTGTGGTGCTAACATTAATGTGCCAATGTGGTGCATGATTGATTAGTATACCATGCTTGGCTGTGTGTGGTAGTGTAGTGGAAATTATTATTCTTTCTTTTGTTGATGACAAAAAATATAAGATTATTAGAGAAATGGTTGCTATTATTATTATTTTTTGCTGATTGGGTAGTATTATGCTTGGTTGTACATGGTGGTGCAATGATTGCTATTATTTTTTTTGTTGGTGCTTGGTTGTCATTCTTGTTTTTGTTAAAGAACAATAATGACAATTAGTGTAAGATTATTATAGATAACTTATTTAAAATTGAAGGTGAACTCATATTTGTTAGGAGTTATTTTAGTGAGGATTGGATGCTTAGAGAAATGATATGTGACACACTTGTTGGATGAGTTATTGGAGGTCGAGTTTGATTTTTAGTTGGTGATTGATGCACAATCTCTTGTTCATTTATGACATTTGATGAATCATAGTGTGCCTAATATATATGGTTATTAATACTTGTGCAAGAAGATTTGAGACTTAATTGTATTGATTTAATTGTTTGAAATATTTTACATATATAATAATATTACTTAATGGTTGACCTACAAACTGTCTTGATCATGATGAGATGAATTATTATGTGATTTATACATAATTTTATGATAGAGTTAGTTAATAGGATGACATCTATGTTGATTAACTTGATTGTGTTGAGAATATTAGGAGATCATGTTCACTTTATTTTGTACTTGCATTTGTTGGGGGTGTGGTGCATTATTTTGTTGGTTTGACACAACCCATTTGATACTCCTATATCATAAGATGATTCATACATATATAGATATACCTAGTTTGAGCAAAACTAGGATGATCAGTCACATTATTATAGTTAATTTTCAACACACAGTGACAATGAGAGTGATGTGAGGGCAGCTTTCATAGGACAAAAGCTAGTAGTGACTTTTTTTTTTGTGGGAGGTGGACCATATAAAAGAGAGGTGTTGGCTGTTGCAGCCTGACTTACATAAGATGTTTCAGGCTTCAGAGGATATACAACATCAACATGCTATAAGATTCACTCAGGCTAGATCTTCTACGTATGCACCTAGGAGTTTCATTACCCTATGCAAGATGACTATTTAACACTTATTTACTAAGGTGCTATAAGCTCTCACAAATAATATCCTACTCCTATGGTTTTATATTTCCATTATCCGATTCTAAATTCTTGAGTTATAAAATTAAAATATAATACTTATGTCATATGTGATCACATATATATATATATACACACACACACATATATATATTTTGTGGAGTCTAAAATATTTAATATTGTTATGATCATTGACATTATTTAATAAACCAAGATGTATAATAATGTCAATATTTATTTTTTTTTAATATATGTATTTTTTTATACCTAAGTTTTATAATAATTTGATTCCAATCAATCATCTTCTAAACAACTGAGTTGTAATATTGTCTTTTTGTTTCTTATAATGTGATGGTACATGATTAATGAAATAAGCATATGATTTCTTTGATAAATTGAGTAAGATAAATTATATTTTGTTTTTTCTAGTCTATGAGTGTTTGACTGCTATTGATTTTTTAATTGTACACTCTCAACTTTGATATTTATAATTAAATAAAATAAAAATTCTTTAGCCAAGTATGAATGAAGTGACTTCTATTATTTGTGTGGCTTATCAGTTAGGAAAATATACTAAAATTTCTAATTTAGTATATATGGAGAATTTTAGTAAATATTTTAAATTCCCGAGTTATAAAATCAAAAAATAATACTTAGGTCACATGCTATTTTATATATATATATATATATATATATATATATATTTGTGGAGTCTAAAATATTTAATATTGTTATAATCATTGACATTATTAAATAAACCAAGATGCATAATAATGTCAATATTTAGTTTTTTCTCTTATATGTATTTTTTTATACCTAAGTTTTATAATAATTTTGATTCCGATTAATTATCTTGCTAAATAATTGAGTTGTAATATTGTCTTTTTTTTCTTATAATGTGTTGGTACATGATTGATGAATTAAGCATATGATTTCTTTGATAAATTGAGTAAGATGAATTATACTTTGTTTTCTCTAGTCTCTGAGTGTTTTGCTATTAATTTTTTGATTGTACACTCTCAACTTTGATATTTATAATTGGATAAACTAAAAATTCTTTAGTCAAGTATGAATAAAGTGATTTCTATTATATGTGACTTATTATTTAGGAAAATATACTAAAGTTTCTAATTTAGTATATTTGGAAAATTTTAGTAAATATTCATTTTATTCAATTTATTCGGACACTTTGAGAATCTATAAGTTGACTACTCATAATAATCAAAAATATATTGTTATCTTTATTGTTAATTATATTAAATATATATGATTGTCTATTTTTAATGCAAGATCTTAAATTTTATAATTTTTATGAAATTTTATGAAATAGTGAAAATATAATTTAAATTTAGTATTAAAATGATGAAAAGTGATAATATTTTATAATATTCTACTCATTAGTTTTTATATTTATTTGAAAATATGAGATGATTAGCTAGACATTACATGTTAATGTTTTTCTACTGAAAAAAATAATTAAAAGAAAGAATTAATATTTTGTTAAGATAACTAACATACTTCTACTATAATTATTTTATACAAGAGATATTTTTTTTAATCTATGGATGTATTTATTTTGTTTAATATATTTTTTAGGATAGAAAGAATATAATTGTTTGCACCATCAAATATGCCTTTCCCAACTACTTCCGTACTCATAAGGGGTGCAAGTGCAACTCACCAATTATTAGGTGAATCATAATAAATAGAGGTGACAGGTGGGATGTGCTAGGACAACATGTTTGTTAAAAAGGACAATTTTGCAAGACCTGATGGTCCATTGACAACTTAGGTCCTACTGAAAACACAGCATGTTATGGGTACTAGGCATGGGTTATGCCTTGCTTGATGCAATTTGAACCTAGATTCGCCTTGACACGAGCTAATGACTTGCTAGAGGTGGCAAATGGAATGTGCTTAGCCAACACATCCTAATTTTTTGAGATCCAGGAGGGCCATCTTGCCGGGTCAGGCACAACCCAATTTGAATGTCGGGTCATGCTGGCATGTCATGGCTGCTATACTTGCCAACTCAACATGGTCTGGTGTTTTTCTGACATCTCGACATGACCCAAGTAGTAGGCATGAATCATGTCTGGTCCAACACAGTTAAAACCCAAGCAAGCATGGCTCGATCGAGGCTAATCCTAGTTTTTTTTAAACTAGCCTGATGAGGGCTAACAACTAGCATTGACTTGGTCTAATCCGACTTGACCTTGGTCTTTTTTTAAACGATGTGTAATATTCATGCAGCACTTTGGGTTTGGATTTCTGCTCTACTAGGTCATGACCCATGCACATTATGTCTCCCATGGTTTGACATGAACCAAGCATGTTAAAGGCTCAGGTTTGGACATGTTGGGTTGTGCTTGGGCTAGTTTTTGAGTCAGGCCATGAGGTGTGCCATAGATGGTCGACTCATTTGTCACCTTTATGGCCATTTCAGTCTCGATAAAATGAATGAAGTCAGGATGGGTTAGAGCAATGTGTTGGCCACGATCCGACTTGATCACATTATTTTGTTTTTAAAAATTGTGTGAGATTCACATGTTGATCATGGTTAGGATTTTTGACTGACCTGGGGCATAACTCAGATATATATTGTCTCTTGGGCTGGCTGATTGAGTCCTGCTATGTCGTGTATTATTGTGGTATGTGGGCCAATCCCTTCTGCATGACACATCTTGTTCCTTTTCCCAACATTGGTTTGGCAGTGATGGGTTGTACCTTGGGCTGTACTAAAGTTGTGCGATCCATTTGCTATCTCCATTTACGATCGTGGGTGTGCTTTTGAGATTACGTCCTTTAAGTAATCGATCAAAAATGATGTATATTCTGACATCATGATGTTATGATCGTTCTTTTGTGTAGTTAATTTTTGTAGAATAACAATTGATCTAATTCTTGCACCAAGAGGTGGCATGGTTTTTTGTAGCCCGACATGCTACAACACCTAGTTTTTTGTAGCATGACATTACCTAGTTTATTGTGGTATAAAAATTGAGTCATTCCCAATATTGGTTGTGTTGGGCCGACACAACCTACTTTTTTTGTAGGTCAAGCGGGCCACCACACTGGATTGGGAATGACTCAATTTGGAAGTTGGGCCATGCTAGCCCGACATGAATGCTTATGAGGGTAGCCCGACATTACCTAGGCATGGGGCATGGGTCATACTTGGTTTGATACTATTCAAATCCATGCTAGCTTAAGTTTGTGTTGGGTTAGACTAGTGCATGTCTAGGCTAGTGCCACGACGTAATGAAATTCTAAAAAATACTAGTTCATTGGCTATGATTTTAAAGATTTCTAGAATGATATTAAAGAAGCTCCAAAGAAATTCTAGAAAATTCTAAGCCTTAAGGTTTATTCTCAATTCAGAATATTCTAAAGATTTTTTATGTAATGAGATTGTGGCATATGATAAAATTTGAGTTATTGTTAAGAGAGAGCTCTCACCATATAAGGGAGCTTTCTCATTGTTATACTTAAACTTTATTTGTAATTTATTTTTTCTTCTAAATATTTTTCTCTCATATTAAGTTCGTGTGAGATTGGAGGTGTCAAATGGGCCGTGACGGGCCGGCCTCCCGACCGTGCTTCCGTGTTGGGTCAGACACGGCGCAATTACTATACCGTGCTGTGCATGGCTCGACAAGGTTTATTCAAGCCAGGCTCAGCACGGCTTGCCGGCACGACCAATTTTTTACCTTGCTGGGTCTGGCCCGTACAGCCCAAATCAGGCTCGTACGGGCGGATTTAAAAAAAGTAACTTTTTTTTTGTTTTTAATATTTATGTAATTATAAAATATAAATTAGATTAGATAATATTTAAAAATATTTAAATTATAACTTGAAAATTATTGAATAGTTATAAATTAAACACAAAAATTTAAAAATATTTAATTTTTTTATTTATTTGTTTTAATTATATTTTAATTAGATTAATATATTTAGATTATAATTTATTAGAATTAAAATTTAGAATTTTTAATGAAATTTTTAAACATAAAAATAAATTTAACACAATTTCGTTAATAAAAATTACAAAGTCACAAAGTCAAACACAAACCAAATGTCCAATCTGTCAATTCCAAACCAAAGCAGATACAATGTAAATAAAAAAACGTATAAAACAAAATATTGAAATCAAAATCAGAATAAAGCATAACACAAAACTCATAAGCATAAGCATAAGCATAAATGTAACATAAGTATCATGATCGGGTGTCGGCATGCCGCAATCCCGCAATCATCAATTGTGAGGTATCAAGTGGCATGTGGCATGACAATGGGCAACCTCATCAATCTTTCATCTGCATATCATGATCATCCTTAATCTCAATATCAAAATCGCTATCATATGGATTATCATTATCAACAATTAACTTTTCCATTTTTGCTGTGGCTGTAGTCTTTGTCCTAGCAAGATCCTGGATGTTAAATCTCGAATCCTTCCAGTTCTTCATGCATGCTAAAGTTTCAACAATATTTAGACGTAATTTTGATCTCCTATCCGAATTCACATTCACTATAACAGAAAAAGTGGACTCTGATGCTACGGTCTACACCGGAGGAGTCAGTAGATCTCGTGTCATCCTAGATAGCACATGAAAGGTGGACTCATATGATTTTTACCAATGTAATATATAAAGATTCTTAGTATCAGATTGTGATAGGATTGAGTAGTAATCGGTATCTAAATACCAAGAAAGTTCGCTCATATTTGACTATCTACCCCATTATTTTTTTCTCGTTAACTAAATGAAAAAATCATCATCTCCAAAGATGACATCCATTTTCATACTCAGTCTCACTACTAATATTATTACTATCATACCTAGTATCGTAGTATGCAAAAAGATCAATTAACTTCTCGTGAATAAATTCTTCAAGTTGGACTTTTAGATTCATGCACCAGAAAATATAGATCAAAGTATTATCCATCCATTCTACCTTAACCCTAAGATCTATGCATGCAACGAGACATTAAATAGAT
Organism: Sapria himalayana; assembly: GCA_029783825.1. Lineage (NCBI taxonomy): Eukaryota > Viridiplantae > Streptophyta > Magnoliopsida > Malpighiales > Rafflesiaceae > Sapria > Sapria himalayana. Next base: position 496,200 of record JAREIK010002577.1, on the reverse strand, counting down.
ATTTAGGGGGTAGATTCATGAGGGCCATCGGATTTTGCCTCATAGCCATTGTAGATGAAATTTAACAGCTAAAATTCAAATTATTTTAATTTCTTTTTAAAATATTGAATCATTGGGGATTTGGGATGGGCCCGCAGGTTGGTGGGGAGGGGTGGAATTGGGGCCCGGGCCTGGGCGGTTTCTGGAAAGCTACTATCGTTGGTGCTAGGTGGGGCAGTGTCTCGGGTCGTGCCTAGGTACCGTGCCAATGGGCCATAGAATCGTATCGGGCTAGGCACGAGGCCCAGTTGGCATCGGCACAATACGGCATGAGAACCTCTATTTTGGTGCCATGCTGGGCCAGGCACTGCCAAATCTTCCCGTGCCTCATACCGGGCCGATTTAGCCTGACCCGTTTGACACCTCTATATGAGATATTGTGGGTATATGTTTTTTTAGAGGCAATAGTAGATCAATTTAAATAGGTAAGAAAGAAAATTTTTTAGCCTATGGTCATACATATAGCACTAAAGTTTGTTAATTGTAACAAGTGATATAAGAGATGATTGACATCTTTGCCAATGCTTTTATTTTTGAGATCAAGAATCCTGAGCAAGATATGTATGATGTTGTGAGTGGAGAGATGAAAAGAAACTCAAAGGACGTAATGACATTCATGAAAGCTTGAATGACATGTAAAATTGACTATTGGTGAATTGTGCGATAAATTTGAGAATGATGATAAGAGCATAGAGGATGTGATATCTTGGAAGAAGGAACTTCGAGACCGGATACAAAGGGCTTTCAATATTGCTTTGGAGATGCTAAACCAAAATAATTTTATTTTGGAATTTTGGTAATTGTTATGCAAGATGAGATAAATAAGTTGAAAAAAGAGCTTTCGACTTGTAAGAGAATAATATAGTAACTAGTGATATGCATTAGAATGATACATCATGACTAGTACTATTTTTATGTATGTGGTGGATGTCGCACTCCTTTAGTGGTAACGAAGATATGAGGATGTTCATGTTTATACTTGAGAATTGTTCAAATGAGAGTTTTATCATTAATTTTATTTGGAGTATGTGAAAAACGAAGCAAGAGTTAAGTTGCAAAGACTAATCCAATGTATTGAAGTAAGAGAATATGTACGTGAGTTTTCTAATGCTTTAAATTTTTGATCTTGGTGAGAAAGATATATCTTTTTTGTATGAATGATATCAAATATTGAACTTAGCAAGAATTATAGAGGAGAGATGTCTAAGACCTAACCCATGCAAGTTAAATTTGTGGTAGAATTCAAAAAGATGAACAAACTTGATTCTTCCAAGAGTAAAAAAAAGAATCAAGCTGATCGAAATAAATATATAAAGGATAACTATTCGACAACAAGGAGAAAAGTATCCATAGATGATGAAAAGAAGAAAATGCCACTTGCATGTCTTCTTTGCAATGAATCACACAAGATTCCTCATTGTTCTAATCAAAATAAATTTGTTATTATTATCATGGAGAATATAGAATTAAACATATTTTCTTGGTGAGAAAGATGTATTTTTTTTTTATGTGAATGATCTCAAACCTTGGGCTAAATAAGAATTGTAGAGGAGAGGTATCTAAGATTTTATCCATGCAATGTAAGTAATAAAATCTTTAGTAGAATTCAAGATTGACAAATTCAACTTTTCTAAGAGAAAAAAAGAATTTGGTTGATCGTAATAAATATTCAAAAGATAACTATTTGAAAACAAGGAGAAAATTATCGAGGGATAGTGAAAAGAAGAAATGACCATTAATTTGTTTTTTTTGTGGATCACTTTGGATTTGTGATTACTTTTACTTATTGCTATTGCTATGAAGAATTAAGAATTTCAAAAAGATGTAATTAAATTGAGTTCGATCTTGTTAAGCACATTTGGAAACAAGAACCAAAGAACATGAATAGACATGATGTTCATAAATTACACTATTATTGGCCATAGTATCAAAGCATTGGTTGATACAAGTGTATTTGCTCTTTTTTTTTTTGAAGTAATCACAAAAAAATTTGATATCAATATAATTAAAAATAATGGTTCGATCAAAATGATGATTTCTAAAGATATTTGAACAATTGTGTTATGACTAATGAGAAAAATAAATTGGGAGATTGAAAGAAAAAAAATTGATAGAGTAATTTTCTTAGATAATTATGATTTGATATTTTTAGTTCTATTTGTTGATTGTATATGCATACTAGATCTCATTTGTTAATGTATTATTCTGTCAACACAAAGCACTGTGCAATTTACAAAAATATTATCTATAATGCAATTAACAAAAGTGGTAATAAGGAATGAAATAACTTATCTCGTGACTCTAAAGATTAACTAATATTTGGAGTCTAGTTATTTGTTGTATAAGATACATTGAGACTCAAAAATATTTTGAAGCATTAAAGTGCAAGATGTAATAAAGGCATTACATTTTTTTGAGGCATACTCAATCCAAGATATATAAAAAATATATAATCAAAATATGTTATCCATAATTTTTATATATTAATGAAATATTATCAAATAAAATACTTCAAATATAATAAAATAATAAAATTTTAATAATCTAATATATGTATATGTATATGTATGGATACACACACATTTACACACACACACACACACACACATATATATATATATATATATATGTATACATATACATATATATGTACATATGTATAGTATACATATATCTATATAGTTATATATATATATATGTAGACATGTATATATACATGTATATATGCATGCATATATATGTATATACACTTGCATATATATATATATATATGTGTGTGCGTGTGTGTGTGTGTGTATGTATATACATAAGCATATATATATATATGTATGTATTCATACATAAGCATATATATATAATATGTATTCATACATATGTTTGTGTATATAGTACACATACATATGCATGCATATTTATGTATATGCGCGCACACACACACACACACACACACACACACACACATGTATCAGCTGCCCAAGCTTGTTCTAAGAACAAATGACCCAATCTCTTTCCATGAATGAGCTGTTCCAGCTTGTTACATCAATGAACTACTCCAGCTCGTTCCATGAATGAGCTGCTCAAGATAGTTCCACAAAGGAACTGCATCAGCTCATTCCATGAATGAGCTGCTCAAGCTTGTTCCACAAAAGAGCTGCATCAGCTCGTTCCATGAACTAGTTGTCCAAGCTTGTTCCAAGAACAATCTGAGTCAATTTGTTGCAAGGAGCTATGTGTCATGTATTACATGTCACATTAAGTCTGTGACATACGCTAGCTTGTTCTATGAACGAGTTGTCCAAGCTTGTTCTAGGAACGAGATGTTCTAGCTCATTCCAAGAACAAACTACTTTGGTGGCTCATTCTACGAGGTGAGATATGCTGGGTGAGGCTCATCTTATTCTGGTACATCTAGCACATTTCTGAAATGTTTGCTTATGACTCCAAGGAACACACTTTTGCTGCTTCTTTGTGGCACATGTGCTTTTGGTGCTCCTTGGGTGTGCATCTAATAAGTATGATTTGAAGACTATTTCAAGAAGTTGTGCTTGTTGAGTTGCCAAAAATTATTGTTGAGGAGAGAAGTGGATCATCAAATTGAGTTGGTGCCAAATGCTCTTTCAAAGGTTAAAAAATTTTATCGAATGATTCTCCAAGAACTCTAAGAGTTAAGAAAATAATAAAAAAATTTAATTGATATTAGGTATATTTAACTTTCAAAGGCTTCATATGGTATTTATGTTTTATTTCAAAGAAAATATAATAAATTATTATGATTGTGTATTGAATGTATGGGCTCTCAACAAGTTGAATTTAAAGAATAAATATTTGATTCTTTGATTGTTGAATTATATGTTCAATTTAAAGATGTGAGATGATATCTCAAACTTTATTTGAAGTCGGGATAAAGTGCAAATAATTGAAGGTGGTGACTTACAATGACATATGTTATGAGATACATGTCATATGAATTCTTGGTGATGTTATTTGAACATTTAAAAATTATTGGCCATATTTTGAACACTTTTGAATAAAATATTGTAGTTTTTTCTTGATCATTTGAACAAATATTTTAAAACTATGAAAAAATAAACTATATGTCAAACATAGAGGTGTCAAACGGGCCGTGCCGGGCCTGCTCGGCTCGTTTTTTTAGAGCACGGCCGTGCTTTCGTGTCGGGCCAGGCACGACATGGTTTATAAAAGTCGGCCCGGCGCGGCCCGCCGCGCCGTGCCGGGCTGGCCCGATCGGGCCTAACCTGGCCGTACGGGCCAAACCAGGCCGTACGGGCTAGGTAATTTTTTTTAAAATTTTATAGTTTTAAATTTTAGTTTAATTATATAAAATATTAAATTATATATAAAGTTATAGATAATGTATAATATAATAAATTTATAATATGAAAATTGTTTAAATTTATTAAATTTACAAAGTTTAAATTTTTTTTATAATGTAAAATAAAATTAGTTTATAATTTATTAGAATTAAATAATAGAGTTATAAATTTTTAAATGAAAAAAATAAAACAAATAAATAAATAAATCAATAAATTTTGTTAAAAAAAATTAAAAAAGTAAAAAAATATAAGCAAACCAAATAAAAAATAACCAATCAGTCATTAGATACTGAAGGTCCGAACCAAATAAATTAAAGTTTTAACGTAACGTATAAATAAAGCGTACAATCAATAAAAAATAAAACATCGAAATCAAAAAGTAGTAGATCATCATCAATCGTCAATCGGTATATCATGAGCATCCTCAGCCGCAACATCAAGATCAGTATCATATAGATTATCATCAGTAGCAATCAACTCTTTTACTTTCGTAGTAGATACGGCTGCAGTCCCTGTCCCAGTCCCAGCTCCAGCACGATCATAGATACAAAACCTTGAATCCTCCAAATCCTTTAAACAAGCCAAGATCTCAACAATATCTGAACGTAATCTCGATCGCCTATCCAAAATCATGTTCACTGCAACAGAAAAAGCAGACTCCGATGCTATGCTTGACATTGGAGGAGTCAGTAAATCCCGTGCCATCCTAGATAGCACGGGAAAGGTGGACTCATATGATTTTAACCACTGTAATATATCAAGATTCTTAGTATCAGAATGTAATAAGATTGAGCAGTAATCGGTATCTAAGTACCGAGAAAGCTCGTTCCTATGTGATGGTCCACCCAAATGTTTTCTCTTCGCTAGCTGAATGAAAAAATCGTTATTTCTGAATAAGGTATTTATATCCATAATCACAGTCTCACCACTACCACCACCTAAGAAGCACGGACATGGACACAGACACGGAAATACGACACGGCAGGATACAAGGACATGACAAATTCTAAAAAATGAGGATACGGATACGACTAGGATACGGCATAATAAAAAAAAATAAAAAAAAATTATTAATTATAAATATTAGTTATTTTATAAAATTTATTAAATTAAATTAAATTAAAATATTTTTTTATATATAATAAATATATATTATTTATTTTATAAAATAAAAATATTTTATTTTATTTTATAAGATAATATTTATATTTATTTTATTTTATAAGATAATATTTATATTTATTTTATTTTATAAGATAATATTTATATTTATTTTATTTTATAAGATAATATTTATATTTATTTTATTTTATAAAATAATGTTTATATTTATTTTATTTTATAAGATAATATTTATATTTATTTTATTTTATAAAATAATATTTTATAATTATAGTATATAAAAATATATATTTTTTATTTTATTTTATAAAAATATATTATTTTATGCCCCTGCCTCTCCCCTCAAGCATTCCCGCCCGCCCCTGCCTCTCTCCTCAAGCAGGCCCACCCGCCCTTGCCTCTCCCCTCAAACACGCCCGCCCCTGCCTCTCCCCTCAAATTGCGTCGCCCCTGCCTCTCCCCTTAAATCGCGCTGCCCCTTCCTCTTCCCTCAAATCACGCCCGCTCCTGCCTCTCCCTCAAATCGCGCCCGCCCCCTGCCAGTGGCCAACATTGGCCACCGACGTCGTCAGACGTCGAGCACTATCGACATGGATACGGCCGCCGACGCAACCATCCGATACGCCACATGACGTATCGGATACGGATTGTGCAATGATACGCCACGTGGCGTATTAGACACGTATCCGTGCCGTATCCGTGTCGTGTCCACGTGTCCAGGTTCATAGTATCGTAGTATGTTAACAGGTCAGTCAATTTCTCGTGAATGAACCATTCAGGTGGCTCTTCCAGGTTCATGCACAAGGAAATATAAGTCAGGATATTTTCTACCTCTTCCACTTTAGCCCTAGGGTCCATGCATGTCGCGAGGCAATAAAGAGATGGAACGGTGGACAAGTACTTCAAGTACTTGGTTTTCTTCTCTGCAACTATATGGCTAAGTGTCGGGTCAGCTCAATACTTCCTAAATATGCTACTAATGTTGCATATGCACCGGAGTGTAATGCAAGTCGTGGACGTATAAACCGACGAACACATGTTCGTTGTGTCATAAAAAATTTTCAAGAATTTTATAAATGAAATTTTTGAAGCCTAGTCAGTGTTGTCAATAATAAGTTTGTCACTCTTACTATTTACGTAGTCGGATATCATGTGTTTGTATCTAACACATGACTCCAACATCAGGTGCATGTAATTCCAATGATATCTCACATCCGATTGAAATTTCTTCTTCTTAAGATTCACAGACAAGAGACTACCAAATTCTTGTTGTCTGCAAGGAGTGCGAATATATTTTAGTGCATTACGTATATTATCCAACACGAGACAAAATACTTTCATACCTGCTTGAACAATCAAGTTAATTACGTGACACATGTATCTGACATGAAAAATCTCTCCTAATGGTGCGTCTCTAATATTCCTAACAAACATGTTAATCACTACTTCATTATTAGATGCGTTATCAGATGTGATACTAAAAATTTTATTTTGAATTTTATATTCCCTAAAGATTTTTATCATACACTCAAAAATGATCGGGTCATCATGAGGATAGACAATCTCAGAAAATCTTAAAATTTTTTTATTCATAGTCCAGTTAGAATCTACATAGTGGCTGGTAAGACATGCATAAAATGATTCATCGTGACTTGTCCAGATATCAGACGTCACGAACACCACTCCACTATATGTCATAAATTCATTAATTATTTTTCATTTTTCTAATTTATACAATTTTAGTATGTTATTCCTAGATGTGGACCTAAGAATCTTACGATTAGCAGGCTGAAAATATGTATGCATGATGCGCACTACCATTGGATCTTTCGAAAATCTGATTGGAAGACTCATCAATGTGATAAGTCTGGCCATGCCGTCCCTACCCAACTTCTTAGAGTATATGAAGGGAGTAAACTTTGAGACTGAACTCGATCTAGTCTCAAAAAATGCGTCATCAAGTTGGGTTTGCCTAGGATCTAATGAATCATGTTTTTTGGTGCATAATTTAGCATGCCTCTTAAGGTGCTCAGTCCCAAATGAATTCTTACATGTTAAAAGTCTCATACAATATTTGTACTGTATCATTTCTTCTTCCTCACCCCTAATATTTTTTTTGTTTTATTATATTAAAATGAGTTCAAACTATAGAAGTATTCCTTGTTTTTTGTTTTTTAGAAGTTTGAGTTGAGATGACTAGAGAAATCAAAGTTTCGGTAGTCTCAGACCGCTGTGTAATATTTTTATTTTCTAAATTTAAATATATTTTATTAATATTTGTCATTTTTTAGGATTTTCGTTAATCATGACACTTATTTAGAGATTAGATAATAGATTTTAAATTTATCTTTTTAGGTCTAGAGTGAGACTAGAGAGAGAGAGAGAGAAACTTAATATTAATTACCCGGTAAAGCAGTCAGGTCGATCGCGTGCATGGTGCATCACAATCTAGCTCAAAATTCAAAACTCAAGTTGAGATTCCTTTAAAGCCAAACCAAATGATGAAATCCCGACTTCCTGAGTCCCAAGAAAGATGAGCAAGATTTTTGAGAAATAAAATATGAGATTTGAGAGAAAAAATATTTATGAAAAATATAAATGTTATAGAGATGGGGGGTGAAATTTATATATTAAAGAAAATAATTTTTCTTTTAAAAAGTCATTTTTTTTTTGATTTTTTAATGGGTATAATCATGAGGCCATTTGGATTTGTTGGACTTTAGATCCAACGGTTACAATTTAATTTAATTTTTTTTTGCTCGTTGGGGGGGGGGGGGGGGGAATCGGGTCGGGTTGGGGGACCGCGGGTCGCGTCTGATTGGACCCGACCTGCGGTCTTTTTTATGGGAAGGGGAATGGGACGCTTAGAGCTTGTCGTTGGCCCGAGCGTCCTGAGTCACAGTGACTCGTGAGGGTGCGGGATGCAGGCCTGGGTGTGAAAGGTGACCCCGATCGTGCCTACGGGCCACCGAACCGTGCCGGGTCAGGCACTGCACGAGGCTCGGTTGGCCTCGGCACGGCACAACACGGGTAGTGCCTTACCCGGGCACGACATGGTCTCGGGCAATGGAGATATTCCAGTGCCGGCCCGGCCCGGCCCGGTTGACACCCCTAGTCAAACATGTGAAATATTCTTTAGTTTAATTAGAAATTTTATTTTTGGGACGTTTTTTAGGAGATGATATAATATAGATGGACAAATATAAAGTATGGGCTATTGTTAAAAGAGAGTTACCAATTTAAGTGATGTAGCTAAGTTCTTTTTTTTTGAGTTGACTAATTACTATCGATGATTTATTCTAAAATATTACTATATTGTCATATCATTAACTAATATGTTCTAGAAGAGAAGTATCTAGAAGGTAAATGAAGCTTTCCAAGAAATTTTTGATTATTTAAAGCAAGCTATCATAGAAGAGCATGTAATAGTCTTGCCAATTCATTTCAAATATTGTCAAGTCAAGTACATATGGATACTTTAGATTTTGCAATTAGAGATGTATTTGTTGTAGAAGGCCATTTGATTATGTTTGAATGTTGAAAGCTAAATGAAATTGGATGATGATATACAATCCATGAAAAAGAAATGATTATGATAATTTATTAATTGAGCATGAATATATTATTTTTTAGATTCAAGATTTGTGATAAAAATTAAAGACGTAGTTATCAATTATTTTGAATCACAATAGATGCTAATTGTCAAATAAATTTTAAATACAAGAGTTCCTTGTTGAGTTTGATTATATATTGGAATACAAGTTAATACGAATTAGTGTGATAGTAGATGTACTAAGACAAATATAGTGTTGGCAATCACATAGTTGTTTGACATATCATATTAGAAAATGATTGTTTAAAGTCTTGATGACTAAACCTATTATGTAATATATCATTTAGTAAGTTATGAAGAAATGATTTACTCTTCATAAAGGAGTAACATCTGGATATTTCCTCATTCAATAAGTTATGAAGAAATCATGCATGAATACCATGATTTCATATGAGCTAGTCATCCATGTTTGCATTGTACTATAATGCTAGTGGATGAGTAATATTATTAGCCACATAAAAAATAACTTGGAAGTATACATGAAGATTTGTCTAGTTTGCCAACAAGATAAGGTAGAGAAGAAGACATTAACAAGTTTTCAACAACCATTATAAATCTCAGAATATTCATGAAAGAGTGTTATTATTGACTTCATTGTGAGATTTTCCAAAATTGATTGTCTTGGGAGTATTATGATTATAATTGGTTATTTCTTGAAATATGTTGCTTTCATTAATATCACGAAAGAATGTCTAACAAAGGAAGTATAAAAATTATTTTAAAAAATATTATAAGTATTTGAAGAATTAGATCATAGTTATGATACAGATGATGATTCATATAGTGATTTTAGATAATTATTCAAGCTGATAGGATGAAATTTAGTTTTTCAATGAGTATTCACCTACAAATTAAAGAGCATACTGAAATGATGCATATTATATTGGAGATATTTTTATGATATTCTGTGAATGTCTCAAAAAGAGATTGGCTGCAACAACTTGATGTTGCACAATTTTTCTATAATTTGTAATGAGTAGAATCAAGAGGACAAAGTCCAATTGAAATTTAATGAATGAACAATAATTTTATATTTTAAATATTATTGTGATGTGATATGCATGATCAAATCTAACAATATATTATTTTTCCAAGGAGAGTAAGAGAAATTGACTTGACTTAGATTTGATTGCACACAAAAACTGTGTAATCAAAAAATAGACAGATAACAAACAAAGATATTTACTATCAAGTGGGAGACTTGGTATTGTAAAACTTTGCTTAGTGCTGTGACAAAAACAAATAAAAAGAGATTGGTGTGAATGTATAAGAGATCTTATTGTATTCTCAAAATTGCTGGTTATATCGCATACCAATTTGATTTATCTCAAATATTTAAAATGTATCAAATAGTCAAGAAACCTTTTCATGAAAGTCAAAGTGATTCGACATAGAGCGAGTTGCATCGAGCACCAATATGAATGAAAGTTTCTTATAAAAATATCATTTAAGTTCTTTTGGCAGAATAAGTTGTGATTAAAAAGAATTACATATCAAGATAATAATACTTGGTGAAATGAAAAAAGCTACCAGATTGTAAAACTAGTTCAGAACTCGTTGATGTATTATGGTAATTCTAGGAGAAGATTATAAAGTTTTATAATAATACTTTGATGAGGGCATCGGCAAGATCAATGTAGGAGAATATTATGACTCAATGAAATTTTAGAAACTATTAATTCTTGGGTTAGTTTTAAAGATTTTTGGAATGTTCTTGAAAACTTTCCAGTGAATTTCTAGAAAGTTCTAAAAATTTCACGATATTTTTTCTTTCTAGACTATTTTAGTGATTTATTATATAATAAAATTGTGACAAGTGATTAAATTTGAGCTATTTTTAAATGAGATCTCTCACTATATAAGAGAATTATTTTATTTTCATATTTACTCAAATTTTATTTGTAATTTATTTTATTTCAAGTATTTCATTTTTACTAAGATTGTGTGTGAGATCTTATGTGTGTAATTCTTCTGAGAGACAAAAATAAGTTGACTTGGACAATTGAGGAAAATAAGTTCTTAGTATAAAGCAGCATGTATAACACTAAAACTTGTGATCCGTGGCTCTAGCATGAACTTATGCCCAGCTTATGTCTAGCATGAGTTTGGTTTAGGGTAGCCCTAGTTTGGTCCAAGTGGCATGAAATTGGTCTAGTCTAGCATTGATTTAAGCTAGCTTAAGAGGCTTAATATTTTTAATGTTGAGTTTTTTCTTTTGATATGCATCCTCTTTGAATTTGAATTTTATTATAATTTATTTTTGGTTAGTTATTTTGTCAAACAACTGATTTGTATTATTTCTTCTTTTTCAAGTGTTTTTGTATAGGATCAACAGATCATGATGACTTCTTTTGGAAACTATGTGACCTAGATTGTACCTATATCTTTTCACTTATAAAAACTTCTCAAGGTGCCTAGCTACCATTATCTTACTAATGATGCATTATTGGCATGAATATCATTCATTAGATAAGCTAAAGATTATGATGTCAAACATAAAATTGATAATTTTTATTAATTGTGAGACATGCTAGTTAGGAATATATAATAGATGTTACTATCTAATATGTTAGGAGAGTATCATGTAAGCCATACCATATATGATTCTTTCTGATGTTTTAGAATTTTTTAGAATGATTATATATCATGATCATAGATATTTTATTATTTTTGTTGATAATTATATTAGATATATATAACTATTAGTTTTTAAAAAGATAACAATATTTATGAAATTTTATGAAAAAATATAATTATATTTTGGTTTTGGTGTTAAAATATTAAAAAGTAGTGATATTTTAGAAAAAATTCTTTTCAATCTACTTTTTTTTTTGAGTATATGATGGTTCATTAAATATCTCGTACTGACACTTGTTAATAAGATAGCTGAATAGAAAAATTGATATTTTATTGAGACTACTAGGATATTTATGCTATATTGAAATATTCTTAAATATTTTTAGGGAGAATCAGTGTTAATCATTAATTTATTGATTAATCGGATATCATCTTTTATTCTTTTAGGTCATATTTTGTATTAGTTTTTATTATAATTTTTTTACTTATATTTTATACTTTTGATGGGAACATCTAATCAGTGATGCATTGATTGTATTCTTAGACTCTTCCATGGGGCAAACATTTTTTGCCCCAACCCCAGCATCTATATATCCTAATATAATGTTGTTGAAAGAAAAATTATATATCTAATTGAGATAGGGACTTGGTATTTTTCACTAGATTGATAAAATTTTAGAGAATATGAATATTATATTTTTTTTATCATAACTCATTTTTGAATGAACTTAAGAAGAGTGTGAATGCAAATGTTTTCATTTAATTCATTATTCTTCATCCTTATATGTAGTCCTGCTTGGACCACATGTTAGTAGAGAGAGTTACTCACCTGTTATATCTGAGCATATTGATACTTAATATAATGTTATTTTTATAAAGTCGTCATATATATCAATAAATTCAAATCATGATAATTTTTGAGAGAATAAGATTTTTTAGGAATAGAGATTTTTTAATACATAGATGTCATCATAATTCACATATTTTTCTCAATACATGCTTATATTGAGTCAGTAATTAGGAGTATTGATCACCTAGAATTTGAGTCTATACTAGCGGAAATAAACATACCTAGTCTTCTCAGACTAGAGACGAGTCTACAGAGGAGCCAAATCATCTTGTAGCCAGTTCCTCTAACAGTGACCATCTGATTACTCCCTAGATGAGATAAATGAGGAGCACTGAACTCTTGATTTCATTGATTTTGTGGTAATATCAATTTGTTTTTTTTATTTATTTTAAATTTTTTTGACGATGCTAAAATATTTAAGTTTTTTTTGAGGTTTTATTTTGTTTAGGATAATACTCAACTATGATAGAATATATACATGTCGTCAATTCTAATGATATTTAAGAACTAATACCATGATATTTGACAAGATTTGTCGTTAGTTGGATGTGAGTGTTCACCGTGAAGATATGATTAAATAAAAAGATAAATTGCCTTAAAATTTTATTCGTAATAATGGGATTCACTCATGTATTGAGTATTAATAATCAAAATACTTATTCTCCAATAATTAAGATAACCTTAATTAGAGGTGTCAAACAGGCCATGTCGGGCCGGCCCAGCATGGTTTTTGCTACCCAACTGTGCTACCGTGTTGAGCCAGAATGTGTTGCACGGATACGCCTAGGAGCTGCCGTGTCCACGTGTCCGACACGTGGACACGTGGACACGGGTCTGACACGCGTCGGATACGTGTCCGATACGCCACGTGGCGTATCGGACACAAATCCGTATGGGATACGCCACGTGGCGTATCGGATACGCGTCGGAGACGTATCCGACGCGTGTCAGACCCGTATCCGCCGCGTTTTTGGAAACAGATTCCAAAAACGCGTGGTTTTTGGAAACAGATTCCAAAAACGCGTGGTTTTTGGAATCTGTATCGGGAGGAGGGGGTTTCGAGAGGGGGGGCGGGAGGGGGTTTCGGGAGGGGGGAAGGTTCGGGAGGGGGAGGGTGTTAGAGGGTTTAAATTTTATTTACATTATTTTAAAATACAAAATTTTAAATTATTTTAAAATACAGAATTTTAAATTATTTTAAAATACCTAATATTTATAATTACTAATTTTTATTTTTATTTTTTTTATCATGACGTATCCTAGCCGTATCCGTATCCTAGTTTTTTAGAATTTGCCGTGTCCCCGTATCTTGCCGTGTCGTATCCACGTGTCCGTATCCGTGTCCGTGCAACATAGGAGCCAGACATAACATGGTTACTGTACCGTGTCGTGCCTGGCCCGGAAAAAAAATAATATTCGAATAGTTATAAATCATAAATATTTAAATATAAAATATAAAATATAATTTTTTTTTCATTATTTGTTTAATATTTATAATATTTATATAATTATAAAATATAAATTAGATAATGTTTAAAAATATTTAAATTGTAAATCGTAAATATTTGAATAGTTATAAATTTAATTTTTTATATTATTTGTTTTAATTATGTATTAATTAGATTATAATTTATTAGAATTATATTTTATAATTTTTAATGAAATTCTTTAACAAAAAATAAAATAAACACAAAATTTATTTAATAAAAATAACAAAGTTACCCTCACAAAACCTAAGTGCCAAACAGCCCAACCAAAATAAATACAATGTAAATAAAAATGAGTACAAAATATCGAAATAAAAAATCAGAATCAAGCATAAATGACAACTCATAAGCAAAAACATAACTGTAACATAGTGTCGCTGTCGGCATATCACAATCCCACAATTATCAACCATCAAGTATTAAGTTGCAACCTCATCAATCATCCATTAGCATCTCATTATCATTCTTATCCTTAATATCAATATCATTATCATATGGATCATTATCAGTAATTAATTTTTCTATTTTTGTTGCAGTCCCAGTCCCAATACGATCTTAGACTTCATGCATTAAGTGGCAACCTCATCAATTCCTCCCAATCCTTCATGCATGCTAAAGCCTCAATAATATCTGAACATAATCTCAATCTCCTATCTAAAATCATATTCACTATAATAAAAAAGTAGGCATTGATGTTATGCTCGACATCGGATGAGTCAGTAGATCTTGTGCCATCTTAGATAACACGAGAAAAGTAGATTCATATGATTTTTATCACTGTAATATATCAAGATTCTTAGTATCAGAATATGATAGGATTGAGCAGTAATCGGTATCTAAATAATGAGATAGTTCACTCCTATTTGACGATCCACCCCGCCATTTTTATTAGTTAATTGAATGAAAAAATTATCATCTCTAAATATAGTATCAATGTTTATATTCACAGCCTCACTACTATTATCATAATACCTAATATCGTAGTATGTGAAAAGCTTAGTCAACTTCTCGTGAATGAACTCTTCAGGTGGGTATTCCAAGTTTATGCACGAGGAAATATAAGTTAAGGTGTTATCAACCTCTTACACTTTAGCCCTAATGTCCATGCACGCAGCGAGATAATAAAGAGATGAAATGATGGACTAGTACTTTAAGCACTTGGTTTTTATCTCTGTAACCATATGGCTAAGTGTTGAGTCAGCTCGATACTTCCTAAATATACTACTAATATTGCATATGCACCTGAGTGCAATGTAAGTTGTGAGAGTATAAATTGACGGACACATGTTCGTCGTGTCATAAAAAATATTCAGGAATTTTATAAATAAAATTTCTGAAGCCTAGTCAGTGTCGTTAATAATAAGTTTGTCACTCTTATTATTGACGTAGTTAAATATCACGTGTTCGTATATAATACATGACTCTAGCATCAGGTACGTGTAATTCTAATAATATCTCATATCCGATTAGAATTTCTTCCTCTTAAGATTTACAGGCAAACAGAGACTACTGAACTCTTATTGTCTGTGAGACATGCAAATATATTTTAGTAAGTTACATATATTTTTCAAAGCGGAGGACTACACATTCATTCTCACTTGTACAATCAAGTTAATCATGTGACATATGCATATAACATGGAAATTTTCTTCAAATAGTCCGTCTCTAATATTCCTAACAGATATATTAATCGCTATTTCATTATTAGATGTGTTATCGAATGTAATACTAAAAATTTTATTTTAAATTTTATATTCTCTAAAGATCTTTATCATACATTCAAAAATGACCGGATCATTATGATGATGGAGAATTTCAGAGAATCCTAAAATTTTTTATTCTTAATTCATTTAGAATCTACATAGTGAGCAGTGAGACATGCATAAGATGTATCATCGTAACTAATCCGGATATCGGATGTCATGGACACCACACCACCACATACCATAAATTTATTAATTTTTTTTTATTTTTCTAACTTATAATATTTTAGTATGTCATTCCTAGATATGGACTTAATAATTGTACGATAAACAAGCTGAAAATATGTCTGCATGATATTCACTACCCTTGGATCTTTCGAAAATTTGATTGAAAGAACCATCAATATGATACATTTGACCATACATTCCCTACCCAACTCGCTGTTGTATATGAAGGGGATAAACATTGAGGTTGAACTGGATCTAGTCTCAAAAAATACAATGCTAAGTTGAGTTTGCATAAGATCTAATGTATCATATTTTTTGATAAATAATTCGCCATGTCTCTTAAGGTGTACAGTCCCAAATACATTCTAGTAAGTTAAAATTTTTTTATAATATTTGCACTGTATCATTTCTTCTTTCTCATCCTTAACATTTTTTTTTATTTTATTATATTAAAATGTGTCCAAACTATAAAAGTCTTAGTTTTTTTAGATGTTTGGGTTGAGATGACCAGAAAAACTAAATTTTTAGTAGACTCGAACTTTTGTGTAAGATTTTAATTTTCAAAATTTACATTAATTTTATTAGTATTTGTATTTATCTTTTTTATGGTTTTTTTAGATGAGATGATAGCTTAAAGAGTAGAGAGAGAGATAAAAAAAGTAAAAAATTAATTATTTTTAAATTAAAAGTTTCAGACTTCAGTTAACTAATTAAAAAAAATAGAAATACTCGTAAAGCAGTGTAAAGGAAAAATACGTGTACCAAAAATTCAACTTCCAATGACCAATATAAACACGAGCATGAGGTGCGAGTGCCGAAAAGCCAAATCGAAATCCCGAGAGAGTGAATTTTAGGAGAGAGATTTGAGAGAGAGTGAGTGTGAGATTTTATATTTTTTAAAAACATATATATTAGAGGGGGGGGGGGGGATCTCAATAAAATAAAATAAAAAATTTCTATATATATAAAATAAAATAATATTTTATTATAAAATAAGATAATTGTAAAATTTTATTTCATAAATTAAAATAATTATAAATATTATTTTATAAAATAAAAATTAATATTTTTATTTTATAAAATAAAAAAAATATTTTTATTTTATAAAATAAAATATTTAATTTTTATTTTATAAAATATCTAATATTTATAAAGATAATTATATATTTTCTTTTATTTTATCTTATCAATATTTTTTAAAAATGATATATATAAAGATAATTATTTTTATTTTTTTTTATTTTATTATGCCATGTTATAACTGTATTCCTATCTTAATTTTTTGAAATTTATCGTGTTCCCATATTTTGTCATGTCCTATCCCCGTGCTTGTGGTTCTTAGGTGTCCACCACATAGATCTTTAAAAAAATTAATTTTTGATTTGTCATGACTCATGATCGTGCATTTACCTGGCAGGCAACATGACCATGTATTGTGGCACATGGCCAGGCACAATGCCTAAATAGCCATTGTGCTTGCATGTTTTAACTTGACTCGATTTCAATTATAATTAAATATATGGCATGTGAGATGTAAGAGTCTCTAATTTGAGAAATTAAATCTTTTAGTTGCATGATAGGTACATGCTAAATGTAATTTATAACAAGGTTGTGTTTGACTAGCATGGGTCATCATGTTAGATCGTGTCATATCAAATGATTTTTGCTATTTAGGCTTGTTATCTAGGCCTTCCACGACTTGAGCCATGTCTTAGGTTGACATGTGTAGTTGCCATGCATGATTCCTGACATGTCATGCCATTTTTGGGCCAGTGCAATTGGGTCATGTCTTAGGTTGTCTAATTTATTTGTTACTTCTAGACTTATATATTTTTTTTCATATAAATATAACTTATTCTGAGTAGTAATATTTGGTCACAGAGGAGTGAAAGTGTTAATTAGGCTGGGCCACCTGAGCTTGGCACTTGGCATGACACAAAAATGCTTGTCCCATCATGACATGGCTCGACACGGTCAGCCCATGCAGTCCGATTTTGGCTCGGATGGCAAAACCAGGTTAGCCTAAACTTTATCTAGGGTACTTTGGACCTTACCCACGCTAACTTGGAATAATTATGTTATCCTTGAATGAACCCAGTCAAGCCTGGGCATGACCCAACATGATCAGACATGACTCGGGCAAATGGTAGGCCAATGAGCCATGCTTGATTGTTCATTTTTAGAGTCATACCACTATGACACACACCATGCTAGAAAGAGTGTTGTGCTGGGCATGCTTCGATGGTATGAATGGGCCTAAAAAATGACCTATTTGAAACCTATATAGAGGAGATATTTAATCAATACTCTTACATGTGTTAGTTTTTTGTGTTATGCTCCTGCATATATTTTTATTGATCAAAATAAAAACTTGATTTTTGATGTGATTCTTTTAGTTGACTTTATTATTTATAAGAGAATCACATAGAAGATTAATTTTTTGATTCTGAATATATCAAATATATCATACATAATTAGTATAATTAATTATTTTTTGAATTATCATCGGTAAGTTCGCTTGGATACAAATCTTTGTATATTAAGGTATGTTTATTTTTGATAATAATAATATTTTTAGAATAATAAATTAATATAATAATATATCATGATTACTAGAAATTGAGTATTAATTCATGCATTAATAATCTAAAAGTTTAATGTGTGTATGAGTGAAATAATCAGTGATATCTAAAAAAGAGAATGAATTGCTATTATCTTAGAAATGAATTGTTTAAACTCCTATCTAATACTAGTAAGTGTAAGAATCATTATGATTAAACTTTGTGAATACTTTTGGATTGCTTAGATAGTTTGTTTATCTCTCATAATACTGTGTAAAATTCTTAGTTTTTTATTTTTGAAAATAATATCCAATCAATAACTCTCTCTAGTGTAACATATCATCCTCCAATATATATATTGAACTAATGCCCTCTTTTATTTATATCTATTATGATAATATTTCTCAATATTATTTTCTCCAAAAATGAATAAATAAATTAGAGTTTTGAAAAATCAAATTAGAGCTTAATTTTTTTTGAATCATTAAATTACCAAAATCCTATTTAGGTTTTATGTCCAGAAAAAAAGAGGTTGCTGCCACTGACACCACCACCTACACCATCACCATCACCTAACCATCACTTGACCTTCACCTGGCCGGTGCCTTTCACAGCATGTCTTTCATACCTATCGCCACTTTTCTTATATACTTATACTATTCTACCATCACTAAAATTATGGCGAGGGAATTTCTCTGTCATCGACACATTGGACATCGATGACTACTGCTGCCATTATGCATTCTATAGCACACAATGAGTGTGCTGGTGAAAAGTCTGAAACAATATTATTGTTGGCATAAAATAACTTAATGTTTTCTTGTCCTTCCACACACAGACACATCCTAGGATTTATTTTTTTTAGGGTATTACTTTAGTACTTTGTTACAATCTGAAACAATGGATAATAATAAAAATCATATATTAAATTTTCTTATATAATATATAAAAATGATCTAGGTCTCACACAAATCGGGCGCTCCTATCAAAAATATAAAATAAAAATAAATCAATAAATAAAATACCATATTTTTGATGAGAGCATTGGTTTTTGAGTTGTCCCAAATATTTTTTCTATTGTATAAGAGTATTTGATATATAATTTTTTATTCTTTAAATTTTAGTATATTATTATTGTTTATTATTTAAGAATTATATCACTAAACTGAATATCATATTATGTTTATTTAGATCATATTATTTATTAATTTTTTTATTTAAGTTAATTTTTTTATTTAGGTTAAATTTTTTTATTTACAATGTAAGATTTTTGGATATGTTAATTTCTTTATGATCTCTATCTTGGTATAGAGAAGATGATTGCTTGTACTATCAAATGTGTTTTTAATGATTATTCTAATACTAAGGAGAGGTAATGGTGATACTCACCATATGTTAGGATAATCAATATGAATATGTATATTATATTCTTTAAAGATAAATTATTTTTAAGTGCTAGATTAGAAGTGTCAAACAAATTGTGTTGAGATGATATGATCTGTTTTGTTTAGAGTCAACCTAGCTACTTTGTTGTGCCTGATATGATATGTTTTTTAACATTGGTAGTGCTGTGTTAGCATGATTTTAAAGAAGGGTAGCCCAACATGGCCCATTGCTTTGCCAATTGCTCGGGTCATGCCTTGTCATGCCAGGCTAGGTTGAGATTGTGTTACACTCGTCACACCTAGGTTAGCCTAGCTATGTCCAATTGTTTACTTTAGGTTAGAGGTGTCAAGTGGGATGAATGGTCTGAGCATGACCCACGACATGACATGATTTAGTTATGTTAGGCCCAATATAACATGGTCCAAAATCATATTTAATCAAACTCATGCTGGCTCATGGTACTACTTGTGCCAGCAGTGCTAGGGATGCGCGGGCCTTGGGCTATGTCATCCATGACCCCCTTGTATAGCACTTCGACAGGATAAAAGGGAACCAACCCTAATTCATGCTAGCTATTGTAAAAGTTAAAGCAGCTGAAAAATTGACAAGACAATGCCCATTGCTGTCCTATTTGCCAAAAAAAAATTAATAAAAAATTATATACATTTGGCAATGGCTCAATGATTGACTATTATTTTGTGATCAATCACTACTATCAAACTATTATTTTTTGTTGTTGATTCTCACAAGTGAATATGTATTATTTGGACATGAGGAATACATTCCTCTATGATGAACTTGAGAAGGAAGTATTTGTGTAGTAGTCACCAAGTTTTACTATCTTACAGAGTGCATGATTGGTATATAGATTAGGAAAGATATTGAATGACTTGAAACAATCTTTTTCAGTGTGATTCAATGTGTTTTTTTAATCACTCATTATTTTTAGTATTAGAAAATATGTGTCAGATTATTTTTATTGTTATCTATGTAGATCAAAAAGATATTATGTGATATTATGATTATAAGATATATTCAATTGCATATATTCAATTGAAGTTATTTTTACCGATGAAATTTAGATGAACGATTTAAGATGCCTTAAATATTTTTTTGGCATTGATGATACATATTCAAGCAGTATGATTTTTTTCAAAGAAGATATATTTTAAATATTTTATTTGATCTTTATATGATGAAATACACATTGATTGACTCATTACTTAATCTGAGTGTTAACTTGTTCATTAGTATTATAATAATAATAATAATATCAATAATAATAATAATAATAAAACTTGTTCATTAGTATGAGCTCTTTAATTGACTTCTTTAGATATAAGAAAATAATAGGAGAACTAAATTATCTAATAATGATTATATCAGATATTATATATGTTGCTAGTATGATTTTTTAGTTTTTTTCAAAATAATTCATGAGTATATTTCTCAAGGTTTTCAGGTATGTAATGAGGGTTTCAGGATGCAAGATTTCATTTGGAAATTAGAGACATAGCTGGATGGAGACATAGTATATAACAAGGAAGCACGAACATGGCTCCCTACAGTCGTGTCCACGTGTCGATGTGGACAGGACACGGACACGGCACGGATACGTGTCCGGTACGCCACATGGCGTACCGGATGATTGCGTCGGAAGCCGTATCCATGTCTATAGTGCCCGACATCCGACGACGCCGGGTGGCCAACGTTGCCGCATGGGCGACGTTGGCCACTGGCAGGGGGCAGACGCGATTTGAGGGTGAGGTAGGGAGTGGGCGCGATTTGAGGGTGAGGCAGGAGCGGGTGCGATTTGAGGGGAGGGGAAGGGGCGGCACACTTTGAGGGGAGAGGCAGGGGCGGCGCAATTGAGGGGAGAGGCAGGGGCGGCGCAATTGAGGGGAGAGGCAGGGGCGGGCGTATTTGTGTGGGGATGTGGCATAAAATAAAATATTTTAATAAAATAAAATATTTTTATTTTATAAAATAAATAATATATATTTATTTTATATAATAAAATATTTTAATTTAATTTAATTTAATTTAATGAATTTTATAAAATACATAATATTTATAGTTAATAATTTTTATTTTTATTTTTATTTTTATTTTTTTATCATGCCGTATCCGTATCCTAGTTTTTTAGAATTTGTCGTGTCCTCGTATCCTGCCATGTCGTATTCCCGTGTCCGTGTCTATGTCCGTGCTTCTTAGGTATATAGTTATGATACCAATTATTTATGAGTTACAGTTGATAAGTTAATTCTTGGGAGAGTTAAATCTAATACTTCAAATGTCGATGATACTTAAATCTGACAGCCAAATAACTTGGTAAATTGCTACTAATTTGATATTTCACAAGAAAATGTAATATATTAAAATTTATTATCATTTTATATAAGAAAGGTTCATATCAATTTAATAATGATCACCTATCTGCCAAACAATTAATATATTATAGATATCACCATAATGATTCTTAGAGGACTTTCAATTTTTTCATTCTCTTCCAATGTTGGAGATTATAACATGCATGCACTGATTTGAAGGACATATTGAGATTTAATATAATTTGTTATTTTCTTTTGTTTATATTTTGTTTTTCTTTATATGAGAGCATCTCAAATGTGTGCTGCACCAATAATTATATATATATATATATATATTTTTATTTATTTATTTATTTATTTATTTTTTGTTGTTTGAAATTAATGAAAAATAATTTTAATTCTTTTTTATTTCTTTATCCCTCTCTCCTTGACCCTCGCCGGATCCCTAATGAGTGCAACTTGCACAATAACATTTATTCTTTCTAAAGTATTTTTAAAGCTAATACTAAAAATCATATGTGATAGACTAATCATGTGATTGAACTATTTGATAAAAATTAGTAGTCTTTTTTTGTAATGTCTAGTATAACTCACTATAATGGGTTGTTACCTAAATATTATTTTGATATGTCCACTATAATGTCTAGTATATTATCACTATAATGCCCACGATAAATATTATTTTGATATGTCTATATATTTGAGGTAATAAATGTAATCATTTTATTATAATTTTTTATTTTACCTATTTTATTTTTTATTTTATTATATGGATGAGAGCATCTAATCCGTGAATTTCTCCAATCTGAATGGTATAATATGTAAGAGCCTCTTCTGTACATATGTTACTATTGAGTTTAATTGAGTTTTTATTGATATTTTATGAAATTGTTGACTTATTTTTGTTTATGGTATTAGAGCTAGATTCTTAGGGAATTACAAATTCTATGGTTTGTAAGGGAACATGTACACTGTACAAGTACCATGCGCGTAACTATGTAAAATTTCAGATCAGTAAGAGGGGGCTCACAACTAGACTGTCATCATACTTTATCATCGCGTCAATAGTCAATACCATGAGAGTTGTGTGGTGCTGAAAAATTGTAGTGCAAGTAGTGTTTCAGTTGTGCAATTGAGTTCGCCGTGTGGCAACATTGAGTTTTTCAGAAAATTAGGGTTTTGAAAACCTTAATTTCAGTTTCTGTAAATTACAATTTCTCAAAAATAGGGTTTCATTAATTTTAATTTCATTTTCTGGGTAAATTATTATTCTCAAAATTAGGGTTTTGAAGCTGAAAATTCTGTAACGCTAATATTAATTGGAGGGGTAGAATTTGGAGCAGAAATTAAGAATGATATCAACTCTCTAGTGATGTACAAATTTGAGTGTGATATTAATCCATTATTAGTGTCATTTTAGAAGAGCTTTGATATGACGTCAATATACAAATGTTTGTGATTTTTACCTATGATATACATATTATAGTAAGATTGTTATATCAGAAAGAAATATTGATAGTTATTTATTGAGAGAGTGCTGAGATTATTATAAAATGTTGAGATAAATAGATTTATTATTTGAGTCATCCATGAGTTATTATAGAGTTTATAAATCATAATATTTACAAAAGATAAATTTATAAATTTTTTTTCCAAGACAGCAACAATCATTTTAAGTTCTTCAAGTATTATTTGGTTTTGCCATTTAGATTTCTATCTTAGACTTTAGGATTATCGACACATGAGTTTATACTCATATTATTAGTAATTATTTTTTATTCATCATCATCTTTGCTTGTTCTTTGAATATTATGGTCATGTATGATAATTTTTATAAAGTTATTAGCTATGGTAATATTTAACTTTATCTTTTATTTTTTTACTGTATTATACTTATTCTCGATTGTTTTGTTATTTTCTTTTTTATGAGTTATATTTTTAAATAATTTAATTCTAATTATTTTTTTACGGATATTTGTTTACATGATCATATGACTTTGAGAAAAAAAAATTATTTAAGATTGAATATGATATATTATGCCTTCTCTTCTACACTAGGATCTATTACTAGAAATTTGAGTATATTAGATCATTTACTTGTGTATTATTAAAATAGTCATTTATCATTGACAAAGTTGGTAATATTTTAATGTGGTATTGAGAACATTTCTATTGTAAAGTGCGAGATATGTTAGTTTGAAAAACATACCAAAATTTTATATTAGTGTGAGTAAGAATATATTTAATCTGATTCGCAAATAATATTAAAATCCAATAAGATTTCATATATCTTGCTACTTTTATTTATGATTGTTCTTAATTTATATGATTGATGGTTTTTTGGTATGAAGTACGCATTGTTTCTATTTTTCAGTTAGTTTATAAAATAATAAAAAAATAATTTATAAAAAAAATTTTAAAGTATGTACTATGATACTATATTGGAATATATGTCATATAATTTTAGTATTTAATGTATAAATCACATAAATCATACACATGATTATTTGATGCACAAGACGTAATCAGGTGTAAAAGTTTTTTGAGGTAAATAAAATGTAATTACTGTTCTTTATTTATTACTTGAGGCATAAAGTATGATTAAGATGCAATTAAGGTGAATGTTTTTTTTTGTGAGATGCTCTCTGCATAATATATATAAATTATATAATTTTATTAAATATTATTATAATTTTTATCTATTAATAAAATACAATCAAATAAATGATATCAAATATAAAAAAACAAATATTATTTGTATTTTCATTGCTAGAAGCATTCAAAGTTTTAGAATGAAATAATGAAATTTCAATACTTAAACATATAAAGCATTAAGACATCAAATATTTTGTCTATATTTTTTGGGAGTAAGGGGAACGAGACTTTTGGGAATACTAATTATGATGAAGCAAGATGAGGTGCTTTTTCATGGACTTGGTGAAGCTAAGGCTTTAAGTATGCCCAAGGTGATTAGATATCATAATTCCTGTGTTAGCAAGTTTTCACAGGATAAAGTTGTGAAAAAGAAAAACTAAATTTCTGATTAAGATATCTCGAATACTCTTATTTGTTATGATTAAGAGTGTTTTGAAGTATTTTTTTTGTAGAGATATGATATTAATTGCAAACTATCTCACTAATTAAATATTATTATTATTATTATTTAGTGTCATTTTATATCATATATCATGAAAAGAGATTGTTTAGCTTGCTTCACATAATGTTTGAAAATATTTTCTTTGTTCATAATGTTTCATTAGGATGGAGTGTAATGATACCTAAAGCCCTGAGGCATGTCTTTGTTAAATACTCTAATACCCCAAAAAAGTACAAATGTTTTTGGTCAAATCTTAGAAGGTTGTTTGTTAATTTTGATATTACTTTTTTGAGCATCACTTAATTTTTATCAAGCCTCAAAAAAGTCTATAAGTTGTATGCACACCCATTATTTTTATATTATCTCATATAGTCCCACATAGACATATAGCTAGAGTGAGTTATCTGCAAAATTTCAACATATTGCTCTATATTATGATTATATTCTTATGAAGTCATAATATGTACCAAATACTTAACTTGTTGATTTTAGAGTGAGTGAAGTTTCGCAAAAGTGGTCATCTTTCTCAGGTCCAAATGACGTAATTGTCCATAAATTTATTAATGCTCAGATTTGATGAATTGATGGTTGAAAAGACATGACCATGTAGGACTTAGAGTCTGTAGTAGGAGTGAAACATATGTAGTTTGTTTAGATCAGAGACGAGTCTTCTAAGAAGTCTGATGATTCTATAATCAGTTTCTATGATCATGACAATCCAATCATTCTTCATAAAGAATAAGCGAGATGTACTTAATACTTAATTTCATAAGTTTTATTGTACTCACATATTTTTTTTGTTCTTTTAATATTTTTCTTGTTAATACTAAGATATTTAAATTTTCTTCTGAGATATTTTATAACTAAGGATAGCGACATACTATGATGAAATATATATATGACATTTACTTCAATTGAATTTGAGAATTAATATAACTTATAGAAATGTATGTTATTGGTTGCAAGTAAATATTTAATATTGTTAAACTTCAAACCATATAACCTATTAGGAATCATGGTGATAGTTATAGTTCATTGTTTCTGAGGAGGGATAATTCGATACAAATAGAATTCTCAAATAAAATACATAACACACAATGAGGGATCACAGAAGTATATATGCACATCATAGGTGAAGATGGGAGAGGAAAAACAAAAAGAGGAAAATTTCCTTTTTTACTATTCATGCTCTATGGATGAGCATTATTTATATTTTCGTAATAGTGAAGTATCTATCTTTTTTTATTATTATTTTTTTATTTATAGTCTTTTAAATGGTAAAGTAAAAAAACTTTTAACTTAAGTTTTAAGTTATAATAGAACATAATTCGTCATGATTAATTTATGTCGTGATACTAAAGAAAATGTTATGATTTGAATCCTAAAGTCATTAGTCACAATATAAATTATGTTATGATTTTATTAAAAGTCAAAGTATGTAATGACGCTAAAGAATAATGACACGGCTTCATTTATGTTGCGACACCAAAGAATATGATTGTGACTTGAATCTTTATGACTTATAGTCACAATAATAGAAAATTATGTTAGCACTCCATTCATATCGGGACACCATAAAATATGGTCACGACTTGAATCCTTATTTATTTCTTTACAATATAAATTATGTAACAACTTGATTCATGTTTTGACTCCATAGAACAAGGGCGTGACTTGAATATATGAGATTTTTAGTCATAATAATGTAAAATATGTTGTAGCTTGTTCATGTCATGGCTTCATATTTCTTTAAATGAATGAGTCAAATCCTAACATAAACAAAATATAATAATAAGGAAAATAATCTCAATAAAACTCTATAAAGATAATGCACAAGTAATATACTAATGTAATGAACTAATGGATTATGATAACTCACATGTTACATGCTCTCATCCATAATGATATAATAATAAAATAATAATAAAAAAGTAAAAAACATAAAAGGTACTTTGTTAACTGCAAAACCCTTTGTTAAGCTAGTGTTATAGCTTGTTATCTAGGGTACCAAACATGAGGAAGAAAGATAAGTAATTACATTTAAAAATTTTGTGGAAAGATGTTTGTCGACAGCTCTTATGTTTTAATATATGATATACAAATGATTACATCTTGAATTTTTTCTTTAAGAAATAAATAATTCATTTTTATGTATTTTGTATATTCGTGAAATCTTGAATTTTAGGCTATATGTCTTATTGTCTGATTATTATAGAAAAAAATAGTATGAGAAAAATGTGGATACATGATCTCTTGGAGCAAGTGTCAAATTCAAACTATCTTGCAAATAACAATTGTAATCAACTTGAACTCTTCTCTGCACTTATTTTGAAATTGTTACCTGTCTTATATTTTTTCATAACATAAGATTACGTTTTAAAAAGTATAGAATTATGTTATAAATCTTTTTTTGGTGCAAGTTGGCACCCAACTCAAATATAAATACTTGACTAATTTCAAGTGTTTGTGATCATTGAAAAAAATCATAAGCCTTAAAATCTTTTTTACATACTTAAATATTTAAATATATTAGGTCGGATAATAATTAGATAATTAATCATTCATATTATTTTAATGTAAGTAGTATAGTCAATTTAGAGAGGTCGCATAAAAAATAAACCCTATATTGAATCAAAGGAGTATTTGCTAGAACACTTTTTAAAAGTTTAATTTTTGTAAGAGTATGAAGTGCATACCTAATTTGTTTCAAAACAATATCCATTCTAGAGTAATTCAGTTTTATATCAATAAAATATTTGAGTCTCTCAATTTATTATTAGAAATTATGATTAAAATTATTTTTTAAGTTATATGATTCTCAACTTATTATCTTAATATAACCAAAATATTATTAAGCAAAATTACTCTACCAACTAAGCTCTTCCGGAAAAATTAAAGAAAATCTATAACATTCATGTGCAATCCAAATGAACTAATTATCTCTGAAAATCTTGTAAGCCAGGATTTTGGTGACTATTTCGTGCTATATAGTACTTTTTGTAATCTTCAAACCATGTATAATAGTATCACTTGAAACTCATGATTTCTCCATATACACTTTATTCTCGAGGTCACCATAAAGAAAAATATATTTTATGTTTAACAAGTACATCATTCATCTATGAAATACTATCAGTCAAATAAGAATTCGTACGGAGATAATTTTTGTCATTGAAGAGTAATTAGGCAGTCCATATACAATGTCTTAGTGAATATTTTTGCTACAAGTCTTAGACTACTATATTATCACTCAAGGCACCGGTGTCAAGCTTTTTTTCAATTTGTTTAGACTATTATTTTTCAAATATTATGGTTTTGGTAACCTTAATTCAATTTATGGGCAGATTATTATTTTCGTAACTAGGGTATTGGAGATAACAATTTATGGTTCTGGAACCCTAATTTCAATTCGATGGGTAGATATTGGAGCAGAAATATGAATGATACCAACTCGCTATTGATGTCTAAGCATTTGTGTGTTATACTAATTTATTTTTGGTTTCAATTTATGAGAATAAATATAATCGAACAAAAAAATAATAATGTATGCAATGAATAATCATCAACAAAAGTAATAAAATATTAAGTTCGCTTTGTGTGCATTTCTATTAGGTCTATATAAGTTTAAGTATATCAAATTTAATGGTTATTTACTCACACTAATTTGGCTGGCAAGATAAGAAATTATGATATATTTTTTTAACTGACGTGTCTCATATTGTAGCATAGAAATAATTTTAATACTGCCTGCTAGTATTAATCATATCATAATGAGATACAAAAGTTGTAGTACATGGAGATCACAAAGATATGCTACTGCCTGCTAGGGAGGAATCATGAATACCTTCCTTCAGTAATGGTTATGGTGGAAAGATTATTTGAAGATATTTGGATGATATGATTATTTTAATACTATGTAATATTGTTGCCATAATTTCTAGAAATAATGTCAATGACTGTATTTTTTGTGGCTCATTTTAGGTAGTGTGTATATTTAATTGAAGCTCTAACGACTTTGTCCTTGTTGTAGCTAGTATTAAGAGTTTTACTCGTTCCAAAAAAAATCCATAAAATTATTAAAAAAGTATTACATATGTATATTGTGAGCAATTATTTATAAATGTAATCAAATTTATAAAATTTTCTCTAGTCATATCCCAACGAAGTCTCTATATATTTGAGTGTATCAGTTAAGAAAAGTCTTTACTTATATTAGCTTGGTGGTAAGATAAGAAATTATGATATGTTTTAGTAATTGATATATGTCATATTATAGTGTAGAAATATCCTTAAGATGTATAAAATAATTATTAATTTGGCTAATAATAAGTAATTAAATTGAGAATAGATATTCAAGGAATCCAACACACTCAAATATTTTATACAAAATTCTATTATATGAGAAAAAATATATAATCTACTAAGCTTAATTCTAGTGGAAGTCTTCTTGTGAGTCTTTCGATTTTGTAAATAAAAATCAGTAGAAAAGAGTTAAGCTGTCTAGAAAGACAATTCTTAGAAAAAAGACTAATATGATAATCAAGAATAAAAAAAAACTTGATAAAGAAACAAAAAACTAAACAAAAAATTATTATATCTAATTATGTTTGAAAGATTATTATTGACTATCATAATATTTAAAGAAAATGAATAAATTGACAATAAAAAGTGAATAATTACTTATGATATAAATATACATTCTTGAATCAATAATCTTGAAATATGAAGTGGAGGAACAACACACACAAATTGTAATATTTGAAGGTCATAAAAAATATGCTACTTATCTCTCTTGGGGTGAAATTTTGAGCATCATTTTGTAGTAGGGTTTAATATTGAAAGATTATGTGAGGATTTCAAGATAACTCTGATAGTCATTATATTTTTCTCAATATTATGTAATGCACTTGGCCTATTATTTAGAAATAATACTAATTGTCTTTCGTGTCACTCATTTTTGTAATAATGTGTATATTGAATTGATGTTCTTTTGATTATGTTATTGTTGCAAGAAGTACCTCATTGTGAATAATCTGTTTTTCAGGCTAAATAGTTGCAATTTTCATTTCTTCTAAAAAAAATCTATAACACTATCGAACCAAATATCTATCATTCAGACCCATTTAATTTGAAACCCTAATTCCAAAAAAAAAAAAAAAAAAAACCTCAGTTCTTCCAATTCGAAACCCTATAATTGAG
The DNA here is from genome assembly GCA_029783825.1 of Sapria himalayana. Taxonomy (NCBI): domain Eukaryota; kingdom Viridiplantae; phylum Streptophyta; class Magnoliopsida; order Malpighiales; family Rafflesiaceae; genus Sapria; species Sapria himalayana. Next base: position 465,674 of record JAREIK010002577.1, on the reverse strand, counting down.
AAAATCACAATCTACCACAATTCAACAAAATTAGGGTTTTTGCTCAATTTGCACATTTATGGTTCTTCCGAATTCAGATTCTGATTTCTGCCCAAACAGATTGCAACTAAATTCAGATTCTGCTCAATTCAGGTTCACTCGAAAACCATATGGAATTGTGCACATAATTCTTCATAGTTCCTTCTAGCTTTGAGATTGATTGGAATTTGTAGCCGAATAGGAACTGACGAAAAATTGGCACCCTGAATTTATCAGTTTAACCCAAACACTCTCCCCCTTAGTGTCTATGCTTCATCACACACAATGGGTGTGCGATGGTATATAGTGGTGGATGATTCTGTGGTCATCTTTTCTACAATGTGCACTTGGTACACAGTGTTACATGCATTGTGATGGTACATTGCATCTGTACTCCCCTTTACAATCCTATTATTTTTTCCTTCCTTAGATTTTTGGTCCTAATGCTATGTTAAATTTTAAGATTCATAAATAAAACATAATAATAAGTTGAATAATCTCAATAAAATTCAATTAGAATAATATACCAGTAATATCTTTATATAATAGATCAATAGATTAAGATAATTTACATGTTGGATAATTTTATCAATAAGGACTTAATAATAAAATAATAATTGAAAATAAAAAAATACAAATTGTACGATTATAAAATATAATAGTTATGAAGATAAATTAATATGAAGGTGTAAATCATCTTAAAGCAAGACTTGTAGCGAGAAGATTTGTTTGATGTGGTTTATCATGATATTTTCTCTCTAGTAACTAAAATAGTCTTAATATAAATGTTTATCTTGCTAATAATATTTTATTTAGAATATATTAGTTAGATATGAGAAATATATCTTTTTAGAATGATCTTGAGGAAAATATGCATATAAAATATCTATTGAAGTTTTGAGCAATGCAGTCAGCGTAATTTGTATGCTATGAAAGATATAATGTTTTGAAGTTGTTTCGAATGTCTGCTTTATGAGATTTTTATAAGAAACATACTATATAATTTATAGAGTTGTATTATAATTTTTTTTTTTGTTTTTTTAAATGAGTCTTAATGTTAAAAAATATTTTTAATTATTATGTATATGAATGATATTCTAGTTATGAGTGATGATTTAAGAGTCACCAAATTTAACAAGTTATTTTAGTGATAAGTTTACACGAATGATTCTGAAATACTGATATTTTCTTAAAATTAATGTGACATAATCTAAGAGAGGTTTTATTTTGTAATAGATGAGGTATATACTTGATACTCTTACATGGATTATATTTCAACATATATTTTTATTAATTTCTGTACTGAAGGTGGTAAACAACTTACTAGAAGGTTGTATTCCAACACTTAACTCTTGTGGTCTGCCACAATGGTCATGACAATGAAAAACTTCCATTAAGGGTGATTGGTCAATGTGAGAATTTATGCTGCTTCAATCATATTAATGCAACCACTCTTGGGTGCCATTACAAGAACATTGCAAGGCTTGGAGGATGCAGATCTTTTTTGTGGAGTAGTTTAGAGATCGTGACCATGTTTCATGGCACAGAGTCCATCTAAATCTGGACAATTGCGCTGCTGACATTCCTCTTTGGGTGCTTGTTTGTGTTCACTCGAGAAGCACCATTATCTCTTATCTTCTACCAAACATTACATCCAATATCTTGGAATTATTTGAAAACTCAAGGTATGTCATCGCCATCATTTGAACTTCCATATTTTCCAACACGGAAGGAAAACATGCACGATCTTAGAAGATCTTGAGAACTAGCTACCATCTCAAACTTTACTTCAGGATCGACGGCATCCAGCTTGTGGTGAAGGATATCAAGGAAGATGACCTAGGCTGTCTTAAAGCCACTCAGCACTTGGTCTCTTAGATTTACGAATTCCAGTATGAGAAACTTATGGACATCAAAAATATTCTAAGCTATCTTGAGGAGCGAATTGTTTCCCACGTGCTTGCTGATGTGTTGACATTGCAGAGGGTCATCTTCAGCAAGGATCTGCTCAAGATGAAGTAAATGAAGATGATAATCTGGAACACACGGTAATGAGCATCTGTTATGGTTACAAGATGAGGATAACGGTAGGAAGATTCCAACAGTTCATTTCTGTGTTGCAGATGACGGATAACGTGTATATTAACAATTTTTCCCGTATTTCTAGCAACAATCTTTTTCTGTAGTTTTTTATTTGTGCTTTTCTGGTGTGGATTGTGATGTACGGCACTTGATGGCATCTAGCAATATGCTTTTCTTGCTATGGCCTAGTGCACTTAATTGTTTCCCTACCAGTTGCGCATGTTTGTTACTGCTGTGATGGTGAATATTGTGCATGACGAATGGTGCACCACAGGTCAGTGGATCTGGCATGGCTTGTTGCTAGGCTTTTGGGAATCCATAGTTTTTGATTTAATTGATATCATGCTAAAATGAAACAGAAATGAACATGTTAGAGTGATAAAATCTTTACTAAATTCTTTTTGCTATTGAAAAGAAAACATCAACATAAATATTATGCAGAACATAATTCCACTAGATTGCACATGGTCCATACTATGGAGTAAAAAGTTAAAGCAATGGAAGTAATTTATGACAGATATTGACTTTTCCCATTAACAGGTACAAGATGCTTGTGTACCTGAAGCATTGTTTTTCTGGTTTTTCCTTCCCCCCAGGTATGTTTTGGGTATCTTTTACTTGGACATTAGTCATGCTTGTTATCACTTAATTTAGACTTCACATGTATAATTGTCTGATATTTGCCAGAAATAAATAAATCACTCAGTTGTTTATAATTTTCATGTGCTTAGGAAACAGTGATGTAAGTATAGATCTGAATGTGATGATGGTAGATGTGTCAAATGGGCCGTGCTGTGCATTGCACAATCGTGCCTTAAAAATGATAAATAACTGAATGATTTATTTTTTTCTGGCAAATATAAGATAATTTTTAAAGCATGACATGATCCGTTTGACACTTCTATTTATAAGTGGTTGGGATTTTATACGCTACCAAACTAGGGATTGTTCTAATATCATATTTGATTTTATTCTCTTAGTATTATTTGTTTTTCTAGCACACTATGATTTTTCATAATATCGCATCTTTTGTTTTTCTTTTGGCAAGGTCAATACATATTTAATGAATTTTTTTACCACTTTATAGTTTTTGATACTTGTCCAACATGAAAATAAATATTCATGGATGAGTTCTAGGGCTTAAATTAAATTGATTTTTTTAAAGTTTCACTTTCATTAATTAATTTATGACATATTATTTATTTCTAGTAAAATGAAAAAGAAGTAAATTGAGATATATTCAAAATTTTCATGGATATATTTATTGATTGATAGGTTGTTGGAATATAAGTGATACTGATAATAATTATCTTATTTTGAATCTTCTCTAGGAGAAAGTATTAATCTAATTATATTTCATTTATTCATGAAATACTATATTAAAGACTATATGCATCACTATCTAACTATCATATTAGAAAGTAGTCAAAGAATTATGTTGATATCTATTATCATTAAAAAGGTGTAAGATCAAAAATATCTTATAAGTAACTGTTATATTCTTTATGAATTGTCTTTGTTCTATATCTTAAGATCATATATTTCTTGTTTTTTATGAGATAAAATTATCTCTACAAAAAATATTATAACTTGTAATAAATATTTTCTATGCAAGATGGTGTTCATTTGAAATAGAAAATACTAGCTAATTGAAGATGCTTATGATTATTGAAAGACATCTTCAGATGCCTAAGTATGAAAAGTGCTGCATTACGATGAATTTGTTTTTAAAAATTTTTAAAATATTTTATTAATTATATATATATATTATATTTTACCTAATGATAATTAGATAATTATTATTTTTTATGATTTTCATATATGTACCAAAACTAACTGTATGATAGTATGATTGGCAAAAAAGAATAAATGTTTTAATCTTGAGGATATGAATTTGATCCCCCGGGATGTCGTTTATGGTTCTTCTGGGTGTTTTCATGATTACCTATCATGCTGTTGGTGGGTGTCTTATCTATTTCGACCTTATGACCTTGAATACATATATGAGCCAAAAGTTAATATGATTGAATTTTGTGGGGAGTGTGTGGGAGGATAAAAAAATATGATATTTTTGTATGTAATTGAGTCAATTGGATGACTCATTTTAAATGAGAAATCAATATCAAACTTGATAGGAATATTTGTTGAAATAAAATAAAAATATCAATTTTTGTAAGTGTAAATTATATATCTCATTTGTATAACATAATATCTTTCGTGTCATAAAATATCTATATCATAAGAAAATATTTGAGTTTCATAAAATTTTTATCTAATATTTTGACTGTAAGTGTGTTTTGAGTTGATTGATTGTCAACTCATCCTCCATAGTAAGGATATCCACGTGCACAATTAATAAAATAAATATGTTATTTGAACTTTTTTGGAAAAATAATGAATATCAAAAAGTATCTGAACTCTTTTATATTTTATAAATTGACTGATTGTTTTGTCACAACTCAAAAATTATGTAGTTACTTCATACACACATTCTCTTCACGAGTTCAATAATGATAATATTATTTATATCTAATTAATATATCATTCATTTGTAAAATATTATCAGTGATATAAATATCTATATTATTGTTATTTTGATTATTTAAGAAAATATTTTAATAATTTTTTTCAAATGTATGCAATTAATAATAAATCTTACTGACAAACAAGATACTAAATCACAAGTTATATTATAGTGGAGGACATTTAGCAAGTCTAATATAATATTGGATGAGCTAATACTTTAAAATGTGACTTAAATTATTATAAAATAAGGTATTGAGTAAACTTTTTTTTTTTTTGGAGAGCAATTGAAAGTTCAAGGTTAGAAGATTTGGTTGTAGACTTATTTGGATTATAATGAGATTTTTCTCAACTTTAAATAGTCTACATATATTCTGTTCTACTAAAATAAATTTTAAATCTCGTGATCATGACTTTTTGCCTTTCACTCACTTGGAATTGAGAAAAATATTGACTCAGGTGCTACTAGTTTGATTGTTTTAGAGAGAAATTTCTCTTCTAAAAAAATTGTCCTTCATAATCAATTTGTTTAATATTTATTGATATTTTTGATAACTTAAAAGGAGGTACTTCATAGTGAAAATTAGGTTCAAAAGTTGCAGAGAGGATATTTCTTTGATTGAAGGCATACATGAGATTTCAGAAGAATAAGGAAATGCAAGAGATCTAAGTTTTCTTCTAAATCTTTATCATGCATGGACTCATTAAAGAATGAGTAATGCTCAAAAAAACTATATCAATATTTATTAATATTTTATTAGTCTCGGACAAAAAATACATATTCTTTTTATTTATTAAAATAATCAAGAAATATATATTTTATTAACATGAATGTCATCCCATTACATATTGAGAGATTCTGAATAAAATATATACTCTCAAAAATTTTAGAAGATAAGCTTAAAATCTTTTTTCATGATGAAATATATGAAATCATGCACGATTGGAAAGGATGAAAAAGATTTTCAATTGATAAAATAATTTGTGATTAAAACTATAATTCTCCAAAAATAATTCAGAATACTTTTATGTTTTACCAAAAAAAATATTATTGTTATTTTTATCAAATGTCTATTCTTCTTTTATATAATTTTATTTTATGAGGATATATTAATATTAAAAGTATAATATATGATTTCATGATTAGTACAATAAATAATAAAATTATCTAGTCAAACTTTAAGGTATCATCACTAATAGTAACTTTTATATTTTTATTATAAGTAATTTTTTATCATTGTATGAAATAATTAAAAAAAATCTCAAATATAAAATGAAAATGAAACAATCACATGAAGTATATATACACTTTAATAAATATAATAAAATATTTTGATTATTTTGGATTCTCAATTTTATTAGGTTCTTAAATGTCTAAGTGAATCAAGAGATCTATAATAAAATTGACATATGAAGATATTACGAGGACATGGACATCATTTGTGGTTTACAACTAACATACATACTATTGTGGTTGATTATTATAATTTTTGTTAGGCTCTAACTTGCACTAGCAAGAGATCTATAATAAATTATTATATTTTTTTTGGGAATTAATCTTATTTTCTAGAAATAATTTCTGATAACATTTTGTTTATCATTTTAATGCATAGACAAAGGGGATGTTTGTTTTTTAGACTTAATGTTGAAAACGAATCAGTTTCAGTGTTAAGTTGAAAGGTGGACTATTTTTTTAAAGTTTATCACTAAAATTATTTTAAAAATGCTTAAACTATTAAAATAATTTTTTTTGGCTTTTTCTATTCAGAAATAGCTATCCCAAAAATGCTGGATCGAACAACTCTCGATCCAACGTTTTTTGAGTTCCCATTCGTAAACGAAAAATATTCCATCTCTTTCTGTTCGAAAACATTTTCTCTCATACCTACTCCATTTTCTTGAATGAAATACAATGTAGCTACCCGACTCGGCCGCTAATCCCTTAGTTCACTTGCCTTTGATTTCATGACTCCCCCAAATATTCAAATATCTACATGTAAATTATTATATATTTTTCATCTCTATCTCTAGGTTAAAATGTTCTAACAGTACAAATTATTATTCATTTTTTTTTGTCTTTAAAATTTTAATTAGATTTTTAAATTTTGATACCTTAGTCAACATGTTCATTTCTAGTTTCTACCGGTAAAATGTCCTTGAACATGTGCATCTCAGATAAGAGATATACCCATCAACCATTGCATGAGTATAATAATATTGCGCAAAAGTAATTTCTTTCAAATTATTATTATGCAGAAATATCACATTCTAATCCATATAAATAAGAAAAAAAAATACACAGGCAAATACAATATAAATAATTAGAGGATAACTATAATGATTAATAAATAAAACATATTATAATATTTTTTACTTGTACGATTCTTCATTCGAAAAAATAACATAAACACATATTTAATATACAAATTTATAAGCCAAAACAAAAATATCTAAAGTACCAATTAAATAAAAATTATTTGAGCATAAAATATAAATTTAAAATTACAACTAAACTAGTTTGTTAATTATTTGGTTGCATCTACTCATTAAGTAAATCAGATCAACTAAATCTAATTGAATAAAATATAATCCTTTTTATTTATGTGGCTCTTAGCTAAATTTGTAGTTTCAAGTTTCTGTAAAATCTTCATGTTTATTTGGAATTATTATCATTATAGGTTGAAAAAATTTAAATATTTTTTCTTTTTTGTACTCAGTATTCCAAATAACTTTTGAATAATCATTAATATTGTTGGGTTTTTATACAATATTAAATAAATTGGTGAAACTAGTAGGGCAAATTGGACTGATCTCACCCAAAGAAAATACTTTACTGATCTTTGTCTAAAAGAAATAAATAATGGTTTTAGGTCGGGTGGAAGTTTAAAGCCTAGTGCTTGATCTTAAATAGGTGAAGAATTGGAGAAGATAATTGAAAAATGCTACAAATAAAAACAACTAAAAAATTGGTGAGATTACATGAAAAGATAATATATCATTTGGAATAGAATGTTGAATGTGACTGGACATAGTTACAACTCTGTAATCAAAACTTTTGATTGGCCAGATGAGAAATGAGTTAATTATTTGCAGGTATTTTTTTTACAAAATTAAATGAACCTTTAAAGAAATATTTTAAATATACATGCATGACTAATTTATTTTTTTTTCTTGTTGAATAGAAATATTCAGAAGCTAAATAATTTCGTTTAGATAGTTATCAAATTTAGAGGAATTAGAAATATTGTTTGGAAGAGTATTTGCTACTGGATCTAAAAATTGGAGTTCTGAAGGAGTAATTATTTCTGGGCCTAAGGAATCATCAACACATTCTACATCAATGCTTAGTGAAACTCCAATTAGTTTAGAGGATGATGATAATTTATCAAGATATGCTAGCGAATAAGTACAATGTTCAAAGAAGAAATAGAAAAATGGAAAAAAAGTGCAAACTCAAGATGAAATGAATAAAATAATGAATACTTTAGACAATTTTAAAGGATCCGCAGTAAATGAATGCATGAATATTTTGATGAAACTCATAATTTGTGAGGATCCTTTGTATTATGTTGCAATTAATGTATTTTGCAAGACAAAAGAGTATAAAATGGTTTGGGTTGAAATGGAAAGCGACCAAGAGTGAATAAGATGGATTCAAAGCTTAAAAAAGGATATTTTAATTTACTTTTTTGGAATAATGGGATATATTTTTCATTTTTTGCTTTGATGATTGTACCATAGTATTTTGATTTAGTTATTTTGGATACTTCATGTATTTTAAATTTTCTAATTATAAGACTTGTTATTCACATAATTGTAAAAAAGTTCATGACAATATTAATTTATATATGTGAAATGGGTTTGATGTGATGACACCATAAGGTAGTGATATTATTCATTATACATTGTAATAACAATTTTATTATGATTTTATTTCATAAAATTAATAATTTTTTTTAATAGATGTTCATATTGGAGAATCCTTCACATCAATCTGATAGTTTAAGTTCATCATCAAGTGAAGATGAAGATATAAAGTCAACAATGATAAGATTTAAAAAAAGGTTTGTTGTGTTATTGTTTCATTTATAAAGAAAGAGATTCCTCCATTAATAAAGAAAGAGATTCTACATCATCGTTTACATGCTCACTTTTTATTAAAAAAGTTTCAAATGACCCATCTAGTATATGTTATGAATTAATACAAATGGAAAAACATGAATTTATTTCTCTATGTCAAATGTTAAGAGATAAAAGATGGTTTGTTGACAATAAATATTTGAGTGTTGAAGAGAAAATGACCATATCCTCAATGACTTTAAGTCATAATCTTCGAAATTGATTATTATAGAATAGATTTCAATTCTTCAGCCAAATAATTCATAAATACTTTCATGAGGTTTTAGTGACCATGATAAGCTTATCAAGGGTAATGATTTCTCCTCTATCATTCGATGATAATTCAAATAGTATCTATAATCATTGGTTTAGACAAATTTTTAAGGTATAATATTTTTTATGTATAAATATTTTTATTATATTTTTATTATTCTAATTTAAAAATAAATATCTATATTGGTAATAATTCTTTTTTATAGGGTACTATTGGTGTAATTGATGGAATTCTTATCCATGCATGTATTCACACTGAACAAGTACCATTTCGAGGTCGGAGGATGAGAATATTTTCAAAATGTTTTGATAATTTATGATTTTGATATGAACTCTAAGTATGTAGTTGTTGGATGGTAAGGAACATCTCATGATTCAATAGTCTTGATGGAAATAATTTGTAACCCACAACATAATTTTTTCATGCCCCCGTCAGGCATATATTATTATTTTATTTTATTTATTGTTATTTTTATTTAATAACATTATATATTACTAAATTCTTTATTTCAAAAAATTATTATTTAGTGGATGCAGCATATACACACACAAGAGGTTTTATGATGGCATATCATAATATACGATATTGGTTGAGTGATTTTCGTAGTGGTGGCAAAGCTGTAGGAAGAGAAGAGATATTCAACTTATGTCATGCAAGATTAAGAAATATCATTGAACGTGCATTTGGTGTTGTTAAGGCATGTTTTCTAATATTAAAGAAAATAACACATTATTCATATGCTACACAAACAAAAATAGTCATGATATATTTCTTCATTCACAATTTTCTTCGACAAGTCTCAGTTGTAGATAGATTATTTTTTAAATATGACACCTGAAAAAGAATTGGAAAGTAACAGTGACAACCAGAATCTAGGCTCAACTATAAATACTTTTTTTGCAACTGCTGATCAAGAGTTCATGCTATAATTTCAAGACTATATTGCAAATGAATTATTTTAAATATTCAATTAACTTGTCATTTTAATTTTTATCATTTTATAAAATGAGATATCAAAAACAAGTATCAAATATTTGTCTTTTTAATTTATTTTCATGGCGTGAAATGTGATGTTAAATATAAATATCAAATAAAATGGCTTTAGATATTTTAAAATGTATACTTAAATTTTAATGTTTTTCTTTAAATATATATGAATATACATTTAAATTAAAATATTTTAAATTTAATTAATGTTTGTGTTTTTAACCTTTATAATGGTTATGAAATGAGATTAAATATTGGCATCAAATATGATATCTTTAGATATTTGAATATATTGTAGTTAAAATTTCTTAATATATTAAGTTGTTAAAATGTTAATTTTTAATATGTAAAAAATAAACAACTTAATTTTTAATAGAAATAAAATATTAAAAAAAATAAACAACTTAATACTTAATGATATTAAGCATCATTTAGCATTAAACTCAAAAAAAATTTTATTGAGTATTAAGTAAAAAAAACAAACGCCCCCAAAGTATAACTTCATAATTATTATTACTCGTGTCCATTTTTTTGGATCAATCTCTTACTCTTTGATATTGGTTGTTCAAATTTATGTCTCACTATTCTTTATTATAATTATCAATTAAGCACTTTGTTTCTTATCTTGTTTTTCACATGTGAGTGAAATATATTGAGATTAAATATTAATTAATTAAAGAGAATATTTTTAATGAATTGATGCTATAACTCATATTTCTACTTTTGATTAGCCAAATACTATCTATACAAATGCATTAAAATGATCCTAATTTTTTTTTCTTATGTTTCAAGTTTTATGTTCATGTATATATATATATATATACATTAAAGAGAATATACATGTGAGTGAAATATATTGAGATTAAATATTAATTAATTAAAGAGAATATTTTTAATGAATTGATGCTATAACTCATATTTCTACTTTTGATTAGCCAAATACTATCTATACAAATGCATTAAAATGATCCTAATTTTTTTTTCTTATGTTTCAAGTTTTATGTTCATGTATATATATATATATACATATGTTGAAAAGGAGAGAGAGAGAAAACCTTTCTTTTTTTTTCAATTTCTGCAACTCCACATTATATTTGACGCTCCCCCTCAAGCTGGAGCATATACGTGATATGCACCAAGCTTGTTATAAATGTATTTAATCCTAGGATGACTGAGAGATTTAGTGAAGATATCTGCTAGTTGATCATTTGAATTAACAAAACTTGTAGCAACACATCCTTGTGATCTTCTCTCTAATGAAGTGACAATCAACTTCAATATGCTTGGTCCTTTCATGAAAAACTAGATTGGATGCAATATGTAATGCGGTCTGGTTATCATAGATGAGTTTCATCTCTTCATCCTTTCTAAATCTCAACTTTCGAAGAAGATGTTTCAACTATATGAGTTCACATGTTGCCAAAGCCATAACTCGATACTCGGCTTCAGTGCTAGATCTAATCACTATATCTTGTTTCTTACTCTTCCAAGATATTAGATTACCTCCAGTAAAAACACAGTACCCTGAAGTGGAACGTCTATCAGTGGGTGAGCCAGCCCAATCTGCATCTGTGTAACCAACAACCTGAGTATGACATCTGTTCTCGTACAACACACATTGGCCTGGTGTACTTTTGATATATCAAAGAATGCGGATTACGGCATCCCAATGGATATCACATGGTGACTGTATGAATTGACTAACAACACTCACAGGAAAAGAAATGTCTGGACGAGTAATGGTGAGATAGTTCAATTTACCTATGAGTCGTCGATATCTCCCAGGGTCTCCTAAAGGCTCCTCCTGTCTTGGTACAAGTTTGACATTCGGATCCATAAGTGTGTCTACCGGTTTACAATCTAACATACCGGTATCTTCCAGGATGTCTAAAGCATACTTCCTTTGGGAAAGGACCACACCGGAACTGGATTGAGCTATCTCAATTCCTAAGAAATACTTGAGTTTCCCCAATTCTTTGGTCTGAAAGTGGGTAAAAAGATGTTGCTTTAGTTTCTGAATACCATCTTGATCACTGCCTGTAATGACAATGTCATCCATATAAACAACCAGATAAATACACTGCCCCAAGGAGTTATGATAATAGAAAATTGAATGGTCTGCTGTACGGCAAAGCATGTCAAACTCTTGAACAACAGAACTAAAACGACCAAACCATGCTCGAGGAGATTGTTTCAAGCCATATAGTGAACGGCGTAACTTGCACACTAAACCAGACTCCCCCTGAGCAACAAAACCAGGAGGTTGCTCCATATAAACTTCCTCGGCAAGATCATCATGAAGGAAGATATTTTTAATATCCAACTGATAAAGAGGCCAAGAACACATAGCAGCCATGGAGAGAAGCAGACGAACAGAAGCAATATTGGCAACATGAGAGAATGTGTCAGCATAATCAGAACCATAAATCTGAGTATAACCTTTAACAACTAAGCGGGCCTTAAGGCGATCAACCTGACCATCAGGACCAACCTTAATTGCATTGACCCAACGACAACCAACTCTAGATTTACCAGAGGGTAAAACAACAAGATCCCAAGTGCCATTAGAGTGTAGAGCAGCCATTTCATTCACCATTGTCTGTCGCCAGCCTGGATGGGAAAGAGATTCATGAGTACTCTTTGGAAGAGAAACATAGGATATAGCAGAGACAAAAGCAGAACAGGGTGAAGATAATCGATGATAACTCAAAAAATTGTAAATAGGATGAGGATTACGAGTAGAGCGATTACCTTTCCAAGTAGCAATGGGTAAGTCATCAGGAGATGGTGGAGCCGGGGCAGGAGAAACTGAAGGGATAGGAAGTGAGTCAGCAGGTGCCTCAGCAAACAGGAGAGGAGCATCGACACGAGGGCGACGATGATAAACCTGAAGTGGTCGAGGAGGCACAACATCAGGTGAAGAGACAATGGGAATGGACAAGATTGCAGAAACAAGAAGATACTCAGAAGTGGTGGAAAAGAATGGTGAGTCCTCAAAGAAAGTAACATCAGCGGAGATAAAGTAGCGATGAGTCTCAAGAGAATAACAATGATAACCCTTCTGAAGTCTGGAATATCCCAAGAAGAGATACTTCATGGCTTTGGTTGAAAGCTTGTCCTGTCCATGAGTGAGAATATGAATAAAGCAAGTACAACCAAAGACACGAGGAGGAAGGAAATAAAGTGGTTGGTCAGGGAAGAGAATGGAATGAGGAATCTGATCATGCAAAACAGAGGAGGGCATACGATTAATCAAATAATAAGCGGTAAGAACAGCGTCCTCCCAAAAACGAAGAGGAACATTACTATGGAGGAGGATAGTACGAGCTGTCTCAACAAGATGTCGATTCTTGCGTTCAGCTACCCCATTTTGTTGAGGAGTATGAGTACAAGAAGACTGATGAAGAATCCCATGATGAGACATAAATGAAGTAAAGAGGGATAAAAAATATTTCCTGGCATTGTCACTGCGTGACACACGAATAGAAATATTGAATTGGGTCTGAATTTCAGCATAAAATTTCTGGAAAATAGAGAATAACTCAGCTCGATTTTTCATTAAAAATAACCAAGTACATCGAGAATAGTCATCAATAAAAGTGACAAAATACTTAAATCCTAAAGTAGACGCAGTCTGACAAGGACCCCAAACATCAGTGTGGATAAGCTCAAAAGGAGACTTTGCCCGATTATCCAAATGTTTTGGGAACGAGACACGAGTATGTTTCCCAAGCTGACATGACTCACACGAAAGCGATGACAAAGTGAAAAAACAAGGGACCATCTTCTGGAACTTTGAGAGACTAGGGTGGCCCAAATGACTGTGAATGAGGAGAGGAGCATCAGTGAAAATGCAAACTGCAGGAGATGAATCCGAGGTGAGGTGATAGAGGCCTTGAGACTCACGTCATATGCCAATCATATTTCCCGTACTCCGGTCCTGCAATGTCACAAATTTATCAGAAAAGGTAATAGAGTAATTAAGAGTACGAGTGATTTTGCTGATGGAAATAAGATTAAAAAGACATTTAAGAGTATAAAAGACAGAAGTGAGAGGTAGAGAAGGTAGAGGAAGGGCCAAACCAATACCTTTATCCACAGTTTGAGAACCATTAGCTAAGATAACAGTAGGTAAAGCAAAGGTAGTAGTAATAGAGGAGAAAAAATCCTTATTACCAGATATGTGATCAGAAGCTCCATAATCTAGAATCCAGGGTCCAAGAGAAGATGTGTGGGTAAGGCAGGCAAAGGCATTATCAGGCTGGGCAACAGAGGCAACAGAAGCCTAAGATGCGGAGGAGCTCGGAGGCTGAGGCAGCTGAGAATCAGAGGACTGGACCACATGGGCAGTGCGAGGAGGCCGTCCATGTAACTGATAGCAACGATCACGAGTGTGACCAAGTTTATTGCAATAGGTACAATGAGGACGTTGGCCCCTACCTTGGTTACCATTGCGGCCTCCTTGAGTGGTAGTGTGAGAAACTAACACAGAAGAATCTTAAGTGCTATCAGATGATAAAGTCTGAGTGGACGAGATACGAAGGAGGTGAGCAAACACATCATCCAAGGACGAAACTGATGAACTGCCAAGAATCTGATTGCGGATATGCTCAAGATCCGGACGGAGGCCAATAAGAGTAAGAACCATGAAGAACTTATCAAGCTGTGTTTGTTGAGCCCCAACATCAGAAGTAAGACGCATCACAGTCAAGAACTCCTCCTTAAGTGAAGTAATCTGGCCAATATAAGTATATAGATCCAAGTCCTGTTGGCTGAGATGGACAATAGCAGAAGCCACCTTATAAAGACACTGGATATCATTCGTGTATAATCCTTTGGCCTAAGTCCAAAATTTAAAATAAGTTTTGTAGGCCCGAAGATGATGAAGAATCTTAGGATCAACTGATTGCCACAATACACTACATAACTGTGTATCTATCTTCCTCCACTGTACGTGGTCAACCTCAGGGATATCTGTCTCCTGTGTAACCAGGTGATCCTCATATCATTGACCCATAAACTATAATTCAACAGAAGCTGACCAGGAAAGATAATTGTCACTGCCAACCAATTTTCCTGAAGTAATCATAGGAGATCTAAATATAATAGAGGAAAAAATGGAAGATTTAGCAGCCATATTTACTTCAGATTGAAAAGAGCCCTAGTACACCTTCAGATTGTGGCGTGGCAGCACTCGAAAGGTAGAAGAACACTTCCGACGGCACGTGCATGGATTGGGGTGGAGAAAAAGTAGCTGGAAAGACTGTTCGGAGGGTCGGCGGATACAAAAAATCCCCAAAAGAGGCACGTGCAGGGCTCGGATGGGAGAACCAGGGATGTAGGGAGGTTGGTCGGCGTCAGGCGAGGTTGGAGGAGGAAGCGCATGGACCGTTTTCTGGCTCCGGTGCTTTGGAAAAAAAATGGAGATCCCCTCCAGACGCTCCTTGCGGTGTGGGCGGTGTCGGAAAAAGATGTCACCACGGAAAAAGACGTCGCCAGTGTCGAAAAGCTTCGGGAGAGAATTAGGTTTTCTCCTTTGGCTCTGATACCATGTTGAAAAAGAGGGAGAGAGAAAACCTTTTCTTTTTCTTTTTTTCAATTTCTGCAACTCCACATTATATTCAACAATATATATATATATATTAGTTTGAGGAAGAGTATTAAGATTATATTTTAATTTTGTATATTTTATCTTGAATTTTTTTGGTAGGAGTCCTCATATTGAATAAAAAGTGTTTCTATTTTTTTTTGTATTTATATATGAGTATGTTTTTCATTTACCATGAGATGTCATTTTATATTCTTACTTTGTTGTGTTTTAATTTATTTTATATTATTTTGATTTCATTTTTATTGTTTAAGAGCACCCGAATTATGGATTGTCTTTAACTATATAAATAGTTTTGTTGTATTAAAAAACATTTTTTTTAATAAAGAATTTATTTTTTCTCGTTTCTTCCTTCGTCCCATGAGATGTCATTTACCATGAGATGGCCCTTTATCCCATTCATTCTGAAGTCTATGTAAATTAACATGGTATCAAAAGGAATTCAATTGTAAAGAGGCACTTGTGTTGTGGCGTTTGGGTGTTGACACATCTTCTAGAAGCTTCAGTGATGGTTATCATTGAGTTAATTTGATGGTGGCATTAGTGTCGCTACATTGTTCAATTGAAACACTTATACACAATGGGTCTTTCGTGTTTTGTTTTGTTGATTTTAGATCATCATATTTTTGATGATGTGATTTGGGTAGGAAGAATTTTTTTGTCAATGATGGTCGACTTGGTAGACATTGTATATAACTATCACTGATGTACCATTATGTATGTATTTTATAGTTTTTTTTTAACATCTTTTTTATTTATTTTATAAAAAAAACTTATCCAACTAAATTTGATAGCCCATAATTTTTGTTTTTTATTTTTGATTTAATTTTAATTTTTATTTTGTTTTGTATAGAAATTTATATTTTGATGTGATAGAAAGAAAATCATAATTAATTTGAGATCAATGAGGATAACTCAAGGAAATTTAAAGGTAAATAAATTTTTTTGGGCTATGTCGATGAGGATATGATTTGTGTCAAAGATATAGGAAGTAATTATTGAATGATCATCTTCAATTGAGATTGCTAACAAAATGCATACCAACACACAGTTACTAATGCACACATGACAATTACTTGAGCATAGTGTATGAATATATTTGTTTTTTGTGACACTTATAAGGGGTTTGTGATATGATGGCTTCAATATATTCTTTAGTCATTTTATTTATATGATGTTATTAGTATGACTCAGTTTTGAATATGCAAATTAATTTATTAGGATAAAATGACTCATAATGTGACTTGGACACTGATGTATGAATGGATTGTTGATGTGATACCTATATTAACATACCATACATGGAAACATGATGAACATGTTTGTAGTATTATCAGGGTGACTCAGGTAATTATAGCTATATCTAGATCGAGTGAAGTTGATATAGTTAGTTATAGTGCTGTGATATCTTCGTCACATGACAGTGATGAGAGAGCTAAGAGACCTGGCAAATGATCTTAGAGAGACAATAATGAATTATTCTTTATGTGGGTGGTTAGGATATACTCGAGAATGATGTTAGATATTATATATTGAGTTATGATAGTTTTTTTCAAAATTTGGAGATTATACAATAAACCATTGAATTTATTAATGTTGATTTTTGTATGATCACATCCACTAGAGATATGAAAGTGACACTATATTGGAAAATATACTCTAGACTTTGTTTTTTTGGTATCACCGAATCATGTATGTCTACATCTACTATACGTTCAACTTGTCATCTTACTTCAAATTTTTGGATAGTGAATTCACGATCTAATATTTATGTTATAAGTAATTGTATCAGTTTTATTTCTTTTATAGAAATCTAGAAATTATGATATTGTCATGAATAATGACGTGCTAGGTGTTTTGTTAATACTAATCTTAGCTTTTTTTTTGATACGTATTTTATATGTAATTAAATTTTATCATAATTTATTTTTTATTAATTATTTATGAAGCAATAATATTGTTATTATTATTATTATTTTGATATTTTATTTATGTTTGTCTTATTAGATAAATAATTTTTCTAGATTGAGAGAGAGATTATACTTATTTTCTTAACTAACAAGAGTCATTTTAAGTGTTTCTTTGTTATTAATCAATAAATTATTTATTCTCGATTAAGACATTTTCCTTCATTGGAGAAGATAATTTAAAATTGAACATAAGCAGATTATCATTTATTAATTGTGAAGTATACTAGATAAGAAAATATACTAGAGCTTCCTATCAAGCATGTTAGAGGGGTATTATGAGGGACCTATTATATTTCATCAACTCATATATTTGGTGACTCTGCAGGATGATTATGTATAATAGTTTGAGATATTTTGTCAGTTTATTGATTATTGTATGTGTTTTACATGAGTATTAATATTTTAAGAAAATATCTCAAAATTCTTATTTTTATAAGATATTATAAAATAATAAAAATTAAGTTTGTATATGACATTAATATATTAAGAAATATTAATACTTTAAAATATATTTTTCATCAGTTTTATTATTTTTTTGAGAGTGCAATGTGTTTCGCTAAACATCCAATACGAATATTCATATACAAAATGAGTTAACGAAGAGGAAGAATGAATATTTAGCTAAGACAATTATGACACTTATAAAATATATAATTTAACATATTTAGGATATCACAATTATTACAATGTCTCAAATAATTATACATATCATTGTTTAATTTTTTTAATAGGTTGTACTTTTAGTACGATGTCAAGTACTTTCATTAAAAAGTGATGACATCTGGATTCAAAATTAATCAGACATAATTTCTTTGATTTTTAGGTGATGAGACTATTGATATATTTACTTTTCGCAGACCTCACACTAAGTGGGAGTCTTATGAGATTGAATAAAAGTTGGGTATGAAGTGAGAAATTTAGAGGGTTTTACTTTAATCCTTGGGGTTTAGGATGTCACAATAAGATAAAATATTTGAGATATTAATTTAATCATGTTCAAAATCATAATGATATTGTAATCAAAATAGAAAAACAAAAATTATCAAGTATAATAATTTTAAATACATAGATTTTATATTAAATAAATATAAAAAGATTAACAAGGATATATTACATATGATTAGGATTAGATAGGTCAAAATAAGATTTACTTTATGAATTCTTTATAATAAATGAGTACCAAATAGATTTGAAGAATAATTTTATTAAACAACCGTATAAGGCCAACAATATATTGAAAATAACTTTTGGGTGATTAAGAATCAACATATTCAAATAATGATTATAGTAGTGTTGATGTTTGTAAGATAAATGTTTGTTAATACTAATAATGATAAAATTATAAAACAAGGTATTAGAAAAATAATTAAAATAATTTTTATAGATGATAAGATAATAAATAATTATCTAAGATAGTTTGATCATGATCAACACATACTTTGTAGTGTTTGAAGTATGAGTAAATATGATTTTTAATAGAGGTAATCAGAAAAATAAAATCTATACAATCGTTTCTAATTAGTTGGAGTAAGATTTAGTTGATGATAATAATAATATTTTGAATAATTAATGGTAAAAGATGAAACTTGAAAGAATGTGAGTGATGACGAGCAAAATGATTTTTTTATGCCTTATAGTTGTATTTTTTATTATTTATATTTTGAATAATAATTTATGCCTTATAGTTGTATTTTATATTTTGAATAATATTTTGCATTATTTATTATTATTATTATTATTCATATTTAATCCTTGTGTATTGTACCTAATATTTATTATAATTTCTGATAATTCATTTTTTTCTTTTGTTTTTTTGCCTTTTTATTTCATGGATGATAGCACCTTAACATATGAGTTACCCGGATCCAAGTTACAAGTTATTTATCAGGATTTTCTTGCATCCTTTAAAATTAGATAAGTTTTGTTTGAGTTTTAGACGTATGAAAAAATAGGATTTCTGGAAAATGAGAGTTTTTGTGTCCTGGTTGCATTCTTGGCGATGCCATTAGTTTGGCCACATTCTGACACTGGTTCCATCTCTAATGTGCTGGTGCCTGTAGATTCTACCATATGCTGCAAAATTTCATTGGTTACAACCTCTATTTGTGCTAATGAGTGATTAGTGATGGATTAGCTACATGAACACTGTTGTTACTGTGTCCCATTGTGTGCTGCTTGCAATCCTTGAAATTAGGGGTTTTAGGGGGCAAAATTGTTTGTAGTAGATTATGTTGAACAAAAACGAAAAAAAAAGGAAGTATGGAATTGAGTAGAATTGTTATATGCAATGTGGTATGTGTAAGTGTATTGTGCGTGTGCTAAAGATATCAACTCATTGTCTATGTCGATTAAGGGAGAAGTGATATGCAATTTAATGGCCGTATGTAGATTCATGAACTTGTTTCTACAATGCACATATAATAAGAAGAAAAAATATATATCAAAGTGAGATATTGATAGTCATTTCTAGAGAGCAGATCGAAAATATTATAAGTGTTGAAAGGGAGTGGGGCTGACTACACGAGCTATATAGAAGGTAGTTAATTTTTTTTAATATAATTAATTAGAAAAAGAAGATCTATACATCTAATCTAAAGTAGTTGAGATAAGACTTGATTGCTGATAATGATT
Organism: Sapria himalayana; assembly: GCA_029783825.1. Taxonomy (NCBI): domain Eukaryota; kingdom Viridiplantae; phylum Streptophyta; class Magnoliopsida; order Malpighiales; family Rafflesiaceae; genus Sapria; species Sapria himalayana. The sequence goes on along the minus strand of JAREIK010002577.1, from coordinate 445,462 downwards.
ATAATTTGAATGATTAATAAAGAAAATATATTTTATCAATGCTGAAAGATGAAACTTAATAGAGAGTGAGTGATGCTGAGCATGATGATGTTGCTTATGCTTTATAGTTTGATTTTATACTATTTATTATTAGTATTATTCATATTTAATTGTTGTGTATTGTACCTAATATTTATTATAATTTTTTTATAATTTTTTTATTTTATGGATGATAGTATTTAACATATGAGTTACCTTGATCCAAGCTACAAGTTATTTATTGGGATTCTCTTGCATCCTTTAAATAGGTAAGTTTTGGATGAGTTTTTAGAAATCTGAAAAAATAGAACTTCTGGAAAATTAGACTTTTTGTGCCCTGGTCGCATTGTTTCTGTTGTTGTTAGTTCAGTCACACTCTGACACTGGTGCTGTCTCGAGTGTGCTAATACCAGCTGATTTAATCATGTGCTACCAGGTTTCATTTGGTTACAGGCACTTTTTGCAATGGTTAGTGCTGGATTTGCGACATGAACATTGCTGTTACTGCATCCCATCATGTGCCACTTTCAATTCTTGAAATTTGGGTTTCTTGGGGGAAAATTTGTTCGTAGAAGATTATGTTGAACAAAAAAAAAGCATGGGGTTGGGTAGAATTGTTGCATGCAATGTGGTACATGTAAGTGTGTTGTACGTGCTAAAGATGTCAACTCATTGTTTATGCTAATCAAGGTATAAGTGTGCAGCATAATACCCGAATGCAAACTCAAAAATTATTCCTATTGTGTACATATAATAGGAAGAAAGAAAATATAAAAGATAGATTGATAGTCATTTCTAAAGAAGAGATTGAGAGCACTATAGGGTGTTGAGAGAGGGGAGATGACTGCTCGAGCTATATAGAGGGGTCCTCACAAAGTTTTCCAACCATTACTTATATTGGAGAGAAATACACTAAATTTCTTTCTAAGGTTGTAACATATATTTTTTATTCTCTATGTACTATATTTTTTATTGCTCATCTTTCCTTTTTAGATTTATGAGTTATTGAATTATAAATTAATAGTTAATTATTAATAATTATTTTTTGTTATATGAATATTATAATATTTAACAAAAAACTACCAAGATTTTTTAGTTACAACAATATTTAATTTTTTCATTTTGTTTTTTTTGTTGTTTTAAATTTATATGAAAAAATAACTAATAAAAACTAAAAAATAACAATACAAATATAACTTGTTGCTATATCAAATATTTTGATACTTAATACAACTTTCTCTATAACAGTGTGAATAACATGCTTAAAAATTCTTTATATATGGGAAATAATGATTGGGGCAACAAAGTAGTCAAATTATAGTGTTCTCTTGAAATAATGTTTGGGTGATCGAGAGTATACCATAGGCTACCCAAATAAGAATATTCTTAGATCCATGGCTTTTGCAAGTAATATTGAATGTAATGAAAAAGAACACTATTTCAAATAAAGTTAAAAGTACCAATTCATGTAAGTTAACAGGAAAATCAATAATAATTGAATTATTATCCATGTTAACATACAGAAAAAGAAGAGAGAACATTGAATCTAAGCTCTAAATTAGATTGAAATGTTTTTTTTTTCTTTTCTTGACATCTATGGAAACCACACATTTGGAATATTCAGTTTTTTAATTTAATCAACATGATTTTTCAAATATTGTATTGTAGGTATACTATTTTTTGTACTACAAATAACTCAGTAATTATCATGATTGAGATTATGATAGGTTACATTTGAGGGAGTTAGATGAGCTCAGCCATGAAGATGTTTTTTGATGAAAAACATCTAGGGCTACAAGAAATGATAGTTGGATGTTCTCTTGAAAAAATATCTGGATGATCAAGAAAATATCTTTTGCTATCCCAATATGAATATTAGATCCATAACTTTTATAAGTAATGAAGAATGCAATAAAAAATAAACTAATTCAATTGAAGTTAAATGTATCTTTTTGTATAAATCAATAGAAAAATCAATAATAATTAAATTATTATCTATGGTAACAGAGAAAAAAAGAAAAAAAAACATTGGATCTAAGCTCTAAATTAGACTGGAATGTTTTTTTTCCTTCTCTCAAGATCTAAGAAACTTCAAATTTGCAACAATCAAGATTTTTTGATTCTACCATTATGATTTTTCAAATATTGTTATCTAGGTATACTATTTTTTGTACTACTACAAATAGCTCATGATTATTGTGGTTTGGAATATGATAAGTTATATTTCTAGGAGTTAGATGAGCTTGGTGTTGAAAATTTATTTAGTTGAATAACATTTAGGGGTACAAGAAAAGAAAATTGGATGGACAGGCTGTAGCTCTAAAGCAATTTGTTGAAGAGAAGTTTACGGAGATTTTTTTTTGTAGAAGGCATTTCACATAACGCCAGCCTATAATTTGTTAGTGCTGACAACCGAGACAAATGATGTGGAAAACTAACGAACAATACCTGAAAAACAATAATATGATATGAGTTGATACCATATTTATTCTTGGAGAAAGAGATATATACAACTTGTTTATATAAAAAAAAGTCTCTCAAGAAACTAGATGCTCTCACAATTGGTTTTTCTAATATTAATCTTCTGATTGTGCTTCTTTAGAAATATAAGAGTAATACTAAACATCATATTCCAAATGTTGTATCATATTCATATTCTTATTCTTTCTGGTTTTTATTATTTCACTTGATGATATTATAATGCTCTAAATTTCATTCTAAAATATTATTGTTTTTAATAAGAATTAGGAACTATGAGTGTTCACTATGAAATATCTAATAGTATGATAATTGGGAAAATTTATGTGAGAAGGGAGATTGTTCGAAGATGAGATTTATTTTGAGGTGTTTTACTTAAACCCTTTCTCTAGTGGCCAAAATGTCCCTAACATAGATAATCATATTTTTGATAGTTTTTCATAGTTGGAAAATATACTAGTTAGACATGAATAATTTTTTTATTTCATAATAATATTGATGAAGATACATACATGAATCAACTACTAAAATTTTGAAAATTATAATGAAATTTAGTTTACATATTCTGAAAGATATTGTATGATGCAAAACACTTATCGAGAGCTTAGTTTGTGAGTGTTTCATTGATATCTATCTATTTTTTTTTTTTACAAAAGTATGTTATAGATTATTTTATATTTTTATAAAGAAAATCAGATAATAAGTTTAGTTTACTGATTTGTATGTTGATGTTATTCTTATTTTGAAAGATATTGAGCAATGAATTACTCAAATATAATATGTATCTTCAGTCACAACTCCAAATAAAAGATATTAGGAGGTTTAAATACCTTTTTTAGATTTGGATGACATACTATGTGAGAAATATTTTATTATTACGGAGAAGGTATCTAGTTAAAACTCTTTTATATGTTGGCTTTTTGAATTGTGTTATAGTGGATATTTTTATTGAACTATAGAAAATCTAGATGCTCATGGGTTGGGAAGTTTTGAATGTCAGAGATAAGTTTGTAGTACTCTTGTAATAATAATTATTCTTATAGGCAAATTCTATGGGGATCTTGTGTAAAGTTAGTAGATAGTTCATCAATCACTGCTTGGTTAGCACACTGCTTTTCTAGATATAGACTAATGAGGACTTGTGAATGTCTTGACTTTTCATAGTAACAGTATTATTTATAATTGTTTTCTTGCAGTTCTCACATCATCGTTCAATGCTCATATAAATGGCCATAGTAATTGATGATTGCAAGATCTCTGGATGGTATAGTTATTTGCATCAGAAAAGAGGGAATTCTCAAAGAATCTGACTTCATAACATTGAATATTGTTCATGAGTTAATGTGAGTTCAAAATCTCAAGAATCTGTTCTTCTTGTCACAATTATTATGTCTCAAACATATAAATCTATAAGAATTAAGTACTAACGGAGAAAAATGTCATATTGAATGCTGTCCTTGATTGCCCAGCCTCTAGCTCATCAACTGTGTAACATTCCCCCAAATTTGAAACATTGGACGTGTAAAGAGTGGAAATAAGATCCCATATTTGTCTGCAGGGCACACATGAGGAGAGATAATTGAAATGTTGGACGCAAAACATTTTTGTAAACCAAGTCACATATGTCTTCCATGAGTGGTTCTAGGATGGTTCTGTTTTTCTTGTTTATAAAATCCATCCAAACTGAGACAATGAACTGAAGACCCAAATAATTTTTTTGAGAATGAAGTTGAAATTCTGCCAAAAAAAAATACTTACAAACATCTTTAAAATGCTCGTAATAACGTGAAGATCAAAAAGTTGTCACCAGTGTTGGCAGCAGTGGCAGTGACTACTATTTAAAGATTAGTTTTAACACAAACAAATGCATCACTTGAAATGTTTGTTTGAAGGACCATTGGTAAAGCCATTGGTAAAGGACATTGTAAAACTGATTTGTTGTTGCCATTTTAGTGTCGACACTTCCAATTAGATGTGACCATCATTATCAGTGCTATGTTGTTCAATATTGGCTTAAACATGCATAATCTATATTCCTATGTTAGGGCTGATAATTTGCTATTTTTGTCAGGACATGGACTTCTTCCTCCTACCCGTGTGCCATCTCTCAGAACTGAGCTTCTACAGTTTCTTTTAGAAAAATCTGTCGCATTTAGCTCAACAGAAGCATCCAGCTTGTATTTTGGAGGAGCGTACCTGAACTTGTACCATTTGTTAGAATTGGATACAGAAGCAACATTAGATGTTTTGAGGTGTGCTTTTGTGGATGAAGAAAATCAAGGGTATGATTGTTCACTGAATCATCGTGTCGATATAAATGAAGAATCTAGCCTAGAAAATGGTGTGATTGATAAAGGTCAGAATGTTTTGCTTCAAGATGCGATAGATGCTCTTGTTCGAATTATTGAGAAATCCCAGGTGCAGATATCTTCATGTATGGTTGATCCCAGTTCTAATGAATCATCATGGCTTTCCAAGCAAGATGTGGCCTATTTGTTTGATTTTATTTTACATTATGTCATTCGAAAAAAAGTGTATGTTTCCAAAAGTCTGCTGACTCAATTTGTCAAGTACTTGACTTCGGAAAGCCATTTTTTACCAGCTAGGTCCACTCATGCTGGGACTCGAAAAGAAAGAGAGAAACAACTGATCGAACTTCTGAAAGCAGTTTCTGCAACTGATTTGGATGCTTCTCTTGTGTTACAGCTTTGTCAGAGAGAATGCTTTCACCAGGCATATATGCAAATTTTTTTTTTTGGCTTTGCAATTTTTAGAAGTTTTGCTGCTACTATTGGTTTTCTGTGGGTACCATAATGCTATTGCTCTGTGGTGAACTTTAGGTTTGTGGACTGCTTTATAACAACAGAAATGAATATGTTGAGGCAGTAGACAGCTACATGAAAGATGTGGAGGAACCTATTCATACATTTTCCTACATAATGATAGTACTTGAGCAACTAAGTGGTGATGAACATGGTAGTTTCAGAATGGCTGTTATGTCTCGAATTCCAGATTTGTTTGTTTTGAACAGGTTCTAATTAATCTTCATCATTTGCGGTTGATGTCTTGATGCTGAAAATTTCTGTAAGTAATCTTTATTAATTTTGCAGAGAGGCTGCATTCTTCTTGGTGCTTGATCATTTTAGTAATGAAACTTCATGTATCATCTCCCAGTTGCGCTCACATCTGAAGAGCCTTTATTTGTATTTAAAGACTTCTATTGAAGTTTACTTGTCTGGCACTCTTTCCTTTGAATTTTTAATGATGGATGATACTGTAGATACCTTGATTGAAAGAAGAGTGAAAGATGAGGCAATAGGACTTGAGGCTTATAGGGAAAGGGTCTCGCGATTTCCAAAATTGTTGCAGTGTAATCCAGTGCATGTTACTGATGATTTGGTAGAACTTTATTTTGAGGTGAGTTCTTATTTCAATATTGTATTACTCAACTTTTTCCTTTTCCCAAAAAAGGATCTTTTCTTCGGTATAATTATAATCTTGTTAAAATGCAAATGCACAGAAAAATCAATGGGGTAAATAAGTTTAATTTCTTGGGAATAATGGCATTTTTTATTGGATTTATTCTCTTGATTTAGATGTCTTTTGAATATTTTTTTTTTTTGGATTGTATGCAGAATGTTACTTTCATACCATTAATGCACAATGCTCACATTATTTGAATATATTGTATCTTCTTGCTAACTATAGAGTAGGAAGTAATATCAGTGTCAATTGTCATACAACTCCCATTGGCTAGTATTTAGCATCAAAAAGAAAAAAAAAACAACTTATTCATATTTTATTAATTGTAAGGCATAAATACACACAATACAAATGCATGGAGCATCCAGTAATATGGACAATACTACAAAAATTGGATATAAGTTACAAGTGCATTAATCTTTCAAAAGATATGTTGATGTTTGGTTTTATTTTTCTCTATTTTTTTTCTCGTTTAATATTTAGGAGTATTCAACATATGAGTTGTTTGACATCATATATATGTTGGATGTACTTTCAAAATAATTTGTCACTTTATTAAAATTTTTAATTTTTATTTTTCTTCTTATTTTTTTATCTTCTCTCCCTTCTCAATTCCTACCTTTGGCCAAAATTCTAATTTGCCCATAAGGTAAAACATGATATTAGAGGTGTCTTTCCACATGTGAGTGATGGCATTGGATTGTGCAAATGATGATGCACTTTCCATTGGTGCTAGCAACAATGTGCACTAACATTTGGTAGTGGTAATGGTACCGTCGTCATATGGTTGAGGCAAGAAATTAATATTCAATGGTTATTTTTTATTGATTTTTTGGTGTTGTAGCCATTCGACATGCGACAACGTAAATTTGGTGTTCTAGAATCCAATGACTCACCGTGACAATAAAACCGTAATAAGTTCATGTAATTAAAATTGTGTAGAATGTTTTTATAAGTTTCACATAAAATCATAATAATTTGATAAAATTTTTATTTGTTAGATATTATTTTAAAAATTTATCATGTTGTGAGATTTTTTTATAAATAAAAAAAAAGATGAAAATGATTGGGATTGTATAGGATAACTAGGAATAACCTAGTGAAAATTAATGATATATATGTATTACATGTTGGCTACATCGATAAAGATTTGGTTTGTGACACAAGATTATGTAGGTCACCAATTGAAAGATCTACCTCATGCAAAGTCTAATAAATGGTTAATGATTGATATATAACTACTAGTGTATTTTTGGTAGTAAATTGATCACAATGTATATAGTGTATTTATCGTCTATGATATGTGCAACAAGATTTAAGACTTAATTTCATTGAAGTGTTTTTTAGGAATTTTTTATCTTTATGATAATGATACTCAACTATTAGTATGCAAGTTGAATAATTGGGATAATATGACTCATTAAAAGATTTGAATACAATTGTGTGAGGGAATCGTTGGAGTGATACTTGTATTGAAAGATTGGAGTGTACTTGAGAGATTTTGCAATCAAATTTGTTACATACTCAATATGCATGTATTAGAAGAGTGATATACAGTAGAACTTTCCTAAATTGATGCTCTATAAATTAATAACCTCCATTATTTAATGAAAAATCAATCAACCGACTCCTTGGAATGTGTATAATTTTAATAATTCTACTATCTATTATTTAATGCAAAATAAAAAATATCCTATGTAAAAATATTAATTTATAGAATTAATATTCCTTATAAATCTAAAAATACTATATATCATAGATAAAATATATTGCTTCGTAAAATCAATATTTCTTACAAAAATACTTATCTAAAGTAGTTTGTTTTTTTTTTCTATAGTCCGTATCTCAAATTGTATGTTTCTAAGTACCATATGAGCTATAATATGATTTGGATTTGAAAGATCAAGAAATGAAATACAAGAATGAATAACATTTAATTTTTCTTTTGTTGACATGAGAGGATTTTCATTCATAATTTCATCATCTTCCTCTTCTTGATCTTGAGACGACGAAAGTTTTATTAAATCTTCATCTGAAATTTCTTCATGGGCAACTTGTTGCTCTTCCTCAGGATTTATAAGCTTGTGAACAGACATTGGGCGACTAATTGACAGTTGATTAATAGCATCTTTAAGTTCATTTTTTATATCTTATTCTTCCGAACTCACTTTATTTTTTTGAGTTTCTCTTTCAAAGATACCTGTGTGCTTAAAGCAATTGACTATTGTCTTGCTAGAAATGTCATTTCATGCTGCCTTAGCTCATTTCATGACTATCAATTGATCAACCTTATAGATATCTGCCTTTTGTTGTTCAATCTCTATCAATTGCATCTTGGAGTTGAAAATACTTATATTGTCTCTTGAATGCTGCTATTATTCCAGCATCTATTGGTTGAATTTTAGAAGTTGTATTAGCTGGAAAAAGAAAAACTTGAACATTTGTAAGAGGCAAATCTCTCACCACATGTGAAGGAGCATTATCTAACAAAAGTAGGACTTTTCTATTAGTATTTTGTATTTGTTGATCTATTTTTTGTAGTCATTCCCTGAAAATGAGTCCAATCATCCAAGTTTTTGTATTACTGCGATAATAAAAACTCAATTGCTCTCCACTTTTTCTATTAAAAGCACGTGGTCTTTGTGCATGACCAATGATGAGAGGTTTCATTTTGTGAGACCCATCTGCATTTGCAACAAAGATAAAAGTTAGACGTGTTTTATCTTTCTTAGAACCTTCAATTTGACGTCGTGCAATTGTTCGATCAGAAGCAATGTAATAAAAGAGTCCTATTTCATCGATGTTGTATATCTCTTGAAGTGAATATCTTTGAAGTTTTTGTTTATTGTTGACATATTTCTGTCAATTGTATCTAAATCAACAGAGTCACTTTCTCCATATGATTTTTGAGCTTTGAATCCATGACGAATATTGAACTTTGTAAGCCATCCATTTGAAAATTCTGGTGTTCTCTCTCTAAGTTCAAGTTGTCTAGCAAATTGACGAGCTTTTTCCTTGATTAAATCACCTGATAATGCTACTCGACGTGTTTGGCATTGTAAAACTCAATTTGTTAAAACATTATAAAGTTCAGGATGCTTCACAGCTCTTTGACGCTTAGATGTAAGTTCAATTGAGTCCATGCTTTCATATTATTGACGCTTAGTAAGGATGTTGCTGATGGTTCTTTGTGTTGGGACTTTTGAAAGCTTGAATTCTTGTATTGCCCAATTTGTAAGAACTGATTGTTTGATGGATGAATTTGATGCTTTATGATGACAAATTTTAAGTTTTTGATCATTATTCAGAGAAGATGAAGGCTTCATTTTGAAAGAAAAAAAAAATAAAAAAAAGGACAAACTATAACTCAATTGTTGTGTGCATTAGCCTTTATAATTTAAGTGAGGAACTTTTGATATTCCATACCTAGAAAACTTTTTTGGAAACATGGTCACGATCTTTGATATTTCAAAATCTAAGTTGAATAATTTTAACATAATTTTTAACTTTGGAAATTGACGTTGAATTTATTGAGGCTTGAATTGATTAATCATGCAATACCTTTGATATATTTTCTGATTTTTTTAGGTAAAAATTCTATAAATTAATAATCTCCGTTAATTAATAATTTTTTGTGCTACGGATCGTATTAATTTAGAGAGATTTCACTGTATTAGTTTTTGTACTCAGTTGAGAGAATGATAGTCATAATGCTATGATGTCTTCATGATAGTGAGAGAGCTACCAGATGTATTCTAAGAGAAAGAAAGTCGATAATGACATGTTCTTTTAGTGGGTGTTTAAGACGTACTTAGAAGAGGTGTTGAACATTCTATCACGAGCTATGATTTTTCAAGGTTTATGGGCTATCAAACATATTATTGTACTATCTCATATTAAATTCTTTGCGTTCATATCTATTAGTCTTTTGACACTTAAGCTTCCTCAGGAGTGACATACTCACTTCCTTGGATGCTATTGACTTAAGTGAATACACTTTTGTGTTTGTCACCTTTTATGCTTATTTTCTCACTCTAGAATCAAAATTTTTAGGTCATAGATTTGAGTGTAAATATGAATATTCATATCTTTTTTATTTTCTTAGTAGAGTAAAATTTATGATATTGTTATATCTAATAACATCAATGTATGAGCCATGGAGCATGATATTATTATTGTTAGGTTTTTTATTTTGATATATATATATATATATATAATTTATTGTGATATAATTTTTTTCTCTTTTGATATTTTTATATTAGATTGATAGGTTAGACAAATAATTTCTTCAAGAATTAAGTTAGGTGAATTATACATATTTTTTGTATTCATATGACTCCTTTTAGATTTCTATCTATTATTGATCTATTAGTAATATACTTTTTAAAGATATATTTATCATTGAATAAATTAAAGATTTTAGAATCAAACATCATTAAAATAATTTTTATTGATTATGAGATAGGTCAATTAAGAAAATATATAAGAACCTCCTAGTCAACACTTTAGGAAGTATTAGGAAATATTTATTTATTCTAATTCATTTAAATATTTGGGGATCATGTACAATTATTACTTATGATGATAAATGATATTTTATTATTTTTATTAATAATTATATTCGATATATAATAATTACTTATCATGTAAAATTTATGATTATGTTATATCCAATACCATCAATGTATGAGCCATGGAACATGATAATATTATTGTTAGGTTTTTTCTTTTGATATATATGTATTAAAATTTTATTGTGATATTATTTTTTTCTTTTGATATTTTTTTATTAGATTGATAGATTAGACAAATAATTTCTTTAAGAATTGAGTTAGGTAGATTATACATGTTTTTCTGTATTTAGTCGACTCATTTTAGATATCTATCTATTATTGATCTATTAGTAATATATTTTTTGCTAGATATATTTATTATTGAATAAATAAAATATTTTAGTATTAAACATCATGAAGATAACTTTTATTCATTGTGAGATATGTCGATTAAGAAAATATATCAAAACTTTCTAGTCAATACTTTTTGGAGTATTAGGAAATATTTATTTTTTCTGATTCATTCATATACTTGGGATCATGTATAATAATTACTTATGATAATATAAGATATTTTGTTACTTTTTTTAATGATTATGCTCGATATACATAGCTTTCGTTATTTAAGGAAAGATTTCAAGTTTTTTTTTTAATTTTTATATAATTTTTTTTAAAAAATAAGAAATTTAGTTTAGTTCTAATATTAAGATATTGATAAGTGATAATAATTTAGAATATATAAATTATTTTTTTTTCTTTGAAAAGCACAAGATAATTTATCAAACATGTTGTGCTAATACTCTTGCACATCCCAAGATAATTTATCAAATATTTGGTGGTGGCACTTCACATAATATAATAGTTGAGAGGAAGATCTGATATCTAATTGAGATGATTAGAATACTCCACTACATAGGAGTGTGTCTAGATATTTTTGAAGAGAATTAATATTAAGAACTAACTTTTTACTTAATTAGATGTTATTTTATGTTCTCCCAAGTCATATATCACTACATATGAGAGTATCATAACAATATATTTTTTTTTATTATTCACTCAATATTTTTGAGAATACTTATTTTCTTCTAGATTTTTCTTTAGGTAGAAAGAAGATAATTGTATTTATCATCAAGTGTGTTTTTATTGAGTATTATAGTACTCAAAAGGGATATAAATTATATTGATAGAAGATCCAATGAATTATTAAAAGTTTCGATGTGATACTTTTTGATGACAAGTCATTTTTTAAGAATTTGATCCAAGAAAATATACCTTCAAACATCATAGTAGTAGGTACATATTCATGTCCATTTGTTACTTTTCCTAGAGGAGTAATTATTAGTATAGTTAGCTTTGAGGATAGAAATGACAATCTCTTAGGGTATTGTGCCAAGAAGATGAGAGTTGAAAGACATTAATGATTCAATCTTAAAGGAATATGCTAGATCGATCTTTTCACAACCTATCCTAGGTAAGTTTTCTGTCATATTAGTTGATTTGGTTCAGAGTAATGGTTGAGATGTTTTTATTGTATTATGAAATGAATCAATGACATGTTCTACCTAGTACTCATTATTATGAGTACTCTTTTATTTTTGTTTTGATATTATATATTTTAATTTATTATTTTTTTTAATTATTGTAGGGTTTCAAATATTCTTTCAAAATTACTTAATCATTCAAAATGATAATAGATTAAATTGGATAAACTAAGTACAATCACATCTGAGTATAATTAAGATGTAATTTTGAAATATGCAGGAAAACCAATAGTAAGATGCTAATAGGTGTACATGATGAAGATGTAACCTGAAAAAAATGCTGATCAGCTCATAGCTAGGTTAGTAGCAAGAGGATTTACATAAATTTATGATGTTGGCTACTATGTAATCTTTTTTTATGTGGTCAAAATGATCACTAATAAGTTATTATTTTTATTGATATATCTCACACGTAGATCGTATATCAGCAAGATATAAGGAATATATTCATAAATAATGATCCCGGGAAAGAAATATTTATGCGACAATTATTAGGATTTACTATACATAGGAGCTTAGGCATGATATATAGATTGTGGAATATCTTTTATGACCTGAAGCAACCTCCTAGGATGTATTTTTTAACAAATTTTATTATGTACTTGTCACATTTAGTCTTAGAAGATACATGTCAGACTCTTCATGTTTTTTTCAACATGGATTAGGAGATTAGTATGTGATACTGATAACATACATCAATGATATTTCGATTACATGCAATAATTAATTCTATATATCCTAATAGAAATTATTTTTTTAGATTAAGTTTTAAATATATGATTTGGGACAACTTAGTTATTTTTTGGGTGTTAATGTTGGATGCTAAGAAGGGATGATCTTTCTTTCTTGGACGAGATACATTTTGAATATTTTTTCTGATTTATGTATGTCGGGATTTGCATCTATTGACTCCCTACTTAATTCATATATAAACTTGTCTAGTAATGTTGATTTCCTAGTTGATTTCATCAAATATAAGAGAATCATAGGAAAATTAAATTATCTGATAGCGACTAGATTAAATATCACATATGACGTTAGTAAAGTTAATTATTTTTTAGATTTTTCTAGATAAACTCATAAGTGTGTAGTTTTCAGGATTCTCAGATATGTGATGAGGGTTCTAAAACATGAGATTTCATTTATATAACAAAGGCATAACTAGGTTGAGGCATATTTATATTCTAGTTGATCTTTAACAATCACATAGAGGGGATGCCATAATTTTTTATATTTTTATTTAAGATAATATTATTTCATAGAAAATTAAGTGCAGAGACAATGTACAAAACTATGGTATTTGTTACTTATGAGTTTCATTTAATCTTTCACTTGGAAAAGCTTTACTTATCAATTTAGAGAATGATATTATTTTTTTGTTATAGTTAAATAGTTTAACACATTGTTGTCAACTCATTTTTCTATATGCAAACAAAATTTATTAAAATTGATTATTACTTCATATAAGAGAAGATCGATAATAATTTGATAATTACATGTCAACTAGTGAGCAAATTGTAGATATATTTATAAAGATTCTTAGTGGATATTAAGTTATTTATCTTTATTTTAAGCATATTTATGACATATATACACCAGCTTAAATAAGTTGATGGGATATTCCAAATCTCTATACTAGGTAAGTAGAATTTAGTAGAATTATACAACAATATTGTAAGGCAAACGATAGAAAGGAAAGATTTCATTCATGCTCAATTCAGTTATTCACACTCAGGAGCAAATTTTGAGGCTGCTCCACCCTCCCACACTATTTGCCAGCCAGAAAATCATATCCCTCCCCTCACCCGACACACCCATAATATATTCTTTTCTCAACCCTAACCACCAACTTCTAAAAACTATAAAAAGACTAAACTGACCATCAATTCAGAAATACTAACAAGAGTTCTTCCCTCTCCTAGACAAGATACTAACAATTCAAGGTATCACCTGTGACCGGTGATATCCCCTTTCTCCTCCTTGTATAGGTCACCTGAATCCGGGGCTTATCATTACCCGCCGCCCAAACATTAACCTTGTCCTCAAGGTTAAAATCTGGGAACTGGGACTGGATTACCTCAAAAGGTTCCCATGAGTCTTCCCAAACTGGTAAGTCATGCCAATGGATAAGAACTTCCGTCCCTACTGCACCTGAAACTATAGAAGGACGAATACTCAAGATAGCTGCGGGTTGCACTATAAGTTTCATGTTTGCTGATAGGGATGTAGGAATAGATGGTGAAACAGCTTGAGAACCCATTGCCTTTTTGAGGAGTGAAACATGAAAAATCAGATGGATGCAAGTGGTGTTGGGTAGCTCTAATTTATTAGCCACGGGACTAATTTTCTGAAGAATTTTAAATGGACCATAGAAACGGGGGGAAAGCTTCTTGTTCACCCTTCATGCTAGGGATGATTGTTGATAAGGGCACAAATTGACATATACAAATTCCCCAACTGACCATTGGACCTCTTGATGTTTAGAGTCCGCTCGCTCTTTCATCTTTTGTTGTGCACGGTGTAGGTGGCATTTGAGTTCTGTTAGGATAGCATCACGTTGGAGCAAAACTGATTCCACCACTTGGTTGGCAGTAGATCCCCATTCATAGCGGATCACAGGAGGTGGATCCTGGCCATAGACTACTTTAAAGGGGGTAATATTTGTTGATGTATGGAAGGATGTGTTGTAGTTGTATTCAGCCCATGCTAACCAGCAAGGAAGCACGGACACGGCTCCCTACAGCCGTGTCTGACACCTGTACACGACACGGACACGGCACGAATACGTGTCCGATATGTCACGTGGCATATCACTGCACAATCCGTATCCGATACGCCACATGGCGTATCGGATGGTTGCCTTGGCAGACGACAGCCGTATCCATGCCTATAGTGCCCAATGTCCGACGATGTCGGGTGGCCAACGTTGCCGCATGGGTGACGTTGGCCACTGGCAGGGGGCGAGCGCGATTTGAGGGTGAGGCAGGGAGCGGGTGCGATTTGAGGGAGAGGAAGGGGCGGCTCGAATTGAGGGGAGAGATAGGGGCGGGCGTGTTTGAGGGGGAGGCAGGGGCGGGCGTATTTGTGTGGGGATGTGCATAAGATAAAATATTTTTATAAAAAAAATAAAATATTTTAATAAAATAAAATAAAATATTTTTATTTTATAAAATAAATAATATATATTTATTTTATATAATAAAATATTTTAATTTAATTTAATGAATTTTATAAAATACCTAATATTTATAATTAATAATTTTTATTTTTATTTTTTTTATCATGCCGTATCCTAGTTATATTTGTATCCTAGTTTTTTAGAATTTGTCGTATCCCCGTATCTTGCCCTATCGTATCACCATGTCCGTATCCGTGCTTCTTAGCTAACCAGTCTAACTAACGGGAAGGTTTATCTGCTGAAAAACATCTAAGGTAAGTTTCCACACATCGGTTGACTACCTTAGTTTGGCCATCCGTTTGAGGATGGTAAGTGGAACTGCACCTAAGGTCTGACCCCAACAATCTGAATAGCTCGGACCAAAAAGGTCTCACGAAAATCTTGTCCCGATCGGACACGATGTTATGGGGAATGCCGTGTAACTTTATAATCTTTGGAAGGAACAACTGGGCCACTTGTGGAGCTGAGGAAAGATGTGAATTGGATAAGAAATGCGCGTACTTTGAAAGTTTATCCACCACAACTAAAATAGTGTCACATCCCTTCGACTTGGGCAACCCCTCTATGAAGTCCATAGAAATGTCATCCCAAACTTGGTGGGGAACAGGCAGCGGCTGCATTAACCCCGCTGGGGATGTGGAGTCATACTTATGGCGTTGGCATCCATCACAGTTAGAAACAAAATTCTGGACGTCTCTCTTGATGCCTCTCCAATAAAACTCCGAAGAAAGATGGTTATAAGTCTGTCGGACACCCCCGTGCTCGTCTATGGGACTGCAATGGAATTCTCAGAGCAAATATTGAATGAACGGGGAGGTGGCCGGCAGGACCACCCGGCCTTTGTAACGCAGGGTAGTCTCCACTTTACGGAAGTGAGGATATGCAGCAGGGTTTTTGGCGATTACATTAATGATGTTGGTTAAATAAGGGTCTTCAGTTACCTGATTGGCGATATCCTCAAAATCCATAACAAAGGGGGCTGAAATGGTGGCAAAAGTCATCTCTGCCGGAAGTCTGGAGAGAGCATCAGCTGTTGTATTGTCTTTTCCCGGCTTATACTGAATGTCGAAGTTGTAGCTAAGAAGCTTCGGTAGCCATTTATGGTGTTCCCCTTCCACAACCCGTTGCTCCAACAAATATTTAAGGTTTTGTTGATCAGTACGTACCATAAATTTTTGCCCCAATAGATAAGGTCTCCACTTCTTTATTGCTAACACCATGGCCATTAACTCCCTTTCATACACTGATTTCCCCTGAGCCTGTGGGCTGAGTTTGTGGCTAAAATAAGCTAGTGGCTTCTCCTCTTGCATCAATACTGCACTCAGTCCAACCCCTGAAGTGTCTGTTTCTACCACGGAGGGCTTAGAGAAATCCTGCAGGGCCAGCACCGGCAAGGATGCCATAACACCTTTCAGCTAATTGAAAGCCTTCGTGGCCTCCTCAGTCCATAGGAAGATATCTTTTTTTAACTGTTGAGTCAGTGGCAAAGCAAGGCGACTATAATTAGCAACAAAACGACGATAATACACGGTAAGGCCGAGGAATCCTCTCAGAGCTTTGAGTGACTTAGGGATTGGCCAGTCTAGCATAGCTTGTATTTTGCTGGGGTCGGCAGAGATCAAAAGGCATCACTAGGAATTCATAGTGGCCATCATGTGTTCGGAATGCTGTTTTCGGCACATCGGTTGGAATGATCCTAATCTGGTGATATCCGGACTTTAAATCTATCTTGCTAAATACCTACACCCCGTGCAGCTCATCCAAAAGTTCTTCAATGACAGGGATGGGAAACTTATCTGCAACGGTGACCTTGTTAAGAGCACAGTAGTCTACACAAAATCTCCAACGGCCATTCTTTTTCTTCACTAATAACACAGGGCTGGAGTAAGGATTAGTGCTGGGCTGAATAATTCTTGCTTGTAATATTTCTGTCACCAGCCGTTCATTTTCATTCTTCTGCAGTTGTGGGTATCGGTAGGGTCGCACTGAGATGGGCGATGTTCCTGCTTGAAGGATTATATAATGTTCCTTGGATCAAGGTGGAGGCAAACCCCTCGGTGCCTCAAATATGTTCTGATACTTTGCTAACAATTGTGTGATTGAAGAGGAAAGGGGATAAGTCAAGGTTGTTGTGGTTGGTGTCTCACTTTCTGTGGTCGTCTGCAACTCCACCAGAATGCCTTGACCTTCGCGTTTTAGTGTACGAACCAAACTGTTCAAGGATACTTGAGATTTGGATAAAACCAGGTCTCCTTGGATCTTGACCTTTACCCCTCCTAGAGTGACTTGTAAGCAGAGATTTCGCCAATTCATTACTGAATCACCCAACGTTGCCTATTTGAACCCCAAACTTCTGGGTCGGATCGCATCTTAGCTGGATAGAAACTGAAGCAATAGATGCTCCTTAACTCCTCCCACCCATTGAACTGATGATGCCCTTCTTCCCAGTTGTACCATGCCAGGGCTTCGCCCTCCATACAAACCAACACAACTCGTAGTTTTTCATTGGCGCCTAGGCTGTTGATCTCAAAATACCTTTCGACTCTAAAAATCCACCCATTTGGGTCACTGCCTTCAAAAATGGGAAGCTCAAGGCATCGAGGAAGGTGCTCTGGTATCGACGATATAGGTTGTGATTCTACGCGTGAAGTTCCTCCAACCTCATCCCCTAGCCATCGTGACGATGTTTCTGAAGGGCCGGAGTCGTTTACGGCCGCCGACGAAGAGACATGTGTCTTACCTTTCTCAAAAAGTAGGTGCTTGATTTCTTGAATTCCTTCATTAAGGGCATGGACTGTATTCTTGAGGTGAGATATCTTAGTCATCCCTACCGCTAATTCTTTTGGATTCAGCTGTTGGACAGTGAAATTGATCCCATCTAACTCATGTCGAAATTCCGAATGCAGCGACACCGGGCGGTTTTCCATGACTTCAGCCTGAGTTGCTAAGTCTTTTATGGTAACCATGGTCTGAGAAAAGGACTCTGATACCAAATGATGAGATATTCCAAATCTCTATACTAGGTAAGTAGAATTTAGCAGAATTATAGAATAATATTGTAAGGCAAATGATAGAAAAGAAAGATTTCATTAATGCTCAATTCAGTTATTCACACTCAGGAGCAGAAACACTAACCCTAACCAACAACTTCTAAAAACTATGAAAGACCAAATTGACCATCAACCCAGAAACACTAACAAGAGTCATTCCCTCTCCCAGGCAAGATACTAACAATTCATGGTATCACCTGTGGTCAGTGATATCCCATTTCTCCTCGTTGCATAGGTCACCTGAATCCGGGGCTTATCATACGTGTATTGAGATTTAACTTTGTTTTTCTTTTTGTTCACTTTTTATATTATTTTCTTAGGAGTACCTGACGTATGAACAATTACAAATCATATATGCAGTGTATGTTATACTTTCAACAAAGTTTTATTCAACATTAATAATTTTTGTTTATTTTTCTCATTTTTTATCTCTTTTCTTTCCCTCTCAATTTCCACCTAGGGCTGAAATTCTATTTAACCTAGAACAAGATATAAATAAATAATAAACAATATATATATATATATATATATATATGAAAACATATAAGTTATGAAATCGTACGTATTTTTTATAAGTTTTCATAACTTACATAAACATTTAAGTTTCAAAAACTTATATATCATAAGTTTTCATATTTTATATATATGAGATAAAAACTTGTGATAAAATTTAAAAATATTTATAGTTAACGTATATGCATGTTTTTAACTTATATGTAGCTGTTAGCAACACTTACATTTGTAACTTATATATATATATATATGAAACATAAACTTATATATTGTAAGTATTTGTAACTTATATATGTATGTGTTTGTGTGTGTGTTTAACACTTAAGATATAATTTATACATTTATATAGTTAACATGTTTGTATGTGTTTAACTTTTATGTGTTAAACACACATACATAAGTAACTTGTGTATGTTTTTGTAAGTTATGAAAAATTATATATTGTTAGTTTTCATAATTCATATTAATATGCAGCTTATATATATGTGTGCGTGAAAACTTATATATTTTTCACATGAGTTCATAGTTTACATGGACATATAATTATGAAAACTTATATCATAAGTTCTTATAATATATATATATATATATGTTAAAATTTTATGATATAATTTTGTAACATATATATGTTAATGTGTTTGTATGTTTTTAACTTGTATGTATATGTTAAAAACATATACATATATAAGATATAAGAAACATGTCCACTGCTCATTGTTTTTGTTATAAATACTATTTAATTTACAATTTTTTTTGAACTCTAACTTTTTAAAAATATCAATTAGCAATTATAATAAAAATAAAATTAATATTGAAATTAAGGTTGATATAAATAATAATAATCTGATCAAAATCTTTAATATTAGTTTTTCATATAATCATATGTTGTCATAGGTACCTAAAAAATATATGTTTTATTAATTAATATATTAAGTTTGAAATGATTTTAATATAGTTAAAAAAAAATAAAAGAAGATTTGACTCATTGTTGATATTGTAAAAAAAGTTATAAATACACATTAATGGTGACATTGGATACTTTATGAGACATGCCGAATAACCTATCAAAATACATAGTAGATTGGGTTCTAGGCAAATCAAAATTTGTGATGAAGTCATTGAATTTAGATCTACTTCAGGTTAGATGATCTTTTTCTGTTATTGTCATGAGTTTGCTTGAAAAGATAATATTAGATTAATTATTAATATGAGTTTTTTATTTTAATTTGTTAAAAATCTAAAATTAGGTGATTGTATGCATAAATATATTCATCTCACTTATCATATGATTGATATAATAAAAAATTATAATTATAAAAAATAATTAATAAGCTTGGAAATATATAATTGAATGATATCAGTGATGTGTGATATATAGATTAGTTATAATGACATTCCTTTCGTATATGTTATCATTTATTTTATTAATTTTAATTGTAAACTTAATTAAAGAGTATTATAGTTTTGTAAGATTTTTCATTTTTATGTTAACCTTATCATATATGAGTGTTGTGAGGGTCTTTAGGGAATATGTAATATAAAATAAGGTTTATAGTATAATTTTAAATAATATTTTAAATAATGATGTTATCATGATTCATGAATATGTTCATGAATACCATTTTAGAGAGGGTCTATTGACTACGATAATTAGATGTATATATCACATATTAAATATAATAATACAAATATGCTTAAAAATATTTTTATACTCATTAGAATAAATTAGAAATATATTAAAATATATTAGAATATTCTATAAATTATAATAATCTTATAGTTTATGTAAGTCTATATGCTTAAAAAAAATTTCTACAATATGTTAGATCTTATTGGAATTTAACATTTTTAATGTTGGGATTTATGTATTAAGTATTAACATTTTATATTTTACTTCAATAATAATAAAATTGATGAAATAATAATAAATAAATTAGATTGAAACGTAAGATTTTTTTTAATTCATAAAAAAAAATAATGATATAATGAACTTGTATTGATCTGTATTATATACACTTTCACATCATGTATTCCACTCAAGTCCATATACAACATGAGTAATATTAATTAATATAGAGATTACTCATATTTTGGTCATATGATTACTAAGATGTATATATCACATAATAAATATAATAATATAAATATGTTTAAAAATATTTTTATACTCATTAGAATAAATTTAAAATATATTAGAATATTCAACAAATTATAATAATTTTATAGTTTATGTAAGTCTATATGCTTAAAAAAATTTCTACTATATATAAGATATTATTGGAATTTAACATATTTAATGTTGGATTTATGTATTAGTTATTAACATTTTAAATTTTACTTCAATAATAATAAAACTGATGAAATAATAATAAATAAAGTAGATTGGGATGTAAGATTTTTTTGAATTCATAAAAAAAATTATGATATAATGAACTTGTGTTGGTTTGTATTGTATACACTATCACATCATGTATTCCACTTAAGTTCATATACAACATTAATAATATTTTTAATTAATATAGAGATGACTCATATTTTGGTCATATGATTACTAAGATGTAAAAAAAGTTTTAAAATATTATGGTTAATATTTTTTTTATTAATTAGTTGTTTGTATTGATCTTGAGTTAAAATTAAAAAAGTAGACAATTTAATGGAATACATATGTAGTTATATTAACCAATCATAAAAGTCACAGGATAAAATTTATAAACAATTTAAAACTTGTTTAAATATTGTAAAAATATGCATATCTGTTATAGCGAATCTTAAGTGAGATAGATATCATATTCGGAGATGATTTTTTTATTTGTTTAGGTAGAAGTAAATGATATAGTGTTCCGTTGAATAGATGCAAGTTGTTAAAATGCTTAAATATCGATTATTATTATATATTGTGTCTTAAATTTAATTTTATTCACCATTTTTTTATATTTTGGTTTTGTTTTTTTTTTATATAATCTCATAATATTTTCATTTTTGTTTTTTCTGTATTTCTTTAAAATAAGTTTATTTTTTCCTAAATAATTTGTTGAATCTCAAATTTTTACTATCATGTTTCTCTATGCGATTAAATGCCTTCTTTAGATATGCCTAAAATTTTTTTACATATTATATATATATATAAGTATTTCATTTCACATAGTATTCACATCTAACTATAAATATTAATTAACTTTGTTTTTTAGATTTTTCTTGAATATACTTATCGTTTCTATTTTTAAATATTTTAATTTTATTTTCAAATGCTTATTTGAAATTTTATTATAATTTTAATTTTTAAGACGTAGATCAATTACGACTAGATTATGTTGAGTAGATAAAACTAGACTCTTATCTTGTATCACTTTATAATATTTAAATAATATTTTATACTCTATTGTAATGAAAAAAATAATCTATTTGATTTTCATTAAAATTATTTTTGAAGGCCATGAAATATTTTTATCTTATTAAATTAATTGTTTGTAATAGAAAAATTATAAATTAGCTTAAAATCTATGATTACTCTTTTTTTATTAATTTTTTATAATTTATATTTTTCATGATATCTCTCAAAATCTTTATTACTTATTCTTATATGTCTGATTAAGTCTTCGTTAATTATGCTCTTTTATTTTCTTGGTTTATCTTATATTAATTTATTTGTCTTTTCAAAAAATTTGTTTATTTTTAATTGAGTCCTATTAGTGTAGCATAGGTACTAATCATATATGTATGATTTCTTTACTTATTATTAGTTTGATTGTTTATAGTTTATTATTAATTCTCTTAATATCTATATTTTTATCTTTTAAGTTTTTGTCTATGATTATTCTAATATTATTCTTATTTGTCCTCTTGCTCACATAGTAGAGCTTATAATAGAGGTGCCTATCAAGTCATGTCATGCTATGTCGGACACGACATGCTACATCCACTCAGGTTTGTCACATAAACACAACAGCATGGAAGTGTGGCCTGGCATGGCCCACAAGAGATGCAGGGCATTCTGGGGCCATGTCAGGTCGCGTTGGATCCGGCTTACTCCCGGTACCACAGGACCTGACACGAAATCATGTTTTTCCCAGCCCGTGGCTAACCAAGACTAGTTTTGGTTAGCCTCCTTGCACCTAGCGACAGTGGCCGAATACCAATTACCAGTCAATAGGCTACAGGGCCACTAGAACTGGACTGGCTACTGCCAGTGCAGACTAGTTGGCTTTGGCTACTGCTTATTGGCATTTGGCAGTAGCCACTGGGCAATTGAGTATTAGCCACTTGCCACAGCCAGTAGGTGACTGCCTACTGGGCACTAGCAGTAGCCATAGGCACTAGCCTATGCTGTATGTAACATTAATATTAATTTGTAATATGTGTGTGTGTGATATGTATAAATTAAATTTTTAATTAATATGTATGAAAATTAATATACCCAAATATAATAAAAAAATAATGTACATCAGTAACAATAATATTAACATAATGCCAGTGATAGTCTCTCTCCATCTAGTTTGGAAAGATACAACTCAAATATATAATATTATTATTTTTATGTATGTTATCATTTACTTGTAATTTTTTCCTGTTATTTCGAAGATTTATTAATGTATTATATTAATTTTTTAAGCACAATATAGTTTAATTAATAATAAATATAATATACTCTTGTATGAAAAACATTCACGATCACAAAAAAGGCAAACTCTTAGTATGTATATTTTCTTTTAATATTGGTGGGATCAATTTTACATGTTAAAATGTTTTATATTATTATATAATAAGATAGTATAATAATTAATATCTAAGTTTTTTGATAATTTTTTATTATTTGCTAGACTTCGCCGTTATTTGTTTCTAGTTAATTGGATGAAAAAATAATCATCTTCAAATATAGTGGAAATCTTTATACTTGGAGGCTCACTAAAATTATTAAGTTTGTTTTTTTAATATTTAAATGGATTATATAATTATTCATAAATTATATTATTTGGCTTTTTTAGTTAGTTTATATATGTAGATATATATTTTATTGTATTTTTTAGTTTTTTCATATCTATCTTATGATTCATATAAGTATCTAAGTAATAAAGAGAATGAATGAAGGACTAAAATATTAAATATTTTATTTTTATCTCAACAGATATATCACTAAATAATGAGTGTCTTTATATTAGTTAAAGACAATACTCATATTATATATTTACAAAAGTGCAATTCAGGTCATATAGGTATATATCGACAAATACATATTAGTTATACCATAAAAGTTTTTTATAAATTTTAAAAATAAAAATTATATGTTTAAGTTTGATTTATTAATTATTATTTTATTAATTTTACTACTTAATTCGTTGAATATCATATGTTAGTAGGTAACATATAAATCTAATATTAGTTATATAAAATTCTTATGATATTGATATGCAGTTGATATATTTATTTTTTAGGCCTAATGACTTATATAGTATATATAAGTCTTGTAGTTTGTGAAATATTCTAATTTATTTTGATAAATTATATATTTGTTCTATTCTGAAAGAAATAATTTTTAAGCTAGCTTGTACTATTAAATATTTTGGCAAGTAATAATATATAATAGTTCTTATAAAAATATGTATTATCACATTATTATTTGAAGTATTATTAAATATTATTCTAAATATTTTATTTTGTATTATATATTTTCTAAAATTTTTTGACATACACTCATGTATGATATGGTTATATTATGAGGATTGAGGATCTTACAAATTCTTAATATTTTTTTTATATAATTTTTAGTTAGAATCAACAAAGTCAGCAGAAACATGCAAATACTTTGTCTTTGTGACTAGTCTAAATATTAAACATTTTTGAGACTACTCTAATTTGTATTCTAAGTTTATTAATGATTACATATTTTTATTTATTTTATATTCTTTTTATTATGTCATTCCTACAAGTCATCTTAGGAATCATTTCAAAAATGGGATGAAAGTATATTTGTATTAAATGAATTATCTTGATTTTCCAAAAATCTAAGTTGAAAATCTATGTTAGCAATAAATCTAGTTATATTTTTTATTGTAAATTCATTGTAGTAAATAAATGAGATTACTAAACTTGAAATAGATTCAAATTTAAATACTACTCTGTTTAGTTGAGTTTGTTTGATATCAAATACATCATATTTTTTAGTGTGTAGTTATGTATGTCCCTTAAAGTATTTAGTCTCATCATATTCTTATATATATATATATATACTATAATATATATATATATATATATATATATTATAGTATATATATTATGCCAAATTTTCTTTTATGTATCTAAAATTTTTATTTTTTATAATTTTAAAATTAGGTTCATACTATATATGTTATTTTTATTTTTAGGGGTTTTAAGTATCAAGGCTGACCTATGATTAGAAGAAAACCTAATCTCAGACTTCACATGGGCTTCATGTCCTTTAATTTTAAAAAATCAGCACGGACAAGCATCTTAGGGTCCAGTATATCCTGCACAACCAGCATGTTAGGGTCCAGTATATCCTGCACAACCAGCATGTTAGGCACAACCATGCCTTTCATGCTGGTTGTGCCAAATGGCCTATGCGGCCATGTCATGTCGTGCATCATTTTGATGGACTAACATGGCAGAGGTTGTGTCATGAGCTAGCTCGTGCTCAGGGCATGCATAGTCAGTCCTGCTCTTGTTGTGTTGTGCCTGACATGACTTTTTGGGGTCCAGTCTTACTCTGTCTGATAGACATCTCTAGCTTATAACTATCAATCTTATAGAATTATCATCTATCCACTTAGTCTCTTGTAAATATTTTATATCAATATTTCTATGCTTTAGGATATCAGCTAACTCTGGGTGTTTATTATTCAATAACCTAATGTTTCATGAATTAACTATAAATTTACTAACTTAAGCCAACTTATTTATCCATTCGCATTCAATAAAGTGTGGTGACCATTGCTTGTTTGTCACTGTGGGGGGCATTGCAATAGTATTTTTCAAGCCACTACATTTAGGCCATGTGTCACATTATTTAAAGTGGGTAATTTTGTTGCATCATTGTGTATTAAATGTCCTTAAATAATAGAAAAAAAATGATTGAAGTAGTCCATAAGTCGGGTGCTTTAATTAAAAGTAAAAAAATAATAAGAAAATTATAATATCACTTGTAAAGTTGTGCATGCAACTCTATGGTATCATGTTTGGTGAAAAGAGAGGCAAGCTAAGTCATCTTCAATGATTATGTGAAGATGTTTGCTAATTATTAATTTATAAATGTATGTTGTAATGATAGTTTATTAGAGACTATATTTCTAATTATATGACTCTCATACTAAAATTTTTATGATAAGAGAGTGTATATCTAATCTTCTTGAGTAGTTGATATAATTAAAGTATCTCACAACTATTTTTCATCATTGTTCTGAACTCTGTCTCTACTTGATATCGAAATATTTGTTTGCATTTTATTTTTTCAGAAAATAATATTATTTGCAAGAAAATGCAAAATCTTGTCATAAATCTTCTCTAAGTACATGTTAGGGCATGTTTGTTAGTTTGGCTGAATGCTGAAACCAATTTGATTTGAGCATTTAGTCATTTGTTTTTTTATTTTTTACTAATTCATTATTGAATTTTTGAAAAAAATAGCTGAAATAAAAAAGTTAAAAATTTGACTTTTTTTCATTCAGAAAAAGCTCACTCCCATTCAATCAAAATCCTCATTTCTATCTCCACTTATTTATTCAGCATTAAATAAAAAAATAAACGACTTAATACTTAATACTGTTAAGTACTATTTAGTATTAATTTCTAAAGTTCTATTCAGGATTCAACCAAAAAAACTAATGCCACCTTAGTGTTCAACTTGAATATAGATATCTAACCAAATGGAAGTAGTGTCCATGATCTTTTAAAAAATCTAAAGTCCTAAAAATTTTTCTACATACCTTAATATTTGAAGAGTTGTGTCAAGGTAAAGATATGAGGAATAATTTAAGAAATAAGTAACTATATTGATTGCACATGTTATATCTAGTTTGGTAATAATCAGATAGTTAATTTTTTGAATGATTCTCTTATAAATAGTAGAGCTAACTAGAGGGATCACATTAAGCATAAAATTAGTACTTGGATCAATAAGAATATTTGTAGGAGCATAACTCAAAGGACCGATCTTTATAAGAATATTAAGTGCATATCTCATATGTGACAAGATGATACTCTTTATAGAATAAGTAACTTTCATATCAATAAGATATATGAATCTCTAAGATTTTTCATATAAAATTATGTTTAAAGGTGCTCATTAAAGTTAATTGATCTCTTAATTTGTTATATCTTATAATTAGAATGATATCAACATAAACAATCAGTAAAATTATTTAATTATTAGGACTCCTATTAAAAAATAAAAAAAATAGTAATACACTTTTATAACTTAGATGAGGTGACTATCGATGCAAATCTTGCAAACTAAGCTTTTTGTGATCATTTTAGGTCATATAATATATTTTATAATTTATAAATTATATTTGATTATGCTGCTCGAAACTCATGTGATTGCTTTATATGCACTTGCTCTTCGAGGGCATTTTGAAGAAATATATTCTTCAGTCTAGTTGACATATCCTTTAACTGTGAGATGTTGCAAGAAAAATAAAAATTCATATTGAGGTTTTCTTGGCCACTGAAAAGTAATTATTTTGATAGTCCACATTAATTGTCTGAGTGAATCTACTTGATATAAGTCTCATCATAAAGTAATTTATTTTCTAATATGAATATATTTTCATAATGAACATCTTTAATTAATAATATATATTTTTTGAATATTATAATACTAGTTTTTCAAATTTAATTAAATTGAATGACATGTTTTTTTTATTATGACTCGATGTCATTTTGGATGGGATGATATCTCAAAAAGAGACTTCTGTATTGTAGTGTTGTCAACTAAAATATTAAAAGAAACAAAAAAATGAACAATACTAGAGTATGACAATTTATGAAACTAGGTAATCAATATAATGTATTTTCAAAAAATGACCGAAAGATCAAGATCTGAGATATTGATTATAGAATTGGATAATTCCTTGATGGACTTGTTTCTGATTTGAGTAGGTTAGGTGTATATTTTTTCTCTTGATATATGGTCTAACTCATATGTGGTCAAGTTTACTAGTTATGAACTTATTGAGTTTGTGCTGCTAAAGATCTGTGAACTATTATGTTATCTTGACTTGGATGAAATATTTCTTTCATAGAATACTCATTATATTTAGATACAAAATGATTTGAATTTTTGCTAGTTTTTTTAACGAGGTGAAACTCTTAGACCTAATTGGGCCTTAAAGCCAACCATCTATACCTTAGAAGGTACAATTTCCTTTTTTGATTTTGATAGTTAGTAGAGATTAGAGGTGTCAACTGGGCTGGGTGACCTGGGCATGACTCAGGGTACGGTACAATGCAGCCATGCTTAGTCTATCATGATACGATCTAGAATCATGCCTAGTCCTAGATTGTGCTAACCCATGACATGGCTCATACTGTGTTGGATTGATGTAAGGCTTGCCTCGTGTTTGGGTAGGTACGACTCTTGTGTTTGGCCTGATGCCATGATCCACCAGCCTAGTGACCCAAAATCAGCTACAATTGGATTGTGGATCATGATTCTAGTCCCATTGGGTAATTGCTCGATATGACAATTTTTTTTAAATGGCTACATAAGCTGAATACTACGTATGTGGCCGGTCATAATTGCGTAGTGCCAAACAACATGACCTACTCTAGACTTGGCACAACTCGACATATCTCAATAATTTACAGGGCAACTATGTCGTGTTAGGATGCAAGTTTGGTTCCCATGTCGTGCTACATTTTAATGGGCCGTGTCGGCATTATACAATTCATTTAATACCTCTAGTGGAGATAAAACTTATAATTTTAATGAGGTTTGCTTCTATCTCACCAATTGGACTACTAAGCTATTTGTAAATTTGTTGGCAGATATATAACTTAATGCGAGTAACATTATACTAAATATGGACATGCTCGCATATAGTTGTTAAGTAATCTTTCCACTAATTGGTAACTCATTCAGGATTATAGATAAGAGAGAAAGAGTAATGAATTCAGATGTAATATTTAGATTTATACTTTTTTTAGGCTTGTTAAAAAAAATCATGATTTAAAAAAATAATATTATACTTACTAAAATCTTATTAGTTTTTGATAAAAAATATTTGTATTCTTTTTGAGTTCTAGAACATTCAAAGAATACATATCTTAAGGATTTAAGTATCAATTTATTATTTTCTAGAGAGTATTCACGGATAAATAAGTATATTCAAAAATTCTGAGAAACAAGTTAAATAATTACTTTTTATGATATAGAATTTGGAAGGATATATATTGAGAAAAGATAGAAGAGTGTATTGATTGATGAGTTAACTTGTAGTTAAAATTAAATTTTTTTCATAAATATTTAAAAATACTCTTTCTAGCTAGTAATTTTCGAATTATTTTAATCAGATATTTTTTTTTACTAATCTCATTTTGTTCAGATGTGCTAGTGCAATAAATATATTATATAATTCTATGATTTATATAATGTGTTAAATTAGTATGATATATATTATAATGTATTATTATTTTTTTAATTTTTAATATATTTATCAAATTAATTTTTTATTATTATATGAAAATCTAAAAAATAAAAAAATTATGTGATTTATTTTGAAAGAGATATATCTATGTATATCTCGAGTAATTATCAATAAATATCTTTAGATACCTAAATTTTTCTCATCGCATTTCTATTTGGTCTTTATATGATTGGATGTATGAGATTGGATGAGTTCTTATTTAAGTTATACTAACTTATAGGACAATAAACTCTGATAAGTTTTTCTAATTGAATACTTCATATTCAAAGATTAAAATATTATGAGAACTAGGATAAAATATTTTTAATTTGGCTAATAATGAATATTCGAGCTGAGTTGTGACTAGAGAGTGATCATTCTAATACAACTCCTTCCATATATCAAAAGGTTATAGTTTTTGTTGCTGTAGAAGCTTAAGGAGTGGATAATGACAATACGTTGATAAAGAATGAATTGATAAATCATCATATAGAGAGTGATGCGATTATTTTTTGAAAAATAATTTTCTATTTTAATGAACATGACATTAAATATTTAGATCTTAGTATTCGATAATGCAAAAGAAAAATTTTACAAAAATTATACCTTATCATATGGAGTTAGATCAAAATTTTGATAGCACGACTATTTATAAACCAAGAAGCTTAAATCTTGAAAGTATGCGGAAGAATTTATTTTGAATATGGATGTGAATTTAAACAAAAAGAAAAATATTAATTTTTTTTTATGACGAGGGTGTCTGGGTCAGCTTATGTGCATACTCGACTAATCTCTCGGGTGACCGTAATACCTTACTAACCACAGACACTGGTTTAGACGCAAGGAAATACCTTGGGTAGGTGGCCCAGGGGAATCCAACTGGGGACCTCAGCCTTGGAAAGATGAGACCTATTCATCTGAGCTACACTCTTGGGTTAAAAAAAAAGAAAAATATTACTAATAAGTAAAAATGTTGTTTTTGTTCTAGAATCTGATTTAACTAATCATTTTAATCTTTCTAAAGCCACTACATAGCCTAAAGGAGAAAACATTGATTGCATTTGAAGTGAATCAAGGGTTCTGTCTTTTATTTAAAAGATAAAACATATTGAATTTACTCAGAAATATAATGCAACTAGTATAAACTCTAGTGATTACTTTCACCAACCAAAAAAAAAAATATTACAAAAAGTATTTCAGTTTTCTCTACTCTCAAGGATATAATAGAATCATATGAATCTATTTTTGTATCTTATGAAAACTGTGTAATAAATTTAGTTGAAGGAGAATCCATGAATTTTGAGTAATTCCCATTTGGGCAATCTATAATTTTTTATTCATCACCTAAAGATTATTTCAAAAGAAAATTATAGGTTAACATTATTTTTCTCTTTATTATCATTTTTATTGTAAGTTTATTATTTTATTTTTAGTTCAAATAGACTTGTGATTTATTTTTTATTCTATCTTGGATTTTGCATTTTTCATATACCAATTTGAGATATGGTGTTGAAGTTTGTTTTTTATTAGAGGTTGCTATTTTTATTTATTTTATTTATATTTTTTGTTTGATGAGATTACTCAACTTATGTAAAATGTCATAATTAAATTGCTCATATATAAGATGTTATATGTGTGTTGAGTGAGCATGCATTATAGTGAGTTCTAATAAATTATTTTTTGTTATATTGTTATTAATTTTTAGGTTGTTTTAAGTTAATTTAAGCTATTTATTTTATATTTGCATCTTAATTTGTAAGAACTTACTTTTCATTACATTTACATTATCTTACAAATATTTTCATTAAAAATTCTAAAAATTTACAATATGTTTTGAAAAATTAAGTGGAAAAATACTATTTTTGTGGAGATATAAATTAAGTGGAAAGATAGTATGTGAGAACCAATAGATATTCTAAAAAGTAATTTTATGGTACAAATAAATATGTGCAATCAAATATTTGATATTGATTACTCATAAAATTTTGCTCTTATAGTAAAGGCAAGTACCATAAGTGTTTTATTATTCTTGTTGTCATTCTTGATTAGTGCTTATGATAATTAAATGTTCAAATTTTATTTCTCAATTAAGAAGAAGAAATACATATAGATGCATCTCTAGGGTTTCACAAAAGGTTAATATAGAAGTATGTAAATGGAAAAATTATAATATGGGTTAAATTAATCATTGAAAACATGATTTTAAAAATAGGATATACTCAAGAATAAAGCGATTATATAATGTTTATTAGAAAAAAACTAGTTATATTTATTGTATTAAAAATTGAGATTAAAGATTTAGGATTTGTTAGATATTTTTTTGGTAGACATTAAACATGAATAACGAAAATTATAGTGGTTCAACAAAAAATATTATTAAATTTTTCATAAATATTAGAATGATTGGTTGTAGGCCAACATATACTTCAAGTATTAACCTCGATTGATATTACTTAATGTATGATAAATAATATGAAATAATACTGAGATAAAGTACAGAATAATCGGCTAATGGAATTTGTAAGATACTTAGAATAAAAATAATCTTTTAAAAAAGTTAGAATTAATCAAGATGCCAATTAAGTATGATGTTTTTTTAATCTTAAGTTTTCTTGTGCCAGATTGGCTCCTCGAACACTCACTTTGAGGTGTAACCCATAAAAATCGAACCCGTGCTGCCAAGTAAACACAAATTTAGCATTCTCGCCAGTTGGACTACATGTGTTGTGGGTAATTAAGTGTTATGTTGATAGCAAAGCTGTCATCGTCATTGCACACATTCTTGTTCAACCTCAACGTAACTATGCAAAACTCAAAAGTTAAGCTAATATTTCATAAAAGAGTATTTATTATGTGCATATCTTATACTCTATAGGAATGATGTTTGGCTTGGTTCATATATGTGCACCAATTTGTGAGAGTATTAAGATTATTAAGGTAAAATCTACTAGCTTGAAAAGAAATGCCCATTGTGGTAGGCATTATCAATCTATACTTGAATGTATTCATTCACATATAATGCAATGAATTAGATGAGGGTACACTTTCACTATTTGTTCTTTATGTGATTTCTTTTTGACAGCTTTTATGCCAATACGAACCTGGTTCAGTTCTCAAATTTTTAGAGACTTTTGATAGCTACCGGGTGGAATACTGTTTACGTCTCTGCCAGTCTTATGGAATAGTAGATGCTGCTGCTTTTTTGTTGGAAAGAGTTGGTGATGCTGGAAATGCTCTCCTTCTTGTGCTTTCTGACCTGAACAATAAATTTTGCCATCTTGATGTAGCCGTGGAGAAAACATTATTGGATATGGGTTCAGATGGCAATGGAAGCGTGGTACACTACAATGTGGTTCTAAACACCGAGGAGGTCCACACTTTGAAATCTGTGAATTCTTTATAAAGTGTGCATTTAGCAGATGTTAGTGTTGGTTTTATGTATTTTTTGCCTCTTATTCAAGTAGGTGGGATGCATATTTAGCATGCTACATGCTTCTGTTGGATTATGCCAGAGAAATAGCCCTCGTTTGGAGCCCGAGGAGGCAGAAACAATTTGGTTTTCATTACTTGACTCGTAAGCCTGTTGCTTGCCAACTACTCCTGGCCTGTTGAGAATTCATTTTTCTTGCAAAATTCTTCTTAAGAAAGTGATAGTCAACTCCTCCAAAGAAAAAAAAAAGCTTCTTGAGAATCCTTTTAAGATCTGAGCTCGGTCAGAACTCATTCACAAAAGCTAACTCAAAAGGATAGGAAACTCAAATCATATATATTAGTAACTCAGAAATTTTCTAATTTTTCCTGGGTTAGATTTTTTTTTTTAACTTTTAACACGCCCCCTCATGCTCAGGGCTAGACATTTGGAGTCTTTGCAAGATTGGACATGTACAGATGACTCATATTTGCTCTGATAGCATCTTAAGAATTGGGTTCAGATAGAGTGCATCTCCAAAAGCTAGCTCTAAGTGAGAGGGAACCTTCAAGTGACATATACATATATACATACACACCGCAATAACATACCTTGTGTATGCGTTTCCAATTCTATTACAAGATGTGTAATTTGGGACTGTATATTCAGAAGCTAAAATGTGTTCATGTGTAGATATCATGTGTATTGCATCCCTCCATTACAAGATGAATATGGCATGACGCAGGTTTTGCAATCCAATGATGGATTCACATTCCTCCACTGGTATAGTGAAAGGCAAAAACCATGTTCTTGGTTTGGCTGAAGATCCATACTCTGCTAGTAGAGCAGACGGTAAGAGTATGTGGAAGATCTCAAAATCACGACTTGGTGTTTGGATTCTAAAGAAATTATTTTCCCAGTTTATCAAAGAAATCATCATGGGAATGATTGGATATGTTCGCCTTCCGGTGATCATGGCCAAGCTCCTTGCCGACAGTGGTGACCAGGAATTTGGTGATTTCAAATATACAATGCTAGAAATTATGGGGATTTTTGGATTCGAAAGAAGGATCCTGGTACTCCCTCCATTGAAATTATCATTGGCATTCAGTGGGTGATTCTTCATTTTACATCTTCATTGCTTTGACATTATTGCTTTTTTGTCTCAGGATACTGCAAAATTCTTAATGGAGGATGATACTTTCTATACTGCCAGCTTACTCAAGAAGGGAGTGTCCCATGGATACGCTCCTCAATGTGCAGAATGTTGTGTTTGCAATGCCCCGCTCGCCAAGGATTCTCCTAACAGTAAACTCAGAGTCTTCATTTGTGGCCATGCAACACATCTTGAATGTGAAACTCTCGAAAGTGAATCATCAGGCGAGGTGCCATCATCTGGGTGCCCAATTTGCATGCCCAAAAAGAGAGCTCAGAGGCGAGGTGATGAGCCTTCTATGTCTGAAAATGGCCTTGTGATCTTGCATGGATTACGATGTGGGCAAACAAAGCATCTTTTACCTACACGTGAAAACTTCATGGAAAATCTTTCCAGGTTTCAGCAGCAGATGCCAAGGGTGAGTCCACTTGTTTAAAATTGTTAGCTCCTGCACTTTGAATGGATCCAGATATGTTAGAGTTGTGTTGTGAGAATGGAATTGGTATTGGGTGGTGGTGCAGTTTGAGATCTTGGCTAGCCTCCAGAAAGACCCAAAACTAGTCCAGATAGACGGTCTGCCTCGGTTAAAGCTGGCCGCGAGAGCTGTCTATCATGAAAAAGTAAAGAAGGTGTCGGTTCGTCTGTCACTTCCAGGAGAAAGAAGCAGTCGGTTCGGTCAAGTTGATGAGCCAAGTTTGCAACTCGAAAAGATAGAGATGAAGGGGGCCTCCATTCGATTTCCATTAAAAGGACGACTCCCATTGAAGTCCAGTTTATTTGGTAGATTTCTTGATTTCTTGCGCTCTTAAAGGTTTGCTCGTGCATCATACATATGCCATGTTTTTAACACCCCTGGAACATATTTGTAGGGAAGGAAAGCACCAGAAAAGTTTGATGGTGCTGCTCTTTGAAGCATCAGAATGGGTTCGCTCATTATGCTATGTATTGATTTTACTACTAAACATAGATTAAATTTTAGAGTTATTGCTAATTGTGACACACTTAGATGTTACTTAACAAATTTGTTGTTAAGGGCTCAAATTCATAAATGAGCAACATCGCCCTACTTGAGTAGATATACATTAGAGGGTGGTCTGGGCTAGGAATGCCAACCCAGGGGGTCATCATAAAGGCCAGCTATACCAAAAGCCAAACAATCAATGATCCATTGTGATTTACATGTTGGAGTATTTTTTTTTTTTAATTATAGCTCGATTAGTTTTCCATAATGATCTTTGAGTTTATTCAGACCAAATATATAAGAGAAGCCTTTTCTTGAAATCTTTCCCCGAAACATATATGATCTCTTGCTTTATGATCTGAAAACAAAGCTGGGTGTCTCTTTTTAATAGGAAGCTACCAACATGATATTCTCCAAAAGCATGAAACCTTAGCTTGCTATTACAAAAAATGTTATAGCTAAGTAAGGAATTTACTAACCTTCGTCCTTGAATCATTTAATTTATTTTTCTAGTAGTTTCGAATATATATATTGTTTTTTTTTATTTTATTTATTTTATTTATTTTGTTTTATTTTTTTAATTTTGTTCTATTTTGTTCTATTTTATTCTATTTTATTCTATATTGTTCTATTTTATTTTATTTTGTACTATTTTGTTCTATTTTGTTCTATTCTGTTCTTTTTTTGTTTTTTTTTTCTTTTATGTTCTTTTCTGTTCTTTTCTTTTCTATTCTTTTCTGTTTTTTTCTGTTTTTTTTGTTTTTTTTTATTTTTCTCTGTTCTTTTCTTTTCTGTTGTTTTATGTTCGGTTCTTTTCTTTTCTATTCTTTTCTGTTTCTTTTTTGTTCTTTTTTGTTCTTTTTTATTCTTTTCTGTTCTTTTCTTTTATGTTCTTTTCTTTTCTGTTGTTACTGTTCTTTTTTGTTATTTTTTGTTCTGTTTTTTTCTCTTCTGTTCTTTTCTGTTATGTTCTTTTATTTTCTATTCTTTTCTATTTTTTTCTGTTCTTTTCTGTTCTTTTCTATTTTTTTCTTTTCCGTTCTTTTCTTTTCTATTCTTTTATGTTCTGTTTTTTTTTCTGTTCTTTTGTTCTTTTCTGTTTTTTTTTGTTTTTTTGTTCTTTTCTGTTTTTATCTGTTTTTTTGTTCTTTTCTGTTTTTTTCTGTTTTTTTTGTTATTTTCTGTTCTGTTCTTTTCTGTTATTTTCTATTCTTTTTTGTTATTTTCTGTTATTTTCTGTTCAGTTTTCTGTTCTTTTCTATTCTTTTCTGTTATTTTCTGTTCTTTTATTTTCTTTTCTTTTCTGTTCTTTTATGTTTTGTTCTTTTCTGTTCTTTTATATTTTGTTCTTTTCTGTTGTTTTCTATTCTTTTCTGTTATTTTTTTTCTTTTCTTTTCTGTTCTTTTTTGTTCTGTTCTTTTCTGTCATGTTCTTTCCTATTCTTTCCTATTCTGTTATTTCTCATCTGTTCTTTCCTATTCTATTTTTTCCTGTTCTTTTTTATTTTATTTTGTTATATTCTGTTCTATTCTGTTCTTTTTTGTTCTTTTCTATTTTTTTCTGTTTTTTTATTTTCTGTTTTTTTCTTTTCTGTTCTTTTCTTTTCTGTTATTTTCTTTACTATTCTTTTCTGTTCTTTTCTTTTCTGTTGTTTTATGTTCTGTTATTTTCTATTGTTTTATTTTGTTCTTTTCTTTTCTGTTTTTTTCTGTTCTTTTCTTTTCCGTTATTTTCTTTTCTTTTATGTTCAATTCTTTTTTGTTCTGTTCTTTTCTGTTATTTGTAGTTCTTTTCTGTTCTTTGTAGTTCTTTTCTGTTTTTTTTTTGTTCTGTTCTTTTCTATTTTGTTCTATTCTGTTTTTTTCTGTTTTTTTCTATTCTTTTTTTTATGTTCTTTTCTTTTCTCTTCTTTATGTTTTTTTCTATTCTTTTCTGTTCTTTTATGTTTTGTTCTTTTCTGTTCTTTTATGTTTTGTTCTTTTCTGTTCTTTTTTATTCTTTTATGTTTTGTTCTTTTCTGTTCTTTTTTATTATTTTATGTTTTGTTCTTTTCTGTTCTTTTCTGTTTAGTTCTGTTTTTATCTCTTCTTTTCTGATCTATTTTTTTATGTTCTTTCTGATTTTTTTCTGTTCTTTCCTATTCTGTTATTTTTTATTATTTTCTGTTCATTTCTTCTCTATTTTTTTCTGTTTGTTTCTGTTTTTTTTCTATTTTTTTTTCTGTTTTTTCTATTTTTTATATATTATTTATTTTTTTTATATTTTTTATATTTTTTATATTTTTTAATTTTATTTTTTTTTATTTTATTTTTTTATTTTATTTTTTTATTTTATTTTTTTATTTTATTTTTTTTATTTTATTTTTTTTTATTTTATTTTTTTATTTTATTTTTTTATTTTATTTTTTTATTTTTTTATTTTTTAATTTTTTTTTAATTTTTATTGTTTTATATTTTTTTTGTTTTGTTATATTTCTTGTTTTTCTTGTTTTCCTTTCCCTTCC
Organism: Sapria himalayana; assembly: GCA_029783825.1. Taxonomy (NCBI): domain Eukaryota; kingdom Viridiplantae; phylum Streptophyta; class Magnoliopsida; order Malpighiales; family Rafflesiaceae; genus Sapria; species Sapria himalayana. Next base: position 407,981 of record JAREIK010002577.1, on the reverse strand, counting down.
TCCCCCTTCCTCTCCCTTCCTCCCCCCCCTTCCTCCCCCCCCTTCCTCCCCCCCTTCCTCTCCCTTCCTCCCCCCCCTTCCTCCCCCCCCTTCCTCCCCCCCTTCCTCCCCCTTCCTCCCCCTTCCTCCCCCTTCCTCCTTTTTTTCCTTTTTTTCACTTTTTTTTTTTCTTTTTTCCTTTTTTTTCTTTTTTTCTTTTTTTTTTCTTTTTTTTCCTTTTCCCTTTTTTCCTTATCCCTTTTTTTCCTTTTTTCCTTATCCCTTTTTTTCCTTTTATCCTTTTTTTTCCTTTTTTTTTCTTTTTCTTTTTTTTTTCTTTTTTTCCTTTTTTTTCCTTTTTTTCCTTTTTCATTTTTCCTTTTTTTAGTTTTTTACTTTTTTTCCTTTTTCCCTTTTTTTCCTTTTCTATTTTTTTCTTTTTTCCTTTTTTTCTTTTTTTCCTTTTCTTTTTTTTTCCTTTTTCCTTTTTTTCCCTATTTCCCTTTTTTTTCCTTTTTCCTTTTTTTCCCTATTACCCTTTTTTTTCCTTTTCCCTTTTTTTTCCTCTTATCTTTTTTTTTTTCATTTTTTTTCTTTTTTTCCTTTTTCTCTTTTTTTCTTTTTTTTCTTTTTTTATTTTTTTTCTTTTTTTCCTTTTTTTACTTTTTTCCTTTTTTTTCCTTTTTTTCTTTTTTTTTCCTTTTTTTTATTTTTTTCTTTTATTTCCTTTATTTCTTTTTTTTTCTTTTATTTCTTTTTTTTTCTTTTATCTCCTTTATTTCTTTTTTTTTTATTTCCTTTTTATCGTATTTTCTTGTCTTTTCTCGTATTTTCTCATCTTTCCTCGTCTTTTCTCGTCTTTTCTATTCTTCCTTGTTTTTCTTGTTTTCTTATTTTCTTTATTTTTAAATTTTTTTTTATTTTTAGCCGAAAATATTTTTCGTGTTAAGTATTTTGATGCATTATAGATCTATATATTAATTAGCTATGTAGATATTAATGCAATTGATTAAGCAGTCATGGTGTGACAAAAGTTAAAGGTTATCCTATATTTGCTACTTGTCAATCTTAATGTAATTTAGTAATCTTTGGATTTCAAGTTAAAATCCCACCAAAGGTGGTCATCTATGGCTGTTATGAGGTTGCCATGACTTTCTCTAGGGTCCAGTTTGTTGGTTTTAATGTCCCAATTGGGTCAAGGAATTGATTTGAGATCAGCAACGAAAGTCGTAATTACATCTTTATTGCTGAACAAAGGAGGATATTTTGTCCAAAAGCCTTTTGAATCACCAAATACCTGTTCATGCACAATAAAACAATAATAGTTATTTCCGAAAGATTGTCCAAGCTCCAAATCAACAAATTTCATAATATGCATATGTACAAAGAGAGAATACACCATGCACGCAACAAAAAATACACCACACTCTACACTGTCAAAATAGTGGTTATATAATCTATACACGCTACACAATTCATAAACTAACAATAATATGCACATTCCACAATGTATAAACTTTGATTATATAATCTGCATTTACATTTATAAACTATAATCAACAATAATACACATTGCATAATATAAATAAATACAGCACAATTACATAGTCCTTGTGTGTGTGTGTGTGTGTGTGTAACAACATAACCTCAAAGTATATATAAACACTAATACATACATAACAATAAATTGGAGAGAAGGGATTCAGTTTGCTTGTTGTTTAGCATGTGAGAGCAGTATAAATACCTTATTCACACCAGAAAAAACCTTCTTCTTAAAAAAACAAATGCTTCTACTAATTATTTCTAGTTTATTAAAAAAATGAGAAGTTCCATTTTCATTTAGTTTTTTTTTTTAATATTAGAACTTGAAAAATTATTCTACATTCTTGGTCCACTATGCTCCACACCTGCAAAAAAAATATGGTAGAAACTAAAAAAATAAAATAAGCAGGTTTTAAAATAACAAATATTTATTATTATCAAATAACTCAAAATAAGAATAAGACTAAATAAACGTGTACTACCTAATATGGGTAGACCCAACAAATATATCTCTCTGCCCTATGTGAGAAGACATATAATTAATTTAAATTAATTCATCTCATATCTATTAATATTATATATTATTTGGTATTTAGATTATCAAATATTCTTAAGTATTTTAGTATTTTATGATGTGCATGCATGAAATGAGGAAAATTATGAATTGATTTGATATTTTTGAAGTTTTGATAAATAATTATAAAATAAATAAAATTTGGAAGTGATTAGTAGATGAGATAGAATAATGAGGCTTGCTAAATTTTGACATCAATCCTTGATTTAATTTCTTTTCGATTGGTAATGTCAATTCTTGTATGGCAATACCCTCTAAATTCCTTAGAATAATCTTTTCATTATGGAACATATTCTTAGAAGATGTAACGTTATTATGAAATTTAAATGGTAATGACATAAATTTTATATCATAATAACTAAGTACCTCACTGAAGCTCAAAGTTACATATAGGTTTATACAATATGACTTTATTTTTAATATGATTTGATAATCTCAAGTTAGAGTCATGATATTTTTATAAAGTTGTAATTTTTGAGCTGCAAAAAGTTTGAGTCATCACTACTTAGATCAAAGTCATGATCATTATTTTGAATAATGATTTTTGACACACTAAAAGTTATGTATGATATTACTTGAGTATAGTTATTTTCAAAAATCATAACTTTTATCTTCAAATGAAATCAAAGTCATGACTTTTTTGCTTAAGGTAATTTTAAGTATCATGGTATTCCCGTAGAGTCATGACAACATAATATATGAGAAAAGAGAAAGTCAGTGACATGTTCATCTAGAGGTATCAAACGGGCCGGGCCGGCCCGGCCCGGCACGAGGCACGGCATGGTTCGGCCGTGCCTGGGCCGGCCCGGCACGATAAAAAAACGTGCCCGGGCCCGTGCCGGGCCCGGCCGAACAAACCACGTGCCGGGCCGGGCCCGGCCGAACAAACCACGTGCCGGGCCGTGCCCGGCACGGCTCGTGCCTTGGCACGGCACGTCAGCCCGCGTGCCTGAGTCGTGACTCGTGAGTCGCGACTCACGAGTCACGACTCACGAGTCACGACTCACGAGTCACGACTCACGGTCACGACTCACTGAGTCGTGACTCGTGACCCAACCGGGCCCCGCCCCCGGTAAAAAGACCGCGGGTCGGGTCCAAACAGACCCGACCCGCCCCGCCCCGCCTGCCCTGCCTTGCCGTGCGCCCGTGCCCGAGCGGGCCGGCACGGCACGGCACGGCCTTGCCGTGCCCACGGGCCGTGCCGTGCCCACGGGCCGTGCCGTGCCCGAATTTAAAAAACCGTGCCGTGCCGGGCACGGCACGGTACAGTGACCGTGCCGTGCCCGGCACGGCACGGCAGCACGGCTGGGCACGTGAAAAATGGGCCGTGCCGTGCTGGGCCGGCCCGTTTGACACCTCTATTTTCTAGTGATATGGATGAACTAAGTTCATCCATATCATTGTGGTCACTTGAATGCATTTAATGGCTAATTTTGTGTCTTGGTTATTTCTCAATATTGTGGTCATAGGATATACAAAGCCTTCTCAATATAATGACTATTTTCTAGTGATGTGGTCATATAATTATCAAGGATCAATATTAATGTTGTGACTTTATCAGATTATCATGGTTATATATTAATATGAGAAGCCCTTCACATTGTGGTCATTCCTTAGTGATGTGACCCTTAATTAAAACAAGAAGAAAAATACTCGAAGTTATGACCACCTCATAGTGTCATAACTTTGTGTTACAAATATATTAGGCTCAAGTTGTGGTCATTACAAGTACCACGACTTGATGTTACAGTAAAGATTTGGATGTAGTCCTAAGTCGTGGTTGCCTTCTAGAGTCACGACCTTAAGCTTAAAAGATGAATGTCTAAGTTGTGACTTTCATCTAGAAGTCATGAATTCATACTTATAATAATATAAAATCACATGATTATATTAGTGGAAGATAAACAAATTAAAGAAAATCTCACATTCTTCCTCTTATCCCTCCATTATACAAGAAAATTTACGACAATTGTCAAATCTTAGGAGAAAATTTTATACTCCCTAGGGATTTCACAAAAAAGTAAGGGATGTAAGACTTAATGCAATCCCTAGAGCTGGGGGGGGGGGGGGGGGGGGGGACATGATTCTCAAACCCCTATCTTTAGGATGGAGTCGTGAATTTTTATCAAAATAACATATGTCTAGGGTTTATATAATTTGAATATATGTGATGTGACATTGGTTATTTATGAATAAATATGTTTGGTTTATCTTATATTATAGATATTGATGAATGATAATTAAATAAAACTTAAATTAGAGTTTTGATTATTAGTAAGTTTTAAAGAGATTGTCGTGGTGGATTGTGGCATGTATCAAAAAATTTGGTTTATCCTATTATCAAGCAGAAGAAAGTTATGGAAGCCAGGGGTATAAAAGCCATGAGGAGATGATATTTATGAATTTCAACCATATTCATAATCTTATTGATCAACTAAACTTGAAGAACTACTAAGAGAAAATAGAAGAGACATTAATGTTAAGGAAGAAAGGTTGAGACAATGGAGGGAGAAAGATAAAGTCATGAGTTAGGTTAAGTCTAAAAAAATTATTGCATTAGCAATCCCTATAGTTAATGCAAAAATAGTTATGATTGAAAATCGAAATGAAGAAATTGAAAATACGACATTAATCATTAAAGGAGCATAGCCAAAAATAATGATGAAATTATGTGGCTTCTATAGAAATGATTATGGTTAAAAATCTAAAAGAGAAATATGATGATGTGACTTTGCTTATTAAAGAAGAAGAAGCTAAGATAATTGATGAAATAGCCCACCATAAGCTACATGACAAAGCCATTGTAGTTTTTGAGTCATGAATTTTTATGCTATAGAAGAAAGAGCATTATAGAAGCTATATGGAAATTTATGGATTTGATATGATGTCATAACTTTGAAGTAAATGCTTGCCATAATACCATGACTTTTTATTTATATAATAAACACATACCCATAGAGTCACGACTTTCAATTATTGGGGCATGCCTCGAAATACCTAATAATCAAATCTCTTCCAAAAAATCCCTAATTTTTTAGCGATGTCATGACAATCCACTCTAAATCCTCTCAGTTTGTTGACTTGACACTAAAAGCGAGAAGTTCATTAAAGAAAAATATAATGGAAGCAAGCTATAAGGGGAAATTAAAGAGATAGAAATCTAGCATTATGACTTAGAAGGAATTGTTTGCCATAATGTCGTGACTTTGCATTTATAGAAGAAATACAAGCCCATAGAGTTATGCCTTTCAATTACTTGATCATGACTATAAATACTTAATTTTTGAATCTCTTCATCCTCCACAAAAATTCATTTATCCTTAGTGACACCACAATAGTCCACCCTAAATCCTATCAGTTTGTTGACTCATCAATGAAGGAAAAAGATATGTTATGTGAGAGGGGTTTGGGTTCACTTTGATATGAGAATTATAAATGAGATGTGTGGATTCTCATACAGCAAAGATAGTGTGGATTTTAAATTTCTCTACAGACAACCAGATTTTCTTCCTATTACTCAATTGTTGATAAATAGAAATGGCATATGAAAGGCGATGTCGAAAAGTGTATATTAATATCTGATGAGGATAAAACTCAAATAAGTAAATAAATTTTCTTAATATTTTATATGCTCATTTATATTGCATACTCTTCATATTTCTATTATTATTTTAGAGACAAAGAATTTGCTATATATCATATTTGTTTGGTATCATTTTGATGTGAGGAAGATTTTAGTGATATCAATTCTAGTATTTCTCGAGGGTGAATTTTCTATCTAAATAATTCACTCTTCCTTATTACTTTGTTGGGTCTAGGAGAGGGAGTCCTTAAGGATGAATAAGTGGATAAAGTGTGTCCGATGGTATGCCCTCTAAAATTGGTAGGCATTAAAAAGGAAATAGAATGAGATAGAAAAGGGGATAAGTTAATACTTTAAGGGGATGGATCGAGAAGATGAATACGAGTAGAAAACAAGAAGATGGGCTAACCCACTGTTTAGTGTTCAAACTACCAAACATACTTGGGTATTTTAAAGAGTTTTGATGAATAGTCATAAAATCAATATATTTTTAGAGGTATTTAGTAGAGATGGTAAATCATTGAGTGTTACATAGTTTTAACATCTATTCTTGGCCAAACCTCTACCAAATTGGTTAGGGAAATTCTTGTATGTCATAACCCTACCAACTCATTAGCATAATCATTCTACTATACAATACATTTTCAATAATTTGTAATATTATAGAGTCGGTCATATTTTAGCATGAAAAATTTTAATGACTATGAAAGATTAATTCTTCATCACAATGATCGAGTACATCATTAATACTCAAGGTCATGGCTAACTCAAAATATTACGAGTATATTTTTAATATGACTTAATAGTCTCAAGTTAGAGTCATACATCTATTGACAAATTTGTGACTTTTAAGCTATAGAAACTTATAAAGCAACAACTACTCATGTCAAAGTAGTAATATTTATGTAAAGCCATGATTTTTGAAATACTAAATATTATAGAGGATTACTAAAGCATTACTATTTCTAAGATCGGGTCTCTTATTTACAAAGGAATGCTTATATGCTCAAGCTAAGTGTCAATCCTACAACATCCTAATAGTGTCATGGCAACATAATATTAAAAAAAAGAGAAATTCAATGTCATAGTCAGCCACAGTGTCACGAATACTTAAAAGATATGAATGTTACTTTTGAATCATGATCATTTTCTAGTGCAATGGCCATAACCAACATATGAAAGACCTCTTCAGTATCTTGACCAATTCCCAATATCATCCAAATAAATTTTAAGATTGATTATTTGCTAATGTCATCACTGCAACAAAAACCATAATCAATGATGCCTAAAAAGCATCATTATATATATATATAATGTCGCTTATTGATAGCGTCATCCGCTAGCGTGACATAAAAAGTCTATACATATAATGACTTTTTTTTGGAGTGTCATTGAATCATACATTGACGCTAAAATAAAGTGTCATTTTTATTAACAATGATGCTTTATTTTAGCGTCAAGGTATAATTCAATGACACTCCAAAAAAACATCATTATATGTTGTAGGTATCGTAAATTTTTTTTAATACTATGACACTTAGAAAAAGCGTCAAGGAAGATTATAATTTAAATAATTTTAAATTTAATAATTATTGTAAATATATTTTTACCTGTTATTGTAATATTGAATGCACATAAGAACAACATTCTTTATAATCTATATCAAGAATACAGTTTTCAAGTACAATAAGGAACTCAAGACTTATTACAAATCAAAAAAATATATAACACAATTTCAACATTCATTTCTTAAATTCAATTCAAAATTTCTGATATATGCAACCAAATTGTGGCTTAACTCCATAAAACTGGTTCCTGCTAGCATGACAAAGTTGAGAGTTAATTTCCAAACAAGGTAACCTGCATACAAATAGATGAACAATAAATACTTACACTTGCAGAAATAAATATATTATAGAGAATTGGAAAAAAAAAACAAGAATGATAACAACATATCATAAAAATAATTTATATAACAATTGACATATACGATTAAACAAATTTAACAACAACAAAAACAAAGTTAGTAGTAATGGATAAATTATAAAGCTGGAGATTTATCAATTATGGCATAAAAGTTGATAAAATTTGTTAAAATACAAAACAATAATAATCCATTTAAAACCTAAAGGTGTGTAGTGAGTTTAAAGATCTCACAAACAACTTGAAAAAATACTACAAAAACTAATTAAATAGCATAAAATGAAAAGTTAAATTACTTGTCATCTTCCCAAGACATCAAAAAACTCGATGAGATGCTATGTAATTTAATTTCAAGTTCTATTTGATTACACAAACATAGTAATCCAATCAACATATAGTTTTAGATTCATTAATAAAATATTAGCTGCATGAAAAACAAATTTGTGCCTTGAAATAATTATTGTGTTTTATAAGGGTGAAAAGGTAATTTATACTGTTGTGGTAAAGTAGTGAAGCCAAAAGTCCAAATCACAATTTATTCCATTATCAATCTACAACAAAAAATCTATGATTGACAACATACATAAAAGATAGTATGAAAAAATAAAAATTCTAATTACTTATTCAACTTTTGAATATTTAATTGAAAGTAAGAAGTTATAATTATGATCTTATTAAAAAAAATACATTTATTAACACCTAAGAATCATGCATTCAATATATTAACGTTATTCAACATATGAAAAATATTGAAATATAATGATTGTGTAAGTTAAATACTAAAATGTCTTCAAATAATTATGTCGAACAATTTACCTTCAGTCATAGTTTTGTTCAAAATAGATATAAATTACGAACCCCATCAAAAGTTAATGTTGTAAATTCCAAAATTTGTTCATGCTTCAATAAAAAAAGGTGTTCCCAATGCTTTTCAAACCGAGGAAAGTATTAATTGAGTCACCAGCATCGCCCATTCAGATCATACTTCATCCAACTCATCTTTGTTGTATGATTCCTTCCCATTAAATTGTTGAAAAGTAAAGTATTATATTGATCAATAAAATTGGAAAACTAAAAATAACTGATATATTGAGAAACAAAAAATCAACACATACATTTGATGTTAGACATCCTTGATCAAGAATGATATCTCTCATATATCTCATCACATAGTATTCATATTCAATACTACCTTATTGTCTTGGACACTTAATGTAAAATAAAATTAATATATATATATATATAGAGTTACTTGCAAGTAATATTGTAAAAAGTTTAAAATTAAGCAGAAGACACTAAATATTATATTACTCAGTAAATGAGTGATGTACCCATAGTACAACTCAATTAGGCTCTTATTTTGATGATATATGTTTTTTAAAGTTAAGATTTCTTTGAGCCCTGCATTAAGAAAAACAATTTATGTTGCCACCAAATGTTTCATTCTATAATAAGAAGGGAAAAACTTACATATTAATAATGTCTTTAAGATCATTTGTAGGTTGACGATGCAAGGAATCAAGGTAATAAGCGATCAAAGTCCTTATTTCAAGTACCACTAATACCCAATAACAACGACAAAATTAACATTAGTGTAACAACATATCATTTATAATTTGATATATATGCATACTTATAATCTTACTTATGTTAAATAACTTATCCTGGGTTATATGGAATAAAAACAAAATCTATATTATTTGCATTCATCAACCAATTAGCTATAACCCTTGACCTATTTTTTCTTGTTTGCTTCTCCCAATCCAGCTCTGGAAATTGTTGGGCAATCGCACTTCCACGGGTAGTGAGATTAAGAACAGAAACAACAGAAAACACAGAAAAACAAGCAATATATATATCCCAATCCAACAGCATCTACGACAGAATCAAAAAACATGAGAAATCAACACAGGAAATAACGTGGTTCGCTAGTTGCTCAGTACGACTAGCTACCTCCACTAGAAAACGCTTATGCATTATATATTAAAACCAAGAACAAAATGTCTTACAGTATGCAACACGGAGCAGTCGCGAAATCGTGCAGAGAGAAGAAGAGAGGATGATGAACAGTTCAACCGGGTCAAAAAAAATAGCCGCCCGAAAAAATAAATACAAATCATTTTATACAAAAAATAAACATCCGGTTCATTTAACCGAAGTGGATCGGATCATGGAACGGGCCAGGCTCTGCACCAAAAATTTCGGCCCGCTGACCGGTCAGTGGGACCTCCGTTATTGTGCTACTGCTGCATCCCCGGGCTTTTAATATTTCCTTTCCTGCACTTACATGAAAATATTAAAACAGATTATTAAGTAAAAACAAATTACATATACAGCAATCTCCACCTTAATTTGTTTTGTATATAGATAGAGAGACACTCTCTATAAACAGTCAGTCCAAAAAGACTACATCTGATTTGATATGTTCAGTAAGTCAAGACAGTGTATTAACTTATTCAGAGTAACAGGTTTGGTAAACATGTCAGCTGGATTATCAGAAGTTGCAATCTTCTTTACTTGTACCCTCTTCTCGGATCGAAGGAAATGATATCGCACATCAATATGCTTTGTCCTCTTATGGTGCACTTGGTCTTTTGCTAAATAAATAGTACTGAGGTTGTCACAGAAGACTGTTGCAACCTCTTCATAAAGACCAAGGTCCTTGAGAAAACCTTTCAGCCATATCCCTTCATTCGCAGCTTCAGTCAGAGCCATATACTCTGCTTCAGTAGAAGATAAAGTAACAGAAGATTGCAGTGTGGCTTTCCAGCTAACTACAGAACCACATACAGCTAAGACATATCCAGTCATAGACCGTATACTGTCAACATCTTCTGCATAGTCAGGATCAGAATATCCTGTTAGCAAGAGTTCAGATTCATTACCAAATATCAGACCAACATCAGAAGTCCCCTTGAGGTACCTAAGTATCCTCTTAACAGCTTTCCAGTGCTCTTGACCAGAGTTTATCATAAACCTACTCACTACACTTACTGCATGAGCAATATCAGGTCGGGTGCACACCGTAAGATACATGAGGCTCCTGACAGCACTAGAATAAGGAACCTTAGACATTTGTTCTTTATCAGATTCAGATTGAGGACAACATTCTAATGTTAGATGGAGATTGGAAGCAAATGGTGTGGACAGAGGCTTACAAGAAACCATTCCAAATCTAGATAGAAGTTTCTGAATATATTGTTTCTGTGAAAGAAACATTTTTCTTTTAATTCTATCTCTGAATATTTCCATGCCTAAAATTTGCTCTGCTCCTCCAATATCTTTCATATCAAATTCAGAACTGAGGAGATCTTTCAGTTCCTGAATATCAGATTTATCTTTGTCAGCAATAAGCATATCATCTATATACAATAACAAGTAGATATATGACTCATCCTTGTGCCTTTTGAAATAAACACAGCAGTCATGGTCACACCTACTGTATTCATGACTAGTCATGAAACAGTCAAATCTCTTGTACCACTGACGGGGAGACTGCTTAAGTCCATAAAAGGACTTCAAAAGCTTGCACACATGGGTTTCCTTGCCTGATACCTCAAAACCCTCAGGCTGACTCATGAAGATCTCTTCATTGAGATCTCCATGAAGAAAAGTAGTTTTGACATCTAGTTGCTCAAGTTCAAGATTCTGATGTGCTACTAATGCTAGAAGCACTCTTATTGAGGTATGTCTAACTACAGGAGAGTATATCTCGTTGTAGTCAACACCCTCTTTCTGACTGAACCCTCTTGTAACTAGACGTGCCTTAAACTTTAAACCACCAGCAATTGAGGCATCTTCTTTCTTCTTGAAAATCCATTTACAAGACACTATTTTTCTTCCTTTTGGTTTAGGTACAATGATCCAGGTACCATTCTTATGAAGAGATTCAATTTCTTCATTCATAGCAACCAACCATGACTCAGACTCAGGACAATTAATAGCATTCCTGAAGGAGGATGGTTCAGGAATGTCAATTTCTTCGGCAACTTGTAGGACAAATCCTACAAACTCATCAAAGCCGAATCTCAGAGGAGGACGTGCGTTCACCCTCCTTTGTCTATCCCTTGCAATACAGTAGGGAATAGACTCTTCAGGTGCAGTTTCAGGATCAGGTTCAATAACAGATTTAGCATCATTTTCATGATTAGCTATCATTTGTCTAGAAACAACAGACATCATTCCTGGAGCTACAGATTCAGATTTTAGCTCCACCTTAAGTTCAGCTTGAGGAACATCAGGTAACTGAATAAGACTAGGTACTTGTTTCAGAATGACACTCTCGTCGAAGGTAACACTCCTAGAGAGTATAACTCTCTTTTCAGATGGTGACCAGATATGGAATCCTTTAACACCATCAGCATAACCAACAAATATTCCCTTGCGTGCTCGAGGTTTAAGCTTACCATCATTTACATAATAGTAGGCAATACACCCGAACACCTTCAGATTGGAATAATCTGCAGGTTTACCAGTCCACACTTCAAATGGAATTTTAAAGTTAATTCCACTATGTGGCGATCTGTTTATCAGATGGCATGCTGTATTAACAGCTTCAGCCCAAAATTCTTTGCCTAAGCCTGATTGAGAGAGCATACATCTAGTTCTCTCCAGAAGAGTTTGGTTTATTCTTTCAGCAATGTCATTCTGCTGAGGAGTGTCCCTAATAGTTTTGTGTCTCGCAATACCTTTGTCCTTACAGAATTTCTCAAATTTAGACGAACAGAATTCTAGACCATTATCTGTTCGTAACAGTTTAACCTTCTTTTGTGTTTGATTTTCTACTAATCTAACCCACTGCTTAAACTTGATAAAAGTCTCGGATTTATGTTTCATCATGAATACCCAAGACATCCTGGAGTAATCATCAACTAAATATAAATAAAAACAAGCACCCCCAAGAGATGTGACTCTAGAAGGACCCCAACAGTCAGCATGGATATAATCCAAAACACTGTTTGTGCAGTGTATGGCTTTACCGAACTTAGTTCTATGTTTCTTACCAAAAACACAATGATCACAGAATTTTAATTTACTGACTCTATGACTAACAAGAAGATTAAGATCAGAGAGAATTTTCATACCTTTCTCTCTCATATGTGCGAGCCGCATATGCCACAGTCTGGTAAGTTCAGCTTTGTCTTCAGATGTTGGCTCTCCGGATGTGACAGCAATAGCCCATGTCACTGTGGAACCTATCAGTGTGTATAGCGTTCCAGTTTTCTGCCCCATTCAGTACAACATCATCTCCTCGGTGAACATTCAGTGTTCCCTTTCTACTACTGAATGAATATCCCTGATCATCTAGAACACCGAGAGAAATGAGATTCATTGTCATCTCAGGGACATATCTCACATTTGAAAGTGAGACAATTCGGCCATCCCAAGTTCTCAGTATGACTGTGCCGATTCCAACCACCTTACATGGTTGGCTGTTCCCCACCACAGTATGGCCAGCTTCTTTCTTGTCATATTTGTTGAACCACTCCAAGTGAGTGCTTATATGGAAGGAAGCACCAGTATCCAGGATCCAAGAATCTGATCTTGCGATCATTGTGGAGATTACCAACACAAGGTCTTCTCCATCATCCAGATCATCAAAAGTCACAGCAGCAGCAGGTCAACAAAATTTTCATAGGAAGGAGGAAGATAAACCAATAGTAGAAGTGCAGCATCCTCATCATCCACCTTAGCATCCACACATTTAAGGTCCATGAGGATGCTGTTCAAGTCATCCAGATGCTTCTTCAAAGAGGTTCCCTCTTGCATCCTCAGTGTGAACAGCCTTCTCTTCAACAGAAGCTTGTTCGTCAATGATTTAGTCATGTACAGAGACTCAAGCTTGAGCCACAGTCTTGCAGCAGATTCCTCATCTGCTACCTCAGCAATGACTTCATCCGAAAAGCTCAACAGAATGGTGGAGTGTGCTTTCTCTTCACGTCTCCAAGCCTCAGCCTCGGTTATTCCAAGAGCAGCAGCAGTGTGTGGCCCGAAGCCTTGAACCAGAGGACTCCAAATATCGAGTTTTTCAAATGCGCTCGCATTTTAATCTGCCACATACTAAACCCATTTCTGCCGCTGAATTTCTCAATCGTGGTGTTCAGGGTTCCAGCCATTTCAACAGAATATTGCTTGTACAGAAAAATCTCAAACCCTAAATGCACAATTGCTTGAAAAATCTCAAACCAAGCTTTGATACCAATTGTTGGGCAATCACGCTTCCATGGGTAGTGAGATTAAGAACAGAAACAACAGAAAACACAAAAAAAAACAAGCAATATATATCCCAATCCAACAGTATCCACGACAGAATCAAAAAACACGAGAAATCAACACAAGAAATAACGTGGTTCGCTAGTCACTCAGTACGACTAGCTACCTCCACCAGAAAATGCTTATGCGTTACAGATTAAAACCAAGAACAAAACGTCTTACAGTATGCAGCACGGAGCAGTCGCGAAATCGCGTAGAGAGAAGAAGAAAGGATGATGAACAGTTCAACCGGGTCAAAAAAAACAGCCGCCCGAAAAAATAAATACAAATCATTTTATACAAAAAATAAACATCCGGTTCATTTAACTAAAGCGGGTTGGATCATGGAACAAGCCAGGCTCTGCTCCAAAAATTTCGGCCCGCTGACCGGACACCGGGACCTTCGTTATTGTGCTACTGCTGCATCCCCGGGCTTTTAATATTTCCTTTCCTGCACTTACATGAAAATATTAAAACAGATTATTAAGTAAAAACAAATTACATATACAGCAGAAATCAAGGTCGGATATACAAAAATAAATCCCTCTGCCTCTTTAGCATCAACCATCATTTTATACAAATGTCTGATTTAATTTCACACAATATTTAAAAGTTATAATATTTTAATTTAACTAATATTAAATACAATTCGCATAATCAAAAATTAAAGCATAAATAAGATAGTTAAAATAAATGAAAACCATATTAAATTTTTATCTTACCATATATATAACAAAAGGCAATTAGATGACACATCTGTTGATGATATAATGATATCCATCTCTTCTTTCATAAGAAAGGTCTTAAATGACGGTCCAAAAACCTCCTCTATGATTTCTACTGCATGTACAATCTCATCCTTTAACAAGCGCCCAACTAATGTAACAAAGTTCTTGATATCTACGGGATTCTCATCATTTAAACTCGGTGTTCTCTTTCTATTACTCTGTTTCTTAAATTTCTTTGAATCCTATCAAACATAAAATATTTTTGTATAAATAAGAATTGTCTTAGATAAACTAGTATTATTATTATTATTAAGAAATATTTTATTTTGAAAAAAAACCACATATCTGGATGCGAAGAGTTGAAGGAATGACAAATTGGTCAGACCATAACATTTGATGCCCAATAGCATCTCCAATAGTGGTAATTTGGCTTGGAATAGGTTTAGGAAGTTATGCATTTGGATCATAAGAAACATCCACGGCAACAAGACAGTTATCACCACATTCAAGTACCATAGTTCCAGCTGCGATAATATTTTCTTTTGTCCCTATGGCCAATTGATAATTCCTTTCCTGTAAAATGAAACTTTGTTGTTTATTTATATGCAATTATCTAAAGTTGATAATTTTCACGTAGAAAAGTATTAGTAAGACAAAATTGAGTTATCATAACTTAATGAGCTTATTAATATAATTTATCATGCTAACTTATATTGTAACATTACTTCTATATTTTTCATATCAACTAGGTAAGTTGATATGAAAATTATGAGTTTGTGATACCATATTTATATTAAAGAACATAATATTAAATACAACTAACTTTTTTTGCTGCTAGCATTGGTGGAGCGTGGTCTTCTACTCGATGTTTTGGTTGCTCAACACTTTCTGGAAAGACAATATGTTTTTAAAGCATGTTAGAGCTACCAATATCAGATTGAGATGTGGTGGGTACCATCTGAGAGAGTTGGAATAAAATCTTTGCCTAAAACTTTGATTGTCGCTCTTGCGATTCTTTCATAAATTCCTGCAAAGCACTATCAGCCATAGAATGAAAATAATTTCGTGGAGTATAATGCTTTCCTTTAGCTCGTACTCGACCACTATATTCTGGAGTTCCCAATGCTTCTGTAAGTATGTCATTTCCATTGAAACTCAAACTGCTATCTTGTGACTGTTGCAACTTCATATCCTGATACACAATTCTATTATAAAATTAAATGTCATATTGGTTACAATAAATAAGTTTATACCGTAAATGAAATATTTATTTCATAACTTATACTTACAATCTCTTCAACAACTGGAATGACCACTTCATCATACGTGCCATCTTTTTTAACCATCACTCCTTCCATAATACACTTCTATCAATGACAGTAATAAAGCCGGTTTCTACCGACTTTTACAATATTGCAATGTAATATAATGAGTCTCTAGGTAAATTCAACGTAAAATAAAAAAGTAAAGTAACAACATATTTAATTTACCATCTCCGTTTCAAGACCAGCATATCTCTTCATATTAAGATGATGATTATAAATATGCTTTTTCCTTCTTTCCTTTTGAACTTCTCTAAACTCCTACAATTTTTAATTTATATTAAGTAAAGAAAAATTGAGAAAATTCCATGAAAATAATTAGAAATATATCTGAAATCTTTGAGTCACTCTTTCATTGACAAAAATTGTCTAATCTTCATCTTCAATAAAATTGTATTCACATGGTGGTTTTTTAAGAAGCTCGAGTTGGTCTTTGAATGGAATGATATACTTTGCTGTCAACATGTTCTTGAAAGATCTAAAGCACATGCCAATTGTTTTCATACAATTCCTTCTACTTTTACAATCCAATGTAAATGCAGTCTAGAAGTAATGAACATAGTTATAAGATGTTAAAAAAATTTGCAAATAAAATTATAAAATTTTAAAAATATAAAAAATAAATACAAAATTACCTTAATGGAGTCCCACAATTTATTCTTCAATTGCTTGGGTACATGGTGCCAAGTGCTATATCTAATTGGGACCATGGTACGTGCCAATACCCCTAAATAACTTGTGAGATACACCGCAGCTTGTCCGACAAAACACCATCGACATTATACTGAACTGAAAGTTTAATTCTTTTGCTCCTATTCTTGATAATCATTGGCTTTCTTGTTATCCCTCTACATCTATATATTGTAGTAGCTTTATCTAGTTGTTCCGTTTCCATACCTATCAAAAAAATAATAATAATGTTTAAAAAGAAGTACAAAGAAAAAAAAATATTTAAAAGGAAAAAAATTAACTAATTAAAGGCATTACCTAATCAGCTATTTTGCATAAAACATAATAATGTCAATTTTTAGAATATTCTCAACCTGTCATTAACTAAAATTGAAAGAATAACATTCATCTAATAACAAAGACGAATAACTTAACTAGTCCGCATACATTTAAAAAACAAAAAACTTTAGAAGCGTATCAATACACAAAGCCATAACAAAGATAAAAATTTGAATCATTTATGATGTTCTCGACCCAAATTCCCTCGCAATCATCCCGATTACAAATTTTATCAGATTCATCCAATGCATCAAATAATTCAACTTATGGTAAAGAAGATATGACTGGATTGTGTTCAATAGAAAGTTCCATGTGATCATCTTCGTATGCTCTTTTTGTGAAATCTTCTTGAGAAGTTGACAAAATAATTAACTATCTTGGATTAAGCTCATCTTGTACATAGAAGACTTTCTTAGCCTGGGAGGCTAATATGAACGGATCTGACTTATGAGCCAATCTGCTAAAGTCAACTAAGGTAAACTCAAGATCATCGACCATGATTCCATTCTTATTATCAACCTAATCACACTTGAAGACTGTAATTCTGAACATAGTATAATCCAGGTCCCAAATCTCTATAATAACCCCATAGAAACAAAGTACCCCGAAAATAGGATTTTTATCCTTAGCACTAGCAATTTGTATTGTCGTTGATACAATACTAACTATGCTATTTTGGGTAGCTAGTAAATCATCACGCTCCTTGGTATTATATTGACACCTATTTATGACATAACCATTATACTTCATCACATAAAGGCTTGGATCATTAGCTATCCATTTAAGGGTTTCAGATACAGGTTCATTATTTCTCAATGCAACTTCAACCTATAGAAATAAGATAAAGATATAATTTATATGGTGACTAATAATGAAAATGAAAAGGAAGATTTAATAAACCATTTTTGTACCTTTTTCGTAACCAAAAGGTAAAAGTACGAGCATGCTCAACCTGTACCCACTTTTGCCTTTTTGATTGACGTGGATATATCACTTTCAGCCATTGCTTGTGCTCTCTATGAGGTCTTGTATAAAAATTAAATAATTAGAATAATATATAATACGTACAACAAATAAAGAAACAAAAATCAAGTGGTGCTTACTCAATAAAAGGTTGGATAATTGATGTATTTTCCAACACATAATGATGTGCTTGTAACCATAAATTGGATTCGGCCTTCATAGTAAGACCTCCAAATATTGGTGCCCCGACTGTGTGGTCAATGTTTGAACTACTAGGAATTCCAATAACTTCCACATTTGATAAGTACTCAGTACAAAACTCGATTCCTTCTTCTGCAATATAGCATTCAGCAATACAACCTTCCGGTCTAGTATGATTTCGTACATAGCCTTTTAACACTTTCATAAACCTTTCAAATGGGTACATCCACCTAAAGTAAACCGGTCTACAAAGTCTCACTTCTCTTACAAGATGCACAGTAAGATGCACCATGATATCAAAGAAAGAAGGTGAGAAGTACTTTTCAAACAAGCATAATGTCACCATTATCTTATTTTGTAACTCATCTAATGAAGGAACATCAATGACTTTAGTACAGAGAGCATTGAAAAATAAATCCAATCTAAATATCGCATTCCTCACATGCTTGGGCAAGATAGAACGTAACAAAATCGGCAAAAATTGTTGCATTAATACATGATAGTCATGAGATTTTAATCCATTAAGTTTCAAGTCTTCAATTGACATGAGGTTTCGAAGGTTCGAACTATATCCATATGGAACCTTCAATTGTGAAAGTGTTTGGCAAAACACCTTCTTTTCCTTTGTAGAAATTGTATAACATGCAGGAGGGAGTTTGTTCTCTTCGAATCAAACACTGGTGCCAATTTGCTCCTTAAGCCCATTTCTACAAGATCCAAGCGAGTATTAAGCTCATCCTTTGTCTTACCTGCACTGTTGAGTAAGGTACCAATAATACTTTCACAAACATTTTTCTCAATATGCATTACATCCAAATTATGACGAACATAAAGATATTTCCAATAATCAAGATCAAAGAAAATTGACTTCTTTTTCCAACAAGTAGTATTGTTGATTTCAGATTTTCTCAGAATAACCTTTTTTTTGCCCCAAGAATTGAAAATTCCATTGATTTTTTTTAATATTTCCTCACCAGTCAATATTTTTGGAGGTGACTTGAACTCTTGTTTTCCATCAAATGCTTTCTTTTGTTTCCTATAAGGATGATTTCTTAGAAGAAATCGTCTATGTCCAATATAGGAGTTCTTTTTTCCATGCTTTAACCTACAAGAATATGTTTCTTCTCCACATATTGGACAACCATAATATCCTTTAACTTTGCATCCTGACATGTTTCCATATGCAGGAAAATCATTTATTGTCCATAAAAGAACGACTCTTAAAGTAAAGATTTTTTGTTTATGTGCATCGTAAACTTGAACTTCGACCTCCCACAATGTTTTAAGATCTTCTATTAGTGGTGCTAAATAGACATCAATGTCATTGCCAGGTTGGCGTGGACTTGAAATTAATAAAGATAATATCATAATTTTTTTTTCATACACAACCACGGAGGAAGGTTGTAAATTATCATGAGAATGGACCAACAACTATATTTGCTATTAAATGAACTGTGAGGATTTATGCCATCTGCAGAAATTGCAAGTCTCAGGTTTCTAGGTTCTTTTGAAAACCTAGGCCATCTGTGATCAACTTGCTTCCATGATGGTGAATCTGATGGATGACGCATTTCCCCATCAAAATTTCTTTTTTCGAAATGTCAAATGAGCTCTTTTACAATTTTTGATGATTGAAACATTCTTCTAAATCTTGGAATTGGAGGAAAATACCACAATACTTTTGCAGGAACTCCTTTTCTCCTCTTAGTTCCAGTGTTATCTGTCTTCCACCTCGAAGTTCCACAGGTAGGCCATAATGATGCATCTTTCAACTCCTTCCGATAAAGAACACAATCATTTGGGCACGCATGGATTTTCTCATATTCCATTCCCAAAGAATTTAATGTCTTTTTCGCTTCATACATCGACAAAGACAATTCATTGTTTAAAGGCAACATTTCTCCAAGAATTTGTAAAAGCTCTGAAAAGCTATTATCAGACCACCCAAAACATGCTTTCAAGTTGTATAATTTGATCAAGGCTGACATTGTTGTAAAGTTTATGCAACTAGGATATAACGGTTTTTCTGCATCTTGTAGTAATTTTGCAAATAATTGAGAATCATATTGACAATCCTCATGTGCAGCTTGAACCATTTCTATTGTACTACATTGATCATCAAATTGAAGTCTATCATAATGTTCTACTCTTAGGGAAGGTGGGCTAGTTGGAGCTGCCTCTCCATGCCAATACCATGTATGGTAACTCTGATCAATTCAAAAGAAAAACAAATGATCTCGAATCATTTGAGGAGTATTGAAAATCATATTACCACATTGTAAGCATAGACATTTAATGGAGGTTTTATTAGCATAATTTTGTATTGCAAATGCAACAAAGCATTCAACTCCATCTTCATATTCCTTCGATCTTCTATCCTTTGAGATCCATGAACGATTCATTTTTAAAGAAAAAATTAATTACAATAGATATCACAATTTAAATGGAAGAACTCATCAACATTCCAATGTTATTCGTTGAACAACCTCTATTTTATCTGTTAGAAGAAAATTAAAAATCAATTTTAAAAAATATTAAAATGTATGTCAGATATAAGATAGAAGAGATGAGCATTATTTTTTGTAATATTGTTGAATTTGTTAACACATGCAAAATTATTAAAATAAAATTTAAAATTGAGAAATTATTTCTCAGAGTAAGTTAGATTCATAGAAAAAAATATTTAAACAAAAAAATACCATTTATTTATACTTTAAAGTAAAGTAAAATATGATAAAAGTCATTTTATAGATATGATATTTAATGTCTCTAGGTCCTTAGGCTAATTGATTTTGAAATAGCATGACTATAGAGCACACATTTTTATGAAATATAGCCTCATTTTTTTCCATACTATCACTGTCTGATAAATAGAGGACGGGAGAACAAATAGAAAAACATGTATAAAAATGACACGAGATAAAAAAAGAATGGATAATAACCTGCTCAAAGACAATAACAAGAATCACCCACTCTTTATCTATTGTAATTAGCAAATAGGACATTGCAAGATGAATTGGTGAC
Organism: Sapria himalayana; assembly: GCA_029783825.1. Classification (NCBI taxonomy): domain Eukaryota; kingdom Viridiplantae; phylum Streptophyta; class Magnoliopsida; order Malpighiales; family Rafflesiaceae; genus Sapria; species Sapria himalayana. The sequence continues at coordinate 386,882 of JAREIK010002577.1, read as the reverse complement.
TGAGCCTGAAAATGGGAAATGGAAAAGAAATCATTATAACTCTGTTGCAGAATTGTAGCCTGAAAATAGAGAGCAGATAACTCAACTAAGGCAAAATAACCGACAAAACTAGCACCAACATCACAAAATCTGCATAGAATGATGGAAACATAAATAATTAAACTTCACAAAATAGCAACACTAAACACGATGCCGAAAATATGATGCATAAGCCATGTACAACTCCACTTTCTACAGTTTGTAAATCAAAGCCATGTAGAAACTGATGACAAGAGTAATTGACTATGATTTCTATCTTTTGAGAATAAGAGAAGATCAAATTCAAGCTAGTATTGAGGGGAGTGAAAACGAAACATATCCTCTAAAAGCCAGAAATGCGATGGAGAAGAAAGCATCCATGAAAGTAACTTTCTAATATGATATGATTCTGCAACATCTACATCCAAGTACAAAAGAAATCAATAAAAATGAAGAGAATGAAACAAAAAACTTACACTTTCACCCCTAGTTTTACTCTAAATTAAATTTAAACAGGAATCCAATGGCATTTGATGCTAATTATTTGAGCATCAAAAAACTCACTCAAATTATTTGAGCAAATACTAATGAGACATTTCCAAAACATATTTGATGCTACTTTTTAATTAGAGCTTCACATTTATTCTAAAGATGTTCAAAATTTTTTTTAGTAGATGATGTTTACTCTTCTTGTAGTTGTAATATATGTAAGAAGAATAGCTATGTTGAGAAAGTTTTATTGTATAATTCAAAACCTCAATATTTTAACTATAAAAAAATTAAGCATCTATAAATAGTCTAACAACACTATTAATAAGCCAATTAATATAGAAGGATTATAAATTGATACATTAAGAGAATAACTATTCTATATGTGATAAGGAATCAAGAAGTATACTTTGGAAGGTGAAGATGTCATAAAATTGTAACATCTCTATCAACCTCAACTCAAGAATCGATTCTACATTGAACATGCATGAAGTAAAATAGTCTAACTTATGGCACACAATGTATGGAAACATGAATTATAAATGCTTTAAGCTTAATAGTCAAAGCAATTTGGTGAATAGAAAGTCACTTAATATTAAAGTATAAAATATTGATTGTGGAGAATATGCTAACTGTAAATAGTCCATGCAATCATTCCCAAAATGGGTTGATAAGACGTACCATTATAATCTTGACTTGGTTCACTTATCTATTTGTGGACAAATGTTTATATTATTCTATACGAACAATAACTATTTCATATTGTTTGTACTTGGTTATTTAAAAATGATGTGAGTTTACTTTATTATATAAAAATCTAAAGTATACTTAATATCTAAGAAGTTTCAAAACTTAATTGAAAGATACTCCTAAATATAATAAAAGTAATTAAAAGTTAAAAGTGACAAATGGAAAGAGTCACTCTCTAAACATTTTGTCTTCTATTGTGAATAAAAATGAATTCATAGATAATTCACAACTCCATAAATTTCTCACTATAATGATGATGTTGTAAAGAAGAAGAATCATATGATAATAAAGATGCCCTAGGCCCATGATGCCTCAAAAGAGTCCTTTAATATACTTAAAAGCCAAAGTATCGACACTTCTATTTATTTGTTAAATAGAAGTCCAACCACAATCTTAATGCATCTCCCTCCAATTGAAGTCTAGAGTTGAAAGAAGCCAAAAAGTAATCATTGGAGAGCAAATGAAAGTTTACATTATTCTCAAATATCCAAGCATAAAAGAAAGAAATTAGGTAATTCTCTCATATAATGGGAAATGTCTTCCCTCCATCAAGTCTACAAATATCACTAAAGATAACTCGAATTTCACTAATATTCAACAAATTTGCTCAAAATATATATTTATTAAAATCTCTATAAAAAATATTCAAATATACATAACATAATAGTGAATACATATAAAATATCTCAAAAAAGTTAGTAAATAAAATGTCAAATAATAATTCAAGAAAAAGAAATAATTATTATAATTCATAACTTACTTGCATGGGGACATAACCATATAGGTTCTCGTTTCTTGGTGAGCATTAATAATATATAATTAATTTATTTTCAAACACATTAAAAAATCACTTTAAATAGCTCATGTATTGGAGTTTCTAGTAAAAGTTTACTGTGTTGAATTATAAATTTTAAAAGGCTAACATGTTAGCTGATGAACTAAGCCATGAGAATGAGCTTGATGTAATCAATAACCTTCAATATCTACAAAAAGAACATATCAAACAAGACTACTGCAACATTTAATTTCTATTTCATTGATATAATATGTCATTGAAAAAAATATTCAGAAAGATTATGACATAAGGGAGTTACACAATGTCCAGTGCCACAATAATATTGAATCTAGAAGATTCTATAAGATTCTAGAATATCCAAGCTAAACTTAGCAGTATGTTTAGGCCAAAGTTTAATTTATGTTTTATAATTTTTAATGTTTGTTTTTTACATTATAAGAATATGACATAAGGCAGAATTGTCAAAAGTTTAATATATCTATATGTCATAAGGCAGAATTTTCACAAGGCAGAATTTGTAATGTTAGGGTACAAGAGAGCACTCGAATTCTCATTAGTTAAATAAATTGGAGAAGAAGTTTGCATTGAATCAGAGATAGAAATAAGAATTTTCGAATCACCAATTTCCTCGAGACGGAATCCCAGAAATTACTGGTGCCAAACTAACAAATGGCCTCGACACCGTGGATTGGTATTCTTCGGCGAAGGAAAATGTTTCCAACAAATGCAGCGCTTGTTGTGATACTTGTTTGCGAAGATGGTGTGATTGAGCTTAAATAGCGGTGCGGTGTATTTAAAGGCTTCAAAAAGAGATGAACGATCCAAAATATAAACTATTATTGGTCGTTACTGTTTATTTTAGTAAATGGATAGAGCTGACACTTTTATATAAATCAAAGATAGAAAGGTTACTTGATTTATCTGAGACTTTTGCTACTCCTACATCGTAAGATCAATTATATCTAATAACGGGCGACAAATTGAAAGCCAAGTCTACTAGGACTTCTGCCATGAATTGAAAATAAAAACTTATACTTTACCCCTTGGTATCTGCAAAGCAATGGCCAAGTTGAGGCCTTCGACAAAACCATGTTGATTACCTTGAAAAAACAACTAGACTCTGCTAAATGAAAATGGGTGGAAGAGCTTCTTGAGGTGCTTTGGGTTTACTGTACCACTACCTAAAAGTCAACTGGAATCTCTCCTTTTGCGCTCACTTACAAGATGGAAATTATTATCCCTACCAAAGTTGATATGCCACCATCCAAATAGTTGCACACGATTCAAAAAATATGAAATCAATAGCCACGGTGTTAGATATAAGTGAATAACAACGAAAAGTTGATGCAGCCCGCATAACACCCTACCAATGCGTATAATTCAAAAATCAAAATCTTATTTCTATTTGGATTAATATGTGTTTCATTGTAAGAAAAAAAATCATAATAAAATATATAAATGTTAGAGACAAGTAAACGCATATTTATAGATTTACAAAAGATAATCATAAGTTTAATAGAATGATAGTGTATGGTAAAACATTAATAAAAAAACATAATTTTAAATAAGTACAAATGAAAAAATAAATAAATTTATTTATGATTGATCTCAATGGTGCACTACATTTAATTTATTTTAAAAACAAGAATAAATTTATGAATGAATTATTACATGGATGTCATTTTATGTCACCTATGCTAAGGCAGTATATTATTTTTTTTGAAGTTATCATTATGACATCGGTGTTCTCAATGAATGAACCTTATCTACTTATATTTTTTGTTGAACAGTTGCTATATAAAAATTAATATTAACATATTTAATAAAAAAAATCATAACTCCTAAAATTTAGAAAAAAAAATTGCAACAAAACTAAATAATTCATATTTTATTGCTCTTTAATTCATCAAAATAAATCAAACTATTCTTTCCTCTCTTCAATGTAAACATTTAAAATGAAACATGTTGAATATAAAAAAAATATGGATCAGATAAAAAAGTACCTGGGTGAGAATCAAAAAATTCTTCCAATAGATGCAAGATACCATGTGACTCAAGAGTTGTTGTGCATTAATAAATATGTGTGTTGCATCAACTTGTGATTCGATCTAATTCTAATAAACATACACATACATGCACGTTTATTGCACTTGTTAGTAGCACTTAACATGAGAATGGTGAAGGTGATAGATTGGCAAAACATCTGCATTTATAAGTAGAAGTTGGCTTCGGGTTTGAACAAAAGAATCATGGTGGCAAACTATAGGAATTTTAAACAAGGATCACTCAGTTCAGCCCAACTCTTCCGCTGTTCTCACCGATTGCTCTCGACAAATAGAGCATATAATACTGCGTTTATATTACTGTGATTTATGCTAAATCACTCGGAACACGTTCACATTAATTAATTAGGTTAACGAAAGCGAAAAGCTGATATAATTATAATCTTAATGGAGAAACTTACAGGATGCTGCAAATATGACCAATGATTTCGAAGACACGAGCTTGAACCCTAGCTGTTGGAAATGGCCGAACGTGATGAAGAAGAAGCGCACCTCTTTCTAGCGATAGATTAATCAATATAATTAAGTTAAAAATAATATTAAAATTTTCACATAATTATATTAAATCACCTTATTTTTACATTTTATTTTTATTTCTATTAGGGATAAAATAAATATTAACAAATTACATTTTAAAATTAAATATTATTACTTATTTTATAAATAAAAATCGCAATTTTGAATGTATAAATATTTAGATATTTTTTAATTTTATCAAAAGTTTCTATTTATTTTTAATAAATAATTTTGAACAAAAATTTGATAATTTTTTTTAATCTAGAGTAAAAATAAAAATATTATTACTTATGAAAAAAATTAAATAAGAAATTTGTTACAAATTTATAAATTCAAAATTAATTTTTTTACATCCATGACACTAATAAAAGTGACAAGGTTTATAATTTTCAGCCTCTTTTTCTTTGGAATGTTTTAAGGAGTTAAGTAATTTTCCTATCCTATTAGTCTTAACAATGACACTTCTAGTAAGTGTCATTAAATGTATACTTACAAATATAATAATGACATTTTTTAAAAGTGTCAAGATATATAGCATCATTAATTTTAAGTTTTGTTGTAGCAATAATGACACTTATAGCAAGTGTCATAAAAACTTAATAAATTTTACAAATAATGTCGCTTTTAAAAAAGTGTCATTAAATGTCTAATTTCAAATCGTATAATGACATTTTTTGAAAGCATCAAGATATAAAGCGTCATTATTTTGCTGTTTTGTTGTAGTGCATGGTCGTGTATGGACTATAAATAGAAAAATGTATGAAGTTGTACCTATTTATAGTACTGTGACTTTGTGTTACAAAGACAAGGGTAGAAGTCATGATTATTACTAGCATCATGACTTAAAATTATAGATAGATTAAGATACATAATTTGAGGTGTCATATGGGTCATGTCGTGTTGACACCACCCATTTTTTTGGCCTAGTTGGGCCACCTTTCCGTGCTGAGCATGACCGGCATGAAAGTCATGCCTGACACGGCACAACTTGATTATGGCCTACCCAACATAGGTTATTTACCCTGAGTCTAGGAAGATTCTGGTTGGATCATGCCTGGCCATGCTTGGTCATGTCAAGTCATGCCCAGAGGCTGCCAGCCTAGATCGACCTATTGTGGTTTAATGATTTTAATTATTTTTTATAAATTTAAAATTGTAAGTTACCCATTATGAGTTATGACATTACATTATCTATTTATTTCACATAAATCACAAAAAAATTCATTAATACAAATGAAAAAATTTAATAATTTAAAATATCAATAAATACATCTATCAATCATCATCCAATCCAATCAAAAAAATAAAATAAAATAACACATCACAATAACATAAAATAAAAATTATCAATCATAATCTTATGACATACAAGCTCAATCAAAATGTCAATCAGTGTAAGTATACAACTGATCATTATCACATAAGCATCTTATAGTATTATTAGTGATGAGCTTAACATTCTCAAAGTCCCACAAGTCATCATCTGTTAGCAACTCTTTCGCTCTTGTTCCAACACGATCATAGATGCCTAACCTCAAATCCTCCCAATCTTTCATGCATGCTAGTACCTCAATGATATCTGGTCATAGTCTCGATCTCCTATTTGAAATGATATTGACTACAATAGAAAAAATAGACTCTGATGATATGCTCGACACCAAAGGAGTCAGTAGAACATGTGTCATCTTAGATATCATGGGATAGGTGAACTCATGATTTTGACTATTATAAAATATTAAGGTTCTTGTTATCCTTATGTGATAAGATTGAGTAGTAATCAATTTCTAAGTAACAAGATAACTCGCTCCTATTTGATGGTCTACCTCATCAATTCTTTCTCACTAATTGAATAGAGAATTTATCATCTCCAAATATGGTATCCATGTTTATACTCAGAGCTTGCCTACAACTACTATTATACCTAGTATCATAGTTGTAAATAACTCAGTCAACTTTTTGTGAATGAACCCTTCAAGTTGGTGTTCCTTGTTAATGCACGTGGATATGTATGTCAAATGTTCTCTACCCATTCTCCTTTAATTCTAGGATCCATGCAGGCAGCTATACAATAAATAGATAGAATAGTGGATCAGTACTTTAAGTACTTGGTTTCCATCTCAACAGCCATGTGACTAAATGTCGAATCATCTATAAACTTCCTAAACATACCACTAATATTGCATATGCATCTAAGTGTAATACAAATGGTGAGAGTATAAATTGACAAACACATGTTTGTTGTGTCATAAAAAATCTTCAAATTTTTCATAAATGAAGTTTAAGTATCCTAGTCTCTATCATCAATAATAAGTTCGTCACTCTTACTATTGATATAGTCAGATATCACTTATTCATATCTAGCACATGACATCAACATCAGGTAAGTATAATTCCAATGGTATCTCACATCCAATTAGAATTTTTTTTCTTTTTTAGATCCACATACAAACAGAGACTACCAAACTTCTATTATTTGCTAAGAGTCCAAAGATATATTAGTAAGTTGTATATTTTTTCTAAAGCAGGGAAAACAACTTTCATCCTTGCCCACATCACCAAGTTACTGATGTGACACATGTATCTAACATAAAAAATCTTTTCTAATAGCATGTCTCTAATGGTTTTAATAAACATGTTAATAGCTACTTCATTATTAGATATGTTATCAAATGTGATACTAAAATATGTTATTTTGAATATTATAATATCTAAAGATTCTCATCATGCACTCATATATGACAGAGGCATCATTAGGATGAAGAATCTCTGAAAATCTTAAAATCTTCTTATTAAGTGTCAATTTAGGATCTACATGGTGTGTAATGAGGTATTCAAATTATGTATAGTCGTGACTAATCCAGATATCAGACATCAAAAATACCACACCACTATATTATGTAAATTCATTAGTTTTATTTATTATTATAACTTATAATATCTTAGTATATCTTTTTAAATATGGACCTATAAATCCTATAATATGCAGGCTAAAAATAAGTTTGTATGATACTGACTACCCTTTGATCTTCTGAAAATCTAACTAGAAGATCCATCACGGTGGTCAGTTGGCCATGTCTTCCCTCCCCAACTCATTCGGTGGTCAGTTGGTCATGTCTTCCCTCTCCAACTCATTCGGTGGTCAGTTTGGTCATACCTTCCCTCCCTAACTCAATGTGGTATATGAATGAGGACAATATAGAAGTTGAACTAGATCCAGTCTTAAAGATCTCATTGCTCAGTGGGATTTGTCTAGGATCTAATATATCATGTTTTTTGATATAATGATCGAAATGCTTCTTTTAGTGCCTAATCACACACTTACTTCTATATGTATATATTTTTTTTACAATACTTCCATTGTGCCAATTCTTAATCGACACCCCTAGTATTTTATTTTATTTTATGTTAAAATAAGTCCAAACTATAGATATTTTTCTAGTTTTTTATTTTTTTAGATGTTTGAGTTTGGGTCGAGGCCATGAGAGAAAACATGGTTTCGGTCTCAGATCTTTTCGTATGGTTTTCTTTATTAATATCATCTATGTCTATGTTAATAATAATTTGTTATTATTAAATTTACTATTTATTATTTCTAATTTTTTTAGTTTATTATTATATTCTAATTTCTAAATTAAAAATTAATTGATATTAAAAAATTTTAAAACTAAATAAAAATTAAAAAATAATTCCCAGTTAGCATTAAGTTTATGGAAAGGAGAGAAAAGCCACAGCCCTCACCTAAATTTTCGACCATTCACGATCACGGCCCATGTTCTTTAAGCTTTATAAAAAAATTTCAAAGCTAAAATTATTAACTTTAGCTCTAGAGATAAAAAATCGAGCCCGAGGGGAGAGATGAGAGAGAGAGAGAAAGATAGAGTGTGAAAGAGGAATTGAGAAATTTGAATGAAAAACTCAAAACTCAAATCTCATTTATATAGATTTTTTAAATATATATTTATTAATTTTTTAATGTTTTTAAAAATTTTAATAGGGGAGAAACCAGATAGTCGTCGGATCTTTTGCCCTAGCCATTAGAAGTGAATCTAACAACCTGTATCTTCACATATTTTAATTTTTTTTATCGTTAGCCACCCGTAAGAATGAGGGCCAAAGCTTCTAAGCGGTCTAGAGCTTTGGCTCGGGCTCAAAGTTGGGGCTCGGCCTTGGCCTTGGCATGGACTCGGTCGGGCTGGGGCCTAGGAGGGACCATCCACATGCACCTAGGTTGTGCCACGCAGACATGCTCAATGAACCATGTGGTAGGTTTATTAAAAAAACTTACCACATGTACCAAAGGGGCCTGTGGGTTTTTACGAATAAAATAATAATATTAAAAAAAAAGGCATGGTAGGTCTAATTGGGCCATGCCTAATACTTGGTCCGAGATCTGACGCATGGTACCCATGCCATCGGAGCATGTCTGTGGGCCATGCACCTTGGTCGTACCTGGCCCTACACGAGGCATTGCACCACCTTGCCACCATGGCACGAGCCATATCTTAGGCTGACATGACATGGGTCCATGCATGGTTATGGATCATGCCTGTTGGGCTAGGCATGATTGAGCTGGGTCATATAGCAGGTTGTGCCCGGGCCACTCGGCGTGTTTGACACTTCTAATCCTAGTAATCCAAGCCATATAAGTGCATTGCACTATCCAACATTGAGGCTAAGTTCATTTAGCGGCTAAAGCTTGCAATAAAAAGATTATGGATGATAATGTTTCTTCTAGACTTGTGAGTGTGTCAAGATACAAACATTATATGGTGGAAAAATAAGAGTACTTACATTTCTCTAAAAATTTGACATTCCATAGTATGTCAAAGTATATTGATATAATCATTGAATATGTGATGTATTTGATGAAAAGTTTATTATACTTGAAAAAGTATACACGCATAAAAAAATATCACATATATGTTCACAAAATCATTATTATCGATAAAGTTTAATTTCTTTAAGTTACATGTTGGTATGAGTTTCCTCAAATAGGGTAAAGTGAGAGATTTGTTAGATTTGCCAGAGTTGGGTAGACTAGTTTTTTTTTTAATGTGTACATAGACCAAAAATGTGGGATAAAATCTCATGTTCTAATTAAATAGAACATGCCTGAAGACTCGGATAGGCAGTGCAGCCTTTTTAAGTTTCCTCTATGTTTTTTATAGTTTTCTATGTGTGTTTACCATGCATTTTTTTCCTTGAGTTACATTAGTTGTTTAATTATCTTCAAGGATGTTTAGTTAAGGCATTTTTTTCTCTATTCATGCAGTAGTTTTATGGCAAACATACATTACACAAACTTTAAAAGCTCTTTAATTTGGAGCTAATTATCTCTAGGGATGTTCAAATGCTCAAGTATTTCTATTCTTTCTCAGCTAGGTTTTATTTCGAGAGAGTTTTATTTTAGAGCCAATTATTTTAAACATACATTACTTGTAATGTATTGATTTATAGAAATTGTGCATTTCAAATGCCCAATTATCCCTTGTAGTTGGGATAATCCTTATATTGTAAAATTTTGATTTTTTATTTAAATTGTGCAATGTATAGTTTCTTAGTAAAAATATCATTTTAATTATCCATCTTATGTAATATATTTTTGTAGTGTTGGTAGCCCTTTTTTTTATTATTTGTCTGCATGATTAGGTGCTGCAAGGAATTGAAGCTTGGAGAATGTTTCAAGATTTAAAAAGTTGTGGATGAAATCTTCTCTTTAGTCTAACAATTCAGACACAACCACATCTTTGATTATGAGCCATAGATCAGACAAATATTTTCTATCACCTAAAAATTAATGTGAAAAAAGATTCAGAACATTCATCCCAAAATCGTAGGTTTATGTATTTGTAATATATTTTTAAAATTGTAGTATTTTATATCCTAGAAAATATATTTTTGTCCAAAACATAGTCTTGGTCATTGTATGCTTTACACACTTCCAGTATGTGTGAATAAGTCTTTAGCATACATTGTTCGATTTGACACATCTATAATTTAAAGTTTGGATTTCACTGTGTTGAATTTTTCATAATTATGATATTGAAGTTTCTTTGTTTTTGGGTTATTAATTTTATTGTTTCCGTTGTGTTATTAACCAATTGTTATTCGCGATATTGTGTAGTTTTGAATAAATCATGGTCAAAATGTCTTATCCCAACATTGTCATTGATTATTTTCAATCGATTTCACTATTATTTGAAAGCGAATTTAGAAAAATTTTCTTTCCACCTTTTGAAATTTAGAAAAAAATGTATTAAAATAAAAAAAATTATTTTATTGTACTGAAATATACTAATATGACAATACTTCTCCATGTCCACAACCACATTTTTAATAAAAAAAGAAGAGGAAATTGCATTTTGGAGCAGCAAACACAACTTAATTTAAAAAAGATTCTTTTTCTAAATTAAAAAAATGCACCACAATCACAACTTGTACACACACACACACACACAGAATATATATATATATATATATATATATATATATATATATATAATATACACATACATACCCATATAGCATATATATAAAGGTTTGTACACACACACACACACACACACATAGTCTTAAATATATAAACACACACACACACATACATTTATATATATGGTGTTGTATATATATATATATAAGTATATACACTATATTAGTTTATATGAGTATATATGTTATATATATGTGTGTATATATAACACATTTATACACATATATAAACTAACATAGCATATATACTTATATAATATATATATATATATATATCAACATTAATACTTATATATGGTATTTATATTTATATGCACATATATACGTGCGTGTGTGTGTGTGTGTGTGTGTGAGTTGTGCATAAGACTATATCTATGTATAAACCTTTATATATGCTATATGGGTATATATGTGTGTGTGTGTGTATTCTTATAGATAAGTATATACATATATATAAATATATAAACCTATAAATAAATAAATAATCAAATAAATAAATAAATAAACATATTATATATTTATTTATTTCTTTGAATCATTGAATTATCCCTTTGATTGGGTATTCTTTTAGAATATCATAGTATTTGATGATATGAGTTTCCAATGATATAGAAGACTAAAATGCAAATTCATAGCATAACTCAGATTTCACTACTATTCATTAAATTCTATCAAGACTATAATTTAGTAAATTTTAATCATTTAAAGCCCAAATCAATATAAATATGTCAATAAATCCATGCTAACCGACCCAAAATATTTGGTACATAGAGTTGCAAAATACGACACTCAACTAATACATTTGATTTAAGGCTTATCGTGACTCATGAGGAATAAAAGTGATGGTCCATGTGTTATTTTCTTCCATAGCTTTCAACTCTTTAAACATATTCAATCTCCATTCATGACACTTCACTACTTGGTGATGGTATTAAGGTTCAACTTGAGATAATATACTAAGCACAAATAATTTGTCTAAATCATTGAAGCAATAATAAGTAATGTAGTTAGATATTAAATTATTTATAGAAGAGGAAGCATGAGTAGTGGAATCCGCAAGCAAATTGTAATGATAATCCTTCAGGTAATGAAGTTGATGAATCATGCCAGTCAATTTTTGAAGAATAGCTCCACAAGATGTAAAAGTAGCAATTGTTGGAATATTATCTACTAGAATAAAATCTATTGAAGTAGAAACCACACCTAAGGGAGATGGACCATATGCTAACGTGAAAGGTGTATCATGAATGATTAAAGAAGTAAGAATTGGAAAGAATTTTATCTAAAATGAAAAAATGTGGTAGAACTAACCCAATAATTGGGTCTGTAACTTGATCTAAATCAAGGATAACATGAAACGAGAATACTTCCTCATGAAATGTTATATTTTGTGAAAGAAAAACTATTTGGTCTCCAGATCAAAAATATATAACCTTTCATATTAGTCAAATAACCATGGAGAGCACAAACTCATGACTAAGGTTGGAACCTCGTTCAATGATAGTTAAGGTGGAAACAAATGCTAAACAATTAAAGACTCAATGGTGGATAAATTATTTTGTTAATCAAGAATCTCTTAGTAAGGACTCATTATATCTAAAAGTTAACAAAAATTCTAAATTGAAAAAATAATGATCAAACCTCATTCAAGATATGTTATTGTTTTCTCTCCACAACTAAGTTTTGGTGAGGGCTTTGAATAGATGAAAAATAATGCAAAACTCCTTTATTTTGGAAAAACTCAGCAAGAGATAATTCATGTGCATTATTAGATTGAAATACATTAATTTTGGCATTAAATTAATAACATTAGATTTGTTTTTCAACAAATAGATCCTTTTAAATAGGTATAGTTATCAATAATAATCAAAAAAATAAAGATAATGAGCATTTGAAATAGTTTGACATGGTCCCCACATATCAAAGTGCACAAGATTAAAAGAAAAATATGACAAATGATTATTGGATTCAAAGGGCCATCTCCATATCTTAGGAAGATGACAAAATGTAATAAGGTTCCAACTTATGTAATCTAGTTACATCACATTTCAACTAATCTTTCAAGGAAACAAGTCTCTTCATGAAAATATATTGTAGCCTATAAAACCAAACAAGAGTAGAAATATTATTGAAAAGGCACTAGAAATAAATACCAACCATTAACCATTGGAACATCGAGATTGTAGACTTTGTCATTTTATAACTTTATTACGATGCCCAATTTTTAGGATTAGACAATATCCTAAAAGCTCATTGTGTTAGAGTTTCTCATCTAACTAGTCCCACGAGTATATAGGTTGTAGAAGTAATAAAGTAAATTTTTGTCTAAATATCAATCCCACAAGAATTGTGTAGGCTATTAGATTAAGTAATAATGAGTCAATTGTTGCTCTAGATAAAAGAATAAAACTAGATTTTTGGTAAGAATCTTAGATTTTAGTTGGTCAATTTTATTATGCATGATAATTTTTTTAAATTGTCTGGTTGTTATTGTGCATAGTTACATAAGGAAAGTTGAACTATTATGAAAAATATCATATTATTATACTAGCATACAAAATGGTTGTCCCCGATTAGGTCATTTCTAATGATAATCTTTTCATAGTTATCTCCTATTAGGTCATTTCTAATGATAATCTTCTCATAGTTGTCCCCTCCTACTTTACCATTGAAATGAATTTTTTTTTTGCTCTAGTATCATTCACAAGTTCATACATTTTAGTCAACTCGTCAACTTTCCTTGATGGTTATTTCATATATGCATTTTTATTCTCCGACCTTGATGTCACAAAGATGTGAATTGATGTGGTATTAAGGAATTTAGAATTTTGACTTCCTAAGCACGACACTCAAATAATTAACATATGATTTTTCTCAAGTCTCACTAGTATGAGTCATATGATAGAAAATAACTCACAAGACTATCACTATCTTATGAGTCATCTCCACTTATGTGTGTCTCATCACTTACCAATCACCATCTACTACAATGACACATGACTCACACACTAAAGGTAAAATCCTTAAGATATTATTTTATAAAGTTTCATATCAATTGATGGTCAATTCATCTATGATATGCATAATGTATTGGCTTCATAAGTATAATAATTGCAAGATTAAACTTACATCAATATTAGGTTTTAACATATAAGTTCATCATGTACATCACAATTAGAAATACTGCTATTACCTTTCTACCATTATGTGTAAATATACTTTGTGTCTTAAGTATCACCAACTACCATAATAATATATCCAAACCTACTAATAGTAAAATTATAATTTTAGTTCTAAACAAACACAACATTTATTAGTAACCAAACCATAACATAATCCAAACATAAAATGATACTATTATCATTTCTACTATTATCATTTTATGTTTTGAGTTCCCAAAGATAAGCCTCGAGAATATCTAGGACTCAAAACCGAAACTCAAAATTCTCATTCATGTGCTATGAATCTACCCTTAGGTGGGAATCAAAATTCATGTCCCCCCTTAGGATTTATGCTTGTCTTTTGTATCACCACTTTGCTTATGGATCTCTCTTATATTTGGCAAAATTGTGTTAACTAAATCCTAGCTTTTTTATCTTCCTCTCATTCTAACTCTCCTCTTTTTTTTTTCTTTCCAAGTTTATACTTTTATACTCAAATGACAGTATGTGATTTTTAAGTGGGATGACGTAGTACTGGAGAATGTCATGGCTTTGGTTCTGCCTCTCTATAACATAAAATTGTGATATTAAGAATGAGTCAATATTTTTCTCTCTTTATTTCTTTAGATTGTTGCAGCACTAGAAATAATTAGAACATATATATTTCATCTCTATTATATGTAGTCATAGCACTGAGAATGATTGTGACTTATATATTTCATTTCTATAACCCAAAATCACGACCATGGAGGATGGCTACCATTTTTGTCATTTTCTAAGAGAAAAATCATAGTCTTGGAAATAGAAGTAGGTCTAGTAAATGCTTTCTACAACTCTCTATAGCTAAATGTCATAATGTTGGGGAAGCATCACAACTTTTTTCCTTAGCCTTTGTTGCTCCATAATGAGAAAGTAATAGTACTAAAGAATGATATGACTTTTATCATCAGTGAGGTACTTAGTTGTTGTGACATAAAATCAATGTCATGATCATTAAAAATATCATGAGCTAGTGTGGTTGTGACTTAAAGAAAGTTGAGTAGCGGAAAAGAATATATTGTATAGTAAAATAATTATGTCAATGAGCTGGTAATATCATGGTGTATGAAGATTGGCATGATAATTTGTATAGAGTTTTGGCCAATAATGAATGTTAAAATTATCTTATAAGCTCATAAAGATATAACAAAGGCATAACACAATGAATGTTATAATTTTATATGACTTTTCGCTCCCCTTCTACTTGACAAATATACCAAGTTTCATAATTCATACAAAAACCCATTCAATTTCACTACTATTCGACATAATCCACCAAAACTATAATTTTGTGAAATAGTTCTATCTTGGAGTCATGACTTGAATGCAATGGAAATTTATTAAGAAAGATTATGACTAGAGATTACATCATTAGATTTGCAACTTGTATTGTGAAGTTGTGACTCCATTTAAGCCATAACTTGTTGTATCAACTTATTTACATTGTGGTGACTAGCATCTTCACATCAATGGAGTCATGGCATGTTATATGATGTCATGACTTGAACTTAAATTTAAGATGTTTTTTAGATAACTATATAAAGGCTTGAAAATAAAAAAACATAAGCGAAAATATGTGAGTGAGACAAAAAATGAGTGTGTAAATAGAAATGTAGCTCAGCCGTAAAACATGAATAGAGAAAAATGTTTTCTTCTTTCTTCATCTCTCATTTCTCTTCTCTCATGGTGCATGTGTACTTCTTCTATGAGTATTCTATTTGTGATTGATTTCTCTCCTAACAAAATACTAAACAACATTTGTTATCCATCCTCGATACCTCATGGAGCCTTAACATTTGGTATCACATCTAAATGTTGGGACTCTTAGAATACTAACGCATAGGGAACATGACTCAGATCTCTCTCTTCCTTATTAGTATTAGGACTATGTTCATTGCTCAACTTAAAATATTTGGCTAAAGGGCTGAAATTGAGTTAACCTCTTCATAAAAAATCATTCAAGAACTTTACCACTACAACATTCTTGAGATAACCAAATATACATACATGATCTATCCTAGATGGCACTTATCCCTAGGATATGTCTAATTAGGCCTGTCTTTCATAGAAAAGACTTTTTCTTTCTCCCCCTTTAAGCTTGTCAATATGTGCTTTTTTCATGGCTAATGATCATCATATTATTAATTAATGTACCGATGATTAATAAATATTTAGAGTTCAAAAAGAGTGTACTAAAAGTCATGTGACTCATTGAATAAATAAAATTCTTATATGACTACCTATGAGCTTGTTTAAGACTATACAAAAATATCCTAAAACATAGAAAGGGAGGGAGAATTTGAAGGAAAAGATGAAAGAGGGAGAGATTGTGAGATAAAGAGAGAGGGACAATGGGGGGGGGGGGGGGGGTGGTAGAGAGGGAGAAAAGAAGGGGGAGAGAGGAGAGAGAAATAAGATGACAAGAGATAGAAAGGTTGGTGTGATATAAAAAGTCAATAAAATTAATGTTTTTAAAAAACATTATTTAAACCTCAATCCTTAAAAATTAATAGAAAATTAAATTTAAAGTTTATTTTTCATTTAATAGTATTTATATTATTCTAATTAAATATATAAATTTCACATAATTTCTAACTAATTATACAACTTTGATACCCGTAACACTAATTATTTATTATTCCAATTTCCTAAAACATAATGTTCCATATTTTTTAAAATGTCTCATGAGATAAAATTTTAATACTAGAAAAATTTTAATGTTATGACAACATTTTTTACAAATTTATAGATGAAAAAAAGAAAATTTATGAAAATAAATTTCAGAACTATCCCAATCAGTAAATAATAATATTAACTCTTGTAATATTAATCTACCTAATATGCTTATGAACCAAATAACTTATCAATTTAAAATAAATCTTCAAATGAGTTAAATATAAATTAAGTAAATTATGTTTATGATCAAGTTAATAATATAATTATCAAATTTGTTTGTATCATTTACCCAAAATTAATCAATTTATTGAACATATTTTATAATATTAGATTTTATGAAAACATGGAAAGTGACTTTTCAAAATATTTTTTTTGTAATTGATATGAACCACTCCAAGAACCACACAACTCATAACATGAATAGTTACTTATATAGTTCTACAATTAGGTCAAGTAGTTGTTTGGATAGAAAGACCACAACCATTTACTTATATGGAGGTTAGAAATTTAGTATGGTGAAAATGATACAATTAGAATGAAATGATTAACTGATAAGTTGAGGTTGAATACCTTGAGAAAATTCTGTTAAGTTTAAATAATCCATTTAAAAATTAAAGATAAGAAATTACTCACTATTTGAAAAATAATTTGTTCTGCTATTATATGCAACATGCCCATTTATAAACTAAATTTAAGTTGCATGAATTAAATGCCAAAAAGAAAAAAATTATATTACATTAATTGCACAAACTTATATAAATTTTGGATTTCCACATATAAGTTTGTTTCATGTGATAAAATTAGAAGTGTAGTCACTTCTTTCATAAAGAATCTCATGTGTGTTATCCATTATTTTCTTATCATCATACATTAGGACCAACATGCATAACATGTTAGAGTGAAATGCTAAATCTTTATTCTAAATAACATCTACATCTTAGATTCCTATCTAGTATGAAATTGGGAATGAATTTGCACGAGATGTTTCATGGTTCATCTCATCAAGTTGAGGGTTCCCAAAGAAAATTGTGAGGACCTAATTCTCAAATTATATTCCTAATCAATCCCTACTTGTATTATTTTATGAATTTGAACCAAACTAGGGGTTAGAATTCACATCATCTAGGGTAATAAGTTCTCTTGGACTCGAAATCCATATCTTCTATTTTTTTTGGAAAAATTTCTGTATTTATTCATTGTTGAATTTATTGAATATCTAAATATATTTTAGTGATTAATAATGATGTATAGACATAGAAATAGGGATACTTATATATTAATTTTTTGATTTTTGCTATTTTGAAGAACTTTGATGTATAGTCATAAAATCAATGAGTTTTTGGAGATGTTCAACAAAGGAGATTCAACCGTAAGTCTCTCATAGTTTTGGCATCCTTTCTTGGCTAAAATACTACCTAAATAATCAGTGAAAATTCATGTATGCCATGATCCTACCAACTTGTTAGCATAATATTTCTATTATGTGACATATTTTCAATGACTATGATATTATCATGAAGTTACAATAATTTAACTTAGAAAATTAATTATATTATTAATCCGTCATCACGAAAACCAAGTACCCCACTAGTGCTCGATGTCATAGCCAATTTCAAAAAATAATGACCTTATGACTCGATAGTCTCAAGTTAGAGCTGAGATAGTTTTACAAAGCCATAATTTGTAAGCTACAAAAAATTATTGAGCAAGAAATACTCATCCAAAAGTCATATTAATTATTCAAAGCTATAAATTTTGGGATACTAAATTTTATAGAGGATATTATTTGAGTACGATCATTTCCAAGGTTATAATTTTTATCCTCAAAGGATGACATAGTAATGACTTATAAATGCATACTAAGTACAAATACCATAACATCCTAATAGTGATGTAACAATATGTTTATATGAGAGAAGAAAAGACCAACACCATAGCCTTCACATAGCACCATGACTATATAACAATATATAAGTCATCTTCACTCTGTGGCCACTTTCAACTACCATGACAATCTATGGACTACAAATAATAAAGGTATGAAGCCATGATAATTTTATAGTACTAGGACTTAGTGTTATAGTGAGATTAGGCTCAAATCGTGGTCATTATCAATAATACAAATTTGAGTTATAAAAAGATCAATATATTGAATAGAGTCATTGTACAACACCTTAATCTTTATTATTTGTCCAAATAAAATATAATTCAAGTAACTTTAATAGTATCACTTAGATCAAATGAATAAACCCATGGATCTAATATTATCTAATAGTTTGAACATGCATGTTACTAAAAATGAGTCATATGGAGATGTCAAATGGGCCCTGCCAGCTTGGCCTTTTTTGGTGGTCCAATAGGTCCACCATGCCATGCTAGGCATAGAAGGGGTTGAGAACCATTAGCCCAACATGACCCATCGACCTGGCTCATGCCCAATTTGTGTCGGGTCGTGCCTAGACTTGCTAGGTCGGGCTGGGTCGTACCTCCGGTTTATCGTGTCATCGGACCAGTCACACGCGTCATGCTTGGCTTGGCATGAGACATGGATCATGTCTGCCTAGCCTACAGAATAGTTCCAAACTAGAGGTGTCAAACGGGCCGGCCCGGCACAGCACGGCACGACCCATTTTTATCCAGCACGATCGTGCTACCGTGCCGTGCTGGGCACGGCATGGTTTGAATATAGCGGGCCCGTAGGCACGGCGTGCCGTGCCGTGCCGTGCCGGGCCCGCTCAGGACCGGCCTGGCCATACAGGCCAGGGGCCAGGCCATAAGCCATAGCCGCATAGGCTGAGAGTGAGAGAGAGGCAGGGCAGGGCAGGCGGGACCGGGACGAGACGCTTAATTGGAGGCCGCACGGACAAGCAGAAATCTGAAATCAAAATATTGTTTTTTTTTTTAATTTATATATTGTAAATTTTATTTCTTAAGGTTAAGTGTAGTCTACACTGTGTAGAGTATTAATTATTAAATATACTTTTTTTAAAAAATGTTAAAAATTAAAATTAAAAAAAAAACAAATTTTAGAAAATTATTTTTTTTATCAAATTCAACATAGTATAGCTTTATTTATATTTATAATTTATTAATTATAAATTAAAGTTATTAATTTTTAAAATAAAATTTAAATCGTAAAAGAAATAAATCAATACATTATGTTAGTAAAAATTAAAATTAAAAAAAATTAAACTACACAAATGAAAAATTACCAATTATGCATTTGAAATTGATGGTCCGAACAAAACAAGTATAAGTTTCAACACAACGTACAAACAAAGCGTATAAATACAATGAATAAAAAAAATATCGAAAAAAAACAGCAGATCAGCATCAATCGTCAAGCGGCATATCATGAGAATCATCAGCCGCAACATCAAGATCAGTATCATATGGATCATCATCATCGGCAATCAGCTCCTCCGCCATCGTAGTGGATGTGGATGCGACTGCAGTGTCTGTCACAGTCCCAGCTTCAGCACGATCATGGATGCTAAACCTCGATTCCTCCCAATCCTTCAAACATGCCAAGGCCTCAACCATATCTGGACGTAATCTCGATCTCCTATCCAAAATCATGTTCACTACAACAGAAAAAGCAGACTCCGATGCTACGCTTGACACCGGAGGAGTCAGTAGATCCCGTGCCATCCTAGATAGCACGGGATAGGTGGACTCATATGATTTCCACCACTGTAATAAATCAAGATTCTTATTATCAGAATGTGATAGGATTGAGCAGTAATCGGTATCTAAGTACCGAGACAGCTCACTCCTATGTGATGGTCCACCTCTACGTTTCCACCTCGCTAGGTTAATGGAATAATCGTCATCTCCGAACAAGGTATCAATGTTCGTAATCACAGTCTCACCACTACCACCACATACCTAGTATCGTAGTATGTGAATAGGTCTGTCAACTTCTCGTAAATGAACCCTTCAGGTGGCTCTTCCAGGTTCATGCACGAGGAAATGAAAGTCAGGGTGTTTTCTACCCCTTCCACCTTAGCCATAGGGTCCATGCATGCAGCGAGGCAATAAAGAGATGGAATGGTGGACCAGTACTTAAAGTACTTGGTCTCCATCTCTGCAACCATATGGCTAAGCGTCGGGTCAGCTCGATACTTCCTAAACATGCTACTAATATTGCATATGCACCGGAGTGCAATGCAAGTGGTGGGCGTATAAACCGACGAACACATGTTCGTCGTGTCATAAAATATCTTCAGAAATTTCATAAATGAAATTCCTGAAGCCCAGTCAGTGTCGTCAATAATAAGTTCGTCACTCTTACTATTGACGTAGTCGGATATCACGTGTTCGTATCCAACACATGATTCCAACATCAGGTATGTGTAATTCCAACGATGTCTTACATCCGATTGGAATTTCTTCTTCTTAAGATTCGCAGACAAACAGAAAGTACCAAACTCTTGTTGTCTGCGAGGAGTGCGAATATACTTGAGTGCATTGCGTATATTTTCCAACGCGGGGGAACACACCTTCATACCCGCTTGATCTATTAGGTTAATCACATGACACATACATCTGACATGAAAGATCTCTCCTAATGGTGCGTCTCTAATATTCCTAACAAACATATTGATCGCTACTCCATTATTAGAAGCATTATCGAAAGTGGCACTAAAAATTTTATTTTGAATTTTATATTCCCTAAATATTTTCATCATACACTCAAAAATGGCCGGGCCATCATGAGGATGAAGAATCTCAGTGAATCCTAATATTTTTTTATTGATTGTCCAGTTAGAATCTACATAGTGACTCGTGAGACATGCATAAGAAGAATCATCGTGACATGTCTATATATCGGACGTCACGGACACCACTCCACTATATGCCATAAATTCCTTAATTATTTTTTGTTTTTCTAACTTATATATCTTTAGTATGTCACTCCTAGATGTGGACATAGGAATCCTAAGATAGGAAGACTGAAAATAAGTCTGCATGATGCGCACTACCCTCGGATCTTCCGAAAATCTGATCGGAAGACCCATCAATGTGATGAGCCTGGCCATGCCGTCCCTGCTCAACTCGCTGGAGTATACGAAGGGAGTAAACTTTGAGACTGAACTCGATCTAGTCTCAAAAAATGTAGTGCCAAGTTGGGTTTGCCTAGGATCTAAGGGTCCATGTTTTTTGGTGCATAATTCAGCATGACTCTTAAGGTGCCCAGTCCCACATGAACTCTTGCATGTTAAAAGTCTCATACAATATTTGCACTGTGCCATTTCAAGTTCCTCACGCCTAACATTTACTTGTGTTATGATTTTAAAATGAGTCCAAACTACAGAAGTCCTCCTAGTTTTTTGTTTTTTAGAACTTTGGGTTGAGACGACTGGAGAAACCAAAGTTTGAGCAGCCGCAGACGTCTGTGTAACACTAACATTTTCATTTTCCAAATTTAAATACATGTCAGGTGTATTTGTCATTTTTTATGTTTTTTTTCCTATGTTTTTCTAGAGAGAGAAGCTTTAGAGAGAGAAAGTAAATAAAAACGTAAAATAAATTACCCGGTAAAAGTAATGAGGTCAGTCACGTGCAAGGTGCACCACAGGAAGCTCTGATGTTCAAAACTCAAGTAGAGTTTCACGAAAATCCAAGCCGAAATCAAAATCCCGAGGCCCGAGAGAGAGATGCACGGTTTATGTGAGAGAGAGAAAGTTTTGAGAGGAAATATGTGTTTGAAAAACATAAATATTATAGGGAGGGGGGTAGAATTTATAGGCTAAAGAAATTAATTTTTTATAAAAAAAGAAATTTTTTTATTATTTTTTTGAATTTTTAATATATTTTTAAGGGGCAGAATCACGAGGACTATTGGATTCTGCCCCCTAGCGATTGGAGGCGAATCCAACGGCTTAAAATCTGTAAAGTTTGGATTTTTTTTGGCCATTGGGATTGGTCGGGTCTAAGCCCGTCGGGGCTCGGCAGTCTGGACCACGGGTCGGGTCCAATCAGACCCGACCCACGGTCTTTTTACCGGGGGCGGGGGATGGGTCACGACTCACGCCCACGCGTGCTTGCGTGAACCGGCACAGGATGAACCCGTGCTGGCGTGTCGTGCCAGGCACGGCACGAGCAGTTCCTGACCCGGGCACGGTTTAAAAACGTGCCGGGCCAGCCCAGGCACGGCCGAACCGTGCCGTGCCTCGTGCAGGGCTGGGCCGGCCCGTACACGTTTGACACCTCTATTCCAAACCATGTTGTGCCAAGCCATGCATGGCTGAACCAAGTTGGGCTTCAGGCCATGCCCTACCACCTAGCCCATTTGACACCTCTATCTCACTATTGAATAAATGAACTACAGATAGAATCTCTATTGGACTAATATCTGGATGAAAATTTACTTTTCTACTTATATGACCTCTGTACTTATATATTTTTATTGATGAAATAGTCTTTTTAATTAGTTTTTGGAACATTGTCTAACTGATAATATTAGATAGCATAATAAAGTTGCAATACTTCTAATTGTTGCCCCTCTAACTCTTTGTAGCATCTAAGTGTGATGGATAAGTATCACTTTGGATTTATCTTAGTATCCCTCATTAATCTATTTATGCTATTCTCCTTCATCGATAATACTAGTTGCTCAAGTTGATTTTCTATAACTTTCATTGTTACATTCATGTGTTGCAGTATCATTTCAATTCATTCCATCTGATTCTCATGTAGATTGTTCCTTTTTTTTGTCTCCATGAGTAAGTCAAAAATGTACTTTTCCAATTATGCCTTTTCTACTCATTTTAGGTGGTTGTAATTGAAGCTCAAATCTCCTTGCATTTTGTATGTCATTGAGTTATTTTCAAAATATTTCTAAAATTATCACAAGTTCTACTATACATTATCATGACTTATATATGACAAACATAAATATAAATATTATAATACCATATCATAACACAAGTACATAAAACTAACCTTATATCTCAATTTAGTTTGACATTTGAGAAGAATTCATGCAAGATATTTGTAGTGGCATAGCATGAAATTGAGAGTATTAAATGTCAATCCATGTGAGGATCTAAGTCTCAAAACCTAATCTCAAATATGTATTGCTTGCTTTCATCTTGAATTTGCCCCTAGTTGAGAGTTGGAAGTAATGTTGCATTGGGTTTGCATGCTCTTGCTTCACCCTTTCTCCTCTTTCTTTTAAAATCTTCTAAGTATTACTTTTATACTTTGAGGTTCCATATAATTTTTTAAGTTAGAAGCCATAGTGCTAGCTTAAGATGATGACATTATTGTCTCTTTGAATTTTCTTTGAAGTGCAAAAATTATGGTACTAAAGAATAGTACAAATCAAGTATCTCTCATCTAGAGCACAAAATCTTAGTAGCTAGAATACCATGACTAAGACAATTTCTTTTTAGAATACAAAGTAACCTCACTAAGAATGACTATGATTTATGTATCTATCTTTGGAATTCAAATTCATGGCACTTGGAATGACCATGACTTTGATATTTTTTCTTTTGAGCATAAAGTTGAGGTAGAAAGAAATTTCATGACTAGAGTAAATGCTCTCTAGAGAATAATGACCTAGCAAAAAATATGGTAGTGACTAATTTTACATGATATTTTGGCTCTATGTCAATTAAATTATGGAGCCAGAAAATATTATGACTTCTTGTACTAATGGGGTACTTAACTACCGAGATATTAAAGTAAGTTCACGTTCATTATTGTATTTTAGAGCTAATGCAATCATGACTCTAAAAAATATTATAGCCTTGAAGATAGTAATGCATAGTAAAAAGATTATGATAACTTGGTTATAGAGTCATGACATATAATGGTTGACATGATTAGTTTTTTAGAGTCAAGGCCAAGAAAAGATGTCACAACTACTCAATAGGCTTGTGGAAGGTGTTCCCAAGTTATGACATAGAAAATAATGACTTTACTTTATTTTCTCCTCTCCAAGTCATCACTTCACCAAGTGCACTAATTTCACCATAAGGAGGTCTGATTTCACTAACATTCATCGAATTCTATCAACATAGACATTTAATGAAACCTCACCATTTAAAGCTCAAATACATATAAACTAATATATAATTTCATGTCAAATGATCACAAAAAGTTAATACGTAGAGTTTTGAACTATAACTAGGTTTGAGTGTTGCAACATCTTTCATTCGATAAGGATTCTTGAATCTATGGACTTATCTAAAGGACTGTGTCACAATAGAAAATAGTCATTACTCTAATTGTTTCACTATTTTAGATTCAAGTTGTTGCTCTCCTTTATAATACTTCATTCATTGCCCATTGATTTTAAATTATGTTGCATTTTTTGATTTTGCTGAAACTACTCCATAGGACATCATTGATTGACTATAAATGGGTCGTACAATTGAGGCCTCAAATTTTCTACAAATAACTTGGGATGTGAGTTAAAAATCAATATCTTTTCTTCTATTTTGAATTCATTCCTTTGTAGATTCTTGTCATACATATTTTCATTGTCTTTGTAGATACAAGTATTCTTTTATGCTTCATTGCTGAATTTTTCTAATTTACGTACCTAAAGAACTCACATTTCTTGTTTGGCAATTGCATTTCCATATTTGTGATTCTAAGATACAGAAGAAGAAAGACCGACAAAAACAACAAACGGTATATATCTAATCCATAATCCAAGCACGAGAGAATAAAAACAGAATAGAAACCACAACAGAAATACATGAAATAACTTGGTTCACTATATATTCTTTATGGATTGACTATCTTTTTAAATATGTTCTTAATCTATCTATTAAAAATTTTTGTTTTCTCATTTATCTATAGATAAGATAGAGGTCCCATTTAAGCCTCAATCCATGCATAGCCAAGTAAGCACTAAGTAATTTGCTAAAGAATACTTATGAAAATATTGTTAAAGCAAGTGAAAATAGATAGATCCTAATATGATAAATCCTAATATGCTAAAGCAAGTGAAAATATTGTTGCACAATAAACTCACCATTATATTGGGACCATTATTTTGTGCTTCTATTTCCCCAACCCATTTAAACATGTAATCCACTTATAACAATATATATTCTATTCTAAAAAGAGACGGGAATTGCTCCATAAAGTCTATCTTCAATACATCAATAGTTTCAACTTCAAGTATATTATTAAGCTTTTTTATTATCTAATGTCATCCCAATCTTTGATATCTATCATATCTTTGCAACATGTTTTAGTAATCTCAGAAAAATGATAGCCAAAATAATCTAGATCAAAATATTTTTTGAGTAATTTTGTTACCTCAAAAATGGCCTTTATAAGGGGAAACATAACATTAAAAGATAATATATCCATTCATCTACTGGTACACATCTCCTTATGACATGATCTGCACATCTTTTGAATAGAAGTTGATCATCCCATAGATACTTTCTTCTTACATCAAGCATAAATTTTCTTTTTTGGAGGAACATAAGAAGAGGAAGAGCATCACATGCTAAATAATTGACAAAATCTACATATCAGGGTAATTGTTTTTCCAACATCAAAAGCTACCAGTCTAAGAAGTTTTTCAAAAATGCATCTTCTTCTCCACATTTCTCATCAAATTCCAAGTAGCACAAATGGTTGGCTATTGAATTATCACTTGCCTTTTTTTCTCTCTTATTTCTATATCAAATACTTTGAATAACAAAACCTATCTTATCAATCGTAGTTTAAGTTATTTTTTCAATGAAGTACATGATTGTATGATCCATGTAAATCACTACCTTAGCTCTGAGGATATGCTTTGAGGATATCATAAAAAATACTATGGGTAACATTTTCTTTTTAATGATTTATAATTTATTTAACCTTTATTTAAGGTCTGACTAGCAATTACATCACACATAAAGCTCCACTCACATATGTAATTACATCACACATAATCACAAATGACTTTCCCATTATAGTTGAAATCAGCTTCAAATTTTTCAAATTCACTCTTTAGCTCTTCAAATTCTTCAAATTCACTCTTTAGCTCTTCAAATTCTTCAAATTCACTCTTTAGCTCTTCAAATTCTTCAAATTCACTCTTTAGCTCTTCAAATTCTTCAACACATTCTTCACTAAAGTTGAAATTAGATTCTTTATCTAATAATTTGCACAATAGTTTTGTCATCTTTGAGAAGTTGATAAATCTTCAATAAAACACAACATATCCAAAGAATCTACATAGTCCCAGTTAGAGTTTCAGATATGCCCACATCTTTATTTACCACATACTAAACCATTCCTACCATCAAATTTTTCAAATAGTGGTTGGTATTCAATGTTCCATGCATTTCAGAAAAATTCATAGAATGCTAAATCAAAATAATAGTAATAGAAATAAAACTCGAAATTCATCAACCTAATAGAAAACTATAATATAACTAAACCCTTTAATACTAATTGTTTGAATTTTATATCTATGTATATAAGTGATTATGCTGAACATAACATCAATGGATTGTGTAGAATATAACACATCCCAAGGAACAAGAACATTACACAAACCATAATAAACACCAATTTTAATATGGTTTACTAGTTATTCAATATAACTAGCTACATCCACTAGAGAACGTAGTGCATATAGATTATTAACCCAAATGTTTTAGTACATAATCAAAAAGAGAAAGAGAGAAGAAGAACAAAGTGCCCACTTTTTGTGATTATAGATACTATATATATATATATATATATATATAATAATAATAATTAGGGCTCTACATAAAATAGAATGGTTTAGATCTTTAGAGTGGACTATGTCATGCTCCAAAAATTCCTCCGGCCAATTGATTGGGTAATGAGACCCTTGTTATTGTCCTAATGTCATGTATCTAATCTCTCAATAGTACCTACACCTATAAATAAAATTAAAAAACAAAATGGAGGGTTAAGAAATTGATAACAAAACAAATTATATATTACAATTTTCACCATGGTCACCTCCATCTCTTATTGAAATGATGATTGGTTTTATCTTCTCTTTCCTCATGAATGTATAAACAAAAGTAATTGGGCAGTACCTTCAAAATTAATCCATTTGGAGTTGTCCTTATTTTATGAAATGTTTCTTTTATGGTTGTAACTTTGATAAGAGTTGTAGCATTATTAGGTACATCTTCCATCATTATTTGTTGCAGCTTGAAAATTAGCTAAACTTTTTCCTCTAGTGTCATTACTTTTTGTGAAGTGGAAACATATTCACTTGTTCTATGGAATAGGTGTGTTGCAACTAGTGGAAAAGTCACTACTTTTTAAGCTTCTAATTCATCTAAGTCATGACTTATTCTCTTGCCATCAGTCCTTCCTTCAATAACTCCACTTGTATAGTCATAAATTTTGCAAAAGTCATGACTTGTTTGTATATATTCTCTCTTTTGGTTTTTTTTTTCTTTAGCTTTTTGTCGTTCCAATCCAATATTTCTTTTGAGTATTGTGTATATGTATCCCCTTGGATTATCCTAGGTATCACTTGGCATGCCATTAATACTCTTCTCCCTCATTGTTAGTTCCTGTTAACCAATTTGGTTCTTACTATTCTTCATCATCATGTTCATGTGGCCTAGCTTTATTTCCATATGTCTTATATGATCTTTTCCCACATCATTACTCCCATTTATTTCCATTTAATAATATAAGATAACTATCTTCATGTGATGATATGTCTCTTATATATGGACTATAATTTTGTGGTAGTTTTTCTTTGCTTCCATATAACATATCTTTATTATTTCTAATAGTTGAATGATAGTACTAATTGATGTTGCTATTAGGTCTAAAAGAATATCTACTATTCTATAGTAAATTATTTTCTTATATTTGATAGATAATATTGAAACTAGTCATTTCCTACTATTATAAGGAAACAACTTGGTTGACAAAGGAATCTATCCTAGCTTCCATTTCCGACAATTTGTTCACCAAAAATATGGTAGCTTTTCTCATTTAATTGTCTTGGTTGGGCTACATTTGATCCAATAGTAATTTGCATTATCCTCCATGTTTTTTCTTTCACCTCCTTACCTCAAATTATATTTTCTACTTCTCTCAATTTCAGTCCAGAGCTATTGACTCAATTTAGATCTTCTATTCATACAAATATGATGGCTACAAAACAAACAAAAAAGAAAAGAAAAGAAAATATAAACATTAAACAAAAATTATTATCCAAATAATTATAAATAGAATTATCTTTTTGCTTAGATAGTTACGTCAACTCAAGTTGGCCAATCAAACTAAAAGAATCAACAATAATAGTGGCAAAAACTTACTATGACATTGTTATAGAACTAAAACTTATCATTTGTGATATTGTTCTAAATACTCATTGGATAATTAATTTAATTCAATGGAGATATATAAGTATATGAGTCATACAAGTAGTAAAGATGAATATAAGTCTAAATATCAATCTCATAAGGATTGTGTGAGTAGTTTGACTAATCAATAGTAAAATAAATGTTGTTCAAGTTGAGTAGATAGACTTGGATTTCAAAAAGATATTTAGTCTCTAGGGTTAGCTTATATCCTTGTGTATGATGAGATATCTTTAATATTGAGACAACATTATAGTTGATCACCGGATAAAAGTTAGATTGATAGAGAATTTTTTTATAGTTGTCTTGGCATAGAAGGTAGTTATCATACTTGGACTATCACTTTCAAAAACAAACCTCTCATAGTTATTCCTTTGATATTTAACCACTGAAACTATACTTATTTCATTCAAGGATCATCAACATTTATATTTAGTTTAAGCAATATATCAACTATCCTTCATGATTGTTTTAAGCATGCATTTTTATTTTCTTACCTCTAAAGTCATAAAAGAGATGAAATGATGTGGTAATAATTACATTTACACTTTTAGCTTCATAAGTAGTATACTCATTTTAAGTAACATACATTTTCCTACAAAATATCACCAGTAGAAATTATAAAAAATGAAATGATTCACAGGGCAACTAACCACCTTATGAAATACCTTAACTTGTATGTGTCTTGTAACTTACTGTACACCATCCATTACTACTAACACATTACTCACACATTATGGTGAAACCCCCATATTAGACATTCTAAATAACCCTCACATTATTTGAAGGTCACTTTTCTAGAATATGCATTTTGGAATGATCATAAATTCTTTTATACTTTTGATTTCATGAGCATCATACTCATATTAATTACACTAATATAAATTTAGCATTTCCATGTTTAGGTTTATCTTGAGATAAGATTAAAAGAGCTATCACATATCACTTCATATTAAAATCTCATGAGTGTGCCCCATAATTTACCTGATACTATTTATCATGACTAACACATATAAATCTATATTAGAGTAGAACTCTAAATCTTTATTTTAAATAACATCTATATGCATATATATTCAAACCATAATTTTCTCACAAATAAATATCATATAACCATAATTACCATACACAAATATAATTAACTAATCCTAAGGTCCTATTTAGGCTGACATCAAGGAAGAATTTAGATGAAACATTTGGTGGTTCATTTCATTGGATAAATGGTTCCCAATGATAGCTAGTGTGAGGATCCAAGTCTCAAATCCTATTCCTAATCAAAATTAAAATATAATTTCCGATAAAAATATTGATACTTAGATTTTATGGACATTTTGGATATATCATAGATATATTGGTTTATATTTTTACATGAGTACCAATCAATGATAAAAATATTGATTTTGATTGATATATCAATACTTGAAATTTATGAATATTTTGGAGATATATTGGTGAATATATCAAAAACTTTCCTCATTATGACCCAATCAATCTTGACTTGCATTTACCTTGAATTTGACCTTAATTAGGCATCAAAATTCATGTCACTTAGGATTTTTGCATGCTTTTGGCCTCAAAATCTAAATCTCCTTTTTTTTTGGCAAAATCTCTAGGTTCCCCCTTTTATACCATTAGTATCCTTTCAAGCTATTGTATGGCTTTTCAAGTTAGTCACGACTTTATTATGAAGTTGTGACTCTAACATGTCTCTAAATCTTCTTTGGGGAGCAAAAGTATGGTGGCAAAGAAATGCCACAATTGAGATAATTCTTCAATGGAACTCAAAGTTATGGTAGCAAAAATATCATGATAAAGGTAATTAATTTTTGAAAAAAATAATCATGGTGGCAAGAATAATATGATTGAGGTATTTCCTTTCTAGAACACGTCATGGTGACAAGAATGACCATGACTAATGTATTCACTCTCTTGAGCACAAAGTCATGATGGGAAAAATTTCCAAGTCTGAAAAATATTTGGTATTTTGCAAATTTTGACTTTATAATGAATATGTTACAATATTAAAAAATATTATAACTTATTGTAATAGTGTGGTATTTAGTTGTCATGAAGTGAAAAATAAAGTCCTGGTTAGAATTTCATTTTAGAGCTAATGCAACTACAACTCCAAGATAAATAGCCTTGGACTAGTGTTATAAAGTCTTGACATTGAAAATATCATAAATTTCCATTGATTTTATGCCCTCTAAATTAACTTTCCATCAAGTTCACCAATACAACTTAAATTACAAATGGTTTCACAACTTTTCATCTAATTCTATAAAAGACACAATAAAGTACATCCTTATATTTTACTCTCAATTTTAGTAAAAATGCTTCATGAAAACACTATGAAATAACCTAAAATAGACAATGCATTGAGTATTGTATAATGATCATTAGTTTTTTATGCATGAGACTAAATGTTATCCATTCAATGAATAATATTTATATGATATTTAAACAGTCTCACTTGTGTGAAATAAAGTATAGTCTCTTTTTGATCTATCACAATAACTAAAGGACCTTTGACTAGTCTTTACTAACAACTAGTAAAATAATTTAAATATTTCATATCATCTATCAAGTGTATGAATATCAAGTTCAAATGAAAGATACAAAAATCTATCATCACAAGCTAATGATTAGGTCTACACCTACAAGCATTTATCTCATATACTCAATCATAGAGGTGTCATAGTTGCACATCTTAACTATCTCATAATAACTGGGTATGTGTGTATTAAAATAGTTAATATATAAGGAGATATGAGATGATATAGTTGAATCAACCAACCAATTTTCCTCCTCACTCATTATGTTATCACATTCCATGATAATGGTGCTCACTACTCTTTTTAGTATTTCTCCTCTTGTATGCTCATCCTAGACTTGTTTATAGATATAATACTTTTTCTTGATGTATCATAGTTGTTGCAACTTTTTTATGCTTCCTAATTTTATCAAATGGATGATATTCCAAAAGCTCATTAGTAAGAGTACCTCGTCAACTAAGATTCACAAGTATATGAGTCATGCAAGTAGTATAATAGACTTTCATATAAATATAAATTTCATATAGATTGAATCATTTTTTTTTATTATTCAATAATGATACAACTTATTTTTAGTAAAATGGACACTAAGAATATTAGACAATCTTAGATTTGTGGTTTATTCATTTAATATATGTCATGTCATTAAGTCGCTCAACATATATTATGTTGGACATAGAATGAAGGTTGGGGTATTGTACGATGGCTTCTTGCCTAATGACATATAAGGTAGTTGTCATTAGTGAGTCATTCCCAATGGCGATCCCCTCATAGTCATCCCTTTGGTATGTCTCAACTATGATAATAATTTGTCTCTATACAAGAGTCATTCAAAATTTCATACCTTTTAGGAAACTTCACCAACTACTCTTGAAAATTATTTATACACAATCTTTCTCTCCAGCCTCCATTATCATAAAAACTAATGATTGGTATTATTTATAAGTACTTGTACATTTGACATTTGTAAGTACTATATTTTCACAGATAACATATACTTTTTTCAAGTTGTACTAGTGGTAACCATATGAGTCACAACATACTTGTACATGTCCTAATAATTACTTGTCACCATTCTATTCGGTGATGATGTGACTCCTATACTAAAGATGAATATATTGAGAGAATATTCTATATAATATCAATTTGAATTAAGTACTAGTTTCTTTAAGATGTGTATATAAATGTATCAAGTAGCTCAGGTAGCTTAGGCATGACATGAGGCATGATCCAATTGAGTTGTGCTTAGTCCAACATGGCATAGTCCAAAATTGTGCCTATACTTGGGTCGTGCCGGCTAAAGGCACAGTTTGTGCCATGCTAGGCCAAAGGCTACGTGCTTCATGCTGGGATAGGTAGGACTCATGGGCCTAACCCATTGGCATTGTCCAGTGGCCTGGTGGCTTTGACCTAGGACAACGTCCCAAGAATGAGTCATGGGTCATGGGTCAACATGATCTAGGATTGTGCCCAGCCCAGACCTATTTATAAAAAACTTAGTGTATTTTAAGTATTTTACTTGTCACATCAACATGATATATTTTTACAATTTTTAATTAAACCCGATCCACCATGTTGACGTGGAAGATCAGCCTGTTGAGATAGAAGTCCCAATGGCTAACTCAAGAAGGATGCATTTGCATCACAATGTTAGGAAAACATGCACATGCACCCAATAGCAATATTAGTCACTACACTATCAGGTGCATGAGTTAACATACATTTCTATCCTGGCCATTGAAATTCATTCCAATGCTTAGGGGTATAAATTCAATGGCTATTAGGTTTATGCCCTTTTATATATTAATAAAAATAAAAAAATCTTAAAAAATAAAATTGTAATAAAAAAAATTATAAATATAAATTAGATATTTTGAGTTTTTCATTCTCAATATAAAAGCTTTCTTTTCTCATATGCTTTGTCTCTCCTCTCCTCTGTTGTTCTCTCTCTCATTCTCAAATCTTAAAATACAATTTATAGTTTTTTTATTGTTCTCTAATTTTTGCTCTTTCTGTGGGATTGTGGCTACGGCTCTACCTTTTAGAAGTTTGAAACTAAAATGGAATGGAAACTTTAGGCTCCACCTCTAGTTGTGGTTGTGCTAAAATCAAATGGTACTAGAATCTGGGTATTTTTTTGTTTTTTTTAAATATTAGACTTAGTTAATTATTTTTAAATATAAACAAACAAAATTAACCAATGACTAATAGTGATTATAATGATAATAAAATAAGATTGATATAAATATGAATAATAATGATAACCCTACAAAAAGATTTGAGGCTGAAAATGTATTTTTTGTCATGGCATTGACCCAAACTCAAATGCTTAAAAAACAAAAAACTAGAATAACTTTAATTGTATGAACTCACTTTAAAATAATAAAAAATAAAAATTCTAAGAGTGTCGATGAAAATTCAGTACAATGTATATATTATCAAAAAAATATATACAAGTAAGAGTACAGGTGGCTTGAGCCACCTAAAGAGGCATATCAATCTAACTAAGTTGATAGTAAGAATGACAAACTTATTATTGATAACTTTGACTAGGATACATGAATTTCTTTTATGAAATTCCTAATATTATTTTATGATACGATGAACATGTATTCATTTGTGTATACTCCCACCACTTCCATTACATACAAGTTCATAAACAATATTAGTTGGATGTTTAGCAAGTTTAGGTGTCACCCTATATTTAGTGTCATTGTCATTAAGATGGAAACCAAGTATTTACAGTACTGGTCTACTATTCAGTCTCTTTATTTTTTGGATACCTGCATGGTTCCTAAGGTTTAGGTAGAAGGGGTATAAAATATTATAATATACATATCCATGTGCATTAACTAGAGTCACCAACATAAAGGGTTCATTTATAAAAAAGTGATCAACTTATTTATATATTATGATACTAGATCTTGTAGTAGTTGTAGCTAGGCTCCTAGTATGAACATGAACATCGTATTCGAAGATGATGACTTCATAATTCAATTTGCAAAAAAGAAATCATGGGGTGGACTGCCGAATAGGAGCAAGCTATCTTGGTACTTAAATACCTATTACTACTCAATCTGATCATATAATGATAATAAAATCCTTGATATTTTACTATGATAGAAATCACTTTAATTCATCTATCTCATGTTGTCTAAATGCCATAAGATCTATTGACTTCTATTATATCTAGCAGAGCATCAGAGTTTACATTTTCTGTTATAGTTAATGTTATTTCATATAGAAGATCAAGACTATGGTCATATATTATTGAGGCACTTGCATACATGAATGACTAGAAGATTAGAGGTTAGGCATTCAAGATAGAGTGGGACTGAGAGCATAAAATTTTTGGCAGGTGATGACTCATGAGACTTGGAGGATATTGAGGCCACAACTAACAATACTATTAGACATTTACATGTAGAGGTGTCAAATGGTTCATGCCAGGCTAGGCCTTCCTATGGCATGATTCATGTTGTAATGGGTTGTCATGAGCCATGACTCATGTCATGCTAGGCATGAACTAATGTACCTAGTTTGGTGGAATGGTAAACCAGCCCAGGTGATCGCTCAATGGGGTCCCATTGGGCGTAATGGGTGGTCACCAGAGTGATTTGAATTTTTTTAAACAGTCAGACATTGACCTCATGCCCATGATGGGGCGGGATAAAAAATTAGACCATCCCATAATGGGGTAGTCTAATTATTTTAAAAAAATTAGCCACGTGACCAATTGTTATTGGCCGACCACATAAGCCGGTCACTTATTGTGTTTTCATGCAATCGAATTCTTTAGCGTGCACATTCAAAGCATGGCATGGTTCAGCACAACCATGCCCCCATGTCATGCTAATGTGCTCGGCATGGACCGAGCTTATGTGCTTGGAATGAGCCATACCGACACGACACAACTCATTTGATACTTTTACTTACATGATGAAGATTTGCATATAGACACTAATTGTTATTGTGATTGATTATTGTTTATTAATATTATGCAAAATATTTATTTTATAATTATTATTTTAGTATGATAAATTTGATTAAGATACTATGTTTATGTGATAATTTTTTTGCTACTATTATTAATTGTTGTTTATCATTTTTATTTCATATCCATCTATTGGACTTTGGTTTAAAATAAAATTTGTATTTTTTTAACTTTACTTACAGTGTAAACATTATAATTTATGTTTATAATTATACATTGTTAGCCTTTTAGTTATACTTATTTTTCATTAACATTATGTCTGATATGTGTTGTATATGTAATTTGTTTTTTTTTCTTTGTTTTATTTTTCTTTTATGTTTCTATGGTGATTGGTCATCGATGTTTGGTGGTGGTGGCGGTGGTCAGTGAATGGTGCCTATGGTGGCATTACCCACAAAATCAATATTATTCTACATGACCCATTAAGACCCAACATGGTAGGCATGTGTCTGCCCAAAATCACACCGATCATGGCATGCCGGGCTAAGTAAATTGATAGTCATGTTGTGCCGGGTAAGCCACGACTCCTATGTCAGGTTGTGCCCGACACAACATGGTGGCCCAACTAGGCCACCTAAAAATGAGCTATACTAGCACTATAGAGGTGTCAACCGGGCTGGGCCGGCTCGGCCCGGCACAAGGCACGGCACGGTTCAGTCGTGCCTGACCCCGCGATGGTCCCTCCCGCAAAAAAGACCACGGGTCGGGTCTGATTCAACCCGACCTGCGATCCCCCGAATTCCCAACCGCACGGACAGGCCAGCCCGAGCGGGTCGGCAAGGCACGGCACGGCCTGCCGTGCCGGGCCCGACTATTTTAAACCGTGATGGGCCATGCACGAAGGCACGCTCGTGCTCAAAAAAACGGGCCGAGCCTGCCTAGCCCGGCCCGTTTGACACCTCTATAGCACTACATGACCAGTTTGACACCTCTAAGTGTATAATTGATTATTATATAAAAGTATTAATACTTCAGCTTTGTAAGCACCAAACAAGTGATTATTAACATACTCAAATTTTAGCATTCAACATATATATTTATCTCATGTATCATAATCAAAAGAGTTATCACTTTCTTCTTATTATATGTATGAGTGATTCTCATGATTTACCCATCACAAGAAATCATGACAAACTTACATAATCTACCAATATTCAAAATCTTTATTTGAGTTCTACTTATTCACTATCGATCAAAATCCATACATAAGATAAATCAAATCATTAATTTATATATAAATAAAACTAATTATATCACATAAGTTAAATTACATAATCTCTAGACCCACACTAATTTGGTACAAGTTCTCCAAATCTATTTCTAGAGGAGAGGAGTTTGAGAGTTATGCCCCCAACTCTAAGTATTAACATAAATCATGCAAACCTTGCTTGCTTATGGAATTCCTAGGGAGTCCAAAATTCAACCCTAAAGTTGGTAGTTACCATGGAATTTCTTGTTACATGATTGAGAATGAGAAAAAAGAGAGATCTCCAATAATTTTTCTATCTTACCTATTTATATTTGGGTGGCCTTGCATCACTTATAGTAGTAAGTCATAGCTTTTTAAAGAAAATTATAATGTTAACCTTCATCTCTTCAGCTTAAGGTTGC
The DNA here is from genome assembly GCA_029783825.1 of Sapria himalayana. NCBI lineage: Eukaryota > Viridiplantae > Streptophyta > Magnoliopsida > Malpighiales > Rafflesiaceae > Sapria > Sapria himalayana. The sequence goes on along the minus strand of JAREIK010002577.1, from coordinate 349,393 downwards.
GAGCCATGACTCTATTCTACATCTTGATCTTACTGTGTTACAAACTAATGATGCCAGAAACAACAAGAACTCGAGCCTAATCTCTCTATAACACAAAGTTGCAACACTATGAAAGGGCTACAACTTCATGCCTTTATCTATTTATAGTCTATAGATGACTACAACACTAGAAACTTGTCACAAAGTGAAGATGTCTTCTCACACTATTATATTGTCACATCATTGTGTGGAGGCCATAGTATTAGAAAATAGTCTTTCTTGATATATATGGCCAAAGTACTAAGAAATAGCCATTACACTAAGGTCTTTAAAGTGTTGCCCATGGTTGTGGATTTAGAAAGTAGACATGATGCAAAAGTAACTCTTCATATCACTTGAGTGTCTATAGCATTGTGAGTAGCTATGGCACTTACCTTTTCTTCTCTCGTATAACATATTTCTATTGTGCTATTAGAATCTTGTGGCACTAATACTTTTCTAGTGAATACAAGTCATAGTTATGCCTTCCTTTGATGACAAAAGTCATAACCCTGGAAATAGTAATACTCGAGTAATATTCTCTATAATTTTTAGTGTCCCAAACACAATGGCTTTGAATAATTGTCATTGTTTTGACATGAGAAGTTGTGACTCCAAAATTTTCTATATTTTGAAAGTCATAGCTTTGTAAAAAAAGTCATGGCTTTGACACGAGACTACTAAGAAATATATAGATAAAGTTATGGTGCTATGAAATTAACCACAACCTTGAACACTAGAGGAGTTATTGATTAATGTGACAAAGAATTATTATCATAACCATTTAAATTTTTTGAGCTAAGTATATGGTATACCTACGATGATATGATAATATCAGTGCCATTGAGAATATGTCGCATTGTAGAAAAATTATGCTAATGAGTTGGTAGGGTCGTGTTGTACATATATTTTATGAACTAATTAGGTAGAGATTCAATAAAGAATGGATGTCACTCACGGATCTACTCCATCTACTAAACACCTCCACAAACTCATTGATTTTATAATTATTAATCAAAACTCTCCAAAATACCAAAAAATATGAGATCAATACATTTTAGCTCCATTTCTACACCTTCACATCATAATTAACTACTAAAATATATAAGAATATTTTGTAATTTAAATACCAAATAAACTGTTACACTAAAACAATTACTCATTTTTGAACATAAACTTTCCTCTCCAAAAAGTAAATTCATTATCACTACAAATTACTAGGACTAAGTTTGAGTATCATAGGTTCTATAACTAATAGAGTAACATCAAGTTGACATGTTGACAGTTATGGTGGGGTTTTAGTTCTATGACTATACTTGTGGGTCATTGGATATGTGTATTTTTTTTTGTGGTGGATATAAGTGTCTATTACATCACACATGCAAAACAAAATTCTTGGATTTCCTCCCAAGTAGCACTACATTTAACATTCATAGCTAGACCATCAAAATATTTTTTATTCTATCAGAGATCTCTAATATACACATGAACTTTTTAGTATGCAATTTTACTACCTCACTGTTGGTCTCCTCCTTCTTGTTGGTCTGTTCCTTTGGTCTTCCTTTAGCTACACTTATTTCTATGGTTATTTCTTCTTTTGATGTCATAACTTTAGTGAATATCATGATTTCTTCTTCACCCCTCTATTATCCTTTTTTATTCTAGATCCCCAAAGTCATGGTGTTGAGTATTACTGTGACTCTTTCTTTGAGCCATGCTTTTTTATTTAGTTCCTATATCTCCAAAGTTATGGCTATTATTGAAGTCATGACTTTGTCTTGCATATTTTCTTTGCCCATTTATTTCTATAACTTTAAAATCATGGTGTTATGCATAGATATGGCCTTATCCTTAGGCTTTTGATGGACTAATCATTCAATATCACCAAAGTCATGGCACTAGGCACATTCACAACTTTATCTTCTACATTTCCTTGATCATTTTCATTCTTGAACACCAAAGTCGTGGTACTAAGCTAATGCACGACTTTGTCTTTGATTTTCTCTTCCATGATTTGTATCTCAGCCTTATCTTTTTTCTTAAATGTCTCATCTTCCTTAGAGCTCTTATCATAAGACTCCTTAGATGTCGCAGTTGTAAAGAATATTATGACCTCATAGTAGTCATCTTTTTATGTTTCCTCATTTTTGTAGCTCCAATATAATTCTTTGTATTCTTCATTTTCATTACTATCATAGCTTTAAAGTTATTATTTTGTTACATACACCACATTGCTCTCACACCTATAAAGTTATTCTTTTATTTCATATACTTTTTTTTGATGAAATGTAGTATAGAGGAGACTGTTAATTCTCAATCATCCTATTTCATTATTTTCTAGACTTCATATGGCATTATAAAAATTCAACTTTACTTGTTCCTTATAGATATGTCAAATGGGTCGGGCCTGCCTTGCATGCCCCATTTTTAGGTGGCCCAATCGGGCCACTATGCCGTGCTAGGCATGACATGGTACAATAATCGTGTCATGCCTAGCATGGCTCAGCTTTAGCATAGCCGGCCTGGCATGGCCTTTCAGCTCAATTGTTTGGTTTTTTGGGCCAAGTCATGCCTAGACAGGCCGGATCTGGCCCGTTAGGGTTGGGTTTGGGGCGTAGTTTGGCTATTCGGGTCAGGTACAAGCCTAGTTCGGGCAGTTTGGAAAGTTTGTAATCCAAAATTCAAAATTATTAAAAATATTTAATTTTAATTATTTAATACTTAAATTAAAATAATTAATTAAATATTTAATTTTTATTTTATTAATTTAAAAAAACATAAACAACTTAAATTTTAAAACTAATAATATCTGAATTAATAATACTAAAATATTAATACAATCCAATAAAAATCACAAAAATATAAGTATCTGAATCAAGTTTCAAAGTAAAATAACGAAATAAAATAAACAAAGATAATCTAAAAATGATAAATGTAAATCTTGTCAACATATGATCAATAATGATATCAGTATCAGTATATCAATAGAAATAGGTCGTAGGTAGTTAAGTAGGCTCAAGCACACAACTCAATCATCCATGCCTCAATGTCAATCTCATATCAGTCATCAAATCGTTATCAACATCAATGTCACATGAATCATTATCAGCAACCAACTCCTCTACTTTTGCTGCAGTCCCAACATTATCCTAGATGCTTAAGCTCGAATCCTCTCAATTCTTCATGCATGCCAATGCCTCAATAATATCTGGCCATAATCTAGATCTCCTATCTAAAATCACATTCACTACAATAAAAAAAGTAGACTCTGATGTTATGCTCGACACCTGAGGAGTCAGTAGATCCCATGTCATCTTAGATAACATGGAATAGGTGAACTCATATAATATTTACCACGATAAAATATCAAGATTCTAATTATCAAAATATAATATGATTGAGAAGTAATCAGTATATAAGTACTGAGATAGCTCGCTCCTATTTGATGGTGCACCCCGTCATTTCTCCCTCGCTACCTAAATGGAAGATTCATCATCTTCGAATATGGTATTTATGTCCATACTTGAAGCCTCACTACTACTACTACCACAATACCTAGTATCATAGTATGTAAAGAGCTCTGTCAACTTCTCATGAATGAACCCTTCAGGTTGGTCTTCCTGGTTCATGCACGAGGATATGTATGTCAAAATATTTTCTACCACTTCCACCTTAACCTTAGGGTCCATGTAGGCATCCAAACAATAAAGAGATGGAATGGTGGACGAGTACTTTAAGTACTTGATTTTCATCTTTACAACCATATCGCTAAGTCTCAGGCCATCTATAAATTTCTCAAACATGCTACTAATATTGTATATATACCCGAGTACAATGCATGTCATATGAGTATAAATTGATGAATACATATTCATCATGTTAAAAAATCTTCAGAAATTTCATAAATGAAATTCCTATAGCCTAGTCAGTGTATCAATAATAAGTTCTTTACTCTTACTATTGACGTAGTCAAATATCATGTGTTTATATCCAACACACATAACTCCAACATAAGGTATATGTAATTCCAACTATGTCTCACATCCGATTGGAATTTCTTCTTCTTTAGACCCATAGATAAATAGAGAATACCAAACTTATGTTGTCTATGAGGCATACAAAGAAATTTTAGTGAGTTACGTATATTTTCTAAAGTTGAGGAAAGAATATTCATCCCCGCTTGTACTATGAGGTTAATGACATGACACATGCATCTAACTGGGAAAATATCTTTTAATGGTTCATCTCTAATAGTCCTAATAAACATATTAATGGTTACTCCATTATTAGATATATTATCGAATGCAATACTATATATTTTATTTTGAATTTTATAATTTCTAAAGATTTTTATCATGCACTCATAAAATGGTCGGGTCATCATGAGGATGGAGAATCTCTAAGAATCCAAATATTTTTTTTATTTAGTGTCCATTTAGAATCTATATTGTGGGTGGCGAGGCATGTATAAGATTCATCATCGTGACTAGTCCAAATATCGGACATCAAGGACACAACTCCATTATAATACGTAAATTCATTAATTACTATTTCTTTTTCTAAGTTATAGCATTTTAGTATGTCATTCCTAGATGTGGACATAGGAATCCTATAATATGTAGGCTGAAAATAAGTCTACATGATACTAACTACCCTTATATCATCTGAAAACCTAATCAGAAGATCCATCATGGTGATTAATTTGGTTGTGCCTTCCCCTTCTAACTCCTTGCAGTATATGAAGATGTCAAAATTGAGGCTAGACTAGATTTAGCCTCAAAGAACCCACCATCAAGTTGGGTTTGCCTTGGATCATATTGCACCAAGTTTTTTGGTACATTGTTTGGCATGACTCATAAGGTATTCAGTTCCATATGAATTCTTACAACTTAAATTTTTTTATAATATTTACATTGTGCCGATTCTTCTCCTGCGCCCCTAATATTTTTATGTTGTATTATATTAAAATGAGTCCAAACTATTGTTGTTCTTTTAGGTTTTTGTTTTTTAGATATTTAGGTTGAGGTTGCCGGAGAAACCAAAGTTTTGTCCATCTCGATCTTTTTCGTAGGATTTTTGTTATCTATATTATAATTTTTTAATATTTATGTTTAAATTAATTTCGTTATCATAATTAAAATTACTATTTATCATTTTTATTTTTTATTTGATGTTTAATTATATTGTATTTATTGTTTTTTAATTAATATATTAATTAAAATTAATTATACTAAAAATTAATTTCGTAGGTTTTTATTCTAAACTAATATTAACTAAAATTTAAAAATAAAACTTAACTAAACAATAAAAAATACTCTTAAATCATAATGCATAAAATAATGTTTGTCTTTTTGATGTTCGCATTGCGCCACAATCGACAGGTCGCACTTATAGTCCACACCCGAGTCCCAAATACCGAAAGAGAGAGAAATAAATGTGAGTTGAGAGGAGATGAAGAGAAATAGAAAATACGAGAGAGAAATAGAGAGAACAATATTAATAACTTACAATTTATGAATGGGGGGGGGGGTTTATAGATTTGAAAAGATTTAAAAAAATTATTTTTTTTAAAGTGTGGCAAAATCTTTAGGGTTGTTGGATTCTGCTTCCTATCCATTGGGGGTGAAATCTAACGGCCAAAATTTAAATTTTTTGGACCTTTTGGGTTGGTTTGACTGTCAAACCGACTTAAATGGTCATAGGTTTCAAAAGCTTCGGCTTCTAGAACTCTTGGCCTTTGGTCTTGAGCTAGTGCTGAAAAAATTGGACCGGTGAGTCTGAGTTGGGTCGAGTTCGGGACCAATGGAAAGTCATACCTCGACTTGGGCTAGGTTCGGGTCGTGCCGAATTCCTGTGCGCTCGGGCTAGAGAACCGAACCATGCCTAGCCATGCTATGAGCGAGCCCAGCACGGGCATGGACACGAGTCTGGACTGTCTCATGCCAGGCTATGCATGACCAAGTTGGGTTGTGCCTCGGGCCAGGCCCGAGCTACTCGGCCCATTTGACACCTCTAATTCCTTATCGATATAGAGAGGAAAATCACATTTCCTAATCTCAATGAGAGCTTATCCCTTGGCCAAAAATAGTCCTCCCATAATTAATAGTGCATATTATTTTTCTTTCATATCCAATACAAACAAATCCACTATAAATATGCTCATCTTGACAAATACATCTTTGATGATGCCATCTGGGTGCTTGGAGGTACAATTCACCATTTGGAGTGAGAGAGATGTTAGGTTAATTTTTCTGAGATTCAATCTTCATGCAATAGATAGGGACATCAAGTTGACACTTGATCCCAAGTCACATAATACTTTCCAAAAAGTAAGATCTTCAATGGTATAAGGTATGATAAAGTTTCTAGGATCTTTTAATTTTCTCAAAAATTTTCTTTGAATAATTATACTATACTTCTTAGTCATATTCATGGTTCCATATGTCTACAACTTCTTCTTACTACATATCATGCCTTTCATAAATTTAATATAGTTTGGCATTTGGGCTAGAGCAATGAAAAATAGTATGTTTACTTCTAACTTTTAAAAGTATTCATCCAATTTTTTTTTCCTAAATCATTATGGATATGAAAAATTCATTAGAAACTTATCTTTAGCTTAATTCTAATTTATTTTTTTCTATTCATAGCCTCGGGTAAGCTCCATTCACTCATTTGTTTCTTCTTCTCCCTTTTTCTCATCTTTAGTTGAAAATTAGTTTTGTACTTATTTTTGAGTCACGACTTTATTAGGTGCTATAACATCATAACTATTATTATTCCAGTTATTTTCAATTGGGGTCATGGATTCTTAGAGAATTTAGGTTGTGCCATAACTTTTTAGGAAATCATGGCCTTGTTACACAAAAAACTTTTAGAACCCTCTTATTCAAAATAACCTTTATAGCTCTAGAGTCATGGCTTTTGGAAGAGTCATGACACTTTCACCCCCAAAGTTTTAGAATTATGTTGTTCCGACTTTCTTTGCAGCTCCTTCCTACTTCTAAATAATTTTGAGAAACAATTCTTTGGATTTACTTTTATATCACTTAACAGCTCATTTATTCCACTTTCCATCATTGATATTGCAAACTGACTAAAGTGATGCTCAATTTTTCTCATCGCCGAACTCAATTCATTCATCCTCATTTCAAATGCTCTCATTCAATTGTCTTGGTCATCATTCTTTTCTTTAGTTTGGAATTATGGTTGGTAATTAAAACTAGAGTCTCTTTGATTAGTGTTATTCACTACATTATTTCTAATATTTCTAGAAATTGTATGATATACTATAGCCCACTCCTTTATCCATATAAAAAAAATCTCATGATTTTTTATGCTCAGATGTATAATTCACTAGAATATTGTTGTTAGGTTGAAATACATATCATTTTCTCTACATTTAATCAGCCTATTTCATTTGATGAATGACATCTGAATCCACCAATTCATACAGATGTAAAATTGTGACTTCACTCGATATATTTCTCTTTTCTTCTTGGGCATCAAACTTTCTCAATATAGCTTTCATCTTTGTTTCAATGTTGGTAAACATATCCAATTCTAACACACTAGCTTGTCTTTACCAAATGTATGATTTATTGGAGTTTGATAGTTATTTTTCACTAATTTCTCAAACAAATGATATGCCTCCTCTAGTGATTTATTCATAATAGGCTATCTAGCAACCACATCAATCATGAACCTTATCATATAGTTCAACCAATTGTAGAAGGTTTAAGCTTGTGACCACAACTTAAATCTAAGTTGAGGATATCTCCTCAACATCTCCTTAAAATGGTCATAAGTGTCATATAAGTTATCATTCTCCTCTTACTAGAATTGACTTATATCGGTCTATAGTTGAGAAGTATTGAGGTGGGAAGAATTTAGTGAGAAAGACCCTTACTAATTCATCACAACTCTCAATGGAGCACTATGATAAATATTGGAACTAGCTCTGTACATTACCACTTAATGAAAATGGAAATAAGTATTGCATAGCTCCAAAAACAATACGATATGTCAATTAGAGTCATTCAATGCCCTTATGTTATATTGATATTGTTGAACCATAGCTACCAGACTCGGCTTCAACTCATAGTAATTGGTTTCAACTAGTTTCAAATGAATCCCAGAATAACTTTCCATCACTATGGGTTTTCAAAAATATTTAGGATGGGTATGAGTTGTTGAACAGCTTGACCATTTTCACTTTGGGTCTCTCTGTTGCCTCTAGCGCCCTCTATAATATTCTTATCAGCCCTTTGTTTGGCAAGGATTCTTCTAATTCTTTTAATTTCTAAGTCAAGAAGGGTTTGCTTCGTCTTAGAGCATTGTTTCATCAAAGGTTTCTAAAAATGGAAAATACAATACAAGAACACAAACAAACAAAAATACAACCATCCATGTTCAAACAAGTTAATATAATTTAGATTTTAGATCCGAAAATATTTATAAAACTTAATACTATCTAAACTTCCAAAAATGAATTATCCTTTTACAAGAATAATTATACCAACTCACGTTGACTAACCAAACTAAATAATCTCTAGCAATAGTACCAAAAACTTATTATGTCTTTGTTATGACACATAAGTTTATCAGTTAGGTGATATTCCAAAATCTTGTTAATGTGAGTGTTTCATCAAATAAGATATCCAAGTATATGGTTCATACAAGTAGTATAATACACTTTTATCTAGATATTAATCCCATAATGAATATATCATTAGTTTAGTTATTCAATAATGAGATAACTCATTTTTAGTAAAATGAATAACTAGATCGTGAGACAATCTTAGGTATGTTGTCTATTCATTTAATTTATGTGATAGCATTAAGTCATTCAACATTTATTATATTGAACACAAAATAAAGATTAAAGTGTTATACAATGTCTTCTTTCACTATTGGTATATATGTTGGTTATTACCATTGAAACCTTCCTAATAGTGGTCCATTTATATATGTACCTACGGTACATCATCTGGAAAAAAATAATTCATCTTTGTATAAGAGTTATTAAAAATCACATACCTTTTAGGAAATTTCATCAATTTCTATTGATGGTTACTTCATATGCACACTATTATTCTCCAGCCTTTATATCATAAATACCATTGATTGACATGGTTTATAAAGATTTATACTTTCGACTTTATAACTGTCATACTCACACAGTTAATATATGCTTTTCTCAAGTTTTATCTATGTGAACCATGCGAGTAAAAATAGCTCAAAATGGCTATAACCATTTTGTGTATCACAACATACTCATGCATGTCCCAAAGATTGCTTATCACCATCCTTTTCAGTGATGATGTGACTTTCACACTCAAGGTGAATCCCTTAGGAGAATATTCTATATAATACAAATTCTAATTGAGAACTAGTTTCTTTAAAATGTATATAGTTGATTGGCATGTAAAAGTGTTTGTTGTTTTAGCTTCATAAGTATCATACTCATTATGATTAATATATCAAAATTTTTTGATTCAACTTATTAGTTTTACATCGTACATCACAATTGGAAGGAGTTGTCACTTTTTTTCTATCATATGCATGAGTGGATCTCATGGTTTACTTATTACCTTCTACTATGATAATCTCACACAAACCTACCAATAGTCAAAAACCTAATTCAACTTCTATTTAATCATTATCCATCAATATTCATTCATAAAATAAATCAAACTATTCATTCATTTATAAATAAAATCAATTTTATCACATAATTCAAATTATACAAACCCTGGACTCACTCTAGTTTGGTACAAATTCACTGAATCTACTCAAAGAAGAGAGGGGTATGAAAGTCATGCCCCTCAACTTTAGGGACAAGAATAAAATATGAATCCCTTGCTTGCTTGTAGAACCCCTAGGGAATATGAAATTCTACCCTAGGGTTTAGTAGTTTCCATGCCTTTACTTATTGTGTGAGAGAGAAGGAGAAAAAATGAGAGATCTCCCAAAAATTTTCTATCTTTCTTTTTTATACTCGGGAAACCTTGTATTACTCTAAGTAGGAAGTCATGGTTTTTAAAAGAAAGTTAAAACTTCAACTTTTATCTCTTCAGGTTCAAGTCATAACTCTAGAAAATACAATTACTCTATTCTACATCTTGATCTTTATGTGGCATAAAGTCATGGTATTGGCAACGACCACGACTTAGGCCTAATCTTTCTATAAAAAAAGTTATTTGTATTATGAAATAGTCATGGTTTCATGTTTTTATCTATTTGTTATCCATAAAATGTCACAAGACTAGGAACTAGCCATGGAGTATAAATGACTTCTCATATTATTTTCTAGCTATGCCATCTGTGTAGAGGCCATGATATTAGAAATAGTCTTTCTTGATATTTATATGCCTGTGGTATTAAGAAATAACCATGGTTCTAAGAATATCATTTATGTGTTTGTTATAGTCATGGTGTTGGGAATTGGTCATGGTATAAAAGTAACTCTTCATATCTCTTAATATTTTTTTATGGACAAGAGTTTTTCATGTGAACTAGATGGCTTATTATATTTTTATATAGTTGTGGCGCAGTCTGTAACACAAGGTCTTTCATGTGTTGGTTGTGGTCATGGTGCTAAAAAGGTCTTCTTTGATATTTATATGGCTATGAGTGGCTGTAGCACTATTCTTTTCCTCACTCATATAATAAAATTTCTAGCACTATTAGGATGTCACAACATAGACAATTAAGTTGCACATAAAAGTTATGGCTATGCCTGTCCTTGAGGAGAAGAATCGTGACTTTGGAAATTGACTTACGTGAGTAATGTCCTCTATAATTTGTATTGCCTAAAAAGTTATGGTTTTCAATAATTACCATGACTTTGGCATGAATAGTTATAACTCTGTAATTTTTATAGCTCAAAAGTCATAGTTTTGTAAAAATATCATAGTTCTGACATACGACTACCAAACCATATAAAGATAAAATTGCAATGCGGTGAAATTAGCCATGACCTTGAGTATTAGTGGGATACTTGGTTGCTACAATACAAAATTAATATTATTTCTATTTAAAATTTTTGAGCTATGTATTACTACAAATTCATGATGATAATATAGCCATTGAGAATGTGTTATATAGCAAAAAGATTATGCTAATAAGTTGGTAGGATCATAGTGTAGAAGAATTGTCCCAACCAATTAATAAGTAGAGATTTGACTAAGAATAGACATCGAACCTATGCAAAACACACTGATCTACCCACTCTACTAAACACCTCCAAAACTCATTGATTTCATAACTATCCATCAAAACTCTCCAAAACACTAAAAATTATGAAATTAATATATATTAGCTTCATTTATACCCCTATACATTATTATTAATCATCAAAATACACGAAAATATTCAGTAATTTGCACACTAAATAATAGCTTATTATAGTGATAATATTTCATTACCTTTCTATTTCTCAACTTGTTGTTGTAAGGATGCCCCCTTCAAACATTTTGTGTTCCTAGTAATACTCCAACCACATCTCTCAAAAATGACAACTCTAAGAAAAATGTGTTTTTTTTCCTTTCTTTTCCTTTCTTCACACACAATAAGTTGTCTATAACTACAAGTATGGATACAATATCAATATGGCATGATATGCTTATGGATATCACAAAATTATCTCAGCTCTCATGAAGCAAACTAAGGAATACAACAAGTAATTATTCTTCCAATAACATCATCAAAGAAGATAACTAATTTACCAACCCTTGAAAGATATTTATGTGTAGTGACATTTTACTTTCATCCTTAAATATAAGGTTTAATAGACACTTAATAATTAATATTTTATTTTTAAATATATTATTTTTCATATAAAAAATGTAGCTTCTACCACAATATGTGATAGATTTAGATGCCAATACACTACTAGATAGTGTAAGTTGCTCTAAAATGTAAATCTTCACATTATTGGTTACTAATATTTTCAATATCTAGCTTATCAATAACATGGTCATACAACCACTTAACAATGAAAAATTTTGTATCATATTTTTCTAAATAAAGAAATTGGTTTTATTTAATTTAATTATAATATAGTTGTTCTCTATGGAAATGTGATATTAATCTAAACCATATACACAAAACAAAAAACGCAATCAACCAGTCAGAAACATTCTATACCAATATCTTCATATATATCTAGTGATATGATACTACTTTTTTGTTGACATTTTTCTCAACTACAATGAATATAATGTTATATGACTTTTTTTTAAACAAACATTCATTTTAAACCTTTTAAACAATTTTTAAATAATCGCTAAAAATTAAATTAAAATTTAGCTTAATAACTGAAACAAACATTCAACTAAATAATTCAATAAAGTTCAATTCAACAATGTTTAAAAAAACAATACAACTTAATGAAATACACTTGAAAAAAGCCAAACATTTATTCACTAACATATAATACAAGAATACTCAAAAGTAACATAATTATATTATACACCAAAATTATAATATATCCATAACATAAACTTCATTTAAGCTAATTCGAAGCATAATGTAGAACAAAATTTGAAGGTTGATTATGCCACAAATGTCCGAATGTTATTCCTTAGTGATAACAAGTGAAACCACATCATAATAGAATTACCACAAAATTAGCAACAATTGTCTATCTACCAACAAAAAGTTAAGAGCAATTCAATCTAGGTAACAACAATAGTCCAAAATACATAGCAGAAAGGAATTACACCACAACAAGGAAATGCCATAATAATAGTGAAAACATATTATTGCAAGGAATTACTCAGTAGTAAATGGAAACATAAAACATCAAGGAACTACTCAACTTTAATCAAAACACATAGCAAAAATGAAAATCACACAATAACAATAAGGATTAATACACACCAACGAGAGAGATACCTAGCAATAATGGAAATTCTATCCATGCAACAACAAGAAGAAAGAACATGCAACAATGCAAAATATGGAAGAAGGATGCAAGAATAATTAGATAGAGATGTGGTTGAGAAGGCAATTCTAAATTGCATTTCAGTAGTGGGTTGGATGATAGCTTTTTTTTACCCATCAATAGCAAGCACGCCATGTCAATGCATTCCACCTCTTTTATCTTTTTTTCTTTTTAAGAAAACCTTTCATAATGAGAAATGCATTTTCTTATTATGCCTACTAGTCTGATCACCTAGTGCATACCCAACAATCATTAATATTAAAATTAGCACATAATATTCTCACCTAAGCAAATCAAAGCTTGCAAGTATTATAATTAATGCGGTCTAGAATTTGGAAAGGATCTTCTCCTCTTGGGAGCAATTTTGAAAGCCTTTGTGGTACAAAATTCTTTTTCATCAAGTTCAAAAATTAGCCTATGACATCCTTTATTTGCTTGTTTTTCATATTACTATTTTTATGCCCCACCCCCATATTGAGTCTTTCTTGCACATGAATCAAAAAATTCAAATTTCTTTTTTCCATTTTAATTAACATGCCCAGTTCTAGATAAAAGATATACATCATTAGAGTTAATGGATTAAAACCATACATAATCTCAACTAATAAAAAATTCATAGTAGAATGATCAATATGGTTAAAAGACAATTTGACATGTGGTAAATACTCTTCCCATGCTTTAATTTTCTTTTTTACTAATATTGTTTACAAAATAGATAGAGTCGTATTTGCTACTTCCACTAGTATTTGGATTAGTACCTCAAACCACAAATTCTTCCAAAATTAACAAAGGAACTTAGAATCTAGACAAAACATGATTGTGATGTCAAAATATGTATAGTCTAAATATCATTATAGAAAAATAGTGCTTACTATAGGATAAAAGTTTAGGATTATCCAACAGATGAAATTTAAAGGCATGAGTGATAGAAATAACAAATAATATTGGGATCTACATAATAAATTATTGTGAAAAATAGTTGAATTGAACATGATAGAGTAAAATTACGTGTTATAACTCATTAGGTTCAAGTTATATGAGTAAATTGGGTTCAAAATGACAACAAATTTCACTCATGATATATATTTGTATTAGAGATACGAGATTTCATATGTTCAATACAACAATCCTACCAAATTCAATGGTCTTTTAATAGATTAAAGTTATAAACTTTTGAAACATAATAGATGTAATAATAAGTTTCTATTTAATTCTATAATCTTAGCCATTAATGGCTAATCAAATTGATTCAAAGAGAGATAATTGAGATATTGCTGGGGTTTATCTTCTCAAATCATATACCTACTAATTATTCATCTCAACAAGTAGCTAAACCATAAAAATTTAGCTACTTGTTATTTAGATCAATAACTCAACTAGATTTTTCTCTACTAATATTTTTAGTACTCTCATGGTGTCTTACTTTAACCTTTTCTAGCTAATAGGACCTCCATTCAAACAAAACACAAAACTTGAATTTGATCTATAATCATCTTTTTGACATTGAAAACTAGCATCAGTGTAATTATTTAAAACTCTCACAACTCTTTATCCTTCATAAAGTAATAATATATCTTTATATTTTATAAAGTATATAAGAGTATTCTTAACTATTATCTAGTGAGTTTTACCAGAATCTAATTGGTATCTACGAGTCAAACTTAATGTATATTACATATCTAGTCAAATACATAACATAACATACATGATAGATCCAATAGCAAAAGCATATGGAATCTTACTAATGTGGTGTCGGCCATCTTGTGGCATGAGACACTAAGTTTTGTTTAGACTAATCTCATGGCACATAGGCAAAAATCCTTTCTTGAAGTTTTGCATACTCAACCTATTTAGTAATTTGTCTATATATGTATTCTAACTTAGGCCAATTATCTTTTTAGATTAGTCTCTATAGATCTTAATGCTTAGGATATAAGCAACCAAACCTAAATCTTTCATTGAGAAATAATTGCCTAGCCAATACTTGACATTCTGCAAAACTAGGATGTCATTTCAAATAAAGATGTCATCAATTTAAAGCACTAAAAAAATTATCATGCTCCCACTAACCTGGGGTGTAAACACAATGTTAATTTGTATTTTTAATAAAACAAGATTCTTTAATTACTTCATCAAAATGAAGATTCTAGCTCTAAGATGCTTGCTTCAAACCATAAATAGATTTCCAGGGCTTGTAAACCTTTCCAACATTCTCAGGATTGAAAACCCCCCTCTATTTATGCCATGTACACATCCTCAAGCAATTTTATATTAATGAATGTTGATCTTATATTCATTTGTCATATTTTATAATCATAGTAATTAACTTTTGCTAAAAAGATTCTAATAGACATAAACATAATAACTAGTGAAAAAGTTTCATCATAGTCAGTACTATGTGTTTGCTTGAAACTTTTTGCAACTATTCATGCCTCTAATATATGCATATTATAATCCATGCCAAACTCCTTTTTAAAAATCCTCTAACACCCTATATTCTTTAGATTATCGGGTAAATTAATTAAGGTCCAAACTTGATCATTATACATGGATTAGATCACAAATTTTATGACTTTTAGCCATCTATTAGAATTTGGACTAGACATTACCTCCCAACAGGATGTAGACTCGTCATGATCCATGAGAATGACATACCCATAAAAGGATGTAGACTCATCTTGGAATTTTGATGTATCCTAGCTACCAAACCTTGTTAGGTCTTGTATTACTTGTGTAGGTTCAACAATAACTTGTAAAACTTGGTTAAGTTTCTATAACCAATTTAGTGCTTCTTTTAGGTGCTTGATTTTTTTCAAGCTAAATTTACTTTCATTAGTTCCTTTGAATATGTGCTCTCTTTCCAAAGAGATAGCATTGCGAGCAACGAACACTTTATTCTCAAAACTATTATAGAATTAGTATCCATTTGTATTTTTAGGATACTCGGCAAAACATTTTGATTTGATATGGGTATAGTATAATTTGATACGGATATGGTGCTTGAAATAAGCTTCACAATCCCAAATTTTAAGAAAAGCCAAACTAGGACCCTTCCAGTCCATGTCTTATATGGTATTTTTTGAACCAATTTAGATGGAATATGGAAGTTTTTAGATGGAATATGGTTAAGCACAAATGAATAGTTTCTAAGGCATATCCATAAAAGGATATAAAAAGATTTGATTAACACATCATTGATCAAACCATATTATTCATAATCAATTGTGAAATCTCTATTTTGAAATCTCATTCCATTGAAGTATTTTTAGTGGAGTCAATTGTGAAACTATTTCATAATCATTAAGAAAATCATCAAATTCTTGACTTAGGTTTTAACCACCTCGTTTCGTTGGAAATTTTTTTATACTTTTACCAAGTTAGTTTTGTATTTCATTATTGAATATTTTTAACTTTGCAAAATATTGATCCTTATGTTTCATCAAATAGATTTAACAATTTCAAAATGCTCATCCTTATGTTTCATCATTTTGCCTAGCAAATAAGATTTACAAATCTCATAATAT
The DNA here is from genome assembly GCA_029783825.1 of Sapria himalayana. Taxonomy (NCBI): domain Eukaryota; kingdom Viridiplantae; phylum Streptophyta; class Magnoliopsida; order Malpighiales; family Rafflesiaceae; genus Sapria; species Sapria himalayana. The sequence continues at coordinate 332,902 of JAREIK010002577.1, read as the reverse complement.
TCTAAATTTAAGGAATGTAAACGTTCATCTTGATAGAGCTTGGAAATACATTTCACATTTATATTGCTTAAATGATAGTGCTAAAGTAATATTATGTTTAAATCATTAGATCTAATTTTTTTGGTATTAATGTTATAGATGGACTTTACATTTGGATTGTCATGATTTATGATACAAAGATCATTTGATATGTGAACATCCCCATAAAAGGTATCACCATAATAAATGGAGTAAATTTTATTTTTAATAATAAAAGAGAATCAAACCATGTCCAAATAAGAAATGAATATAATATTCTTCTTATGTTCTTCATGGCAGAAACATAATTACAATTATTTAATTTCAGAACTAATATCGAAGGCAAATATAAATATTAAGTTCCTGCTACTAAAGAAACAACTATTTCTTCATTGCCTACTCATAGGTCCATCTCACCTTTATCCAATGATCTACTATTTCTGAAACCCTAAAAACTCACGTAAATATGAGATTGAGTTATATTAATGATAAAGTTGTTATAATTTGATTTGGCCATGACTTTAAGTACTAATTATTTTAATTACTATAATGGAGAATTAATGTCACAGTCATTTAAATTAGTATGACTATGAATCCATGACAATATCTTAGTCATTAAGAATATATCACACAGTAGAAATAGTATGCTATTGATTTGGTAGGATCGTGACATACAAGAATTGTCCCAACTAGTTAGGTAGAATTTTGGTCAAGAATGACTGTCAAAACAATGTGGGATTAAATGATCTATCCCCTTTACTAAACACCTCCAAAAACTTATAAATCACTAAAATACATAAAAATATTTATTAGGTTTAAAACAAAATAAACTTACACATTAAAACAATTTTCATCCCCAAGGAATTAATTCTCCCTCCAAAAAAAAAATTCATCACTAGAAATTGCTATGACTAGGTTTGGGTGCTCCATTGTCCCTTTTTATTTTGGATCCTCAATGTCATAGCATTGAATACTATTGTGGCTTTGCCTAACTTTTTCCTTACCCTTTTTTTCTTGTAACTTAAAAGTTACAATAATATGTATGACTAAGATTTTGTCGTTAAGTTACTAATGAACTAATTTATTTTGTATTACCAAAATTGGGACACTGGGCATAGTCATATCTTTCCTTCTAGCTTTTCTTTGCTATTTTCATTATGCAATACCAAAATCACAATACTATATATAGATACAGCTTTGTTTTTTGATTTTCTTTTCCTAATATCTATCTCATCATTATCTTTCTCCATTAATGTCTCCTTTTCCTTTGAGTTGTCATCATAAGACTCATTAGAGGATGTATCATTGAAGAATGTCATGACATCATCACAATCATCTTTCTATATCACTTCATTCTAAAATTCTAATATAATATTTCATATTCTAGATCATTAACATTATCATAGCTTCGAAGTTATTCTTCTATTTCATACACTTCATCTTCATCTTGCTAGAAGCCTTCTACAAAATCTTTCTACTAGATATCTATGTTTTATTACAATGCAATATAAAGTATATTGTATATTCTCTAATACCTTGTTTCATCATCATCTCGACCCCATAAGCTAATGTAAAGTTTAAACTTACTTGTTTTTTACCGACTTGGAAAGTGTACTCCCCTTTCTTGACATCGATAAGGGCTTGTCTTATGGCCAAAAATGGGCATCCTAATATTAATGATGCATAGTGATCTTCCTATATATCCAACACAATAAAATCTACTATAAAAATAAAAATACCCACCTTGACTAATATATCTTTTTTGTATTCATCTAGGTACTTGATAATCTGATCTTCTATTTGGATTGAGAGAGATGATAGAGTATTTTATTGAGATTCAATCATTATGTAATGGATAGGGACATCAAGTTGACACTTGATCCCAAGGCACATGCCTTATTAATGATGTCATCTCCAATAGTATAAGGTATAGTAAGGCCTTCGGGATCTTTCAATATCTTTGGATGTTTTGTTTGAATAATAACACTATACTTCTTGGTTATTTTATAGTTTTGTATGTCTTTAATACCCTATTACTACTCATTATATCTTTTATAAATTTAATATAGTTCAGTATTTTAGCTAGAGCTTCAGCAGATAGTATGTTTATTTCTAACTTCAATAATATATTGAAAAATTTTTCAAAATGTTGCTCTAATTTCATTTTCCTAAATCTTTTAGGAAATAATTGATTCATTGAAAATTTACTATTGCCTTCATCCTAGTCTATTTCTTTTTCTTCATGGATTTGAGTAAGTTCCATATGCTCTTTTGTTTCCCATTTCCCTTTTTTCTCATATTAGGTGAACTTGGGTTAGCACTTCTTTTAGAGTCATGGCCTTATTAGGTGTCATGGCATCATAGTTGTCATCATTCTAGTTATTTTTTAATTGGGGTCATGGCTTCTTGGAGAATTTTAGGCTGAGCCACATCTTTTGAGGAAGATGCAGTCTTTTTACTCCCAAAACCTCTAGAATCTTATAATTCAAAATAAGTTTGTAGCTCTGAAGTTGCAACTTTTAGAAGAATTGCGACACTATTACCCACAAATGTTCTACTATTATTATGTTTAGAATACCTTCGTAACTCATTCCTACTTCTAGGCAATATTAAGAAAAAAAATATTTGGATTTACTTCCATGTCACTTGGTAATTTGGTTACTCATCTTCCCTATATTGATAATGCCAACTGACCGAGATGATACTCTATGTTCCTCATCACCTAACCCATTTCATTTATTCTCACTTCAACCACCCTCATTCAATTGTCTTGGACATCATTTTTTTACTTCAATTCTATATTGATAGCTTGCACCCTATCATCCACAATTAGTTTCACATCCCTTCATAATGATTGACAGTTAAAATTAGAGCCTTCTTCATTAGTAAAGTTCACCATATTCTTTCCAATATTTATTGGGGATTTCCCAATATGTTATATTTCACTCCCATAGTCTCATATAAAATATTTTCATGATGTTTCATATTTGGATGGTAATGCATTTTGATATTGTTGTTGAGTCAAAATACCAACCCTTTATTATGCATTTGATTGGCTTCTTCTATTTGATAAATAGTATCCAAGTCAATTGATTCATGTAGATGTTAATTGGTGATCTCTCCCAATATTCTACTCTTTACTTCTTAAGTACCAAGCTTCATCAAATGAGCTTCTATCTTTGTTTAAATAGTAGCCAACCTATTCAGCTATAATTATTTAGCTTGTCTTTTTTCAAACGAAGAATCTATTAAAGTTTGGTAATTATTTTTTGCTAGCACCTCATAAGTGATATGCCTCTTCTGGCTATTTATTCATAATAGACACTTTGGCAGCCACATAAACGATGCATGTCATATAGTTCAACTCTTTATAAAAGATTTGGGCTTTGAACCACAATTTAAATTAATGTTGATGATATCTTCTCAATGGCTCTTTAACCCAACCATCATATAAAATTTCATACTTCTCATGATAAAATTGACCTATCTAGCTCCATAGTTTAGAAGTAATCTGAGGTAAGAAGAATTTACTAAGAAAGACTCATAGTAATGCATCTCTTCATTTAATGGAGCTCCATAGTAAATATTGGAACCAAATCCATGTCATACCACTTAATAAAAATGGAAATACGCATAATTTTATCAAGTCTAAGCTAGCTCAATTCATTTTCATAGTGTTGCATAACTCCAAAAACAATGTGAAATGACCAATAGGATCCTTCAATTCCTTTTCGCTATATTGGTTCTGCTAAACCATAACTATAAGACTCAGTTCAACTCAAAGGAATTGGCTTCAACAAGTTACAAATGAATCCCAAAATAATTGTCCATTTTAATAGAAAAGAAGAGATGGGTCGAGAGAGGTGGCCTGGGGTAGGTTCTTTATTATAAGTATCACACATCATGACTAAGCTTTCTAACTTGGACAAGAGGAGATGTGGCAATGATAATCTGATCTTGTACATAGGGTTTGATAGAAAGAATACCGGCCCAATTGAGATGAATTAAATTCTTTGCTTTGACTGAAGAGATGAATTCTTTCTTTTTGTAGGGTGGAACTGAGCTAATAATCTTCTTGAATTTGCTGGTTTGGCTTACTATGGATTCTAATAATACCCCAAGGTATGGTAGTGGATGAGTTGTTGGATAGTTTTCTCTTTACTATCTTGGGCCTTTCTAATACTTTTGGTACCTACCATATAGTCTTTATCAGTTATTCTTTTTGTAAGGGTTCTTCTAGTTCTTTAAATTTATGGGTCCATTGGGACTAGCTCAATATGAGAGTTTCAGCTCATCAATGGGTACTAAAAAAAGAAAAAAAAAACAAAATACAAGAAAATAGATAAAACCAAATATAATTACCCATGTTCAAAATAGTTAATAAGATTTAGCTTTTTGATTCAAGAATATTTAATAAACTTAATGCTATATAAACTAGTAACAAGGAATTAACCTTTTAAAAGAATGATTACAACAACTCATATTGACTAATTAAAATAAATATTATCTCACAATGGTGCTAAAATCTTATTGTGACCTAGTTACCCCGCCTAATTGTATCAATTAGGTGATGCACCAAGATTTCATTAACAAGAGCATCCCTTCAATTGAGATCTACAAGTGTATGAGTCATACGAGTAAAAAAATTAACTTTCATCTAGATATCAACCCCAATAAGATTGTATTGGTAAATTGGTTATTCAACAATGAGACATCTAATTTTTAGTCAAATGAATGCTAATATTGTTAGAAAATTTAGGTTCATAAATTATTCATTTAATCTATTTGATGTCATTTAACTCATTGAACTTATATTATGTTGGGTGTATATAGAAGGTTGAGATATTATGCACTAACACTTTATTATAAAGGTATACAAGATAGTTTCACCATTGAGCTCATCCCAAAAGTGATCACCTCGCAGATATCCCATCGGTATATAACTACCAAGATAATAATTAATTTCTACCCAAGAGTTATTCATAATCCAATACTTTTTAGGAAACTTTATCAATTATCTTTGATAGTTGTTTTGTATATGTACTCTAATTATTTGGTCTCAAATTTCATTAATACCATAGATTGATATTGTTTATAAGACTTTGTACTTTTGACTTCAAAAGTATCATATTCACACAATCAATGTATGCTTCTTTCAAGTTTCACCAGTGGGAATCATACAAAAAAAAGTTCCTCAGAATGGCTATCACCACATTATGAGCCACAACATACTCATACTAAAAGTAAATCCCTTGAAAAAATATTTTATATAACATCAATCCTAATTGAGAACCAGTGCCCTTTAAGATGTGCACAATGGATAGTGTGTAAAATGATTCATATTTTTGACTTTGTAAGCATCATACTCATAATGATTAACATACCCAAATTTTAGGTTTTAATATATAGTTTTATTTCATGTAATATGGTTGGAAGGGCTATCAATTCTTTCATATGATATGCATTAGTGAGCCCCATGATTTATCTATAACTATCTACCATGATTTATCTATAACTATCTACCATGATAATCTTACTAAAACCTACTAATAGTTGAAATCATAATTTAAATTTTATTTAATCACAATCTAGTAATATCCATATAAAAAATAAATCAAACCATCTATTCATTCATAAATTAAACTAATGCACAACACATATCTCAAACTAAATGAAACCTAACCCCATACTAATTTGGTATAAATTAAAAAAATCAATTTTTAGAGAAGACATATTTGAGGGTTGCACCCCCAACTCTAAAGATTAGCATAAATCCTATATCCCTTGCTTGCTTTTAGAACTCCTTAGGATTGTGAAATTCATACTTAGGATTTGGTAGTTGTTGTAACTTTTCTTATTGCATGAGGGAGAAGTGAAAATGAGAAATTTTTATAAAATTTATTTATCTTCTACTTTTATACCTAGGCAACCTTGCATTAATCTAAATAAGAAGTTGAAACTTTTAAAAGAAAGGCATGAATTCACTCCTCATCTATTTGGCGTGAGGTCATGATTTTAGAAAATGGTCATGATTCTTGTCTATATCTAGATCTTTCTGTAACACACAATCATGGCATTGGTAATGATCATGACTTGGGCTTAATATTTCTATGACACAAAGTTACAATATTGTGAAATAGGCATAGCTTCATGCCTCTGTCAATTTTTAGTCCATGAAGGAAGGGTTTCAACACTAAGAATTAGCCACAAAGTGATATGACTTTTCATATTGTTATATAGTCATGAAACTGTATAGAGGTCGCAATGTTGGCAATGAATCTTCTTGAGTTTTATCTAGCTATGACACTAAAAAGTAGTCATGATGCTGAGAAAGTTTTTCATGTGTTAGTTGTGCCATGGTGTTATGAAATAGTCATGATAGAAAAGTGGTCCTTCTTATCTCTTTAGTGTCTATGTGGTGGTTGTAGCATTGACCTTCTATTCTCTCATATATCATGTAGTTGTAATATTGTTATGATGCTATTACATTGGTACTTAGATTGAGCATAAAAGTCATGGTTATGTCTTCCTTTAAGGAAAGAGTTATGGACTTGGAAATGATCATAATCAAGTAATATCCTTTGTAATATTTGATATCCCAAAAGTCATAACTTTGAGTAATCACCAAGGTTTTGGCATGAGTAGTTATGACTATGTCAATAGCTCAAAGTCATGGGTTTGTAAAAAAGCTACAACTATAACTTGAGACTATTGAGCTAAATTATAGATAAAATCATAGTGCTTGAACTTGGTCATAACCTTGACTACCAATGGGGTACTTAGTTACTATGATTGAGTATTTAATCACAACCATTTAGATTAGTATAGTTTTGACTTAATGATAATATCATAGCCACTAATAATGTATCACATTGTGGAAAGATTATAGTAATAAGTTGATATGATCATGCCATACAAGAATTACCCGAACAAATCGGTAGAGTTTTAGCCAAGAATGGATTCTGAAACAATGCAAAACTCAATGATTTACCACCTCTACCAAACGCCTCCAAAACTTATTGATTTCTTGACTATTCATCAAAATTCTTCAAAATACTAAAGTCATGAAATCAACACACATTAGCTTCATTTTCACATCTGCGCATCATTATAAACTATCAAAATATACAAAAATATTTGATAGTTTAAACAATGAACATTGTGTAATAACACCTTACCCTAATAGCATACATGGTAATTGCTACTATTGAGCCCATCCTAAAAATTGTTCCCTTATAGTTGACCCATTAATATGTCATCACCAAGACAACAATTTATCTATTCTTGTGATTTACTCATAATCCTTTAACTTTTAGGCAACTTTTTCAATTGGCCTTTATCATTCATTCTTTTGTACACTTTTTTTCTCCATCCTTAAATGTCATGAAAAATATGGATTGACATAGTTTTTATGTATTTAAACTTTTAGCTTCATAAGTATCATACTTACACTATTAATGTATGTTTTCCTCAAAGTTTACTAGTAAGAATCATATAAGTAAAAGTAGCTCACAAGGATTGTTATCACCTTGTGAGTCACAACTTATTGCTCACAAGGACTATCACCACATAACTTTCCCTAACAAAAATATCAAAAATTTGTTGACTTTGTTACTCTACTAAATTTAATAGTTTAAGAAATATTCCAAAAGACTCATTAATGAGATTGCCCCAACAACTAAGATTCCCAAGTGCGTGAGTCATATAAGTAATATAATAGACTTAAGTCTAGATATGAATTCCATAAAAATTGTATCAGTAGTTTGGTTGTCCAACTAGAAGTAACCCATTTTTAGTAGAAGAGATACTAAGATTTTAATTAAACTTAGGTCTAGTGTATAATTACTTAACTTATGTGATGTCATTGGTTGATATATTTTATATTGGACATAGAATTAAGGTTGAGGTATTATGTAAATGACTCATATTCCTATCGGCATACAAGGTGATTGTTATTAAGAGTCCTTCCCAATGATGATCCCCTCATAATTATCCCCTTGGTATGTTATCACTAATAAAATAATTTATTCATGCTTAAAAGTCATTTATAATCTTATACCTTTTAGGCAATTTTTTCAACTATCCTTGATGGTTCTTTCTTTTACATTCTTTTATCCCATGGCCTCAAATGTCATAAAGACCATGGATTGATATGGTTTTTAAGCACTTGAAGTTTTAGATTTGTAAGCACCATAATTGCATTATTAACATATGTTTCCCTCAAAGTTTACTAGTGGGAACCATATAAGTAAAAGTAGCTCACAATGATTTTTACCACCTTGCAAGTTACAACTTAAAGCTCACAAGGACTATCACCATGTACTTGTCCCTAATAATGACATCAAAAACTTGTTACGACATTGCTATTCTACCTAATATAATTAGTTAGGTGATATTCTATAATGCTCATTAATAAGGTCGTCCCAATAACTGAGATCCACAAGTGCATGGGTCATACAAGTAACATATTGGACTTAAATCTAAATATTGATCCCACCAAAATTATATGAGCATTTTGATTGTCCAACTAGAGGCATCTCATTTTTAGTAAAAGGGATCCTAAGAATTTAATCAACCTTAAGTCTAGGGTCTAATTTTTTAATTTATGTGAAGCAATTAATTTATTTGATATGTTTTATCTTGAACATGGAATATAGGACAGGGTGTTATACAAATGACCTTTTTTCCTATTAGTATATAAGGTGATTATCACTATTGAGCTCTTCTTAATGATTACCCCCTAGTAGGTCTCTCCTAGGTACATCACCATTGAAACAATGCTTTATCTCTATACGAAAGATATTCATAATTTCATACCTTTTAGATAACTTCGTAAACTATTCTTGATGGTTGCTTCATATGTATACTCTTATTCACCGGCCTTTATTTTCATAAAAGAAATGATTGGCATGGTTTGTAAGTATTTGTACTTTTGATTTAATAAGTATCATATTCATATAATTAACACATGTTTTCTTCAAGTTTCACTAGTGGGAACTATATTATTGAAATGACTTCATAAGAGTTGTCACCACTATGTGAGTCACACACACATGCATGTCCTGAGGATTGTAAGTTACCATCCACCTTAGTGATGATGCAACTCTCACACTAAAGGTGAACCCATAGGAAGAATGTTCTATATAATATCCATCTCAATTAAAAACTAGACCCTCTAAGTTGTGTACAATAAATTGACATATATAAGTATTCACACTTTCAATTTTATAAGTGTCATACTCATTATGATTAGCATGCCCAAAAATTGGGTTTTAAAGTATAAGTTTACCTCGTACATCACAATATTAATGACTATTACTACCTTTATATCATATGCATGAGTAAGTCTTGTGACAACTTTGTTACTATCCACCATGACAACTTAACACAAATTGACTATTAGTTGAAATCTTAATTAAACTTCTATTTAATAACTATGTATCATTATCAATAAACATAAAAAATAAGTAAACTAATATTATATCAATCATTCCAAATTATTATATCACATAATACAAATAAGACAAATCATAAACTACCCAAATTTAATATAAATTCCAAACTCTAGGTGTTGGTATTGGTCGTGCATCCTTTGCTTACTTATGGAGCTCCTATGGAGTGTGAAATCCACTCTTAGTTTCTATATTTTGTTTGTTTTATGAGGGGGAAGAAAAGATAGAAAGATTTTTCAAAAATTTTCTAATTACTTTTTATATGCCCAAGTAACCTTGCATTTCTCTAAGCAAGAAGTCATAATTTTTCAATGGAAGTCATGACATTGGCCTTTATCTCGTTAGCTTGATATCATGACTCTAAAACATTATCATGACTCTATTTGATATCTTGATATTTTTGTAACACATGGTTATGATGCTGGTAATAACTATGACTTGGGTCTAATCTCTCTGTAACATAAAATCACAATATGGTGAAATGACCATAGTTTCATGTCTTCATCATTTCTAGGCATATATGGTTGTGGCCCTATAAAGTATCCACAAAGAGTGCGACAACTTCCAACATTATTTTATGGCCATAACATTATATGGAGGCAATGATACTAGTCCATCATCCATCTTGATAAATATATGTACACAATGCAATGAAGTGGCCATGATGCTTGACTTTGCTTGCACATGCATATCATAACTATGCCTTCATTTGATAACAAATTCATAGCCTTAGAAATAATCATTCTCATGTAATGACCCCTGTAATATTTAGTGACTTAAAATTTTATGACTTTAAATAATCACCATGTCTTTGCCATGAATACTTGTCGCTTTTTATTTTTCTATAGCTCAAAAGTCATGACTTTATAATAAAGTCACATCTTTGCCTTGAAACTACTAAGTCATATAAAGATTAAATCAAAACATTATAAAATTAGGAGTTACCTTGATCACTAGTGGGATACTGAGTTGATGTGACAAAGAATTAATATAGCAACCATTAAAACTTTATGAGCTAGGTATGATTGCAACTCTAAAATAATATTGTAGGCATTGAGAAAGTATTATGCAGTGAAAATATTATGGTAAGGAGAGGGTAGGATCATGTCATACAAGATTTTGTCAAAACATTTAGATAGTTTAGAGACAAAAATAGATGTCAAAACATCATTGAACTTATAGACTCACCTCTTTTGCTAAACACATCCAAAAACTAATTGATTTTAAAACTATTTATCAAAATTCTCTAAAATACCAAAAATTATGAAACCAATACAAATCAACCTCATTTTCAAACATATACACCATTCTGAACAATTAAAATATGCTAGAATATTCAGTGAATTAAACACCAAATAAACTCACACATTAAAATAATTTCTCATCCCCAAGCAATAACTTCTCCTACTAGAAAAATAAATAAATAGAAACATAAGCATTCCACATTTCAATTCCATTCCACACAATGAGTATATTATCATAACATGAGAAAGAAAAATAACTATAATACAAGTCATGACAGTAATGAAAGTGGATAGTATGATTTTCTTTTAAGATCATGCTCCTTTAAAGGGAAGTCTGTAGATACTTTCTAGAGATGGAAAAGAAATGGATGTCCTTTTAGAATCTACATTCAATGTCAATATCTTGTCCAATATTTTTGCCAACATGGTATATAGAGCTTCTTATCTTAGTCCCATATAATTTAATGCAACCTCAAAGCTTCCTATTGCATAGTAAAATTGGTTTTGGTTGGTACTACCTTTTTCTATTTCATCCATCCATAATGCTCCATAAAAAAGATTCCCTTCTCATTTGTGATGTCACTTTCCTCCTATATTTTTTTTCATTCTGTTGTAGCCATTTTACATATAACTCTAAAAGATTCAACACTTTTCATCTTTCTAACTTTCACACATCCCATTCATTCCTCCAAGAGTTTGTAAACTTAATTTTAAAAATTTGCAACCTCTCCAGCAACACAAGTGCATGGAGAATGGATCTTAATTGTCTTAAGACTAATGATGGTTGTTTACAATCTCATTTGTGATGTCCCTTCATAGATGTCTCCTTAAAATATCACCTCCGAGATAATAAGTTATTATTAGGCAAGGGTTATTTACATTTTTTTTTCTTTTAGGGAACTTTATCAACTGTCCTTGATGGTTATTTTGTATGCGTGCTTTTGTTCACCAACCTTTATTATCTTGTGACTAAAATTGGCATAGTTGGTAAGTATTTTTACTTTTAGCGTTATAACCACCATACATGTAAAATAACATATATTTTCTTGGAGATTACAATAGCTTCCAACATTACTTTATGGCCATGGCATTGTATGGAGGCTACGATATCAATCATTCATCCTTTTTTGATAATTATATGGTCAAGGCACTATGAAGTGGCCATGGTGCTTGAAATTAGATTGCATGTACAAGTCGTGGCTATGCATTTCTTAGAGGATAATAGTTGTGGGCTTAAATATGGTCGTATTTTAGTAATATTTTATATAATCATTAGTAACCCAAAATTCATTACTTTTAATAATCACTATGACTTTTGCTTGAGTACTTGCACCTCTTAATTTTTCTATAACTCAAAAGTCATGATTTTATAACAAAGTTGCTGCTATAACTTTAAACTATCAAGCCATATAAAGTTAAAGTCATTGCCTTATGAAAATAGGCATGACAGCACAAGTGGGTTATTGGTTGATGTGATGAAAAATTAATGTCATAGCAATTAATATTTTTTTAACTTGGTATGACTATAACTCTATAATAATATCATAATTATTGAGGAAGTATCACAAAGTGAAAAAATTATGCTAACAAAAGGGTAGAATTGTGATATACAAAATTTTGCTATGACATTAATTTCGACCAAGAATTGATGTTGAATCAACAATAGACTTATAGACTCACATCATCTACTAAATACCTCTAAAAAATTATTAATTTCATTATTATTGATTAAAATTCTTTAAAACATAAAAAAAATTATAAAATCAACACAAATCAGCCTCATTTGCATACACATACACACCATTCTTAGCCAAGAAAATATACTAGAATATTTTGTAAATTAAATACCTAATAAACTCTCACACTAAAATGATTGCTCATCCTCAAGCATTAATATCTCACACCAAAACAATAAATAAATAGAAAAACAATATTTCATATTTCAATTCTATTCCAAATAATAGATGCATTATCACAATATGAGAAAAAAAACTACTATAGTACAAGTCAAGACAATGATAGAGATATTCATTATGATTTCCTTTAGAATCACACTCCTTAAAAGGAAGTTAGTAGATGCTTGCTCAAAAGGTGGGAAAGGAATGAATGGCCTTTTAAAATCTACAATCAATATTAATATCCCATCTTATAACTTCACCAACATACTATATAGAGCTTTCTATCTCGGTCCCATAGAATTTAGTGCACCCTCAAAAATTTCTCATCACATAGTGAAAAGTTTGTTGGTAGGCACTATTCTTTTCTATTTCATCCATCCATAAGTTCTACCTAAAGTTGATTCACTTCTTATTTATACTATCTCTTTCCTCCATTATTCTTTTTTATTCTGTCATAGTCATTGTATATAGAACTCCAAAAGATTTAGCACTTTTCATCATTCTAAATTTTACATGTTTTCTTCCTTCCTCCAAAAAATTGTAAATTCACTTTTCAAAATTTTTAACCTCTTCAGCTTCTCTGGTGCATAGGAAATGGATCTTCATTTTCAACTCTTCCTTAGTTTGCTCAACATTCAATCATGAAATTTCCAATTTCTCCAAAATATTCATGAATATATCAGCATGTGCAACTAAGGAATGCTCAATGTGGGTGAGCTCATCTTCTTGCATTCCTCCTCTTATTATGTCTCATATGTGTCACCCATAGTGAATGATATGCCTTCTTCCCAAATTTTCGCTAGTACTTTCATTTTAAGTATCAAATTCTTTCTTTTTTGTCTCCTTCAAATTGCCTTTCAATGCCCAACAATATCAGGGGAAGATACTATCATACACATTGTATTTATATGTTCATCCATGGGAACCCTCTAAGCCAAGCACAATAAAATATTAAGGGAAAGATAAATTATTTGGTTAGAAAATTCCCTCTTGAGGAATCTGATAATTGACTTCTCCAAAATCTTTTCCACATTAAAGTAATACCCAACAAAAATGACATAGATCAATTTTACGCTATCTAGAATTATATTAGAAATGTGGAGAGTCGATAACAAATATTGATACATACTCTTTAATGTCACCGTTTATGTTTATATATTTTCTATTCGTCAATAGATTAGTAATAACTAGAAAATCTATATGCATGTAGATAGAATTGAATTCCACACTATCTTGTGCCCCTAGTGATCCAAGAAATTTATTAATGAATCTCCTATCAAATTGAACCCAAATAACTCTAATATAACACATTTTTTTTGCATATCCTTCAAATTTACATAGAATTCCTTTATAAATGAGACATTTTCTCATTCTCTATGCATACAACATATCATCCAATTCTATTTCTTTACAATGGAAGAGGTTTTTATTGGATTGTCAAAGTATCAGGTGGAAAGTAGGGTTTTATAATGTAAAAAGTTTGGAGGTTGTACATTTATAGTAGCGACCAAATAACTGAAATCAATGACTTTTTGAATTTAATTTTTTTTGTAAATGAATAGTTGTAGATATGGGGCAAGAAATATCATCAAAGTTATGACATTACATCAAAGTTGTTGCTCTCTCACATCCTTTCGGTATTGCACTTCTTTTTTTAACACAAATATTGTGACTTATAAAAAATATCATGGCCTTGTCATTCATCTCCTTTAAAATTTTTTCTTTCTGTAACACCAAAGTTGTGCCTCTAAAAATCTATCATAATTTTTTTCATGTGGCTTCTAATGAGAATTTTCTTTTATATTACTAAAGTCTTGACTCTAAAAAATAACCGTAGCTTTGGTAAAAAAATATTTTTGAATAATAATTCATTTGAATATACTATTCTCTTGTATGTGGTAGGAAATGTAAATGTAATTATACATATTTAATTTTATTCTCACAATGTCACAATTCATCAAAAAAAATCTTGGGTTACCGTCCATGCAACATGACATCTAATATCCATAGCTAGTTCTTCAAAATTTTCTATCATCCATTGGAAATCTATATGGTCCAAGCAATCTTTTTATTGTGTTACCCTACTTCCTTCTTCCTTATATTTTCGGTATCATTCATAGATGATGGAGGAATAATTAACTATATTTATTCATTCTTAGGATTAACTCCTCACTTCTCTCCATCCTGCTTTTATCCTTAGCTTTGTTATCACAAAAACTCTTGAATTTTTCAATTGCATGAGCACATAATTTACCGATCTTCTTCAATTCAACTAACAAAGCTTCACATTCAACTTCCTCTTCTTTCTTGAAATGAATTGAGATCACATCTTCAAATTCCTCTTTAAGATTTCTCTGTTAGAGTATGCCCTAAATGTCAATCATTTGATGATTCTTTTAGGACTTTTTGTGTCATATATTATTTGTAAAAAGGTATCAATTGATGATTCTTTTATTTATTTAGATCTATACAAATATTAGATGATTATAATAATGCCCTAGAGTGATATTTTCTATGGAATACTACTCTAAATTATCCCTAGTCAAGTATTAATATTCAAGAATAATATTAATATAATGAGACTAGCATGTAGGTTAACTAATATGAGATAGTAAATTAATACATGAGTATATATTGGAGACCATATACTGAACTAACCTACTATAAAAATATTCCATGGATTATTATATAAGTGTCAAACACATTATCACAGTGACTATTAGTATGAATTATTATTTGACTTGAAGTCATTATGGTTCCCTACATAAAAAGTTGTATATGTAGTATATAATTTGTTTTGATTATCTACTTTGTATAATCAAATATTTGTTCTGTTACTATATTTTATTATAAGTACAGGAATTAAAATATTGAGTGAGACTACAAATATAGCAATGGACAATAATGGGGGTCCCGCAGCCCGATCAATTGGCTAGAAAAAATTTTGAAGCAGAATCCGGTCTATTCGAGTTATCAAACCCACTCCAATATTTTAATATAGATATATATATTTTTAATACTATTCAATGAGAGGATGAGCGTGCAAATTTTTTTGTTGTTGTGATATTTTTCTTTCGCATTTCTTCATTTCTCTCTTCTGATTCTGTAAATATATTGGTTATTAATCTGTAAGTACTTAAGCACTTTTCTGGTGGATGTAACTAGTCGTGTTGAATGACTAGCGAACCATGTTATTTCTATATGTTTCTATTGTGGTTTTGTATTTATATTCTCCTACTAAATTCATGGTTTATTATCATATTTGTAATCATAATTACAAGCGAAAACTAAGAGTATACTTTAGATTTAGCAAATGTCACCAATAATAAGGTTGGTTATAAAGTTGTTTATTATGTATATAATAAATTTTGCAAAAGAATGTGATTGATATAGATGGAATTTGTTCCTTTTATATATTGGAAGTGATATCAGGTGGCCCCTTGATTGAGTAGGACTACCTAAAATACATGGTCATGCTCAAATAAATGAATATGAAATATTGAGCTTATTTGTTTACTTTAGCCTACTCAAAAATCATGAAAGATATAGATTGGTGTGAGAATAACAAGATTCGTGCCTCATAAATCAATCTAGATATCATGGACAAAAGTACTAAGTCATACAATAAAATAAGTCATGAAAATAGGTTAAGTCAAATCTATTATATTCTCATCACTTGGATAGCAATGATGTTTTGCTAGATACTGCTCATTGCTTGTTTCTTTAAAATGAGATTCTAAAGTCATTACCGATGTTATGAAATCCTACTAGGTCACACACATAAAAATATATATATATATATATATTTGGAGTTCATTTTATTTTAGTTAGACAAAAATAAATTAGGTCTAATCTTAAGTATGAAATTCATTTCATATCTTAAGCTAATTAGATTAAAGAGTTTGGTCCAATTAGTATTTGTTTGGACCTTTAAAATGGGCCCAAACTTAAAGCCCATGTTTCTCTTTATTTGTTAATAACACTTCCTTTTAAATAGATATGGAAAACAAAAAGGTGTCTCTCAATATTTATTCATTCTTAGGATTAAGCTCCTCACTTCTCTCCATCCATCTTTTATCCTTAGTTTTTCTATCACAAAAACTCTTGACTTTTACAATTGCATGAGCACATAATTCATCGATCTTCTTCAGTTCAACTGACAAAGCTTCATATTTAACTTTTTCTTCTTCCTTGAAATTAATTGAGGCCATATCTTCGAATTCCTCTTTAAGATTCTCTTGTTAGAGTATGCCCTACAAGTCAATCATTAGATGACTTATTAATTATTCAAGCAAGTTAACATGACATATTGATTATTCATTAATATTTATCAAATATAACACTATTCAATTCACTAAAAATAAATTATTCTTTTACAAGAACAATTATGTCAACTCGTGTTGACCAACCAAACTAAATAATTCTCGGCAATGGTGCTAAATACTCATTGTGAAATTATTACTCTACTAAATTTAATCAGTTAGGTAATATCCCAAAAGACTCATTAACATGGTTGTCCAACCAATTGAGATTCACAAGTGAAGAAGTCATACAAGTAATATAATAGACTTTAACTCTAGATATCAATTCAATAGAAATTATATCAGTAGTTTAGTTGTCTACCTAGAAGAAACCTATTTTAAGTTGAATAGGTATTAAGATTTTAATCAACATTAGGTCTAAAGTCTAATTACCTAATCTATATGATGCTATTAGTTTATTGATATATGATATACTAGACATTGAACAAAAGTTGGGGTATTGTGCAAATGACCCCTTTACCCTATTGGCATAATTGGTGGGTGTAACCATTGAACCTTTCACAATGATGGTCCCTTCATTGGTGTCCCCTTAATACATACCACCTAAATAACAATTCATTATTAGGTAAGGGTTATTTATAATCTCATACCTTTTAGGTAAATTTATCAACTATACTTGATGATTATTTCATATACACGCTTTTATTCACCGGTCTTCGTTATCATATGACTAATGATTGGCATAGTTTATAATCATTTTCAATTTCATCTTCGTAAGTACCATACCTATATAATTAACATATATTTTATTCAAGTTTTATTAGTAAGAACCATATGAGTGAAATAAACTCACAAAGGTTGTCACCACCTTGTGAGTCATACATTCATGCATGTCTCAAGGATTTCATATTATCATTCTCATTGATAATGATGCAACTCACACACTAAAGGTGAACCCCTGTGAAAAATATTTTATATAACTTCCATCATAATTGATAACTAGTCCCTCTAAAACATGTATAGTGGATTATCATGTAAAAATAATCATACTTTTAGTTTTGTAAGTATCATATTGATGATGATTAACATACTTAAACTTTGAGTTTTGAAATATAGGTTCAGCTTGTCCATCACAATTGGAAGGGCTATCATCATCTTTTTATCATATGCATGAGTTAAGTCTCATGTACCTATCACCATCCACCATGACAACCTCACACAAACTCTCAATTAGTTGAAACCCTAATTTGAGTTCTATTTATTCACCATCCATCAACATCTATAAATATAAAATATAAGAAAATTAATGTTGTATCAAACATTTCAAACCATTACATCACATAATCCAAATTTTACAAATCCTAAACTACCCAAATTTTATACAAATTCTTATATTTATCTCTAGAGGATGAGGAGGGTTTGGCAATCATGTCCACCAACTATAGGGATTGGTATTGGTCATGCATCTCTTGCTTGTTTAGGAGCCCATAGAGAGCGTGAAATTCACTCTTAGTGTTTGTAATTACTATCTTTTACATGTTTCAAGAGGGGGAAAAGGAAGACGAGTTTTTTTTTAAAAATTCTCTAATTCCATTTTTATACAAATGTAATCTTGTATTACTCTAAGTAAGAAGTTGTGAATTTTCAATAAAAGTCACAACTTTAGTCTTTATCTCTTTAGCTTCAGATCATGACTCTAGAATATGATCATGACTTTATTTTATATCTTGATCTTTCTATAACACATGGTCATAGTGCTAGTAATAAGCATGACTCAGGGCAAATCTTTCTATAACACAAAGTCACGATACTATGAAATAGTCTCATCTTTGAGCTTATATCATTTGTAGTCTATAGATGGCTATGGCACTGTGAAGTGGCCATAGAGGGTCCAATGGCTTCCAACATTTTTTTATGGCTATGGCATTGTGTGAAAACTACAACATCAACTATTCATCATTCTTGATAAATTTATGGTCGATACACTATGAAGTGGCTATGGTGCTTGAATTATCTTGCACGTACAAGGCATGACTATGTATTTATTAGAGGATAAGAATTGTAGCCCTAGAAATGGTCATACTCGAGTAATCTTCTATATTATAATTAGTGATTCAAAGGTCATGCCTTTGGCCTGAGTACTTGTAGCTCTTTAATTTTCTATAGCTCAAAAGTTATGATTTTATAACAAAGTCATTGCTATAACTTGAAATTACCAAATCATATAAAGATAAAGTCATTGCCTTATAAAAATAGTCATGACAATATCATTTTATGAATTATTACCATTTTATGAGCTAAGTATGACTACAACTCAATGATAATATCATATCCATTAAGTAAGTGTCACATAATAAAAATATCATGCTAAGGAGAGGTAGGATCATGGCATACAAGATTTTTCCATGACCATTTAGATAATATTTCAGCCAAGAATTGATGTTGAAATTATGATGAACTTATAAATTCATTCCATCAACTAAACACCTCTAAAAACTTATAAATTTCACAACTATTTATTAAAATTCCCCAAAACACAAACTCTTACAATCAACAAAAATCATCTTTATTTACACACATGCTCATTATTCTCAACAACCAAATAATATTAAATTATTCGGTAAATTAATTACCGAACAAACTCTTAGACTAAAATGATTACTTGTTCTCAAACAATAACTTTTCCTACCAAATAAATAAATAAATAAATAAATAGAAACACATCATTTCATATGTCAATTCCATTTACGTAATGAGTACATCATCATAATATGTAAAAAAAAATAACTATAGTACAAGTCATGACAAGAAGAAGATGGCCGGTATGAATTTTCTTTAGAATCATACTCGTTGAAAGGAAAGTTGTTAGATGCTTGCTCAATAGGTAGAAAAGGAATGGATGGGCCTTTAGAAGATCCCTTTAATATCAATATCCCATCTAATATCTTCATTAAATTGCTATACAGAGCTTCATGTCTTGGTCCCATAGAATTTAGTGCAATTTCAAAGCTTCCCATTCCATAGTAATTTATTTTTTGTTGGCACTATTTTTTCCAATTTCATCCATCCATAAGTGCTCCCTAAAGATGATTTCCTTTACATTTGTGATGTCTATTTATTCTGTTGTTCATTTTTATTTTTCCATATTTATTTGATACAAAACTCCAAAAGATTCACTTCTTTTTATTAATCAAACTTCCAAACATTTCATTCTTTCTTACAAGAGTTTGTAAATTCAATTTTCAAAATTTCTAACCTCTTCAGCTACTCTAGTACATAAAGAATAGATCTCAAAAGTTTTATCATTATTCTTTTAGATTCTATCAAATCAAGACTCACATTATGAACACCTTCTAACCCTTGCATGTCTAGAAAAATTTGACATATTTTGGTGGCTGAGAATTGTGGGTATCTTTTGAAATGTGACTGATTTGTATTGATTTCATAATATTTGGTATGTTTAAAGAACTATGATGAATAGTTATAAAATTGACGAGTTTTTTGCTGTGTTTAGCAAAGTATGTGAGTCTATAAGTTCATTGTAGTTTTGACATCCTTTCTTGGTCAAAACTATATGGAAATGGCCATGGCAAAGCTATATCTAAATAGTCATGTGAGACTATGACTTTTTTGGCCAAAACTATATCTAAATGGTCATGTAAGACTACTGAGTCTATAAGTTCATTATGTTTAGCTATAATATTAAGTCTTTGTCATATCAACCAAGTACCCCCACTAGTATTCAAGGTCATATCTAATTTCATAAGTCTACAAGTTTATATTTATATGGCTTAGTAGTCTCAAGTCAGAGTCTTGGCTTTGTTATAAAGCTATGACTTTAAGCTATAGAAAAATAAAGAGCCACAAGTACTCAAACAAAAGTTGTGGTGATTATTCAAAGCTATGACTTTTGGATCCCTAAATATTATAAAGGATATTACTTGATTATGGTTATTTCTAAGGCTATGACTTTTGTCCTTAAAGGAATACATAGTTATGATTTATATGTGCAAGCTAAATGTAAGCACCATAGCCACTTCATAGTATTCATCCATATACTTATCAAGAAGGATTAATGGGTGATGTTGCAACCAATAGACATTGTTGTAGCAATAAAACAAGATGGAAGTTGTCACAATCTCTATGGCCACATCATAGCCTCATGATCATTTATGAACTACAAATGATGAAGGCACAAAGATATGGCTTTTAATAGCATTACTACTTTGTGTTATAGAGAGATTAGGCCCAAGTCATGGTTATTACTAATATCGTAATCATGTGTGATAGAAAGATCCAAATATCAAATAGAGTAGTGACCATGTTCTAGATTCATGACCTCAAGCTAAAGAAATGAAAGTAGGTATCTCGACTTCCATTGAAAAGTCATGACTTCTTATTTAGAATAATGCAAGGCTACCCGAAAATGAAAGGGGAAATTAAAGAATTTTTGAAAAATTCCTCTCTTCTTCTCCTTCCATCCCTCTCACAAAATAAGAAAAAGACACGGTAACTACAAACACTAGGGGCATATTTTGTACTCTCTAGTAGCTCCACAAACAAAAAAGAGATGCATGACTAATTTCTAAAGTTGTGGATGTAGCTCTCAAACCCTTCTCTTATAGAGATAAATCTGAGAATTTGTTTTACATTTGCAAGATTTATGATTTATGTTGTTTGAATTAATATGATCTAATAATTTGGTATGATTGATACAATATTGATTTACTTATATTTTATGATTATAGATATTAATAGATTATGAATAAATATAACTCGAATTATAGTTTTGACTAATAGTAGATTTGTGTGATGTTATCATGGTAGATGATAATAGATGAACCACAATACTCTATCATGTATTTAATTGAAAAGTGGTGATAACCCTTCTAATTGTTATGTACAAGATGAACCTATACATCAAAACCCAAAGTTTATATTTTGAAACCCAAAGTTTGTGTATGTTAACCATCACAGGTATGTCACTTACGAAGTTGAAGGTGTGAATATTTTTATATTTCAATCCATTATACATATCTTAGAGGGACTAGTTATCAATTAGGATGTATATTATATAAAATATTTATCTAATGGGTTTACCTTTAATGTAGGAGTCACATTATCACCAAAGATGATGATGATAGGTAATCCTTAGGACATGTGTGAGTGGATGACTCACAAGGTGGTGATCACACTTGTGAGTTCAATTTACTCATATGATTCTCATCGATGTAACTTGAAGGAAATATTTAATAGTTGATATAAGTATGGTACTTACGAACCCAAAAGTATGAATACTTACAAATAGAGATGCCAAATGGGCAGCACGGTTCAGTAGTGTCTGGCCCACCACGGCATGTTATAGTGTCATTCCCATGCCTGTGCCAAGTAGACCCTTAGCATGAATCACGTCATGCCGTACCAGGGATTTTTGGCCTGTGTACCATACTAAGCAAGGCACGAGTGCCTAGCACGTGGGCATGGCACGAGAGACCTTACACCGAGTGACACCCAATGGGAGGACAATGTACTGAGCCTGATAGGTGAGGGATCGGCATACTCGATGGGCGATGGTGGTGCACCGCCCGAAACCCTAATTTTTTAAAAAAAGACTCAACTCGACCCTAATCGGCCCAAACCCAGACAAATTTCTATGCCATGGGATGTGCCAGGTATGCTTTCCAAAAAATTGTGTCATGCTTGGCATGGCACACCAGCTTGGTTGGGCCCAAAAAAATGGGTTGGTCCAGGCTGGTCTGACCCATTTGACACCTCTACTTACAAACCATGTAAATTTTTAGTCTTAAGATAATATAGGTCAGTGAATAAGAGTGTGCATATAAATCAACCTTCAAGGATATTTGATAACTTTTTCTAAAAAGATATGAGATTATAAATATCTCTTGTATAGAGACGAAGTGTTATCTGTGGTGACATACCAAGGTGATATAAATGAGGGAACTATCATTGGGAATGACTCAATGATGTCAATCACCTTGTATGCTAATAGGGCAAGAGGTCATTTGTAAAATACCCCAACATTTAGTCTATGTCCAACATAAATTATATTAAATAAATTAATGGTATCATATAATTTATGTAATTAGTTCCTAGACCTAAGTTGATTAAAATCTTAATATCTTTTCTATTGAGGTTGCCTTTAGTTAGACAACCTAATTGCTCATATAATCTTTTTGGAATTGATATCAGGACTATAGTCCATTATATTAGTTATATAACTCATATACTTGTAGATCTCAATTGATGAGACAATCTCATTAATAAGTCTTTTGGGATATCACATAGCTGATTAAATTAATTTAAGTAACAAAGTCATAATAAGTTTTTACTATTATTATCAAGGACATGTACATGGTGTCAGTCCTTGCAATTCACAACATGCACATGATGATTGTCACCGCCATTCTCAACTACCAAAGTCATAACATACTCATCACCTAACCAATTAAATTAGGCAGAGTAACTGATTAAAAAGTAATTGTAACTTCATTATTCTTCCTAATTTAATTAGTTAGGTGATATCCTAAAAATCTCATTAATTAGGTTGTTCCTTCACTTAGGATTCACAAGTGCATGAGTCAATTAGGTAATATAATGGACTTAATTTTATATATCGATCTTATATGGATTGTATCAAAAATTTGGTTGTCAAACTATGGCAACCTATTTTTAGTAGAATAGATACTAATATTTTAATCAACCTTAAGTCTATGATCTAATTACCTAAATTATGTGATGTCATTAATTTATTCGATATATTTTTTGTTGGTCATAGAACAAAAATTGAGGTATTATGCAAATGACCCCTTGCCCTATCAGTATAAAAGTTTGATGTCACTATTGAGTTCTTCCCAATGATGACCCCTCTCATAGTTATCCCCTCGATATGTCACTACCAAGACAATACTTCAATCCTATATGAGGGTCATTCATAATCTCATTCCTTTTACTTTTAAATAAATTCATCAACTACCATAAATAGTTACTTTATATGCAAACTTTTATTTATTGGCCTCTATTATCTTAAGACAACTTATTGATATGGTTTGTAAGTATTTATACTTTAAGTTTCATAAAAATCATACTCACACAATTTATATATATTTCCTTCATATTTTATTAGTGGGAATGATATGAGTAAAATTAACTCACAATGGTTGTCAGTACCTTACAAGTCACACACTCATGCATGTCCTGATGATTTCATGTCACTTTCCTTCTTGATGATTTCATGTCACTTTCCTTCTTGATGATGTTGTGACTCTCACACTAAAGTTGAATCCCTTAATAGAATGTTCTATATAATATTCATTTTAATCAAGAATCAATCCCTCAAAAAAGTGTATAGTAGATTTCATGTAAAAGAATCACACTTTTGACTTCATAGGTATCATACTCATAGTGATTAACATGGCCAACCTTTGGGCTTTGAAATATAGGTTCATCTTATGCATCAAAATTAGAAGGGTTGTCACTGCCTCCTATCATATGCATGAGTGAATCTCATGACTTACCTATCACTGTTCACGATGATAACCTCACATAAACTCACAATTTGTAGGAACTCTAATTCGAGTTCAATTTAATTATCATCCATCAATATCCATAAACATAAAATATAAGTAAACCAATCTTCTATCAATCATTCCAAACTATTATATTATATAATCCAAATATGACAAGCTATAAACCTTACAAATTTAACAGAAATTCTTAGATTTATCCCTAGAGGAGTAGGATTTGTGAACTATGCCCCCAACTTTAGAGATTGATATAAGTTGTGCATCCTTTGCTTGCTTGTGGAGCTCCTAGAAAGTGCAAAATAGATATATTTTTTAAATTCTATATTTTTTATACTCTGAGCCTTTCATTGCTCTAAGTAAGAAGTCATAACTTTTCAATGGAAGTCATGACTTCAGCCTTCATCTCATCAGCTAGAGGTCATAGCTCAAGAACGTGACCAAGATTTTATTTAACATCTTGATCTCTCTATAACACAATGTCACTATGCTGTGAAATAGTTGTAGCTTCATGTCTTCATTATTTGTAGTCCAAATATAGTCATAACACTATGAAGTGGTCATGGAGGGTGTGACAACTTCTACCTTGTTTTATGCCTATAGTGTTGTTTGGAGGCTATGACATCAGTTACTCATCCTTCTTGATAAGTATATGGTCATTGTCCTATGAAGTGGCTGAAACATTTACATTTATCTTGCGCTTACAAGTTGTGACTTTGAATAATTACCCTAGCAATTTTCTAAGTATTTTTGGCTCTTTATTTTTCTTTATATCAAAAGTCAAAATTTTATAATAAATTTTTAGTTCTGACTTGAGGCTACCACGACCTTGAACACAAGTGGGATACTTAATTACTGTAATGAAGAATTAATGTCATAGCTATTAAAATTTTATTAATTATGTATAGTTGTGACTCGATGATAATATAATAATCATTGAGATATTATCACATAGTATAAAAATAATGCTAACAAGAA
Source organism: Sapria himalayana (assembly GCA_029783825.1). Taxonomy (NCBI): domain Eukaryota; kingdom Viridiplantae; phylum Streptophyta; class Magnoliopsida; order Malpighiales; family Rafflesiaceae; genus Sapria; species Sapria himalayana. Next base: position 307,509 of record JAREIK010002577.1, on the reverse strand, counting down.
AGTATGGTCATGGTATACAAGATTTTGTCATGACTATTTAGATAGAGTTTCGTTCAAGAATGGATGTCAAAAATATAATGAACTTATAAACTCGCCTACTTTGTTAAATAACTCCAAAATTTTATAAATTTCACAACTATTTATCAAAATTCTCTATTCCACCAAAAATTATAAAATCAATACAAATCAGCTCTATTTCCATACATACTTACTATTTTCAACCGTCAAAATATGCTAGAATATTTGATAATTTAAATATTATATAAACTCACAAACTAAAATAATTGTTCATCCCCAAGTAATAACTTTCCCCACTAAAAAAATAAATAAACTAACCATAATACATCTTTATGACTATGTTTGAGTATCATAGGTTCTATTATTAGTAGAGAAACTTAAAGCTGATAAGGGAATAAATCTCAACTTCAAGTGATGGATATATTTTAAAAATGAAATTTTATGAAATATTAAGTTAAGATATGTAATTGAATCCACTCTCATAAAATCGCTTCCAAACTAGTTTAATCCCAAAATCATCATTTACTTGGATTTAAGTTTTAACAAAAATGGTATCATAGATTTGTCATTTTCATATGCATAAATCTTGTTTTTTTGAGTGAATAATGGAATGAACATATCCCATGGATGTAGGGTAAATTAATCTTTGTATTTTAGTATTTTTTTCCCCAGCTATTTTGGTCATGTGGATCTTTATTTTTAATATGAATGTATGTTATTTAATATAGGCGTTTAGGATTCTATGTAACATTTTTGATTACACAATTTGTGTAATGTAATTTTGATTTGGCTTATCAAATTAGTACAAGGTTGTGTACTTTCTGTGTGAGGCTTAGAACTCTGTATTTTTTATGTTCAAAAGAGAAATTCACAAAGGTGATGATGAAGATAACAACACAATCAAAGTCCATTTTTTATTGATAATGCTTTGCTAGATTCTCAAAGAATAATAAGAAGATGAGTCAACATAATCGAAAATCAATCCTCATTGAGGCTTCACCCCAAACCTTGGGTTCCAAAATAGGTGTCTACACTCATCACTTGGGGAAGTTTGATAGTGCATCTAAATTGAAGAAAGACCATAATAGCTAGGCTAATATGTTTAGTTATTTTGGAGCAACATGCATAATTAATGTATGAAATGGCATGCATGATACTTGTATGTGATGTATATAATGGCTTGCATGAAACTTGTTTGTGGTGCATATAATAACATGCATTATACTTGTTTGTGATGTGTGTAATGATAGGCATGATACTTGTTTGTGGTGTATGATGACATGGTTGATTATTGTAGTGATAACTTACATGATGATGTATGTAATAACTTACATGACGATCATAATGAATTAGCATTTAATTATCAATATTATAAATCAAAATTTGATAATAAATAAAGAATAACATATTAAAATAAATTTTCATTTATTTAAAATGAATTATATTCTTAAAGGGAGAAGACATTTTATTTGTTTCCTATTTATTACTTTTCAAATTAGTGTTTTTTAATTTAATAAAATCATCATACTTTCCAAATAACTTAGTGAATGAGTGAATTAAACTATCTCATGATCTCTATTACAAGTTCATAGGTAAAATAAATTCATTAGTATGTTGGTTTTATAGCCTTATTTCATTTCTGTGTAATTGATTTGTAGACTCATTGAGTACACATTTCCTAAAAGACAATTCATTAACTACTCCTCTTATGCAAATTCATCATTTACTTGGATTTAAGTTTCAACATACACCTTGTTGAGTATTTGATTGTAAATTGAAGGACAATTTAAAGAATCATCTTGACTTGCAAGCTATTGGTGTTAGAAATTAACTTCATTTTATAAAAAGAGTAAATGTGGTTATCTTACATGTTGCATAATATTCGTCAACATTAAATGGTTTTCCTTGAAGAGATTTGTATTTGGTGTATCAAACGTTATTTTAATTAAAGAAAAGAGTACTATATTCTAAAATAATTAAGTTTTGTTGCACTAAAATTCAAAAACCCGATTTTGCCCTCCAAAATTAAAAAAAAATAAGATAGAATAAAATTTTATTAATTGAAAACATGATGTTAGAAAGGAAGAAACCACGTAATTTAAAAGAAATAGAGATCAATGAGATTCAAACTCAAGCCTTCCACATATAAAATCCACAACATACCAATCAATCGCATGATTTTTATCATACTTATACTTAAACAAAATATCTATATAAAAAACAAAATAAATGATATACATATATAAGTATACATAAATATAAATACATATATAAACATATATAAATACACACACACACACACAAACATATATATATATATATATGTATATATATATATATATATATATATATATATATATATATATATATATATATATATTCATATAGTTATGTATAAATATATATATATATATTTATTTATTTATATGTTTATATGTATGTGTATGTATGTGTGTGTGTGTGTGTGTGTGTGTTTATATATGTATATACATATTTTTCAATATATATATATATGTGTGTGTGTTTATATATCTACATATATTTATTTATATTTAATAATTTATATATGTGTAACATTTATTTTGTTTGTGTATATAAATATTTCAATTTGTTATACTTAAGGTAAAAATTATGTGATTAATTAGTCTCTTACTATTATTATAGGTGGAGGGCATGAGTTTGAATCTCAATTATCTCTTACTATTATTATACTTGAGGTAGAATTTCTTTGAGGGAAAAATTGGGTTGATAAATTTTAGTGATAAAACTTAATTATTTTAGAAAAATATGAGATTTTTAATTATGATAAGTTTGATGCACCTAAAATTAAATATTTGTGTTTAGTGCACCAAACACAATTCTTCATTTTTCTTGGGTAGAAGGTTTTGAGCAGCTCATTTTCTCCTCTCTCTCCCCTACAACTAATTATATATTTATATATATACTGTGTGTGTGTGTGTGTATCACAACTATAGTTTTTATGCAAAAAGAGAGGAAGTGGGAGTTTAACCCTCTCTCTCTCTCGGGATGATGTTAATATACAATAGCTTTGGTTTTTGGGAAGTATGTGTTATAATTTGTATGTGGGTGGAGATTGTATGTGCTGCTATTTTGTGAACTATGCAATATTGTGATTGGGTTTTGTGGTGTTGTTTTGTGGGTTGTGTAGTTTCGTGATTAGGTATTGTGTTTTTGGAACTTGGAAGGTAGCAGAAGAATAAAGAGCTACTAGATAGATGTTCATCTTCTAAGTTCTATCCAGTAATTAAAGATGTCATTACATTTTTATTTCCTAGCCATGATGCAGACAAACTTATGTTATCACTTAAAGAATACTGCATAATGACTTTTGAAAAATCCTCTCTCAATTCATGGGTTTATTTTTTTTGTTTTGGATTATAATTTCTAAGGTTTTATATTCTAGAAAAAATTTTTTAGTTCAAACTATAATTATAGCCTTTATGCATTTTACTGATATCTCGTACATGCAAATATGGTTTTAGCATACTTTATTCATATTAGTAGTATTGTATTTGAATTTTGGACTTTTTAGTGTATTTAATTTTAAATATATTGATTTGTGGTAATTTTTGAATATTTTGTTTTTTTAAATTTTTAAAGCTTCCATTACATAACCAAACACATAATATTCGTTATTTTAAATTTTAAATTAATCATGGTTTAACTGGTTAACTCCATTAACTAGTATCAAAGTGAAGTTTCTGATACCATTCAAAAAGTGGTATATCAACTTTTATCGAGGAGATCATTCATTGATATTGAGATACTGTCTAATTTATTCATTATAATTATATTGATATCTAATGATTCCAATACTAACATAGTAATAGTAAACATGCTCTGGGATATTTTTGTTTGTGTTGGTTACCCATAGTACTCATGATTTATATTATCAAGGAAGATACTCTTTAAGGAAAAAGATAAAACCAAAAAATTGAGTATAGAAGAATGAGAAGATTTACACTGTAGAAATGTTTTCACTATTCAAAAATATATAAGTAGTGATATATTTCTATATATTGCAGATAAAATAATGGTATACAAGTTATGAAAGAAATTAGAATCTATGTTCCAAATGAATATTTCTAGATATAAAAATATTCATTAATAGATGTCTAGTTAAATTGAGGTTCTAGAATCATAGTTTAATATCGATGCACATCAGCTTTTTTCAATGGTTGGTGAATCTATTTAAATCCATGAATATACTCTTGGAAGATGCGTTGATAGCTTGTCTAATACTTAGCTCTCTGTCGAACAACTAGAATATTTTTATGGGTTTTCCAAGCATATCACCATCTGCATATTTTTATGTAGAGGTGTTAACTGGATCGGAAGGCGATGGCACATACATGACATGAAGCATGGTATGATTTAGTTGTGTCTAGCACGATGTTGTCTGATTCAGAGCTATGCATGGACTAGTCTCATGTCAGCTTGCGACATGATTTTGGCCATGTCAGGCTAGAGTTCCTAGCATGAGAGGCATGATGCGGCATGGAGCGGCATGGCCCAACATGGCTCAGCATGGGTAGACATGACGCTTATGTGCAGATCAGTTTCAGCCTAGTTGGCCAAATAGGCTAACCTAGTCTAACCGAGGCTACACTAGATCGAAGTTAAACTAGATTGAGTTTAGCTTGGCCAAATAGTCTCAACCCCATTAGCCAAATATTTAAAGTTGAGCACCGAGTATAGTCTCAAGACTGAAGAAAGAGTAGATATGAGTTATATTCCTTATGCCTCATTTGCTAGTAGCCTTATATATATTATAGTCTATACTAGATTGAATGTAGTATACACTATCAATATAGTTAGTTATTTTCTTTCAAACCCAGTATATATCACTCAGTTATAGTGAAATCTATCTTGAGATACCTATGATAGAATTCTCAACCATTTTTATGTCTGATTTGGTGAAAATCCATAGTTTTTATAAGCATATATTTCAATATAGATGATGATTTGGATTCACATAGATCCACCTTGGATTATGTAATAATCTTTGAAGGGAGTAATATTCTATCAATCTCAATTACTAAAGTAGGTAGATTTATCTAATATTGAGATTGAATCATTGTCACACCATATGGTATGATAATCATGATGCTATAATCTCTCAAAATATTCTATGTTATATAGTTGGTTAAAACATATTGATGTGCAATAATATTGGATATGGGATATATTAGATGAAAAACTAGTTATACATGAAAAAATATACACAAACAAAAATATCACTTATATATTTACAAAATCATTATTATAAGTGAATTTTTTTTAAGTCACATGTTGATATGAGTCTCTCCACCAAGGATTGTGGGAGAAATTTATTGGTTTTGTCCGAGTTGGACAAACTGCATTTTATTTGATTGTATTCATGTTTGATCATTTTAATAGCAATATAGAATTATTATTTAAAGCCTATAGAATTTATCTTTCAGTTATTGTTATTTTTTGTTTTTTATTTGCATGTAAAGAGTATGATGGACCAAGAATAGAAGATAATTTCTCTAGTTCTGAGGTGTTCACATATAGATAAACTGAGTTTAATTTGTTGAATCTGGCGAGTTGAGCATGACAATCAAATGCCAACATTCTCATTTTTGCAAGAGGTAGTGAGGTGCCTCTTGAGTGGGAGAAGTGCTCCCATGAAAATGTATTACTAAATAAAAAAAAATGTAAGTGATGGAGTGGTTTTTTTTGATAGAGGTTTTTTCTCTCTTGACTTGGATTTCTCCTCTACGGTGTGCAATGATTTTTCTTAGGCAGAAGACTTTGGGCAGCTCCTTTTTCCTCTTTTCCAAAATACTGGTTTTGTAAGGATTTATTTATACATACATACATACATACATATATACGTGTGTATATATATATATATATATAATTGCAATTGTGGGTTTAAAGTTTATGTTATATGTATGAATTTTGGTTGTAATTATTACACAGAAAGAAAGGTTTGAAGTGAGTTTTTCCTTTCTTACTCAAGCTATTGTTAATAAATAGCAGCTTCAGTTTTTGGGGTGTGCTATGTATTTTTTGTGAGTGTGCATATTATGTGTGATGTTGTGTAAGTTGTATAGTGTTGTGATTGGGTGCTGCTGTGTTTTTTAAACTTAGAAGATATATGCAAAATAAAGAGCTACTAGATAGGAACTCCTATCTTGTCAAGTAATTAAAGATGCTATTACATTGTTGTTTTCCAATCTGATGATGATGAACCTAGACTATCACCTAAATAATAATGTGAAATGTCTTTTGGAGAATAATTGCCAAAATGCTAGGTATAGGTCTTTTATTTTGGATTATAACTTTTAGGGTTTTGTATCTTAGAAAAATTATTTTGGTTCACATGTAATTTATTGGCATTGTGTATTTTATGGATATCCTTTATGTGTGGATAAGTCTCCAACACACATTATTCGTGTTGATAGTATATAATGAATAATTTTGAACTTTGGACTTTTTACTATATTGGATTTTCAATGTTTTGATTTGTGATAATTTTTGAACTTTTTAGGATTTAAAATTAAAGGTTCCATTACATAATCAAACAAATAACATTTTCAATTTTAGTAGTTCAAATTAACCATGGTTTGGTTTACCCTAATAGAATATTTGTTTTTCCATAATTAAATTATATAGTTTTTTTTTCAAATAATTATGCTCTAAAGTGTTAAAGATAATTCAACTTGACCAGTTTGAAAATAATATAATACTCACACTTAGCAAATTGTAAAGAATATTTGCTCAAATTTTTAATGTTTGGTACATTTACATGTTCATCTTCCAGATGAGTCATATGTCTTCAAACTAATGCAACATTGATGGATGTATTCTATTGATTAGCATGTTCTTATTCAATTAATGTTATTATATATATATATATATATATATATATATATGGTTTAATATAGTTCATAAAAAATCTATTACATTATGGATGTACATGTATGTACACACATTAAAGTCATATGAGCATGTAAAAAGTCAACAAAAAGGTTCTATTGCAGAGTGATACATAAAAAAGAATCTACAACATATTACTCAATATATATGCATGATGCTAAAACAAATCATGATAATGAAGAAAAAAATTATATCATTCCAAATAACATAACAAATGAAGGGTTAACCATTTTCAAATACATGAGACATTGTTCAGTATGTCAAATACCAAATAATATTATGTATTTTGATGATTAAGCATGGTATATTTGTATAAAATAGGGTTTTAAATAGAAAATTTTTACTAAATTATAGTTTTGATAGATTATGATAAATAATAGTAAAATTAAGTATATTTTATATAAAATGTGAGACTTAGTAAATTTGTTGAGGAGGAGAGTAAAAAGACATATAAAATTGTAATATTTCTTGCGTTAAAACTTTATTACATCTCATTGAACTTATAGGATGGTTTTGATATTTATTCTTAATCGAAACTCTACACAAATAATCATGTCAATCTTCATACACAATGATTTTCATTTGTTGACATAATTATTTTATTTTGTAATATATTCTTTTTAATAGTCAAATTTTCTTAGAGTCATAGTTATGCTAGCTCATAATATTTTTTATGATTGTGAAATTATTTAAATCATATCAACCAATTATCTTATTGGTATTAAAAGTAATGATCATTTGCTGCATCATGATTTTTTTATTATAGATCCATCAGGACTAAGGTTGAAGCCATGATTGCTTCTCCAATACAACTTTTAGTTACAGTGATTTCCAAAGAAGCACCACTTGAGCCATAATTATTTTTAGGGTCATGACTTTTTACTCTAAAGAAATGACATAAGTCATGGTCTATTCCCAACAATGTGAATTTTGGGTAAAAAGATGAAATGCACAAGTTGTGGTCATTTCCAACACCCTAACTTAGCATTACAAAAATAAAATGAATAGTCATGGTCATTCATAGTGTCATAACATAGTATTATATAGATGAAATACACAACTATGGTTATTCTCTATGTCACAACAATCTAATACAAGATAAAGACCAAAGGTGCAGCACATTCTTAGTGCTATAACTTTGTATTATAGAGATGAACAAAATAAATTATAGCTATTCTGAGTGTTGCAATAATCTACATCAAGAGAGAGACTAAATTCATGACTCGTTCTCGATACCATGACTTTGTATTATAGATATGAAAATTCAAAGCCAATATATTCTTAAAATTCATGATGTTTCACTTAATAAATCACACTCAGTCGAGAGAGTATAAAAATGCAAAATAAGAAATTCAAAGAAAGTTTTTAGAGCATGAGAAAATATATAAAAAGTTAGGGTTATGGGAGATTGGGTTGATCAAAACTAGGGGCAAATCTGAGGTGCATGAATGAGAATTATAGGTTTAGGTTTTGATTCTTATATCCTCTTCAAGGCTGTAATTTGGAATCTAAAATTCCACAAAATATATTCCAAATTATTATCTCATGTGATGGATATTTAATGAATGCGTTTGATATTTGGATTTTGTTGTGGTTTTTGTTATTGATGGATATGGTATTTATATAGAAGTGTAATTAAAGTTTTACTATTCATGGATTTGTGAATGCTATCATAATAGATGGTGACAGAAATATCATGAAGCACACTCATGTATGATGGTAGGAAAGAAGTGATAACTCATTTAATCAATATATTTGAGATAAACCTATATTTAAAAACTAAATGTTGCGGTAAGTTAATTGTGTGAGTATAACACTTATGAAACCAAAAATATAAATACTTTTATAAATTAATTTATTATACATATCTTAGATGAAATGAGACTTAATTGATGTAGAGGTTTTATAGATCATTGTCTTAAGGGTTTCACCTTTAATGTGAGAGTCACATATCATTGTGATAGACTATGAAATGTAAGTTATGAGATTCATGCGAGTGAAGGTGACTCATATGATGATGATAGTCCTACTACTTATTTTCTATCATATGCCTCATATTAATATGACTTGAAAGAAAATATATGCTAATTATGTGGGTATTGTGCTTACAAAGCTGAAAGTGTAAACACTTTTACTATCATATCAATTCACATTTTTATGACACATGAGGTCTGAGAATAAGTATGCATATATAAAACAATCATCAAGAGTAGCAGATGACTTTGAAAGATAATAAATTATGATTGCCCCTCAAGCATGGATAATTTTTCATTTTAGCACTAGAGAGATTACAACAAAAAGACTATCATTAAGGAGAGCATAAATGTTGATAACAACCTTATATGTCATAAGGATATTATGATATTTTCACAGTAATATGATATTTATTCAATAACTAAGTATAATAAGAACTAAACTATTTAGATAAGCCATTTTGAACAAAAAATAAACCAAACCCTAGATTCTAAGTGTTACCAAAATTTTAATTGTATCCTTTCAACTAGAATAATAGTTGACTTATTATTGATTGATCGGACTATCTACATAATTCATGTGGGGTCTATATCTCAATGAAAGTCAATTTTACTACTTATATGACATATATACTTGTAAGAATGGTTGGATGAGAGACACTCATCTAATGAGGTTTTGAGATATTACCTAAACCTAAAAATTAGGCAACATTACAAAGTTACAATAGAGTTTTTGGCATCGTTATCAAATATTATTTAAGTTGATTAGTCAACTTTAGTTGATATAACAATTCTTGAAAAATGATAGTTGTAAGTTTAGTAGTTTGGATATCAATATATTAATTGTGCATCTTGATCTACATTATTTGTCTTATGTTTCTTATTTGTATCTAGATGTGACAAGTGGGTCGGGCTGTTGGGGAATGGAACAAGGCTCGATCAAATGAGTCAATTTTAGCCCATCATGGTACGGTCCAGGACCATGCATGGACTTAGGTCAAGCCAACTCGAGGAATAGCTCATGTTGTGCTACACTAGAGGTTGTCATGCCTCATGTTAGGCCAGGCGTGGCATGCATGCCTGACCCATTGGCATGATCCATCGGCACGAATGATAAACCTACTCTGGGATCAGTAATCGAGTAGCATGCATTGTCCATTTGGCCCACCAAAAGGTCCGCCCCATCGAGTACCATTTTTTTTAAAAAGTCATAATAATTTGGGCTTCAATGTGTACATTGTAGATCATTGGGTGAGTTTTTTAATGAAACATGCTATGTGTACCTTGTAGATCATTTGGGTGAGATTTTTTAATGAAACATGCTATGTGTACATTGCAGATCATTTGGGCTTCCATGTGTATGTGGTGATATATGCCAAATGGCTGCCCTATAGGTGTTGGCCACCAAAAACAAACCCCCCCACCCCCACCCATGCCCGACTTCCATTTTGGCTATCGGGCTTAGGCATAATGCAACCCCACTTGTTACTTAGTTTAGCCAAAAAAATGTAAATGAAAATGTATTTTAATACTGACTATTGAAATTTTATATAATGACTAGGGCAGAAATCTGATGGTTGTTGGGTTCTACAAATTTTATATTAATATAATAAAAAATTTAAAATATCTTTACTTTTTTTATGAAAAAATATATAAATATAGATTATAAATTTGAAGTTTTTCATTATTATTTCAGTTGTCCTTCTCAACTCTCTCTCTCATCTATCATCTTCTCTGCTTTCTAGCTTTGCTCTCCTGCTCCTTTATTCTACTACCCTCCCTTTTTTTTAAGTTTTAACTCTGAAGTATTAAGCTTTACAGTTTAAAGATTATAATATTTTTAAAGCTTAAATAAATATAAAATTGGAGTTTCTCTTGGTGTTCTGTTACCTATTGTTGTGGGGTATGGTGTGCAATTTTATCTCTCTCCTCTCTAGAATTTGGGTAATTTTTATTTGTTTATTTTAAATATACATAAATTATTCATAACATAAACAAGAAAAATAGATAATAATGAGGATAAAGATAATAATATTGATATAGATTTGAATGTAGATAATAATGATGATACTACCGAAAGGTTCGAGGCCAAAACAAAGTTTTCTCTCATGGTCTCGACTCAAACTCAAATGCCTAATAAATAAAAACCTAGAAGAATATCTTTAGTTTGGACTCACTTTAATATAATAATATATAAAAATACTAGAAGTGATGATGAAGAATTGGCATAATATAAATATTAAAAAAATATATATACATGTAGGAGTACATGTAGGATCGGACACCTAAAGAGGTATGTTGATTAATGCATCAAAAAATATGGTACATTGGATCCCAGGCAAACCTAACTAAACATGAGCAGTGGAGTCCTTGAAGCTGGATCTAGTATAGCTTCTTTGACCTCCTTCATATACCAAAGTGATTTAGAAAGAAAATACATGGTCAAACTAATTACCATTATGGGTCTTCCAGCCTGCTTATCATAGGATTCCTAGGTCCACATGTAAGAATGATATAATTAAATATTATAAGTTTGAAAAATATATATTAATTAATGAATTTATACAATATAATGGAGTAATTTTCGTGACATCCAATATATGGACTAGTCATAATAATGCATCTTTTGTAGAGTTTTGTATGGAAATAATCCTTTTAAAATAAAATCAAAATTAAAATATTGGTTTGAAAAATATAACCAAACTAGTATGTCTGGAAATAGAGTGAAAATGGTCATCATTGACGATGACCTTTAGTTTAAATCAAAGGCCATCATTCGCAACGCTAGCTATTGAATTTCAAAAATTTTCAAATGCCGATGTTGTGAATGACGACTATTAAAATAAACCAAAGGCAAATAGAAAAAAATGGTCTACCTAGTTTGATGTCCCTCATGAATCTAATCACTATACTTAAAAAATTCAAAAAAAACCACATCATAAATCAAATCCTAAATGAAACCCTAAAGCCCCTAAATCAGATGGTAAGAAAATGAAACAGATAACAAACCTCAGAAGGAGAGCTATTGAATGCTTGTGCAATGCAGCCTTGTCGTCACCGAGGTGGAGTCTAGTGGAGAAGGGTCGTAGGTCTACTAGAGAAGGAGGTGGGGTCTAGTGAAGGAATATGTAGAAGAAAATTGGGGGAAGGGAGAAAATGGAGAAGAAAAGCAGGGGAAGAGAGAAGAAGATTAGTCCGGAATAAAAGGTTCAATGGTCATCATTGTAAATGACGGCCTTTGGTTTATTTCAATAGTCATCGTTCACAATACCAGCATTTAAAAATTTTTAAAATTCAATAGCTGGCATTGTGAATACCAGCCTTTAATTAAACCTAATGTCCATCATTCATAACAACAGCCATTGCCACCCTGTTTCCAGATGCACTAGTTTGGTTATATTTTTCAAGCCAGAATTTTAATATAGATTTTTTATTTAAAATAGATTATTTTCGTACAAAACTCTCTTTTTAATGTCTTACCGCTCACTTTATAGATTCTACATGGAAACTTATTAAAATTATTTTAGGATTTTCTAAGATTCTCTATCCTCTTGATGATCCTATCATATATGAGTGAATGATAAGAATCTTTAAATATTATCACATTTAAAATAAAATATTTAGCATCATATTTGATAATATATCTAACAAATGAGTAGTTATTAATATATTTGTTAGGACCATTAAAGATTGACTATTAAGAAAAATTTTTAATGTTAAATATGTGTCACTTTATTAAACTTATAGTACAAGTGGGGATAACGGTTGTTTCTCCCACATTAGAAAAAATCAAAAACTCACTAAAATATCTTAGGAAGCCTAGCAGACAATAGGAGTTTGATAGTCTTTATTTATCTACAAGTCTAAAGAATAAGAAATTCCAAATGGATGAGTGACACCATTGAAATTACACTTATCTGATGTTGGAGTCATGTATTAGATACAAATGCATAATATTTGACATGTCAATAATAAGAGTGACAAACTTATTATTGATGATACTAATTAGGATATAAAAATTTATTTTATGAAATTTCTGAATATGTTTTATGACACGACAAACATGTGTTCATCTATGTACACTCCCACTACTTGTATTGCACTCAAGTACATATGCAAGATTAATAAAATATTTAGTAAGTATAGAGATGACCCTACATTTAGTACCATGTCTGTTGAGATGAAAAACATGCACTTAAAGTACTAGTTCACAATTCCATCTCTTTATTGCCTAACTTTCTAGATAGATCCTAGGGTTAAGGTGGAAAGGGTATAGAATATTTTGATATACATATCCACGTACATGAACTAACAACATCAACCTGAAAGGTTTATTCAATAAAAATTGACCGAGTTATTTACATACTATGACACTAGGTATGATAGTAGCTGTAGTCAGACATTGAGTAAGGATATGGACATCATATTTAGAGATGATTTCTCTATTCAGTTAGTGATGGAGAAATGATAGGTGGTCTATCAAATAGAAGCAAACTATCTCGATACTTAGATACTAATTACTACTCAATCTTATCGTATAATGAAAACAAAAATTATAATATTTTACTATGGTCAAAATCATATGAGTTTGCATATCTTGTGTTGACCAAGATGACATGAGATCTATTGACTCATCTAGTGTCGAGCATAGCATCATAATTTAGTCTTTCTATTATAATCAATGTTATTTCAGATAAAAGATCAAGACTACAGCTAGATATCATTGAGGTATTTTCATGCATAAAGAATTGGAAAGATTAAAAGTTGAGCATCCAAGATAAAGCTAGGATGAGAGCATAGGAATTACTGGTAGATGATGACTCATGGGACTTGGAAGATGTTGAGACTACTATTAATACCATCAGATGCTTACATGATGATGATGATGATGATAATTTTCATACATACACTAATTGACATTGGGATTTATGATTATATGTTTTGATTTTTAAACTCATATATAATTATTATGTTATTATTTATTTTCATTTCACATGATATGATTGCATTGTGATTTATGATTGTATTTTTTTTCATATTATTGTTGTTTTTGTTTATCATTTTTTTATTTGGATGATAGATTTAGGGATGCTACCTGGTTGATCCTACAAATAATTATATGCTTGTCTCAAAGATTAAACAATGCATGCGTGAGTCTGAATAAATTTATACTATAAAACTATAAATGGATCATTAAATCAATTATAGTTTGTTTGATGGTATTTTCTATATGAATAACCATAGTAATTCTAGAACTAATACATGCAAGAAATGTATTACTTTTGGATGGGCAGCATTTATTAGGTTAGATGCTAGTTCAAGCTTTGTTCAATGGTTTGTTGGTTCATGATAACTTAGCAGATCGGATAGCTCATGTGCTACCAATGTATCATTCAAATTTTTGCCCAATTAATTTTCAATGGTAGGATAGGGGCCTACCATATTTTTGATGGGTAACAAAGAATTATAGTTTGATTCCAAAGAGGGAGTCTGAGAAATAGCTACCACATCAAAGAAAGGTAGTAGTGCACAAATTACTCAATCCTAACACATGTAGGTAGTGACAATAAATAATGATACCATGCTCATGTGATTTGGTAATTGGAATGAGTACAATTTAAATATCTTAATAAGTATCAATAGGAGGGTAAGTCTAGTGTCAATAGCCATGATAATTCCAGCTTTAATAGTATATAATTAAGTGTTGTGGTTAAAAAGCTCATTGTTGTATTTTGGGATGGAACATGTTAGCTTGCTTGTGGTGTGTACTGATTGGCTCTTCCCTTCCATTGGGCTTGCATTTCTCATACTTAATTGGGCAGGATGTGTCTCTGGTACTATTATTTTGAAGATTTTAGACTATTCAAAGCAAGTTTGAGTGTTACATATGTTAGCATGAGATACTACTTTAGGATGATGGTCATTATTTGTTGGTCTTTAGGATTGGAGTAATAATTAATAGGAACAAATGAGGGTATTCATAATATTTAGAGGTGAAATTCTTAGATTTATGAAAGATGAATAATTACATATGTATTTGTCAAGAATGTTTTAATTGATCAAGAATAAAAGTTGGGGGCTTAAAGATAATTAGATACCATCCTAGTCTCAATCATAAATGATATCATCTAGGGATTGGTGGATGTTTTTCATTGGACTTTGCCAACACCTTATGATAAATCAAAGTCTTTAAGTTCCAAAGGAAGTTTGGACACAAGACTGAAATTTAAAGGAATTGATGGAAGGGCACCACCGGAAATGGAGCTTGTGGCTTAATTTGACTCAATATGAAAAAGCTTACTAGGTCTAGACATAAAAAGGATTGACAGAATGAGAACTCTTTTGATTTTTTTTTTGATAAGTAATAACATTAAAATCAAAATTATGTATAATATAGAGATCTAAAC
Source organism: Sapria himalayana (assembly GCA_029783825.1). Lineage (NCBI taxonomy): Eukaryota > Viridiplantae > Streptophyta > Magnoliopsida > Malpighiales > Rafflesiaceae > Sapria > Sapria himalayana. The sequence goes on along the minus strand of JAREIK010002577.1, from coordinate 292,181 downwards.
TATTACATTCAACTTTAAATATAATAAATATTTCTATTTTAATCTTCCGAAATATAGTTTCTGAGTTTTGTGTCTTTCCTTCGTGCCATCTTCTGTTTTTTTCTCTCCAAATATAGTATATGGCAGCATCAAATGTAGCTTTCTGAATTCTATTCAGTGGCATCTCAGCGACATAGTGAGTCTTTATAATTATAAGTCTTGTAGTAAGTGACTTTATCTACTCTGAAATTTTGTTCCAGCTTCTCAGACTATTCCAGATTCCTTCCGAGATAATTTGAATTTAAGAAGATATGATTTGTATTATCTTTAGTAATTTGAATTCACATTTTAAGAAGATATGATTGAAGGATGTTGTGCTTGAGCAGAATTCACATTCAGGTTCTTGGGTGTTGTAAATAGTTTATCTTTAGTTCTAAAATTTCCTTGTTTGGCTATCCATAAAGAAACAGCATGCTTGGGAATATGGTTTGGGAACCAAATGCATGGGATTTATTTATTCTTCTTTTATATATTATTTCCAACAAGGAAATTATAGGTATTTGAAAAATTCTACTATCTTTGGCCTAGTTAGTGATTGCTTCTTTGACTACATCTATATTTTCACCTTTCTCCACTAGAATATCTTTAATAGATAATAAGGATTTCTAGAAAGGAGGATCATTTTTAGCTATTCGAACTTTCAAATTATTTTTGGAGTTTAAATATAAATAATGAATCCATTTGATCTAAAGAGAATCCTCTTTCTTGTTAATTCTTCATAAAGTTGATTGAGAGCTCTTTTGAATTTTTTTTTTGATAAGTAATAACATTTATAATCAAAATTTTATACAATTTAGAGATTTAAATTATTACATTCAGCTTTGAATACAATAAAATTTTCTATTTTGATCTTTCGAAGTATCATGTCCGAATCTTGCGACTTCTCTTCGTGTCATCTCTATTTCTTTCTCTCCATATTTAGTATATGGATGTAGTAAATCTAACATTCCGTATTCTGCTTAGTGGCATGTTGGCAGCATATTGGATCTTTATGGTGTTGAGTCCTCCAAGAATTGACTTTATCTACTTTGAAATTCTGATCCAACTTCTCAAACTATTCCAAATACCTTCTGAAAATTTGCATTTAAAGAAGATGTGATTGAGAGATTATGTGTTTGTAGAGAATTCCCATTTTAAGTTATTGGGAGTTGCAAATAATTTGTCTTTTATTCTAAAAATTTTCCGCTTGGTTATCCATAAGGAAATAGCATGTTTAGGGATGTGGTTTGGGAACCAAATGCATGGAATCCAATTCTTCTTATTTTTTATATTATTTCCAGCCAAGAAGTTGTAGCCATTTGAGACAATTCTACCATCTTCTGCCTAATTGGTAATTGTTTTTTTAAATTTATTTATGTTTCCAGCTTTTTCCACCAGGGTATCTCTAATAAATAATAAGGATTTCCAAAAAGGAGGATCATCTTTGGCTATTTCAACTTCCCAAATATATTGGGAGTTTAAATAGAAGGAGGATCATCTTCTTGTTACTTCTCCATAAAGTTTTAACAAAAAAGGCTTTATTCTAGAATTTTAAATTTAGGATACCCAGCTCACCATTAAAGGTGGGCTTGCATACATTACTCCAAGAGGATTTTGGCATGTACCTTTTTGTTGTGGGGCCTTCAGCCTCCCCATAAGAATCTTCTACAAGTACTTTCAATAGCATTTATAAAGGATGGAGGGAGTAGGAAGAATGAAAACTAGTATCATTCAATGCCTTAGTTTACTATGCATAGAAGCTCAAGTCTACCCACAATGGAAAGGATTTTGCTTGCCCATTGTTGAATGACATAATTTATTTTTTTCAATAATACAGTGAATTGCGAAGTGAAAAGCCTAGAGGCTGATAATGAGACTTCAAGAAACACAAAAGAAAGTCTACGAAACTGGTGCATAGTAATATTTTTCTTTTATGCTTCAGAGCAACTCCTCCAAAGAAGATGTTTGATTTGGAGGGGTTGATATTTAAGCCTGAGGTTGTTGTGAATTCAGTTAGCACATCCATGATAATCTCCATGGGGGGGGGGGGGGGGGGGGGGGGGGATCCCCTTTAGAAAATACGATAAGGTCATTGGCATACATAAGGTGAAAAATTTTTAGTGCCATGCACACTAGATGAAAGGAGAAATGCACCGAATTTATTGCATAAGATAGCTACATGGATAGATACTCTATACATAATGCTAATAGATAAGGAGATAGTGGGTCGCCTTGTCTCAACCCTCTTTTACCCTTAAAAAAACCATGAGGCTGGTCATTAATGGCAATTGAGAAGAAGGTTGTGGAGACACATTCATAGAATATTTTGATGAATTTCGGAGGGAAATTTAGTGCTTTCAAGACTTCATTTAGAAAATCCAAATTGACCATCTCAAAAGATTTTTGGAGATTAATTTTAAGAAAGCATCTTGTAGATATCTTCTTCCTTGCATACTTCCTTATTAAGTTTTGAGCCAAAAGAAAGTTGTCTAAGATTAGTCTTTCTTTTATGTATGCACCTTGAGCAGGATTTACAATATTCTCTAGCATATCTTTCAACTGCGAGAAAATTAATTTGGAGATTAGTTTGTAAATCACATTACAACAAGCAATCGGCCTATGGTCTTTCACAGTGGAGGCATGATAGGATTTTGGCACAAGTGCTATGTAAGCATGATTTATTTGTGTTAGCATTCTTCCGTAGTGAAAGAAACAATGAATAACCTTTATAGTATTCTTTCCAATAATACTCCATGAGCTCTTAAAGAACTCAATAGTGTATCTAATTGGTCTGGGTGATTTAGAACCTCTCATGCTGAACAAGATAGCTTTTATCTTTTTAGGTGTGAATTCCTAGAGAATGAGGTATTATCTTCTTTATTTAATAATCTATCCCTTGCTATGTGCTCATTACAGATCCTGATTCTATTTTTTGAGGTCCCCAAAAGATATTTAAAGTAATTCAAAAAGATTTCAGTAACTTCACCTTGCAAGGTGGTGAAGCTAACATCATCCTTTTTCACTATTATTATCTTAATTTTTTGTAGCTTTTCATTAGTCAACGCGTGTAAAAATTTAGTGCACCTATCCCCTTGCTTAAGATATCTTATCTTAGCCTTCTTTCGAAGGAAAGATAATACTAACTCTCGCAGCTTTCTCATTTTAACTCTCACGTCAGTTTTCTCATCTTTTGGTGCTTTGGTTGGGGCCTGTAGTATACTTTTTTCTAACGCATCTAGAGAGTTCTTAGTAATACTAACCCTAGCACTAATGTGACCAAAATGTTTCTCATTTTGTTTCTTAAACGGACCTTTTAGGATTTTCAATTTCTCCACAAATTGAAGCATTAGTGACCCATTAATGTTTTTTCCCATACACTAATCAGTGTAGGAATGAAGTTGGTGTGTGTCAACCACATGTTGCAAAAATTGAAAGACACTCTTTTATCCTGTCTGTCAGTGTCTGTGGTCATGATCATTAAGCAATGATCTGAAAATATATTAGGTTGCATAAACTGTGCATGATTGTCTAGACACAAATAATTTTGAAACCTATTATTTATCCTATTATATTCTAATGATAGGGAAGAGTAAGGACCTATTATGTATCCTAGTAGGAAACTAATCTCCATATATTCTAATGATAAGGAAGAGTATATGTGATAGTTTGAAACCTCTTATGTATCCTATGGTATTAGACTTGACATGACATTGGCTGAGATTTCTCAATTGAATACTATAGTAAATAGGATGAACCGAACTAATGGGTAGAAAGTTTGATGTATATTTTTTTTTGTACATCTTCTTAAATAATTTTGAGGTGAACTCTGTATATGTCAGCTAATTTAATTAAAACATGTCCTACTTTTATCTTGGATGGTGATGCCCCAATAAAATTTAGATTAGGAAAGGCATCTCATATGATTATTTGATAATATTTAGCTATAAAGTCTTCATTCACATCTTGAAAGATTAAAGATTAATACTAAATGATAATACAAGTTCATGTTTCTTTCTTGGTTATAGACATAAGGAGTTAGGGTATACACTATGGTACCTGATGGTCCGAAAGCTTTTTTGGAACAAATATATAATTTTCTAAAAGAATAAATTGATGGAAGTCAACTGAATAATAAATATAGTGAACCTACTAAGATTCCCATCCACACATATTTTGTACCTTTTTCTTCCATAGATTAGAGATCAATTAGGAGGAACTTAGTAGTTTAAAGAAGATTTTGAGCTCTAGTATTCACCATTTAAGAAGGTAAGAGATGATATTCTAGCTGGAACTAGGCTATACCCAGTTGCTCATGATAATATATATCAACCTGATTGAAAATATCTTTTATGTCTCACTAGTTATCATATAGATTTTGTAATTATGTGTTATTCATTGAAGCTAGTGAGCATGAGATATTTTAGAAAGTAATCTTTTTAAGAATAAAGATAAATGAATTTAGGTAATATTGAAAGAGATTGAGTTCTTATATCAACTAAACTTAAAATTTGATATACTAACCTAAATAATATATAGATCTTTAGAATAAAAATTGATTAGTCATAAATAGGTTTAGTGAAAATTAATGAGTTAACTTTCATGAGATATTTTCTCCTAGTTGTGAAAATGTCTTGTATTAAAGTCATTTTGAGTTTAGTCATAAGTTTGGATTTAGAAATTGATTAACTAGATGTAAAGATGATTTTTATTTATGATCACCTTTATGAGACCCTTAGTATAGGTTAGCCTGGGTGATTCCAAGTATAAAAAAAAGACTAAGAAGAAATAGAAAAAGATTTTATGGGATTAAGTAAGCACAAAGGTAGTGATATAAAAAATCTTATTCATTTATGTAGTCTCATCACTTTCCACAAATATCTTGTGATCACTATATAATTGTTAGTTGCTAGTTAGGTGATGTATGACTTATACTTTTACTATTATTGGGCAATTCCACTTCCACGATTGTGATTTTAGAGATTCAGGAGAAAAGAATAATAAAGAACAACAAATGATATATATATCCACAACCACAATCTAATAAAGCTACTACAGAATCAAACACAACAGAAACACACGAAATAATGTAGTTTACTAGTTATTCAACATGACTAGCTACATCCACCAGAAAAATTTTTGTGTTTATAGATTATAACCAAACAGAATATCCAGAATATCTTACATTATGTGTGCAGAAGCAGTCACGATGAAAATCATGCAAAAAGGAGAAAAAAACTGAGATGAATAGTTTCACGCCAAAAATTACAACGGCCCAAAAAACATAAATAAAATTAATTTATATTAATGACGAAGTGGGTCGGATCACTCGAACGGGCCAAGTTCTGCTTCAAAAATTCTTTGGTCCAGTCAGCGGGACCTCCGTTATTGTGCTATTACTACATTCCCAGCCTCTTAATATTTTTTTTCCTACACTTACATGAAAATATTAAAACAAAAACATATTTGATTATACAAAACAGATATCAAAACAAATTATATACAATAACTATATTTTAATGTCATGTTAATCAGTGGTTATAATAGAGTAAAGATTAACAAACATAAGGAAGAGTTGGAAAATCATTTTCTATGAAAGACTTACGCTTAGTCAAGCAAATTCTATAGGTGAGCATCATCCGAGATAATTCTTCAGAGCATATCTGGTTATCTCAAGAATGCTATATGATGAAAGTTCTTGAGAGTTTCTTAATGAAATATATTAAGCTAATCTCAACTCACTTAGCCAAATAATTTAAATTGAGTATGGAAAATTCTTCCAAGATTGATGAGAAAAGAAAAATATGAGTTGTGTTTCTTTTGTCTCATTTGTTAGTAGTCTTTTGCTTACTTTGGTTTTGTAACAAACAAGACATAGCACTCATTATAAATGTGGTTAGTCACTTTCTATCAAATTTGGGTATATATCACTAGTTAATAGTGAATCGATCTTGAAGTATCTTTTATGTACATCTAAGTTATCTCTATGTCTTGGCAGGTGAAAGACTATTCTTGGATTTATAGATTTTAATGTAACCAATGATTTTGTCTCGTTCAAGTCAATATCACGTTATTTAATAATATTTGGAGGAAGATCAATATCGTGTCAATCCAAGTTACAAAAAATATATAACACTATCAAGCACTAAGATTGAGTACATTGCATCTACCAAATCTTACAAATAAAACTTTTTGTAAGAAAAAGTTTTATTAGGCTTGAATGTGTATCAAGATATATTTATAGTCCAATATGAGAGTTAGACTATGATACATCTTTACAAGCATTCAAACTTCCATAATAAGTCAAAGTATATTATTATGCAGCATTACTACATTCAAGTTATATTATATAAAAACTAAATTATTCTTGAAAAATATTCAAATAAAAGTGATGCTTTGCTAACAAAATTTTTGATAATAGTACAATTTAATTTATTTAAAATATGTATTGGTATGAATCTTCACCATCTAGTATAGATGGGTAGATTTGTTGGGATTGTCTGAATTGAATAGATCAGTTTGATTTACTGGCTAGTTTGATTTTCTTATTTTTTTAATTTAAGTATTAGTGCATGATATTTTACAAATATAAGTTTTAATTTATTTAGTTGCTACTATTTTTTATTATTTGTTTTTTTATTATTATTTTTTGTAGGTAAGGCACATGTTGAAACAAAAGCATGAGATGATTTCCTATTAAATATTTTAAATAGAAAATAAAAGCAAAAGAACTTGTTTTTCAATAGTCATGCTTGGTGGAAGAAAAGAAAGGGAGTGTCCCATTTCTTATCTATTAAAGAAAATGCATGACAAAATGTATTTTTTTTTACATAAGATGAAGGAGAGGACATGGTTTTCTCATGTCCTATTACAAACAAAAAGAAGTGTGCACGTTTTGCATCTCTTTTTCAGTGACAAAATGCAAAGTAAAAGAGGAGAGACTCACATCACTCCTCTTTTCAAGTCTCCAAAAAATACTTTTATCTCTTCCTCTCTGTAGTGGTAGAAATGCAATAAAATTAGATGTGTTTTCGACATAAGATTTCTACTCTTTATGTCCTAAATTAATATGATGGCACATTATGTCGTTTCTCTCTTCTTATTATGAAATTATTACCGAATTGATGTTAACAAATAATGCCCGAAGTAAAAGATCTTGAAATTATTAGAATTTTCACTCAAAAATCTTAGTGTTTGCTTTTTTTGTTCTAGAATTTTTATTTTCATGGATTTTATATTCTTCAAGTTATAATTATTCTTCAAAATATTATTTTTGGCATGTGAAATTATATTTGGACTTTTGTATGTGTGAAGAAGTCTTCAATATCTATTAAACTTGAACTAAAAACTATAATTTGTCATTGGTGCATGTAATTTCTCTCTTCAAAGTATTATATTTTGATTATTTTTAGAAATTATATTTGAGTTTTTATTGAAATCTTGTACTAAAATTATATTACCTAATATACTAGTTTTTCTATTTGAATCTAACTGTAAACTCATGGTTGGAATTGTTTAACCAATTTCATGTTTTTATAGAAATTAAAATCTAAAAAACTAGCTTAATAAAAAAAATCTTGACAAAATATATTTTTATTAAAAATTGCCATTTTTAAAACTAATAAATTATTTCAAATAGAGTTTTTGGAAAATGAATATTCCTGCTATTCCAGAACAATTATATAAATAACACAGTGGTTTTGGTACCACTCGAGGAACTTTTCTAGTCCAAGACATGGTTGGATGTGGGATCTATTCCAAGAGAAGTGAGTGGTACACACATAGATGATATCATTAAAATCACTCTGTTCATATTGTCAGGGATGCTTGACGCCACTTCACCGATGGCATAACTTGTGATGTCATGTCTTTTAGTGTGGTAAGCATTGAGTTTTTTCGAAATGTGAAGCTTACGCCCTTCACATTAGATCATACAACCTTCATTAACCTTATGAACTAATTTTTGAATAAGTCATTTTTTATCAAGGTTCATGATTCAATTAAGCATCTTAGCTATTAGATTGAAGACTTGGATAAAATTATAGTTCATACTGCTCACATTGAACAAAGTGGTGGTGTGAGCCATAGCTCACATGATAGAAGAACACTTAATATATAAATGTGCACTCTTTTATGTGAAATATTCATCTTCATTAGAGCATTATGGTAGTAGTCATTACCAATAGCCCTTAAATATCAACTTTTTTGTGAGGTGAGAACTACAAGATTGATTTATAGTGGCACACCTCAATAGAAGCATTGCCTGACAAAGGGATGCCCTGACCCCATATGATGATTCACTCTAGTGATATTTGTTGGAGAAGTTGAGTTCAGCTATGAAGAAGTCATAACTTTCTAGTTTCACATCTAACGGACCTACCTTTTCTGACTAGTTTGTAAGGGCGGTGCATTCTGAGTAGTAGTCATTTTGGCATGATTGGTTCATGAGATTGGACCATGTGATGAGCGTTGGCTATAAGCTCTCTTTCTACTTTTATATTTTCTTGGTTTGATAACAATACTTACATTCAAAAGTGATATACGACCACTTTCAGAATTAGTCAATGAAAATGGTTTGTGTCATTTTTTTAGAACCTCGGGAATGATGGTAAAGGGTCGCAAAAAATAAATAGATGAGTTCTATTCAATTGATTAAAGATCTATTTTATCCCTAGGGGTGTGTTTTATGACAATGCTTTGCTACATGATTTATTGAAGACTTCTAGGAAAAGCCAAGTAAGGAGGATCCCAACGAGCGACGAAAAAGACCTAAGCAATAACTACTCTAATTGATGGAATCTCCAAAAAAACTTGGAACCATTTAATACCAATCAACAACAATGAAATGAGTGGTATCCACGAGCTCGGAGCCCAACCCACCACATCTTTTATCACACCATATTTTCTGAGGACCAAGAGCCACCCCTTCAAGCTTGGTCAATGAAAATAAGTTTCACTCTTTCTAGGTTAGAATCATATCCAAGTGCTCAACACATGGACAAAATTTCATATCATCTTTCATGGTGATGATTGTCTCTCTCTCAAGTCTATCTTTTCTTGAATATTATTCTTATTTTTTTTAAAGAATAGCAATCCTTTTGATGAGTTAGATGCTTTTCCAATTGTAATATTTGATTAATTTTCTATTTCTTGGCTTGCTTATTGAAAAATATATTTTTTCTATCACTTTGTGTATGCCTAGTGGTACTATAACCATGTCTGTTAGAAACAAAGAAACCATGAAAATCTTCTTTTTCTTTTTTTTTCCTTTCTTCTTTAGATCGTAGATTTTCCAAGACAAAGCACATTGATACAATACATCTATGTAGTAGGCAATTAAGTAGCTCATCTTACAATCACATATTCATAGATACAGGCTTGTTTACCAATCCTTTGAAGAGATTGATGTGGGTTGATATTTCATTTTTATCTCTGACATTTAAGTTAAGAAGATATCTAATTATTAGCATTTTATTTCTAAATTTTTTCTTTTCAACACATCGAATTTAATTTCTTTCAAATTTTATCTCTCCTCATTTCTATGGAAACATGTTGAAACTATGTATACTCATCCATTCCCTAAAGGTAGAGAAAGCCCTAAAGTACATCTCTTCCTAATCTTCATTACACATTTTCTCTTGTTTTGTTTTCAAATCACATGGTTTTATAACTATTTGGTGCTAAGATAATCATGAATTCTATTTCTTTAAATGGAATAATTAGTTATATTTAACTTTATTTTCAAAGAGTTGACAGCAGTGGTAACAAAATTCAAATTCAATGGAAAATAAATCACATATATTCAAAAATATTTGTGAATTGTGTCTGATATCACATTAATAATATAAAAATAATCTAAAACCAATTTGAAGATATCAAATAATCTAATATCATATTGTTAGTGGTAAATATTTTTCATGTTTTGTTTGACTCAAGTCTTTGAGTCAACTCAACTCCTCTTTCTCCTACATCACTTGTATATTCACATTTCCCTTCCCCACCTATAATCAAAGAAAGAAACCACCCCCAAATAACCATCTTCAAAATGAAGCATGTGTCAAAAGGAGGGGGGAAGGAGAGAGAGAGAGAGAGACCACTGATTCAAGTGGATTAACTTCAACGTTAATTTTAAAGATGACAACATGAAGCATGAAAATATAGCTACCAATTTTCTCATTAATAATGTGACAAGAAACAATGATGAAAGACATTATCCATACCCTTCATTATCATTATATTGGCTTTGAATCTCCCAGGTAGTGCTCAAATGACAAAGAAAATTATTGCTATTGGAAATCTTGGGCTTTGCCTACTTATTCACCAACTACATAAAAAGGATCAATCAAGGATGAAAGTAATTATTTTTATAAAATAAATGGCTCAAGTAAGTCTTTCATGGTTTGATGGAAGAGGTCAACCTGAATTAGCCAGAGGGTGAGGGTTAGAGTGGGGGTATAAAGGAGAATTCTTTTACTAGCCAATCACACTGGAATCTACTTTTGAATTAATTTCATGCTCTACCTTTCATTTTTTTTTGACTCAAATATAAAAAAATTTGACCCGCAAGACAAGAAGGATGACAAAAAATAATAAGTTAAATAAATTCTTTTCTTTGTGCACTTTAAATATCACATATTATGACTGATATTGTAAAATGGAATTCTTGATATAGACAAAGTTTCAATGTTTTGTTTCCTTTAAGACAAAAAAGAATATGCAACCAACTTTCCTTAAGAAATTAATCAAGTGCAAGCTTGAATAATAAATAATAAATAATATAAAAATTTTGAAAAAAAGTGCTAAGAATGAAAAGAATTAAGTAAATGAGAGAGAAATCCTATTTAGATAATATAAAAATTTTGAAAGCCAATTTCATATGATAAGAAATGTTAATATAACAAATTCAAAAAAATGAGCAGATTTGAAAAAAAAATTATTACAATTGAATGATATATATATTTTAAAATTATGGGTGTCCAAACTAGTTTTTGCACCCCTCGACTTATCTAACATGAAGGCGTGCTCCTTGATCAAATTAATAATGTTTAAACTATAATTAATTGTTGACATAAAAACATAAAATAAAATAAAATGTAATGTCTCCAAAGTATATTTTTATGTAATATTTAAGGGAAAAATAATCTTGAATATAATAATTAATCTACTTTCTAAAAATTAAAGTCCCAATAGTATATTCTATGTAATATTTCAAGGCACAATAATCAAGGCATAATATATGATTAGAAAAATTATTAATATGCTTTATGAAAATTAAGATTGGCATAATGAAATTTGGATAAGAAAGCTAAGGGAATAAGAAGCCATCAAAATACTGAGTAATTTCAAAGAAGATAAAAAAAGCATATGATGATTAATTTGCTTGAGAAAATTTATCCATAAAAATATTTAAAACCCAAATTAATAATGAAGAGATGCTTATCAAATGTAAGAATTTAATGTAGGAGTAAATATGCATGCCTTCATTCAAAAAATCTCTTTAATTGTAAAATGTTTTGTATTATGTAAAGTATGATAGTTGGGATGGGGACCAAGTAAATAATTATTCATTGCAATTTGCATCTCGAAGTATTATATGATAAATAGATATTATTATGTTCTTTCTAAAGGTGTGTGTTATGGATGTGGAATAAATATATTGATCTATATATGTAAGTATTTATAATAAATATTAAGTACAATGAAAAGAAGTAAAATAAAAAAGTGAATTAAATAGTCAATTAGATATTAACAAAGAGAAAAAATGAACTAAACAACAAAAAAAAGAGAAAAATATTTCCCAATTATAATAAAAGAGAATGAGGTGAGCATCAGAAACCTAGTGGATAGTGACAATAAATATAAATATGAAATCAAATGATATGAACATTTGTGAAATATGAAATAAAATGATATGAATTTTTGTGAAATGTAAAATAGGGTTGCAATTTAGTGGTATTTATAAATATGAAGTAAAATAGGGTTGCAACCTAGTGGTATTTATAAAATAGGGTTGCAACTTAGGTAGGGTCAATCCAAGTAACCCGAACACCACTTGAGAAAAAAACTAGGTATAATTCCAGTCAATTTAGGTCGGGTTTTAGGTTGAAGATTTTCAACCTGATCTAAATTTGAGATGGGTTAAAGTCCGAGCAATGGCAACACCGGAAACCCGAACTAAACTTAAACACAAGAAAACCTTTAAAAAATGGAAAAAAATGAAAAAAATTGAAAAAAATAAAGAAAAAAGTAAATACATATACATGATATTGTATGATGTATATGTCTGTGTGTGTGTGTGTGTGTGTGATATTGATTGTAGTGATGGTGTCAGACACATTTTATAAGTTCTACTATATTAAATTTTGTTATTCACAATTTTATCAAAATGACAAGGTTGAGACCTTTTTTCTTTGGATATTCAATTATTATTATCTCTCACTCATCTTTCTTCTAGAAAATCAAGAATCGGCTATTTAGTTTCATTTGCTTGTACTTCTTCTACAATCTCCAATATTCTCTCAGTAATTTCACTATGTCTGTGAATTAGAATTTCTATCAATTCAGCCTCTTCCTTTGCATCTTCAATGTTGTTTGACTTTATTACAATAGAAGTCATTACTTTTAAGAATGTCATGACTTTATAGTAGACTTCTTATTCATGGTTACTTGTACTATTTTTTTCACTCCAAAGTACTTCTAGTTCATCAGCTTTTTCATCTTCATTGTGCTAATATTTTTTCATAAAGTCTACATTTTTTTTCCAAGTTGCGTATAAGAGGTTATCTATTTTCTAGCAATGACATGGATGGCCCGCAAAGTGCTAGGCTATATCTTGTTGTATCAGATCTAGTTTAGGCCATGGTAGTTTAGGCTGGTTTGAGCTGTTTCATGTTCATGTTTTGTTATAGTTTTTTTCTTTTTGGGGATTGGGCTTTACTATTAAATTTGAATATCAATTTACATTTTAAATCATGATAACATGATCATGACTTGATGTTGTGTTTGGTTTGGTTTAATAAAAGATTATAATTTTAAATTAATTTGAACAAAGGATTAATGGAACAAAAAAATAGTATAAATAATGGGTAAATCATTTTGAAAAAAATATAAAAAAAAATGATAATGATAATAAATGCAATCCAATATCCAATACATCATTAATGCATAAATCATAATGAAATAAAAAACTAACAAAAAAAACAAGCATCGGTTGACTAGCATAATATGACTATCACGTTAATCAAGAATTATTAATGTTCAATTAGTGTCTATGGTATGGTAGTATGGATAGAGATGTAGATCATTATCATCCTGAATATGTTTGAAGATGTTGCTATTGTCTTCAATATCAAATACATCAATACTACATCAATCATAATAAAATAAATACATGATAAAAATAAACAAGTACTGGCTAACTTGCACAATATGATAATCACACAAATCAAGAATCATCAATGATCAATTAGTACATTTGGTATGATAGTACGGATAAAGATGTAAATTGTCATTATTATGAATTCATTCGAAAATGTTGTTACTACTCTCAATATCCTCAATTTCTATGTCTCATAAATCATCATTTAGCATTATTTGACATCATCTCTTGGGCCTTATCCTAAATGCTCAACCTTGAATTTTTCTAGTATTTTCATATATGCAAGTGCCTCTAGAACATCAGGTCACAATCTTGATCTCCTATCTAAAATAATATTGCCTACTAGAAAAAAAGATGATTCTGATATTATGCTAAATATCAAAAAGGTCAATAGATCATATGTCATCTTAGATAGTATGAGATAGGTGGATTCATATGATTTATATCATAGTATAATGCCCAAATTCATATTATTATAATGTGAAAGGATGGAGTAGTAATAAATATCTAAGTATTAAGATAGCTGCTCTAGTTCAATAGACCACCCGCTTGTTTTCCCCTTTCTAATTGAATGAAGCATCGTCTCTGAATAAAGTCTTTATGTTCATACTCAGAGCATGGTTATAACTATCATATGTAGTGTCATATATATAAACAAATTAGTTATGTTTTCATGAATGAACCCTTTAGATTGGTGTGCCTAGTTCATGCATGTTAATATGTTTACCAAAATATTTTTTATCCCTTCCACATTTATCCTAAGATCCATACAAGCAACCAAACAATATAGAGTTGCAATAAAAATATTAGTATTTCAAATATTTGATTTCCATCTTAAGAGTCATGGCACTAAATGCTTGGCGACCTCTATACTTGTTAAACATACTACTAATGTTGCATATGCACCTTAGTGCAATACAAGTAGTGAGAGTATATACAAATGAACATTGTTGATTATGTCATAGAAAACCTTTAGAAATTTCATAAAAGAAATTTTTATATAACAATCTGAATCATTAAGTTCATCACTCTTACTATTGACATAATCAGATATCAAGTATTGGTAGTCAACACATGACTCCAACATAAGGTAGGTATATTTCCAATTGTCTCTCATATCCATTTATAATTTTTTTAGCCCTACAAACAATATAGGCTACTAAACTTCTATTGTTTGTTAGGTTTAATAAGGTATTTTAGTGAATTTCTTATTTTTTCTAATGCATGAGAAATAATTATTATTCTCATCTCCACTATCAGATTAATTATGTGATACATACACTTAGCATAAAATATCTTAACTAATAGTCTATCTCTAATAGTCTTAACAAACATAGTAATAGCTACTCTGTTATTAAAACTATTATCAAAAATGAAAATAAATATTTTATTCTAAATTTTATAATTCTTAAAGATCTACATCATATACTCATATATGATAGGGTCATCGTGAGGATAGAGAATTTGAGAAAATATTAACTATTTTTTATTAAGTTTTTATTTAGAATCTACATTGTAGGTGGTGAAAAATGCAAATTATGCATCAACATGACTAGTCCATATTTTAAATGTCATAGACACCACTCAACTAAATTTTCTAAATTCATTAATAATTAATTATTTTTATAGCTTATAATATTTTATTATGACATTCCTACTTTTGGACCTAGAATCTTATGATAAGTAGGCTAGAAGTATATCTGCATAATACTGACAATCCTAGGATCTTCTAAAAATATAATCAAAAAACCCATGAATGTAATCAGTTTGGTCATGTATTCCCTCCTAAAATTATATACACACACACACACACACAATGCAAGGCCGACCAAAAGGCTGAAACCACCAAATCCTAAGCACCCCGAGAGGATAACTACAAGAAGATCTTCATTTGGAAGGGCTTGATGGTGACAACTACCTTATATTTTGTTAGGCCAATAAGTCATCATACCACATCTTAACATTCATTCTATGTATAACATAAAATATATCAAGCTACTTAATGGTATCTATAAATTAAATGCACAAACCATGGACCTAAAATTGAACAATCTGAGTATTTAGTTTACTAAAAATAAGTTGTCTCCTATTGAATAATAGAACAAACAATACAATCCATGTGGGATTGATATCTGAATGAAAATTCATTATGCTAGTTATACAACTCATGCAATTGCAAATCTTAGCTGATGAAGTACCCTTATTAATGGGATTTTAGAAAATTACTTAATTGATTAAATTAGATAGAGTAACAACAAGTTTTTGTTGATATTATTGGGAATTCTTTAATTTGGTTAGTCAACTTGAGTTGACATAATTATTCTTATAAAAGAATAATTCCATATTAATTATTTTAGATATCATTATATTTAATAAATATTTTAGAATTTAATGGCTAAGACTTGTTATCTGTTTGAATAAGGTTAGTTTCTTCATTCATATGATAGTTTCAATCATTGATATAAATAAGATTTGTTTTCATTTTTTGTCTCTCTGTTTCATTTCTTTCTTTTAGCCACCCCTATATAAAATCTAAATCTATAGCAACTCTTACCCAATAATTTCATGCAAGTTATATTAAAGAGCTATGAGGAGATAATAAAACTTACGAAATGTTTTTTGTGATATTTATATAAATGATTGAGACTGTCTCAAACTACAATTACAATGAGACTTACCATACTCAAGAAACAAACTTCTATTTCGAATCTTATGTCAACCATTATAAACCCAATCATCAGTAGGAAGAGAATTATGAAAGTTTGGAGATATGGAAGCAATGAGAAGATGATAGATTATGAGTCTCATCCATTTCTAGTATCTTATTGAAAAGCTAAACTTGAAAATTTTCTAGGAGACTTGAGGAGAGTCAATGCTCTAGTAGAGGAAAGGATGAGACAAGAGAGAGAGAAAGAGAGATATAAGAAGAAATCAAAAATTAGTTTGACTCTAAAAAAGTGATTCATTTGAAATCCCTATAGCAAATGATGAAATAATTATGGTTGAAACTTTTGAAGAAGAAACAAACAACACAGCCTCAACTATCCAAGATTAAGATGAAATGAAACATACAATATTAGTAGCTAGTATACAAAAAATGGTGATAAAAAATCATGATATAGAATTATGTGCATGTGTAATTGAAAAATCTAAGATTTTTTATGTACTATGGCTAAATTGAAAATATAAATGGAAAGAAATGTGAAACTTAGTCATATGAATGATGAAATAGAGACAATCATTCCTCCATCATCTATTAATAATACTAAAACTACAAGGAAGAAGAAAGTAAAACATCACATCAAAAAGGTTGGTTGGACAGTAGAGATTTTTAATGAATGGGAAGAAGTTTTGAAGTTCTTGCTAAGCAATAAAACATAGTGTTGCTTGGTAGGGAACCCAATTTTTTTTATATTTTTTATGTGATTAATTTTGATGTTGTGAGGATAAAAATTACATATACATAATTATAGTTCTGCTCCCTCCCACGTACAAAATAATAGAAGATTCAAACTCATTGTTATTCCATTAATTATACCCAAAGTCATTGTAGTTTTTCAAAACCATGATTTTTGTATTATAGAAACACATATCCAATTAGAAGATACATGAAATAGTAATGATAGTTTTTCAGAGCCATGATTTTGGTGTTATAGAAAGAAAATAAATCATAGAAGATAAATGACAAGTCCATAATATTTTTTCAGAGGCATGCTTTTGTTTTTCTAAAGGAAGAGAATTACATAAGGTATATGGAAAGCCATGACTTTGATGTAATGCCATGATTTTGAAGGTACTTATATTCCTAAAGCTACAACTTTTAATTTATAGAAGAAAAAAACCTGCAAACTCATTATCAGGTCGTGACTATAAATACTTAACCTTTGAATCTCCTTCATAATAAAATCCTAATTTCCCATTGATGTCATGATCAACCTCCCAAAATACTAATTTCTTAATGATTCAATAATGAAAGGAAGATAGTCGTCAAATACAATTATCATGAAGATAAGCCAAAAGGAGAAAGGGAAGAGAGAAAGAGCTAGCACCATGTAGATGCCACCTGAAGTCATGGTGCCCAAGTAAACTTTAAATGCAGAAATTTGGTAGAGATTGATAGATTCTATGCTTTTCAAAAAGAGGTTTAATGGAGATAGAATATACAATGAGTTTATTCCTCCTTTTAAAAATGCTATTAAGAAGTAGAATTGAATGATATCTTGTATGCATAGAGAAATGTGAAATACCTCAATTGTAAATAAGTTTTATGTAAATTTGGATGATATGTAGGAAAAGATTTGCTATGTGAGAGATATATTTGTTTGATTTGATACAAGAATCATTAATGAGTTGCTTATATTTTTAGAAGTAAAAGATAGTGTGGATTTCAAATTTATCTGCAAAGGATATAGATTTTTTAGCTATCACTAAGCTATGATAAATGATAAAGGCATATGGAAGGTGACATCTAAAAGTACATATAAATATTTAATGAGGGAAGAACTCATAGAGATGAGTAAAGTGTGATTGTATTTCATATGCTCAGTTTGGTTATCCGCTCTCCTAGTATCATTGATTATTCCAAAGAATTTGATATTGCAATACATCATCTCATTGGTTATGGTTTTGATAGAAAAAACTTTTGGAGAAATCAATTCTTAGAATTATTGATGGTTAAATTTCTAGCTTGAATTGAGCATTCATTAGCTCACATGTTGATATGTTTATGGATATCTCATGCAATTTGGAAAATATACTATGGAATATATAGCTAAAAAGGAAGAGCTAAAAAGGGATATCCATTCTCTATGCACACGAAGTAGTGGAAGAGGTTAGAAAGTTTAAAAACTAAATCTATGAACTCTTGGAGGAAAGAATAGAATACATGGAAGTCAGATTGATGAGTTGTGATGAATCCTTTTGGAATTCTATATAAAATGGCAACAGAAGATTGGAAAAAACAATGGAGGAAAGAAACATGATAAATGAAAAGAAATTGATATTTAGGGAGAGTTTGTGGATGCATGAAATAGAAAAATATAGTGCAAATCAAAAAAAAAAATTATTATGTGATGGGAAGCTTTGTATAACATATTCGTGAAGTTATTTGATACATTATCTATATAAAAGGAAGTTTCATAGAAGTTTCAACTCCTTTACTACCACACTTTTAACACTTATTGACGGACTTCCCATTTCAAAAGTATGATCCTTAAAGAAATTGTACTAACCACCTCTCCTTCACTTCTATAATTTGTACTATTGTTATTTATTCTCATATTATAATGATATACTCATTATGTGGAATTGAATTGAAATATTAGATATTATGTTTATTTGGTATTCAATCTATTGAATATTTTTATATATTTTGATAATTGATAATGATGCGTATTCATTGAAATAGGACTAATATGTTTTGATTCCATGATTTTTGGTATTTTAGAATATTTTGATGAATAGTCATGATTTCAATGAGTTTTGGAGGTGTTTAGAAGAAGAGATAGATATGTAAGTCTCTCATTGTTTTAGTATCCATTATTCATTGAAATTCTACATAAATGATAGGTGGAAATTCTTGTATGTCATGACCTCACTACTCATTTATATCATATTTTGACTATGGGACACATTCTCAATGACTATGATATTTCCACCGGTGCTCAAGGTCATGGCCAATTTCATTGAGATACAAATTTATCTTTATATGTGATTTGGTGACCCCAAGACAAAGTCATGATAGTTTTATAAAGTTGCAACTTTTGATGTCTAAAAATTTCTAGAGGCACAAGTACTCTTATCAAAGCCATTGTAATTATTCAAAGTCATTATTTTTGAGATACTCAATATTACAAAGTACATTATTCGAGTATGCTCATTTCCAAGGTCATAACTCTTGTCATCAAAGGAAGACATACTCATAACTTGTATGCACAAGACAAGTGCAAATTTGATAGCATCCAAATGGTGTCGTGGCCCTCTATGACAAGTATCATGAATTAATGTTATAGAGAGATTAGGTCAAAGTCATGGGCATTACTAGTGCATGACTTTATATTACAAAAAGATCAAGATGTTGTACAGAGTAATGTTTATATTCTAGACTCCTGACCTCCAGTTAAAGAGATGAAGGCCAAAAGTATAACTTTCTTCTAAAAGTTATGACTTCATTCTTAAAGCGATGCAAAAACACTTAAGTAAAAAATGGAAGTTAGAGAATCTTCGAGAAGATCTTTTCATTTCTTCTCCTTCTCTCTCACGAAAAATTAATTCCACAGATACTACAAACCATATGGGAAAATTTTTCACTCTCTATGGGTTCCACAAGCAAGCAAGGGGTTCACAACTAATATTAATCCATAGAGTTAGGGGCATAGTTCTCAAACCCCTCTATTCTAGGGATATATTTGAAAATTTTGATGAAATTAGCATGGTCTATGATTTGTGTATTTTGAATTATATGATATAATTAGTTTGGATTATGGATATATTAAGAGTTTGATTTATTTATATTATGGATTAATAGATAATGATTAAATAGACTTTAAATTATTAGTTTTGACTAATTGTGAGTTTGTATGAGGTTATCAAGATAGTAATAAATAAACCAATAAGCTTACCCGTGTATATAATAGATAGGTAGTGATAGGCCTTCCAATTGTGATACACTAGAAAAACTTATACAACAAACCCAAAAATTTGAGTATGTTAATCATCATGAGTATGGTGGTTATGAAGTCAAAAGTACTAACACTTTTACATTCCAATTCATTATATACTCTTAGAGGAATTGATTCTCTATTAGGATGGATATTATATAGAATATGTTTCTAAGAGATACACATTTAATGTGAGTGTCACATCAATATTGAGGAGGATGATGACATGTAATCCTCGGGACATGTCTAAGTATGTTGTGACTCCCAAGATGGTGATAGTCCTTGTGAGATATTTTTATTCATATGGTTTCAACTGGTAAAACTCAAGGGAAGCAATATTAATTGGGTGAATATGGTGCTTATAAAACTAAAAGTACAAAACAATTACAAATCATGGAAATCATTAGTCTTTATGATAGCAAATAGCAAATAATAAGAGTGTACATATGAAAAAACCATCAAGAGCAATTGATGAGATTTCCTAAAAGGTATGAGATTATAAAGCTAAAATTACATGAATGATACTCATTCATGGATGAATTGTTATCTCAATGGTGATATACCTAGGGGATAACTATGAGTGGACTACTATTAGGAAGGGCTCAATGATAACAATCACACTATATGCCATTAGGATAAGAAGTCATTGTACAACACTCCAACTTTTAGTCTGTGTATTACATAAAATATGTCAAGCGACTTAATGTCATTATATAAATTAAATACACCAATCATGGACGTAATATTATTTAATAATCTGAGTATTTAGCTTACTAAAAATGGGTTGTTTCTTGTCGAATAGTTTAACTGTCGATACAATCCCTATGGGATCAATGGATGTAAGTCTAAATGCACAAACTATGGACATAAGACTAGTATACTACTTGTATAATTTATATATTTGTTAATCTCAGTTGACAAAACACCTTCATAAACAAGCATTTAGGATATCCCTTAGCTGATTAAATTAGATAAAATAATAAAGTTGCAACACTAATCATCATTTCCTTCATAAACTTAATGTAATTAGGCATATGAGATAATGCTTTGGAGAGAGATATTAACAACAATATTGGAAAATATTTATGAACTTCTCAAATTATTCGTCCAACTTTTCCTTTCTAAAGTACTACAGAAAATGAAGGATAGGTGGGACTTTTTTGATTACTATTTGCATTGTCATTCTATAGCACATTCTATTGTTCATTGCATATGGTAATATGCATCTTCTCCCACTTCTCCACTTCTTCATGTGTCATGGCTGAGGTGCAGGTTAGATAGTTGGTTCTTTGGATACCATGATATTTAAACATGTCGTGGCTTCAGAATATGCCATGGTGGTGAGAAGCACAACATTAGAAAAAGTAATGACTTCACAGTCATTGGGTCCTCATATATTTTAGCATCCCTTTTAGACTTCACTTTGGCTTGTTTTCTCTCTAACTCTTTGGATTTTTTGAGTGTGATGGATAAACACCTTTTTAGAGTCGCATTAATACCATTTGATAATCCACTTATGCTCTTCTTATTCATTGATAGTGCTAGTTACCCAAGTTGATTCTTTATTTACTTTTTTTTCATATTCATGTATTCTAGCCTCATTTTAATATGTTCCATCTAGTTTTCCTACAATTCATTTTTTGCATTTGGTATCTTATTTAGTTATTTCCACATTTTTTCTAAAATTTCCCCAACTTCTACTACACATTACTATGACTTTCATATGTTGCACTTTCATGATTTCTCTCATACAGGTATTATTATGTGGGGGTATTGTTGTTGGGTCAAAATACTTACCCTTTGTTCTACAAAAATTTAGCTTCATCTACTTGATATACAAGGTCAAAATTTATCACTTCGTGTTATTGTAAAACATAAATTTCTTTCATACTTCATCGCTTGTCATTTATGGCTACAAATTTGTTGAAAATATATTCATTTTAGCTTTCATTGTCATCAATCTATACAACTCTAACACTTGGGCCTATTTCCATCTAAATGATTGATCATTCAAAGTTTAATATTTATTATTTTCTAGCTCTTCAAATAGGAAATGTATTTACTTAGGTAGCTTTTTGATGTTGAAACTATTTGAGATCATAACAATCATGAACCTCAGCATATAATTTAGCTTATTGTAAAATATTTGATATTTGAATAACAATTCAAATCCATATTATGGGCATCTCATCAAATATTATTTGAATTGATCCCAAGCATCATATAAAGACTTATGCTTCTCTTGTTGGAATTGACTTATTTTTGTGCTTAGATGATATGTGATTTGAGGTTGGAGGAATTGGGTGAGAAAAACTTAAATAATTTTGTCACAATTCTCAATCAACCCTCTAGATAAGCATCATAACTAGCATTGGGCTTTATTTCTCATATAAAATAGGAAAAGCCTCAACAATATAGTATTCATGCTAACTCCATTCATCATCACCATATTGCACAACTCCGAGAAAGTTGGAATGTGCCTTATTGGATTTTCAAAAAAGTATTCATCATAGAGATTTTGTTGAACCATAGTTATCAAACTTGGTTTCAACTCAAAATAGTTTGATTGTAAGAGTTACTTTTGAATCCCAAAGTAACTATTTATCATAGTCGACAACCAATAATAAACCAAAATATGGTGAGGATTAGGTTATTTGGCAACTTCTCTTTCACTACTTTGCTGGTGTCCATTACAACCATTAACTTCCAAACTATATTTCTCTCAACTCTCTATATCAAAAGTAGTCTTTTTATTCTCTCAATTTTTAGGTAGATAGATATTAATTAAATCTTATAAAAAACATATACAACACAAATACAAAGTAATAATTATACTCAAATAAATTAGAAATAGAACTATCCTTTTACAAGGATAGTTATAACGACTTAAGTTGACTCATCAAAATAAATAATTCATGATAATGGTACCAAAAACTTATTATTAGGTTATTATAATGATAAAATCTATTTTTGTGATATATTCCCAAATACTAGTTGGGTGATTATCTTTTGTCTAATTGAGTTCTTTAAGTATATGGATTATATAAGTATTTAAGTGGACCCATGTTTAGATATTGATCCCAAAAAAATTATATAATCTATTTGACCCATTGTAAAGAGAACATTTGTCTAAATATCAATTTCATAAAGATTATATCAACATATCAGTAAATAAATAAAGAGACAATACAATTATAGTTGATAAAATATTTTGGTATTTTGGTA
Organism: Sapria himalayana; assembly: GCA_029783825.1. Lineage (NCBI taxonomy): Eukaryota > Viridiplantae > Streptophyta > Magnoliopsida > Malpighiales > Rafflesiaceae > Sapria > Sapria himalayana. The sequence goes on along the minus strand of JAREIK010002577.1, from coordinate 268,904 downwards.
TTACTTTTAGGCCACATGATTTATCCACTTAATTTATATAATGCATACTCAAATAGTTTGATTTGTGTTAAGTTAGGATACAAAACAAAGGTTGGATAATTGTAGAATAATGTTTTCCCTTAATGACATATATGGTGGTTATTGTCATTGAGTCCATCCCAAAAATAGTCCTTTTATAATTATCCTCTTAGTATTATGCCACCAAGATAATAAATCATTTCAACTTGGTGTTCATTTACAAGTTCATACATTTCAAGTAACTCATCAACTACCCTTGACTATTGCATTATATGTACATTCTTATTATTTAGCCTAGAGGTGTCAACCAGGTCGGGCAGCCCAGACACAACATGGAGGGAGCCCAGCTCGGTTCAGCCATTCCTTGCCTGATACGGCATGGTCCAAGACTATGCCCAAGCTCTTGCATTGCAAACTCTCGGCATGACTCATGCCATGACATGCGAAGGGTAATCAACCCTAGTGCCATGCCAGGCACGACCCAGGAACCTGGCACATAGGCATGGCATGTGGCAAAGGGCAACATGACGATGGGCAACATGATGATGGGCAATGCCTGACGTGTGACACGAGCCAAGCGGGTTAGTGGGAGCGCCCACTCGGGTTTGGGGAGTGTGTGTCTAGCCCAAAACTGGGCTGATTTCGAGCAGTGGACCATATTGGGCCTACCCTCCAGTGAACCTTACCATGTCAAGCACATCACTACATGCCGACCCATTTGGGCCAGAAAAGAATGGGTCATGCTGACTCGACACGGCCTATTTGACACATGTAATTCAGCCTTAAAATTCATAATGACTAAGAACTAATATGATTTATAAGTATTTATACTTTTGGATTTTTAAGTATTATACTCATATATTTAGTATATGCTTTCCTCAAATCTCACTAGTGGGAACCATACGAGGAAAAGTAACTCAAAGGGATGTCACTACCTTGTGAGTCACAATACACTCATACATATCCTATGGATTATTTATTATTGCCCATATAGATGATGTGACTCACGTATTAAAGATTAAACTCTATAGAAAATATTTTATTAAGCATTCATATCTATCAAGAAATGGTTCTTCTAAAATTTATACAATAAAGTGGCACATGAGATTATTTGTAGTATCAGATTCATGAGCATTATACTTGCAATGATTAACATACCTTAATTTTGAATTTTAACTTATAGGTTTGTATCACATATCATAGTCAAAATGTTTTACTTTCTTCCTACCATATGTATGAGTGAGCCTTGTGGTTTACATATCACCATCCATTATAAAAATGTTCACAAACCCATTAAAATCAAATCTCTAATTTAAGTTATATTTAATTAATATATCTATCAATTTCCTCTTCATAACATAAATAAAACCTAATGATTTATGACAAAAATATTCATATATCACATAAATCACAATAACATTAATAATATACCTTAATTTAACCTGATATTAGGGAGAGATTTGTGAGGTACATATGAAGTCTTATGAATCTTAGAATCTCAATGATAGTTTTCATGAGCATTTAGGATATAAACCCTAATCCTATAGTATTTAGGTTTATTTTCTCAAATCTACCTTAGGGGGGGATTGAGTGTCATGCCTCTCAACTCTAGGGTTTAACCAATGTCTAGTATCCTTTGCTTGCTTGTAGATCTCCTAGATAGTGCAAAAATGTACCCCTATATTTATTTGCTATACTTTTGTTTTGCTTGGTGTGTGAAAAAGAAGAATAAACTTTTTGTCAAAATTTTCTCTTTCCTCTTTTATGCTTTGGAATTTTGGTATTTCTCTAAGTAGAAATTAATGAATTCCAGAAGATATCATGAATTTAGCCTTGGTCTCTTAATCTCGTGATGCAACTCTATAGAGTGACCATGGCTTTGGAATGCAACCTAGTCTTTCTATAATATTATGTCATAGTACTAGGAAGTATCAGTGATTCGTGATTTTTATCTTTGTAACACAAAGTCATTATGCAGTGAATATCTAAAGCATTGATGTTGGTCTCCCTTAGGTATCATATAGCCGCAATGCTAGAAATGGACCAGTACTAGGAATAGCCTCTCTTATGCATTATATAGTTGCAACACTAGTAATGGTCATGACAATGGGAATAGTCTCTCTTGTACATCATATGGCCATTGAACTAGGAATGACCATAGCCTTGAATATTAATTCATACATAAAAGTCATAATTTTGCCTTCTAATGGTGGAAAAAGTCATGGCCTTGAAAAGTGGTTGTGTTTGGTAATGCCCTTTGTAATATTTTGTCTCCAAAAGTTACATCGCTAGATAATTATCATGACTTTGGCTTGAATAGCCTTGGTTTTATAAAATTCTAAGCTCAAAAGTCATGACTTTGTGGAAAGAAGATTGTAGCTCTGGCTTGATAATATAAAGCCTTGATAATGATAAAGTCATGATGCTGGGAAATGGATGCCTTTTTTAGCAATAATGGTATACTTGGTTACTACTACTCTATGATAATATCGTAGGCAAAAAATATATATTGAAAAATTAAAGAATTATGCTAACGAGGTCATAGAGCTATGATATACAAATATTTCAATGACTTAATTATAGAGTTCTAGCCAAATATGGCTATCAAAACTACCCAAGAGACTATGAGCCCAAAATAACCCTAGTCACCAAATACCTTAGAAAACATATTGATTTTATGTCTACTTATTAAAATCCATCAAAACTCAAATATCATAAAATCGATTTTATCATGGCTTATTTTCATGCTTATATATCATCTAATAGCACGGGAAATATATAATAATATTTAGTGGTTTACGCAATGAATAAATGCCCACACTAAAACTATTTCTTATCTCATGAGCAATGACTTCCCCTCAATAAAAAAATAATCTACTATATCATCTCAAACAAATTATTTTCTCTATGACTGAGTTTGAGTATCATAGTGTCTCGAGATAATGGAGCAACTTCTAATGGACATAATGAAATTCATAGTGGGGGTTGAGTTCTACGACTATACTTTTGGGAAAATTGGATGTTTATAATCATTTATGTGAAGGGAATATTATATTTATTAGATCACACACACACACACACACACACACATATATATAATGAATTCTTTGGTTGCTTCCTATGTAGTTTCCAATTTAATATTAATAGCTAGACCATCAATACCTTCTCATCTCAATCTATGATCTTTGTCATCCATGCTAACTTTTAAATATAGAGTTTTACTTCTTTCTTTTTCTTTTCTTCCATTTGTCTTACATCAGTTGCACTTCCTTCTTTAACATTTTTTTTCCTTGGATTTCATGGCTTTTAAGAATGTTTCAGCTTCTTTTTTGGTTCTTTTTTGGCACTTTTCTTCATGTATCTCTAATGTCGAGGTGCTAAGCATAGTTGTGGCTTTGTCTTTCAACTTTTCTTGTCAATTTCATTCTATAATCTCAAAAACATGATGTTGAGAATGACCATTGCTTTTTCATTGAGTTTTTGATGGACAATTTCATTTTGCAATACTAAATTCATTATGTTGTGCATAGTCATGGTTTTGTCTTTTAGCTTCTAATGGCTAATTTTTTTATAACACCAATGTAATGGCACTATGCATAATCATGAATTTTTATAGTTTCTAATGGGCAATTTCATTCTATAACTCCAATGTCTTGGCATTATACATGGTTGTGGCTTTGTTAGTTATCACATCTTCCAAAATGTTTCTTTTAATCATGTCTTACTCACTTATTTTCTTAGCTTCCTTAAATTTATCTATGTTATATTCCTCTAAAGTCATGACTTGAAAAAATATTGTGATCTGATAATAACTATCTTCTTCATTTTCATTACTTTTGCAACTCAAAAGTGATTCTTTCTCATCATATTCCTCATCTTATTTTGGTATCAGCCACTAAAAATTTATCATTTGCCTCTACTTCTTGCATAATCATGATTGTATCTTCAATTTCTTCTTCGATGTTCTCAACCTCAATAGTCTCCATATTAGTCACTAAAACTTTTCTTGCAGTACTTTCAACATATGTTTCTACTTCCTCAACTTCTTTTATATCAGCTTCTAAAACTTTTGATATTGTACTTTCTTTGAAAAAATCCAAGTTAGTGACTTCATCATTCTTCTTCCATCATCTCACCCAGACTCATGCTATGGCATTTTCTCTTATCAAATCATTTAGCATTTGGGTAAGTATATCATCTAATGAAGATTTGGTGATTGGATAAGAATCATTTTTAAAGTGTTCTATTCATGGCTTCTAGGTCTTCAATCTCTATTACTCTCTATTTTTTAATAATAGAATTGATTCAAGTTACCATGATATATTAATAGTAGTCACTAATTGATAAATAATAGGCTTACTCATATCAAAACTTTGAGGTGTTGTCATGCATTCTCATTTCATTTTTTTCCAATGATGGTCATCTATATTATTCTTCTCCTTTAACTCTTAAATAAATATATTTTAGGCTTTTCTTTAATGATTAATTGTACATTATCTTTTGATTGGTCGGCTAAAAAAAGAAAAAGAAAATGACAAAAAAAATACAAAACACAATAATCCACTTTCTAAACAAGATAATAAGACAAATTATTAGATCTAGAAAATTATCAAAATAAGACTATATAAACTACTAAAAACATATACTTTATCAAGGATAATTATATCGACTCACATTGGTTAACTAAACTAGAGGTTCTCTGGCAATAGTATTAAAAAATTGTTAAGAGCTACTCAATTTTATTAGTTAGAAAGTATCCTGAAAGCTATTTGGTAAGGGTAACTCATCACCAAATATCAAATAAGTATATGAGTCATAAAAGTAACAAAGAGAACTTTCATTTAGATATATATCTCATTGGAATTGTATCTATAGTTTTGTCAACCAATAACGAGATAACACAATTCTAGTAAAAGAGATATTTAAGAATTTTGGTATGACTCTTATATCCTAGGGTTTTTCAAATTGATTCATATGATGCATGTTCAAATAGTTCAATTTGTTTTAGAGTTTTTTTTAATCAAATAAAGAATTAATTATTGTAGAATGACCATTTGACCTAACAGCATAAAGGTGGTTATCATCATTTAGCTCATCGCATTAATAGTCCACTCATAGCCATCTCATTCATCCATTGGTATTTTGTCACTAAAAATATGTCTTATATGCTCAAGGTTCATTTACAAGTCTATATTTTTAAGAAACTTGTCTAATGTCCTTGATGATTACTTTATATGTATATTCTTATTCTTCAGCATCAAGTATCACAAAGACTAAAAAATGATGTGGTTACATTTTTACTTTTAATTTCGAAAGTATTATACTCGTATAATTAACACATACTTCGCTCAAATCTCATCTATGGGAATTTTATGAGAGAAAATAACTCAAAGGGATGTCACCATCTTATGAGTCATAACACACTCATACATATGTTATGGATTACTTGTCATAATACTCCATAGTGATGATACAACTCTCATACTAAAATAAAACTTTTAGAAGAACATTCTATTATACATCCACATCAATTGAGAACTAGTTGTTCTACGACATGTATAATGGAGAGCATGTAATATCATTCATACTTTTTACATCGTAAGCACCATACTCACAGTGATTAACATAGCTTAAATTTTGGATTTAATGTATAGATTTGTCTCATGTATCATGATTGAAAGGGTTATCACTTTCTTATTACCATATGTGCAAGTTAGCCTTGTTTTTTACCTATTGGCTAGTACCATCTACAAAGACAACACATAAAAACCTAGTAATAATAAAATTTTTATTCAAGTTTTATTTGATCATCATATTCATTAATTTTCATTCCAAAATATAAATCAAACATTATAATTAATCACAAAACCATTCATACATCAAATAAATGAAATTTACACAAACCCTATACCTTAATTTATCTTGACATTATGGAAAGATTCATGAGGTATTAGAGAATAAGTCTCAAATTTCATATTCTTAATGATAGCCCTCACAAGAATCTAAAATACAAACTTTAATCTCACAATATTTTGGTTGATTTTTTTGAATATACCTTAGAGAGAGGTGTATTTGAGAGTCATGCCTCCTAACTCTTAGGTTTAACCTACATTTTGTATCTCTTGTTTTCTTGTTGATCCCATAGAAGTGTGAAAATCTACTCATATGGTTATTCGTTGTGCTTCTCTTTTGCTTGGTGTCTAGAAAGAAAAAATATCTTTTTGTTGAATTCTTCTCTTTTCTCTTTTATACTCTAAAATTTTGCCAATTATTTGGGTAAAAAGCCATAGTTTTTGAAAGATGCTGCTACTTTTATCTTGGTTTTTTGAGCAAAAGTCATGACTCAAGAAAGTAGTCATGATATTGGAATGCATCCTAATCTTTCTATGATATAAAATTGTAGTAATAAAAAGTATCTACAACGTATACCATTTATTTATGTAATAGAAAGTCATGGTGCTATGAATGACTATTATTTTGCCATTAGTCTCCCATGTGCATCATATGGTTGTGGTATTGGGAATGATCATATTACTAAAAATAGTCATTCTTGTACATCATATAGTCATAGGATTAGGAATGGCCATGGTACTAGGAATGGTTACTACACTTGGAATGGTCTCTCTTGTGCATCATATAGCCATAGTGTTGAGAATGGTCATGGACTTGGTAATTAGCCTAAATAAAAAAATAATGACATTGCCATCTCTTTAGGGAAAAATCATGGCCTTGAGAAGTAGTTATGCTTAACTAATACTAGCTATAATATTTTGTGTCAAAAAGTCATTGTAGTAGATAATTATTGTAGCTTTGGCCTAAGTAGCTTTGGCTTTTTAATTTTTTATAATTTAAATGTCACGGTTTGAGGAAAGTCTATGGTATTGACATCAGAATACAAATCCTTAGAAAAGATAAAATTGTAGCACTAGGATATGGCTATGAATTCAGCATCAGTGGAATACTTTTTACTATGATATGAAATTAAATATCACATTCATTTAAATATTTCAAGGTAAGTATGATTATGACTTTATGATAATATTATAGCGAGAAAGAATATATTACATAGTTAAAAAATTGTACTCATGAGATAATAGAGTGACCACATATAAAGATTATCATAACTAAATAAGTAGACTTGTAGCTAAGGATAGGTGCCAAAATTGCTTGATGTGGCCAAATAATCAAGTCACTAAATACTTTCAAAAATATACGAATTTGACGAACCATTCATTAAAGTCTACCAAAATTCCAAAGTCATTTAATCAATCCCATCATGTCTCATTTTCATGATTACACATCATCTAATAATACCAAAAAATATACAAGAATAGTTGATAGTTTATATACTGAACACTTACTTCCTTGTATATAGTGATATTTCTATAGTATTCATACAATCTTATGTTCATTTGTTAGTTACTGAGTTGATTATTGTGAAAATATACTTATGCCCTCTTGATATATAATGTAGTATTATTTTTTTTCTTTGACACTATCTTTGAGTCATAGTCACACTATCTCTAGAATAATTTAATAGCTTTAATATTATTTCACATTATAAAAATCAAGCATCTCACTAATACAGTTAGTGATAATAAATTCCAATATTGCGATGAATTCATTACAAGTAATATTATGTATCTTGAGTCATAATATTGTTTTTTTATGATATCTTGTTCCAAATAGCATTTACTCTAATTGTGACCTTTTTTTAGTACTACACCCTTGTGCTATAGAGAGAAATCATCAAATTCATAGTTATTTTTAATGATTTAACTCTAGGTTATAAAGAGTTTATGTATTAGTCTCGACCAATACAAGTATCATGACATTTTGTTCTAAAGGTGATTTATCTTAGTTATAGCCATTTGCAACACCTTGACATTTTGTTAAGAAAGAAATACTTAAGTTGCGATATTCATTGCATTGATGCAATGACTTTGGTACTTGAGAAAAAATCCAACTAGACATGAAAGTCAAAACCTCAAGTCATTAGCATGACTTTCAACTAAAAGCGCCACGAGGACACTTCAAAGTATTTTAAGCAAATTTAGAAGAAAAATGAAAAATAAGTGAGAAGAGGAATTAGATTTTGAGCCAAGAGACACTACAAACCCTAGGCATGCGATTCCAGCCTTTACTTATGTGCAAATTCAAAGTGAACATGGTAATATTTAATTGAGTTTTAGGTTTTAAATCTTAGATTTATATTTGGGCTTGCTTTGGGAACTCTCAATTTGCATGTGATGCCTTTCAACATATTTTACCCAAAATTTCTTATAATATTAGGCTAAATTGATATCTAGAATTAGATTATGTTCTTGTATGTGATGGATAGATTATTTTTCTATCATTGAATATTTGAGTTGATGTTGAGTTGTGAAATATTAATTTATATGCATGTTTTATTAAATTGTGATTTAGGAATTTCACAATATCATAATTTTCATCATTTCTATCATGATAGTTAATGATAGGTAAGTCATGAAATATATTCATGTAGATATGTCAAACAGGCCGGGTGAACCGGGCCCAGCCCAATGCACGACCCAACATGGCCATGATATCCATGCTCACGGCATGGCTCATGAAGTGTCATGCCTAGACCAACTAGGCAACATGCCAGGCCAGGAATGGCCCGGTAGAATGGCTAGTGGGTAGAGGATCTCGACACAAACCAAGCGGTGCTTTGACCCAGCCCCATGCCCCCGAATCGAAGCCAATGCTCGACGGATCCGAATTTTTTTCAGGCTCATAACCTGACCCATGGTCTTTTTTCTGCAACCCCCAGACCCGACCCAAGCTCGTTAGTTCTAGTTCTAGAAGTTGAAGCTTCTAGAATTTTGGACCGTTCTGGTCAGTTCGACGGTCGAACCGACCCAATGGTCCAATATATATATATATATATATATATATATTCAAATCTAAGCCATTGGATTTTTCCTCCAAAGGCTATGAAGTAGAATCTGACAGCCCAAAAGATTCTACCCTTTTTTAAATAATAAAAAATTAAAAAAAAATCAAAAAAAATATTTTTAAAAAAATTTGTTTTCTTTAATAATAAATCCCCACCACCCCCTCGTTCTAAGATTTATGTTTTCAAAACATAAATCTCTCTCTCTTTCTCTAATTTTCTCTCTCTTGAGTTATTAAAATTTTGGGCTTTCTGCTTTTGGTATTTTGCTTTTCGGGACTTGGATGTGTTGTGGTGTGGATTGTGGTGCATGTGTTGTGTGTTATTAAATTTTTTAATTTTTTTATTAATAACAAATAGTAATTTTAATAATGAAAATTATTTTTATAATAATTTAGATAATGAAAATCCTTCAGAAAGGTCCGAGGCTTCCAAAACTTTGGTTTCTCCAGCTGTCTCGACCCAAACAACTAAAAAACAAAAAACTAGAACTTCAATAGTTTGGACTCACATAAATATAATAAAACAAAAAAATATGATGAGTGCCAAAGAAGAATCGGCACAATGCAAATATTATAAATAAATAAATAAATATTCACATATAAGAGTTCATGTGAGACTTGACACCTTAAGATGCATGCCGAACTATGCACCAAAAAATATGGGGCATTTAATCCTAGGCAAACTCACCTCAGTGGTGGGTTTTTTGAGGCTGGATTCAGTTTAGTCTCAAAGTTTATCCCTTTCATATGCGGCAATGAGTTAGGGAGGGAAGACATGACCAAACTGATCACCATGATGGGTCTTCCAATTAAATTTTCAAAGGATCCAATGGTAGTCAGTATCATGTAGAGATATTTTTAGCCTGTATATCATAGGATTCCTATGTCTAACGATAGTCAGTATCATGCAGAGACATACTAAAATATTATAAGTAAGAAAAACAAATAATAATTAATAAATTTTGATAATATAGTGGAGTGGTGTCAATGATATATGATATTTGGACTGGTCATGACGATGCATCTTGTGCATGTCTCACAGCCCACTATGTACATTCTAAATGGACACTAAATAAAAAAATATTAGGATTCTCTGAGATTCATTATCCTCATGATGGACTAGATATTTTTGAGTGTATGATGAAAATCTTTAGAGAATATAAAATTTAAATGAAATATCTAGTATCATATTTGATAATACATCTAATAATGGAGTAGCGATTAACATGTTTGTTATGAGTATTAGAGATAGACCATTAGGAGAGATTTTTTACGTTAGATGCATGTGTCATATCATTAACCTAATAGTACAAGTGGAGATGAAGGTGTATGCCCCCGCATTAGAAAACATACATATTTCACTAAAATATATTTTCACACCTCATTGATAATAATTGTTTGGTAGTCTTTATTTGTCTATGGGTCTTAAGAAGAAGTATTCCAATCATATGTGAGATACCGTTTGAATTATACATACGTGATATTGGAGTCGTGTGTTGAATATGAACACATGATATCTGACTACGTCAATAGTGAGAGTAATAAACTTATTATTGATGATAATGACTAGGTTACAAGAAGGTAGAATCTCCTCTTGAAGCAGCACAATAGAGGGAGAAAGGTTAGCAGCAAAAAGCTTGTTTACAACTGACTGAAAGCAGAAGGGGCATAGTGATACGTTGTTCATATGAGAGTTGCTCCCCATTCTAGCCATGCAAGGTAGTCAAGGTAATGTAATGAGCTCTATTTATAGTAAGGATAGCAAAGCTAGTTCTCTTTCTAGGAAGCTCGGGTGTATATGCAACATTAGTAGTATGTGTAGAAAGTATCGAGATGATCCTATACTTAGCGATATGGTTCTAGAGATGGAAACCAAGTACTTAAAGTACTCATTCCATCTCTTTATTGTTTGGATGCCTGCATGGACCCTAGGGTTAAGGTGGAAGGGATAGAAAATATTTTGACATACATTTTCTCGTCATGAACCAGGAAGGCCCACAAGAAAGGTTAATTCACGAGAAGTTGACCGAGCTCTTTATATACTATGATACTAGGTATGGTGATAGTAATAGTGAGGCTCCGAGTACGAACATAGATACCATATTCGAAGATGATGACTTTTCCATTCAGGTAGTAATGGGGAAATGATGGGGTGGACTGTCGAATAGGAGCGAGCTGTCTTGGTACTTAGATACTGATTACTGCTCAATCCTATCACATTCTAATAATAAGAATCTTGATATATTACAGTGGTGGAAATCATATGAGTCCACCTTTTTCTTACTGTCTAAGATGACACATGATCTACTAATTCCTCCGGTGTCGAGCATAGCATCGAATCCTTCTTTTTTTATTGCAGTGAATGTTATTTTGGATAGGAGATCTAGATTATTGCTAGATATTGTTGATGTTTTATCATGCATGAAGGATTGAGTGGATTCGAGCTTGGGCATCTAGGATCATATTGAGAATACAGTAAAAGCGAAAGAGTTGATTGTCGATGATGATCCATGTGATATTGAAGATGATTTGATGATTGATGACGCTAACAATTGATGGATTGAGACAGTGATGTCTGATATTGGATTTCAATTTATTCATTTACATTGTATTTGTATTTGTTTATTTTTTATTTTTGATATTACTTTGAGTTTGTGGATTGATGCTTAAATATTAATTTTTTGTGAATTTTCATTTTGCACTAGTTTTTATTTATATTTAAGTTTTAATATTTTATTAATTCATACACTGATATACATTTAGTTTTTAAATTTTAGTTGTTTATTATTTTAAATAAACTTAATTTTTTATTAAATTTAATAAAATAAAAATTTAAAATTTAATTATTTAATTAAAGTTAACAATTAACTAATAATATTAACTAAAAATAAAAACTTTTAAAGTATATAATTAAATAATTATAAATTAATTTTTAAAATTTAAATTTTATAATTTTTTAAATATTCTAAATTACAAATTTAAAATATTTTAAAAATTAAAACCCGGCTCGAACGGGCCATGACTGGCCTATCCTAGCCCAACCAAACTTGGTTTCATCACTGTCAAGCTGACGGGCCATGCCGGGCCTAGTCTAATAAAACCGTGTCATTCCAAGCTTGGCACGGTTGCTTAATTGGGCCACCTAAAATGAATTGGGCCGGCCTGGCCCGTTTGACACCTTTACACTCATTTGATATAATAATAAGAAAGTGATAATCATTCTAACCTTGATGTGTGAGAAAAATCTATTTGTAGAAACTTGAGATTAAGGTAAATTTAATTATTATATATAAGATGCTCACAAAGCATAAAGATTGAATGCAATTACAACTAATTTGTTGTACATATTCTAGGAAATCAAACCTCAAGTAATGTGAAAGTTAAGTTAAATATCTAGCCTAGGAGTTTCACCAATGTATGAGAGTTGTGAGTCGGTCATGATGACTTGTGTTAGGTGGGTCATTGGTTCATGCAATAAGTGATGAACTATATGGTGGTGATACCCTTGCAAGTCCAATTCTCTTGTATAATTTCATATGTGATATTTATAGAAAGATGTATTATTAGTTATTTTTAATATGTTATTTATGAAACTAAAGGAGCAAATATATTTATTACCACATTATCTCAAGTCTTTGAGATATTAGATGCAAAATAATATAAGTACATATTCAAAGTAATCATCAATAATAGTTAAAATTTTTTTTGAAAGGTGTAGATCTGTGGATGGCTCATGAATTAATGACATGTTTCTTTAATGTTGAAATATTGATGGGTCAATCCTAAGAGGATTATCCTTGATAATGACAATCACCTTGTGTGCTAAAAGGGTAGTTAGGTATTTTCATATTAATCTATTCTTCAATTAATAATTAAAAAGAATATTGACCAAACACAAGAGAAATATCCTCATACACAAAGAAGTAAGCTAATTTTAAAGTCTAATTATGTTGTCCAAAGCTCAAGTTTATTGACTCAACTAAAGTAGCAATTAATTCACTTTTGATTGCTCGAACTACCAACTCAATCCTTATGAGATTCATTTCTAGACTTAAGTTTATTTTATTACTTGTATGACATACATACTTATGAGGACACAAACTAGGAGTGGTCACATCTTATGCATTTATAAATAGAATACAAATTTATAGCATTAGGAACGGTCACAACTTTGATATTTTTCCTCTAGACAACAAAGTCATGGAGGCTTGAAATGTCTTGACTAGAGTAAATACTTTTTGAAGCACAAAGTTGTGGTGAAAATCATTACCATGCCTATATTTACTTAGTATTTTAGTTATATATTGATTAAGTTATTATACTGAAAAATGTCATGATTTCTTGTATCATGATATGACAATATGGTCATGACCATTATTTTGTTTTAGATATATTGTGTCCATGACTCCAAGAAAATGTCATGGACACGAAGATAGTCTTGGATAGTAAAATAATTTTAGTAACTTAGTGGTATAGTCATTGCATAGAAAAATTTTTATGTTTGGCTTTGTAGAGTTATAGACAAGAAAAGAATTTAAACTACTCAATAGGAGTGTTGAAGTGTAATTAAGTCATGATTTGGGAAAATCAAGACTCTCCATTATTTTCTTTCCTCCAAGTCCTCCACCAAGTGTACCAATTTTATCCAAAATATGTCTGATTTCAATGACATTCATTAAATTCTATCTAAATAGATATTTAGTGAATTCTCTCTAAATAAAGCTCAAATACATGCAAACACATCAATAATTACATGCCAAATGAATATAAAAAGTTAGTACGTGGAGTGTCGAACATCTCAAAAGATGAATAATTAAAACTTGATGATATTGTATATTTATGCATCTTTAATGGTTATGGTCACGAGGAGTTCTAGCATAGACTATAGAAGATAATAGTCAAGAAGCTTGTTTGGAGTAGAAATATAATTTTTTTGAATGACTAATTATTTGTTGGCAATCATCCAAGCATAGAGGAGAGTGAACTCATAGATTTTTATTTGCATAAATCTAGTACCTGTTCCTTCCAAAGATCAGATAATTCAAGAGGGAGTAATTGAGTAGTAACTGGATAATTCCAAGCCACATGATGAATATGATGATTCTAAGCCCTATGGTATATTTGTAGAGAAGGTGAGAGATCATATGCTAGCTAGAACTAGGCATGACCAAGTTGTTCTTGATGATATATCTCAATCTACAAGATCAGCTAGGCCCCATTAATTATCATCTAGATTTTGTGAATATTTCACTACAAGAAAAATCCCATATAGCTAGGGACAATTCCCTAGCTAAATGGACATTTTCGTCGCTAAACGAGATATAGTGGCAGATTACCGATGGATCGGTTCACTATCTAAAGTGATTCTTGCTAAAATTTAGCAATGGAAAGTGTCTCTAGCTAAATATTTGGCGACGAAAAAATCCCTTGCTAAGAAGACAAATTCCCTAGCTAAAGAAGCAAAGTAATTGAGAATTTCCATCAATAAACGAAAATAATGACGAATGATTCCCTAGCTAAAGTACAGGTATATAAATTTTAGCGATGAATATGATCCCTAGCTAAATAAAAATAGCGACGAAAAATCCGTCGCTAAATTTAATATTTTTTTCCCTTGCTAATTTAGCAAGGGATTTTTCCCTAGCTATTTTAATTTCAAAAATAATTTCAGAATTTAATTTATTTTAAAATTTTTTAATTAAACAATTTAATATTTTTTATCAAATTGAATAAAAATTGAAACTATAAATAATTAATAAAAAATAAAAAATAAAATCATTTAATATCTTATTCTAATTCAATATTTACATAATTGAAACAGAAAAATAATAAAATTTAATTTTATCTTATTCATCAATGTACCTACTGATAGTGCATTAAGTATAATATATTCATTCATTGACATTGCTTTCTTTTCCTCTACTCCTCTGATCATCATTTTTCTACTGCAACAAAGTTGTCCAAGTCAGGGCACGTAATGTCTAGTGAAAAATCTCATCACTTATAAAAGTTTTGTATGATGAACAATGCGATATCATATCTATAAGAAATTTAAACCACTCAGTCAAATTAAAAAAAAGTATGTTTTCATACATATATAATCCTGTAGTATATATGTAAATATATACTAACTAGCATTTTACTTGTACATATATTATTGTAGTATATGTACATAAAAATAACAATATTATGTGTACATATAAATTGAGTACAAATATACTCAGTATATATGTACATAAAATACTGTAGTATTATATGTACGTATATATTGACTTTATTCGTATGTATATACCTCATTAGGTGATGTTGCTGCCACTCCTGCCATTGATGTTGTTGCCACTATTGCTACCAATACCATTGTTGCTATCGTCACTACCGCCACTGCCTCTGCTGCCGCCGATGCTGCCGCATCTGCCGCCGCTTGCCGCTATAGTGTCTGCCGCTGCTTGCTGCTGTAGTGTCTGCCGCCGCTACCCCCACTGCCAGTGCTACCTCTGCATGCCACTACTTCCAGTGCTGCCGCTACTACCGCCACTACCGCCACATCTTTTTGTGCAGTCACTGCCTCCGATGCCACCGCTCCCACCGCTGCCACTCCGGCCGCTGTTGCCGCCATTACTGCTCCCACTGTAGCCCCCACTACTATCGCCGCCAACATTGCCGCCACTACCATCACTACCACAACTGCCGCTTCTACTGTCATCACTGCCATCGTTGCCGCCGCTGCCATCGCCACCGCCGTTGTCGTCACTGCCGATGCTGTCGTTGCTACTACTACTGATAATAGGTTTTTACATACCTATAATTGGCTAAAACTCTACCCAAAAAATTCAGAGACATAAAAACTTTTTCACATATATATAAAAATAGTTATTATAGACATGAACAAACACAAATTAAAATTGATTGTCATACAGCTTAAACTAAAATTTAAATTAAATAATTTAATATTTTTATATTAAATTTAATAAAAACAGAAACTATAAATAAAAATTATAAATTCAACAAAAAAAATTCATTTAACAACTTATTCTAATACAATATTTTAAATAACTAAAACAAAAAAATAACAAAAATTATATTACATCTTATTAATCAATATATCTGCCGACTGTGGATAAAGTATAATCTATCAATGCATTGGCATTGCTTTCTCTCCCTCTACTCCTCCGATCACCAACTTTTCGCTGTGAAAAAGTTGTCCGAGTCATTGTGCATCATGTCTGTTAAAAAATCCTTTCACTTATACAAGCTTCGTATGGGAAACAATGAGGTACCACATCTCTAAGAAATTCAAACCACTAAATCAAATCAAAATAAATTAATAAAAACTATGCTTTGATAAATATATATTACTACAGTAAATATGTACATATATACTAGCATTTCACTCGTACATATATTACTATAGTATTTGAACATATAAATTGCAGTATTATGCGTACATATATATCGATTACATATATACTTAGTATATATGTACATAAAATACTACAGAATTATATGTACGTATATACTAACTATATACGTACGTATATACCACATATGTTGTCGTTCCAGTTGTTCCTGCTATCACTGCCGCCCCTACCGCTACTATCGCTGCCGCCCCTACCGCTGCCGCTACCGTTGTGGCTGTTGCCGGTGCTACCACTGCTGCCTCCGCTGAGGCTACATCCGGTGCTGCCGATGCTGCCACCACTGCCGCCACCATAGCCACCGCCACCACTGCCATCGCTGCCGCCACCATAGCCGCCGCCACCGCCACCACCACCACCATTGCCACCGTCGCTGCCGCCACTACCCCCGCTGTTGGTGCAGCCACTGCATGCCGCTACTGTGGATACCAGAATATTTTTCCTGTAATGGGAAAAATATTCAGAAGGCTATGAAGCCATTTTCTAGTTGTCATGATGCAAATGGATGATTGACCTAATTTTGATTAAAGAAAGTTACATGCAATATAAAATGACATAATAATAACATTTTCCCTCGTAAGTCATAAGAAAAAGGAATGACTGGCATGCACATTTTAGTTCATTACCAAGGGAGCTTATTTCAATCGAGGAGCATCAAGTTGATCAGAGAAGAGTCGTAGCTCTGATTTAGTTTTCAAGTTCAAACTAGCATATGATGCATTTTCACAATCAAACAATCGATCTTGTTTCACATCAGCAAGGTGCACATCAATTGCTCTCAATAGTTTTTTTCTACAAGAAAAAAAAAGGTAACACTGAAGCTTAAGATCAAATCAATGAACATATACATACACTTCTCAAGTTATTTAATGTGAGGAAGAACAGAATCTCTAGCTATCGGCTATGGCTTTAAAACAGTTTTAGATCTGGATAATCTTGTTTGTCCAGAAATCATTCCCATATGGAACCAGACATCTGCGTTGAGCCAGCTTTGTGCACAAATAGAGCAAACAACTAAGATGGACTCATCTTAGAGTTATATCTTTTGTCTTTAGTCCTAGAACATTTGTTACAATTTGTAATAGTCAATTCTAAAACATTTTTTCTTCAAAATTTTGGTTATTCATGGTTGCAGTATATAGTTCAATTGCATCTTTAAACATACAACACCCACTCCAATCATCTAGTATTTTATTTCTTGGAGATGGTGTTTTTGCATCTGAATATGCATTAAGGAGGGACTATTAGGTTGAGAAAAAATTGTTTTTTTTGGGAGTAAGCATCGAAGTCTTCTGGAATGTGACTGATTGCTTTGTAAAGGCTGATGGTTCTAGACTTCACTCCCTCCAAGTTGAGTTGCTGCAGTGTTGCCTGGTTGAGCTTCTCTGTGGCAGCAACTTGCTGGAGATTTTGTTGCTGCTGCTCTGGCAAGCCAACTTCCATTATGCGAGTTTTTGTGCCTGCTATAAAATGAATGTAAATGTAATGCATGTGATGTTTACATTCAATTTTGTAGAGAATATTACAAAATAGTGCTATGAACTCGCTTGCTTGATTCTCGATTCCCACTTCGGTCCCGCAATATAGTGCTATGAAAGTCAGAATTATTTTTTTGATATCATTTTTATATAATTTTGATCATGGAAACACTATAAAAAAACCATTTGTTTGTAAAGAAGCATTCAATGATTTAGTGCAGAAGCTCCGGAGATAATCTCAATCAGTTATGTCCAGATTGAAACTTGATGAGTCCTGTGGCCAAAAACCTAGTTGGTCGATACTGGTACGGAAGAAATGAACTGAGAAAGCGAGTGCGAGAGAGAGAGAGAGAGAGAGAGGCCTGTATAAATGAGAGCAAAGTAGCCAAGTAATTCCCTGGCATTTTTGCTAAAACTATCCATGATTACCATCCTGACTCCCTATTCGCTGCAGGCATTCTCAAGCACTACGTTGATGATTGAACAAGACATGGAATAAAAAAAACATAATAATAATAGTTTTTTGTGGGAGAGAAATATTACGGCACAATTGCTCTATTTGGGAGAGTGAGGCTGCTTACACAGGAGAACTAAAATTTGGTCAAATTTTGAAGCACCTCGCCCATTGTTTCTCCTCCTTCAATCTCATGAGAATCTAACTCGCCCATCTTCCCACCATATTGGCTGATTCACATTCTTTCTCCACCACTTATCACGTAGACAAATTTGACAACAAAATTTGGAAGGGACACATACAAGCAATATGAGTAATGAGGGAAAAAAAAAACAAGCCTGCATATTGCAACAGTAATGGTATATGAAGTATAAGTAATCAAATTCAAGCAAAATGAGTTCCTCCAATCCACTTTTAAATTTTCACTAGCTAAATTATCCAAAAGCTGAAAAAAAGAAAAAAAATAAATGGAGAGATCATCAACATACACAACATTAAATATTAAAAAATATTTCAATAACAAAAAGCTAATTCAAATATGTTATGATCAAAATTAACTAGAATAATTACACTTGCACAAATTACAATCAAATAATCACGTCAAATAATCGCCAATGCTACATTTTAAAGAGTATCCTACAATCAGCAGCTTGGGCCTCCTGTAAGAATGAACAACATGTTCGAGCAGAGAGATGAAAAGCACTATCACACTGAATAAAGAAATCTAATCAAGCCTATTATGTTATAATTATATCACATCACTTTCATTAAAATACATTTCTTATATAATCAAATGTTAAATTAGATATACTTTTCTAATTAAAACACTGAGTAAAGGAATTCAAATAATGGATGACTATGTTCTTCCATTTGGTCTTCAACTTCATGACTTATTCAAATGTTAAATTAGATATACTTTTCTATCTAATAAGATATCATATCTTTATGCGATGACAAAAATTTTTAAGTCTCGAATTCAAGATTTATCATGCATGATCTCTTCAAACTTTTGAGGTAAGACTATCAAGATAATATACTAGTACAATTTATTTTCTTATCTAGCCTTCATATTTTAAATGCTTCCAAATATTAAGATACGATAAGATAGATATGGAGATCACATTCATACCCAAGTACATAAGACTCTAGGTTTAACAAGATATATAAAAAGAGATAAATATCTCAACAAATTTACCCAATAACTTTGTAGAGACTGTGTTTGAAGAGACTGTAATACACAAATTTTTCAAGTGATCAATCATCTTAATATATTATTCTTTCATTAAAAAAATTTAACTTCAAAGTTATTATCAAAACCAATTTTAGTATTTAAATGGTCTCATGATCAATACTTACGAGACAACCTATTTGAGGATAAAATCTTATACTCAAAATTATATGAATTAGCAAAAAAATAACTCAAAAAATAATAAAATATGTACAATGAGTATATAAAATCTCAACTTGGATTGTGTCTACTCACATGCTGACGGCTCATATATAAAGTATAAAAAAACATAAACACAAATAAAATGCAACATCCTCAAATTGATGAACAAATATTTATGATATCAATTTAAAAAAATATATATATATAAACATAAACATAAAATATAAACATAAATTATATATCATTATCAAGAAAATTGCTTAATAATATTATTTATCATTATATACCTGAGATTAATCACCTGAGAAATTCTTAATAAAATTATTTATCAAAATAAATACCAAAAAATAATATCCACCACAAATTGATGAACAAATACTCATGATATCAAATTTTAAAAAAATTGTTGAGATATATTCAATACCTTCATGAAAATATTCACTAGTTAATTTATTATATAAACATAAATTATACACATAATATAATCTTAAAGTTTATTTTTTTTTAAAAAAAATAATAATTCATTTTATATACTTTATTTTTCTTGAAACATCAAAATTAATATTATATATCATTATCTAATTATTATAATAAAAAAAAAGAGACACAAAATAATATTTAATCTCTTCAAATAAATAATTAATCTAAAATATCTCACTTATGATCATTATCATTAGATTTAATTATGTATCTATATCAAATCTCAAAATAATTATTTATTTATTATTTTTCAAATATATAAAATCCCAACTTAAATATGAATACTCGAATAATTATAAAAGCATTGATCCCTAAAAGAAATCTCGGGCCTAAAAATTTCATCTCATCCTTCAGTATGTGATAAGCTGCATCTATCTAAATCTATAATAAAAAATCTAAATAATTATTAATTATGCTTATTATAATAATTATATCTGATATTATAATAATCAGATAATTAATCTTACATATGCTTTTCTAATATGTGAGAGTAAGCTAAATAAATCAGAGCAAACATAAATCTAATATTTTAGTCAATCAAAATATTCATTACAATATAAGTCAAAGGATCAACTCAAAGTACATATATCAGCTACATATCTTATCTATGACAATATAATCTCTCATTAAGATAATCTATATTTATCTGTGAATCTAAAAATTAAAAAAAAATTCAAATAAATATAAGATACCATTTAAATTATACTTATCTGATAGTAATGTATTTGATATGTTGTACCAGTCTCCCTTTTTATTTATCATATTGATTTATTTTGTGATCTTTCGTACAACTCCATACTTCAAACTTTTATAATTAATATCCGAAACATAAAGATTTTTTCAAACTTGTAAAATAATTATGCATTCTAGAAGACGTGTGCTCATATAAATCTGATGGGCCAGAAAATTTTGAATCCTTGGCACATTTATCATTACTCTATAAATTGCAAAGATCATTTATAAAAAAATTAAAAAATGTATCTTTTGAGCACACAATATTTGCTAGAATATACACATAAAGCACATGGATGACATTTTTATGTGTGTGTATTTTAGGACAATATAAAACAAGGATTCAGACCTCGGCCATGAGTTTCTCTTCTAGCCTCAGATTCGAAATTCTTGGTGATGCGCCCAAGTTATACACCAACTTATCATCTATTATGCCATTGCTTGTCTTATTCTTTTTATGAGTTATATTTGATGCTGGTGAACGCTTCAGCTATTGGTAATTGAAAACTATTGGTAATTGAAAACTAGTAAAGAAAGTGAATTACTTAATGGCCTTTTATAATTAAGTAGAAGTTGATAAAACAACTAGTTGTCATAGTCATAGGACAAATTATGTTTAGGTGTTTCGGGTCAATAAAACAAAGGTGCTGCAATTTTCCATTAACGGCTACATTGTTCCAGACATGAAAGCTTAAATGTTATAGAGCAGCGAGATCATTTTTGTTGAAATACATGCAAAACCCATGCGAAAATCATATGATAGAGAATGAACCTATTTAGAGGCTTTAGATTGAGGAGCAGACTATCTCTTGCGGGATCTTCCCTTACTGAATAGGCTTCCAAGGTATTCTTCATCTTCAGCATCAGCCTTGTCGTAACTATCATCACTTCTATCATCATTGTCATAATTTGATTCTGATACAACGGATTTATGGGAGACTAGTGTCAATTGCCCCAGCCTCTGGCTGGCTCTCCTTGGCCCAGGTTGTTGGACCACTCCAAAAGTGGCCACCATCATCACTAGCCCTGTCCATTAATACGCTTCGACTGGTGTTGGCACTCCGCCGATAGAGACTCAACGAAAAGTTAAGGAGGGAAAGCATGCAAAACTGTGTTGACCTAGCAACACAAGTGATTTGTGTGAAAAATTGAAAATTGAACATAATAATTTATGATTTAATTATATGATTTTAATAATTACACATAATCATCTATTCATGTATACTATACAAGTGGAGTAATTTAACTTCCTAAATACAAGATATTAATTAGATTAACCAACCAGAAGACTAATTCT
The DNA here is from genome assembly GCA_029783825.1 of Sapria himalayana. NCBI lineage: Eukaryota > Viridiplantae > Streptophyta > Magnoliopsida > Malpighiales > Rafflesiaceae > Sapria > Sapria himalayana. The sequence goes on along the minus strand of JAREIK010002577.1, from coordinate 246,721 downwards.
TCAAATACTAGGTCAATACTATATATATATATATATAGTTATTTAGCATCCCCTCAAACTCATGATGTGCCAATTATAAGCATTGATAGTTTGTACCTAGAAAACGAGAATGAAAATTTGAACACAACTTAATAAAGAAATCTACAAGCTATAAGGAAGAAAAAAACAAAAACAAAACAAAGTGATGGTGTCATACTTGAGATGATAATGTGTAATGTGACAATCAATTTTAATGTGTGTGATTCATTCATTAATGACTAATTTATGAATAATTTGAATAACACTCTTGTAATCACAATATATAATAATTGAGTGAGAAAGCAATACTCTCATATATGCAAATAACTAACATAACCACACATAATTTCTATGGTAGTAAATGTCGTAGCATAATACTCTGCTTTAATTGAAGATAGAAAAATAGATAATTATTTTTTATAGAGAAAGCAAAAAATCAACTACATGAACAATATAAACAATATCAAGATGAGTAATAATAAGATATATTAAGCTCCCAACAATAGTATGACATAATATAGGATTTGACAAAAGCACATTCACTACAAGAAAAATCACATTTAGATAGGGACAATTCCCTAGCTAAATGGGCATTTTTCATCGCTAAATCCGTAGCTAAATTATGGATTTTATTAACTAGAGAAAATTCGTGGCTAAATTCGTGGCTAAATCCGTAGCTAAATCAAGGATTTTATTAGAAAGGGAAAATTCGCCACTAAATCTGTCGCTAAATCAATGATTTTATTAGCTAGGGAAAATCTGTCGCCAAATTCGTAGCTAAATCAAAGATTTTATTAACAAAAGAAAATCTGTCGTTAAATCCGTCGCTAAACCAATAATTTTATTAACAAGGGAAAATCCATCGCTAAATTCATCGCTAAATCAATGATTTTATTAGCTATGAAAAATTCGTCATGGAATCCATTTTTAAATCAATGATTTTATTAGCTAGAGGAAATTTGTTGCTAAATCTGTCATTAAATCAATAATTTTATTAGCTAGGAAAAATCTGTCGCTGAATCAATGATTTTATTAACAATGGAAAATTCGTCACTAATTCAATCACTAATTTCAGGCTTTTATTAGCAAGGGATATTCTTTCACTAAATTTGTCACTAAATTTCCCGCTTTTCTTAAAGTAGAATTTTACAAAAATTTTTTGTCGCTAATCCGTCGCTAAATCTCCCGCTTTTCTTGAATTGAATTTAGGAAAAATCTTCTCTCACTAATCCGTCACTAATCCTTTGCTTTTTTTTTCAAAGAAAAATCATAAATATCTTTCTATTCCCTAGCTAATCCCTTGCAGTTTAGCTAGGGATTGATCCCTAGCTAAAATTCTCTATCTAAATCAAAATTTTCTTGTAGTGTGAGATTTTTCACGTTTGAGATATGTATCATATAATAAATTTAATAGTATAAAACAACATAGAAAATAATCTCGCACATTAAAACATATACAAAATATATTAAAATATTAGAATATATAATAAAATATAAATGTTAATAGACTATGTAAGTTTATAGGCTTAAAAAAGAAGAAATTTCAACTAGATATCATGCATCATTGAAATCATGCATATCTAATTTTATAATTATGTGTTAATTATCATTATAAAATATCTGACTATGTTAAGAAAAAAAATTAATAAAATAATAATCAATGACTCATACTAGACATGAGATTTTACTTTCTAAAATTTATAATAATCTTCTATAATATGATGAATATGAATTCATCTATTAATGCTCATACATTATACTTGGGTATATATGCAATATGAATAATATATTTAACAAATATAAAGAATATTCATTTCTGAAGACAATTAAAATAAAAAAAATATTTTAAATATTAATCTTTTATTTTATTTCTTTACTACTTAATTGCTTATATAAATCATAGGATTAAAATCAAAAGAATAATAATATTATCAAATTTATATCAATTTTCATAAATTGACTATAGGAAATTTAAAATAAAATTTAAGAATAATTAAATAATTTATTTAAATATTATAAAAATAAATATGATATTTTTAATGATTATCTAAGTATGGAGATCAATATCATATTTGAAGATTAATTTTTCCATTCAGTTAGCTAAAGACAAATGATAAAAAGTCATTTAAAAGGAATAAGTTATCAAGATATTTGAATATTAGTTACTATTTCATCTTATCTAATAATAACAAAAAAAAAAATTAATAAATTGAATAGGTAAAAAGTATACAAATACACTCCTGTTATCTTAGATGATATTTGAACATGATATACTAACTCATCTAATATCTAGTATAGTATCAAAGTTTTTTTTATTATGAATATAATTTTAGATAGAAAGACCATGTTATAATCAAATATTATTGAATCTTTATCATGCTTAAATAATTAGGAGAAAGCATGAATGAGTCTTTAAGATAAAATCTAAAGATATATACAAAAATAATGAAATTAAAACTTATAGATGTGATAATTCAAACCAAACCAAGTGATATTATAACACTAACTCTACCCTATCATATATTTTATTTTATAAACTTTTTATTGTATTTTTTGTAAGAATTTATATTTACATTTTTAGACTTGTATATATTTTTAATATACTTTTTTACATTGATAATCATATATAGTGTGGTTTAAATTTTATATATTATAAATTTTTTATAATATTATTTTTATTTTTTTTTATTCTCAAATAAATATATATAGATATAAGAAGTAGCCAAGAGGTGAGAGAATAGATCATAGTTAAAACAAGCCCAAGCAAGCATGAGTTAGCCACATGTTAACCTGAGCCAAAACAAATCTAACGAGTCCCATTTTGCCCCAGGACAACAAGCCATGCTAGACACCTTTGTTTGTTGTCGGGCCAGCACGACATGTCCCATGCTAAAAAGCATGATGTGCTCGACACCACATTGAAATCTAGTTGAGCCTTAAAAAAATAGATCATGTTGGCCTGGCATGACCTATTTTCCACCTCTATTTTAGCTTATTATATTATTATTTTTTGTTTATGTTATGTTGATGAAAACTCACAACATTAAGGCTGCGTCAATAGCATTTATCTATTATATAAAAGTATTGTTTATATGTATTTTTCATATTAAGTATCATGAATATTCTTCTTCTCTTTGATTTCTACATATTCAATAGTAGATCTCTATAATATTAAAAAAAATAATTCTTTATTATTTTATAAAAATGTACCAATAAAAAACACTAAGATTATATAAATCAATAATAAAGATAAAATACAAAATATTATTATAAGCAATTACTCTACGTACAAAGTCTTCAAATCAACATGTTGTGTAATTTAATCTATAATGATCTAATAATTAAAGTCATCTAAGATAAAATAATCAAGTCAAGTCATACCTACTCAAAACTATGGCAAACAAAGCCAACTAAACCCATGTCCCTAAAATGGGCCCCTACTTGGTAGTTATTGATTAGGTTTGTCACCTAGAAAGAAAATAAATGGGTATGATTAGCACGACACAATTTTATTAAAAATAATTTTGCCCTACTACAATGGAGCAAGATCGGGTCAGGCCAATCAACTGGGACTTAAAATATATGGATATGAACTATCTCAATGGCCTGACATGATCTAGCTTGGTCCAAGTTTAGTATAATTTTTTTGGATATTAAGTCAGACAAATAGTTTATATATTAAAGCAATTAGACTATATGAAAATAAATATACAACATGAATAGTTTTATTAAGTTTTTTCATTCATATTATTTTATACACAATTTTAATTAAGTTTTTTTTTTCATTCATATTAAAGCATAGTAAGACTAATTGATTTTTTTGTGTCTTTTTGTATTAAAATATAATAATTCAACAAGATATCAAATCAAAATTATAGTATCTCAAAAACATTACTCTATTTGTGGTAGTAATTATTATAAATGATCAACTTGATATTGAGAGTCAACTTATCTTATGGTCATCTTTTTCTAAAATAATATAAATATTTGAAGTCAAGTCAATATATTTTTGAAAAATTTCTTTATTTAATTGACCAAATAATGATGTTAATACTTATCAGCTGATAAGTTTTCACTCCAAATCCTATATGATTACTCAGTAGTAATTAGTTGTTATTACCTATTCAGATTGACTTCGATTAGCCTTTAATCAACTAATCAATGAAAACTTAACTATTTATTATCATAGTTATTAGTCATAGATAATCAATAAGAGTTAATTGTCACATGCAGACAATTTATGATCTCATGTAACAAGTGATTGAGCATTTACTTCTTCATCCCTTTATAAGAAGACTTAATTTGTAGCAACTTTCATATATCACTTTACTAGTTTTTAATTATTAGATTTTAGATTAATAGATGAAGATAATAATCCTTCAGATGGAAAAAAAAATGCATGAGCAACATGAGAAAACATTAAATAGTCAAATTGACATTGTTCTATCATGAAAACAAAAAGAAACAAACTAATAAAATTTGAGGTTCATATCCCGAGTTGTAATAAACATTCTTACACATACGTGTTGTCAATCATATTACCTGGCCTACTTAAAAACTATTATAGACTATATTCACTAATTTCATAATAATTTTATAAAAAAGACTCACCTTTTGTTTATGATCACAACTCACAAGAGACTTTCTCATGATCTAAATATTTTAATGAATATCTATCTACTTTCCCTACTAACTAGAAGATAATTGAAGACTCATGACCCAACAATCATGTTAGAAATATTTAATTTTTATTTTCTTTTCTTTTTAAGTCTAGATCCTTCTATATAACTATAGTCAACATCATTGTTGTCTTCATAATAGAAGTATGATAGCATTGATGTTTGTTCCTTCATAACTTTTCACATTTTTATATTTTAAATTTTTGTCTTTTATTTGTGAATTATTTGGCTAAATAATGAAAATATAATTTAATTTTTAGAATGACTTGTAATCCATTCTTAGGAAGCCCACTAGGCATATCTTTAAGCAAATATTAAAAAATATTTAAAAAATCAGTAATATAGTGAAAAGAATATATTTCCCAATTATAAGATAGTATCAAAAATGTGATATATTTTTTGAGATTTTTCTTTCCAATAATTAAAAAAAACAATGAGTATGCAATCGCCAAACAAAGGTTAGAAAGTATCTACTCATTAAGTCCACCAAACATGAGAAAATATCTTTGTTTATTAGCAAAATTAACTAATAATGACAAAGATAATTATCACTGCCATTTTGTTCACGTAAGGTGACTACATAAAGCACAATGCATGAATTGATGGAGTTGCAAGAAAATTTTGCAAAAGATCATTAAGGAATTAAAGCCTGGTAACGATCACTGATAAAAATGAAAGCAAAGATTACCAAATTTCATGTGAGAATAGGATGAACCAGAAAACATCTAGCAATACAGAACAAAACAAAAGAACGGCATACGTAAGACCAAGGCTCTGATTGATACTATCAATGGTGACCAAATAGAATAATGAGATACTCAAATTTATAAGCAACACACCATTATACAGCACTCCAAGTGATCTGATCAATGCACATCTAATCTGCACTATGGCGTGCGCTGGCATCAATTTCTTACCAAATCAACGTCTCTATTGGAAAAATGGAAAAGACGAAAAAAACCTGAATATATATGAGAAGGACGGCTGACTTTAAGAGAAAATCTGTCGCTAAATCAAGGATTTCATTAGCAAAGAAAAATCTGTCACTAAATATGTCACTAAATCAAAGATTAGCAAGAGAAAATTCATCACTAAATCCGTCGCTAAATACGTCGCTAAATTAAGGATTTTATTAGCAAGACATATTCCGTCGCTAAATCTGTCACTAAATCAAGAATTTTATTAGCAAGAGATATTCCGTCGCTAAATCCGTCGCTAAAATTCCCGCTTTTCTTGAACAGAAATTAAGAAAATTTTCCATCGCTAATCCGTAGCTAAATCCGTCGCTAAATCCCCGCTTTTCTTGAGTAGAATTTACGAAAAATTTTCCCTCGCTAATCCATCACTAATCCTTTGCTTTTTTTTCATAAAAAAATCATCAACCCCTTGCTATTCCCTAGCTAATCCCTTGTAATTTAGCCAGGGATTGATCCTTAGCTAAAATTCCCTAGCTAAATCGATATTTTCTTGTAGTGTTGGGCCTCGGCTACCTGGTCTGTTTGACACCTCTAGTTCGAGGTAGATTTTCTTAAATCCTCACCTAATCAAAAATATGATTTTGTATACCTTATAAGTAAAAGATTGTCTACTTTGTATATTAACATATAATTTCTAGTACTTTTCAAGTACTTGATTATGTGTTACACTATTATCCAATACTCTTGCATTGAGTTAGATTGATATCTATTTACCATACCAATAACAATAACAAATATTAGGTCTAGTATAAGGAATCATATACTAGAGTCTTCGTACTATAGATGCATAAGGAACAACCATCATTTTCTTTACCTCTTTGGATATTTTGGACACTATTTCTTAGATAGAGTAATTCCATGTCTTAAAAAAATAAAACCTCTCTTTAAATCTTTTATGCTAAATCGAGTCAATATTTGATTGATATAAATAGCTTGAGATAAACCCAATATTCTTCACTTATGATCTCGCATAAGCTTGATCCGAAGAATGCGAGTGACTTCACCTAATTCTTTCATTATCAATGAGCAAAATATCATTAATGTACAATATTAAGAATACTACATTATTATCATTTCTCTTTATATACACATAATACTCATCTCAATAATGATCAAATCCAAAAGATTTAATAATTTGATCGAAATGAGTATTCTAAGATCTATATGTTTATTTCAATCCATAAATGAAATTATTCAGCTTACACAACATGTGTTCTTAAACTTTTTCTATAAAACTATATGGCTTCATCATATAGATGCATTCTTCATGATGTCCATTCAAAAATATAGTCTTCATGTACATTTTTCTAAATCTCATAGTCATAATGAGTTATAATAGATAAACGAATCCAGATCACTTCATCATGACTACCAACAAAAAAGTTTTTTTTCATAATTGATTCATTCTTTTTGAATAAAACCTTTTGCAACAAGCCTAGCTTTATAAATCTTAATATTACCATCTATCACTATCTTTTTCTTATAGGTCTGCTTACATTTTATAAGTTTTATTTCCTCGAGTATTTCTAAAAGATCTCAAACATGATTGGATTGCATTAACTATATTTTTGATTTAATAGCTCTTTGCTAGTGTTTTTCTTCTTTATCTCAAAGTGCGTCATCATAGTTTTCAAAACTAGTATCTAGCTCAATTGGAATTCTATCATAAGATTCTACCAATAGTGTATAGCATGTGTGTTGACGAATATCCCTCCCACCATGATGAGGCACTCCTTTTGGTTGTATATTTTCAATGACACACTATGTAAATATCGATCAATGTGAACCATTGTGATCATTTCCCTCTAGCTATACTACTTGCATATCAATGATGGACTAACAATGTTCAATATCAATATTATAACAAATAGTTCTCTCATTATGATGAGGTAATGACGTATCAGAGATGTCACCTTGTGGTATTCTCTTCATAATTGAAGAAGTCTGGACTAGCTTATCTCCTCTTAATATCTCTAGAATGATTATACTAGTGGGTTTATGATTTGCTATATAGTCATGTTCTAGGGATCAGACATTAGTACTAATAATGACATGGTATTTTGGACAATAAAACAAATCCCATTTTTTTTCTCTAGTATATCCCACAACCTAACAATTTTCTATTTTTGTTTTTTGCTTATTTATCTTTCCTTTTAGCACATGTGTTGGGAAATACCACAAATGAATGTTTTTCAGACTAAGCTTATGTCAAGTCCAAATTTCAGTTAGTATTGCAAGTTCAAAACATATGTAGTTATTCCTGATGTGTATCTCTAAGAGGAATTAGGCATATCCAAATAACTCATCATTGACTTTATCATGTCCATAAAAGTACTATTCCTTTTTTCTGTCATACGATTCTATTACAAAGTGCCACTAGCGGATAATTGGGATCTGATACCTTGATCTAACAAGTAGTCCCTAAACTCTCCAAAAAGATACTCGCTGCCACGATCAAATTATAATGTTTTGAGATATTTAATGTCATATTTTTTCATCTCCATCCTATACTCTTTGTATTTTTTAAATGCATCAGACCTATGACATATCAAATACATATATTTATATCTTGAGCAATCATGAATAAAAGTGAAGAAGTACTCAAAACCACTACTTGCTTGGATTTTCATGGGCCCACATAAATTAGAATGAATCAATTATAGTTGCTCTTTGGCTCTATAGCCTAAGGGTCCATCTTTATCCATTCTTAAAATCTAATTTAGATTTATATGACCTAGGCTTAAGTACTAGAGATATGTCTGATTCATTTCAGAAAAATATTTTCTTTTATGTTGTAAGCAATTGATACTATTCGACTCACATTATTGCAGTAGAGTAGAAAATATTTTAATAACATAAAAATTATCTTTTAACATAGCAGAATAGATCATATTTTTATTCAACTAAATTATTATCAAATCATTGAATAAAAAGGAGAATCATTCTCTAACTAAACTAGAGACTGAAATCAATTTTTCCTTTATTGAAGGTACATAAAGATAATCTTTTAAAAGTAAAATATTATTTTTCTCAAACTAAAGTATGCAAATTCATATGCAATAGTTTTTGCCTTGGTACTATTTTTTATGGGAAGATTATCTCACCATTACTTTGTTGTTTAGTTTCCTAGAACAACTACAAAGAATTACAGATATGATTAGTTCCACCAATATCTAAATACCAGGTATCAATTGATATCAATTCTAAACATATTTCAACAACTAGTAATTAAGACTTACCTTCATTGTTCACTTTTTAAAGATAAATTAAACACGGCTTTTTCCAGTGTCCTGACTGCTTATAGTAAAAATATTTTCTTTATAGATTTTTGACACACATGTGTCTTAGCAGATATTGATGGAACTTGAGTATGTTTCTAAAATTTATTTTTATTTTCTTTTGGTTTAGAATAAATTCTTTAAGCTATAAATACTTAGTTGATTTTAAGATAATAATTTCAACTAATACTAATTTTTAAATAATTGTGCCAGATTCCAATCAGGTTTGTTCATATTGAAATTCAGGCAAAATTGTTTATAGGAGTCTAGTAGCGATTGAAGAATAATATTAATCTAAGAATCCACATTAATCTCAACTTCAAAATCTCCAATTTATTCAGAAGTCTAATCATCTTGAGAACTTGATCTCTCACAAGAGTATTTTTAGTCATTGTATTGTTCTTTAGATCCTTCATGACTTTCTACATGATAGAGAAAGTCTAATTCTCAAACATTTCTTTAAGATTAGATATTAAATGATAGGCAGTCACCATGGATCAATGTTGATGTTGGAGTACATTTGACATGGAAGCCAAAATATAACATCTAGATATCTCATCATCTTTTTTACCCATTTCTGATAAGGTTTAGCTTCCTCATCGGTCTCCCCAATCTAAGGCTTATCATAGCATAAATTTATGAATACAAATTTATAGTTCTTAGTATTCAAGACAATATCATGATTTCTCTTCCAATCATTTCTCTTCCATCAATTCTTTTTGAGAATGGTAATGATTGGTTGAAAGATAATTTCCTGGAAAAAGTTTTTATAATGAACTTTATTAGTTTGAATTATATTACAAGAATAAATTCTCTCTAATGATTCTTGAATTAATTTGTTATCAGTCTGATATACTATGAAGAGTAGTATGCCTCAATTGGAGGATGTTTAATATTTATTATTAGACATACTAATTCCTATTAATCTTGTTGTCTATGTAGTGACTATGTCAAATAAGATTAAATTGATGACTTATCTTTGATCCTATAAATAATAACAATGCCTATGATAGATAAGTTGCTATAATCTATAGCTAAGAATAAACTATCACCTAATTCTAAACTGATTGATTCTCAAATGGATCCTTTAGAAGGAGAAGTGTTTTATTTTATCAACCCATAAAATTACCTTACAGTGGTTTGTGTTGAGTATATCTACAAGTTATTTAGTTTGATATGAGAAAGACACCAAGGCCAAAACTCAAACAGACTTGCATAACTTTCAAATCAGTGATGGAGACCATGAGATTCAATTAAAGAACTCCCTTGCCCACTTAGATATTTTAAAATGTGAGAGTTTTCAATTTAAAAGTATGTGTTTATTTCGACCCTATATATATATATATATATATATAAAATTATACATAATTTTATGCCACACATAAAACCATTCCACAAATACAATCATACTACAAATAAAAGCAAACCACAAATACTATAATGCAACAAATAATATCATGCTACAAATACTACTATACCACATATACTATATTATTACAAATAATATGCATGATGACTAAGCATCATGCATATCCATGTGTCGAACACCCTAGTTATGTAGGTTATAGGGCACCTTACTTATAGGAAATGCCTTAAACTAAAAAAATATGCAATGTTTTGCTACATATGATTGGGGCAGTGTATATAGTAACAAAGAATGGAATCTACCTAGTTTTTTCTAAAATATTTGGAATTATGGTAGTGTACTCCATTGTTATTGGTGTCTACCTCAATGAGTTCCACTATTGCCAATTTTTACCACCATGAGATCCATCATCTTTAATGTCTCTAGTTGCAACCACCATAGATGCTTCCACCATCAGTTTAGAGGTGTCAAATAGGCCAGGTAGCCCGAGCATGGCCCATGGCCCAACCTAATTCAGCAATGCTTGTCCCAACATGGCATGGTCTGAAACTATGCCTAGGGTCGGGCTGGGCCGCCCCTTGGCCTGGTTCATTGCATGCTGGGCCAGCATGAACAATGCCTTGTGCCTAGCTAGACACGACCCATGTGCCTGACCCAACGTAATGGTAAACTGGCCCAGGTGACAACTAGATGTGGTCCCCGTGGAGCAGTCACTCGAGCAGTTATGTTTTATTTTTTAAAAAAAATATTTGACCTTTTCATTATGGGGTGGTCTATTTTTTAAAAAAAAACATGCGGCCATGTGACGAATTTTAATTGGTTGGCCAATTGCTATTTTTTTACGCATGGCACGGTCAGCATGACCCTGCCCACCATGTCTTGCTGGGCTGATGGAATGCAAACCATGTTGTGTCTGGCATGGCATGGGATTTGAACTGTGGTGTGCTTGGCATGACACAAGATATGAACTTTATCATGAATGGCACAACATGATGGCTTGACTGGGCCAAGAAAAATTGGGTCATACTGGCACGACACAACTAATTTGACACCTCTACATCATTTACATCATCAACCACATATATTTTTGCTAGCTTTAAATATAATTTCCAATGTGGTGATTGAAAATGTCATAGGTGCTATCATTAAAAATATCACCGATGCTATCATTGATTGTGGTTTCTTACACGGTCACCAAGACACTACTTAAAATGTCACTAGCATGATTGTTGGCTTGAATGCTTCCAAAGTCATCATCGCCCGCAACTAAAAATGTCATTGGCATTGCCATTGGCGATAACAACTTCCAAAGTCACCATCATCTTCAATTGAAAATATAACTGGTGTTGTCATTGGCCAATGGCTACTTTTATAGTCATTGTCATCAAAAACTAAAATTATCACTAATGATGTCATTGGTAGTGACTGCTTCCTAAATTATCAGCTGCTCTAACTACCTTTATCATCCATGTCAACCACTATCTCAACCACCTTCATTATAGATAAATTATAGGATTAAAACTTACAACCTTGTGTTTAAAAAACACAAAAAAAATCATTGTAAAATACAACCTCTAAACAAAAGAAATCAACATCACATTTCATAGACATAGTCGGGTTGTTTAACTTGGTTAACAAAGGTAAATTATCTCTATTTAAGTTTATCACTTTTTCTCAAATAACATTTGAAAATAAACCCATCCATACATAAATATCACAATAACTCCTTCTAATACCATTGTTAGGGTTCATCAATTCAAAATATAAGTTGAAATTGCTTGTAGATTAAGATTATTTTATTGTGATTTCATTTTGTAAATGTTATATGAACATACCTTAAGCTTGACTTGTTCAGATGGACTTCTCTTGTATGTCCACAACTCCAGAACAATGCAACAAAGACAATGATGTTATTTTGGATTAGTGTCATCAAACTGATGTCTTTATCCTTTTATAATATCAAAATATATATTTAAATCAATCTTATTAGTTTCTTATAATATTTAAGAATCAAAATTTATTTATTTAAAATACAAATATACATAATCATAGTTAATTTAATTTAAATAAAATTAATTTGATTTAGTATTCAAATCAAATCAATTGGATTATAATTAATTTAAGTATTATGATTACATATGTACATAGATTGTAAATAAATAAACTATAAGATATCTTTCATCACTCCTAGATAAAGCTATGAAAAGGACCCTGGCCAGGATAACATCTCGAGCTTCCAATGTAAATTATTTTGCATAATAATTTATATTAATTATAATTCATATCATTATAGAATTATAATTACACTCTCTCACTTATTGTAATTATATTTTGCCTTTTATAACTTACAATAAATTAAACTCGTCATGTTAAGATTATAGATACTCATTAATTAAATTAAATTACTAACAATCTAATTTTTAATTATTTCTTTGATACTCTCTACTTAACTTATTTGAATTGTTGGATTAAAATTCAAATACAGTGTATGAAAATATCAAAACTTATAAACTTTCTCAAGGCGATATCATCAATCCTTTTGATAGGATTTGAATTTTATCAGCAATTAATATTCATCATATGATTGATAATATTAATAATTTATAGAGTTATCATATCTATTTTTAGACTCAACTTTTTATGAATCAAAATAATTATTAACAAGCTATGTAAATAATAATCACATTAAGAATAAGAGTAATAGTATTTATAATAAGTAATAGTGCTTGTAATAATACATATATTTATATTAAAATAAAAAAAAAGATACAAATGAATAAAATAATCATAAATGACTTGAGATAAAATATATTTGTACGTTATTTGTTACTTCTTAAGTTGTCTGGATGATAAGATTATTCAATAATGTTAATGAAAATGATATTGAAGCCACATTGACCTATTGCAATAATAAGTTTGCAATACCAATTGCTAAAGACTTATTTATTCATAATAGAACAAAGCACATTGCCGACAAGTATCTCTTGATTAAGATAGTTATTGAAGAAAAAAAAGATATGTTTATTTTTACTCTGACACAAATAATAAGTTGCAAATATATTTACTAAAATTTGTCAAAATGAAGAATGATGATATAGACCTATGAGTTGTGCTAAACCAAAACTCAATTGAGGAGGTAGCTTTTAATAGAACAATAACTAGAGCAAAAGCAAAAAGGCCAAGTAATACCCTCAATGTGCTTATCTAATAAGCATGGGTTAAAGTTACACAAATAACATTACTCATAGAATTAGATGGGCTCAATCAATATCATTAAGGCCTTGAAGAATTTGGAAGTTGTTAAGGAAGCAATGCTTTAATTGAGTTTTGAGTGCCTTGTTGAAAATAAATGACATAATCATTGCATCACTTTTTTTCCTTTTTGTATTTTGTATTTTATAATAAATTACATTGAAAACCAAGAAACCATTTAATGTTGTAGTAAGAGCAATGTGGGATTCAAACCAATATCTTCTACATGCCAAAACCACACAAACCACTCAAACACACATTTATTATCACAAGAAAAATAAATTGAAATACTTTTATATAAATACAAAATAAATAGAAACATATATATAAGTATACATAAATATATGTAGATATAAAAACATACATATAAATCGACAAACATATATGTGTGTGTGTGTGATTATATATATATATATATATATATGTGTTTATCTTTATATATATACATATACATATAAACATACACATGGACACACACACACACACACACGCACACACACACACGCACACACACACACACACACACACACATATATATATATATATATATATATTGATATATATTTATATTTTTATATATATTGATATATATTTATATATAAATATATTTATTTGGTTATGTTTAATTATATATATTACATAGATATTTATATAAATATGTGTGTGTGTGTGTTTGTCAATTTATATATATGTTTTTATATTTCCATATATTTATGTATACTTATATATGTATTTCCATTTATTTTGTATTTATATATAAGTATTTTTATTTTTTTATCTTCTGAAATAAAATGTGTGTTTGAGTGGTTTGTGTGGTTTTGGCATGTGGAGGACATGGGTTTGAATACCATGTTGCCTTAGCTACAGCGTTAAATGATTTATCAATTTTCAATGAGAGTTATAAAATAATTAAATAATTTTTTTTTCAAATTTCATCAGGCAAAATCAATGTAATGAATTTTAGTGCACCAAAACTTAATTATTTAAGAATCTAATGTATTTTTTTAATAATGAAAAGTTTGATACACCAAAATACAAATTCTATGTATTTGATGTACTAAAATACAAATCTCTCTTATAATTAATACTTAGTTTGAGAGAATGTATCAAATACAAATACTATATATTATTTTATGAAATAAATTAATGGAACTTTTATAGTGAGAGTAAACTATTTAATACATTTTGAACTTTTTAATTTATCAGGATTTCTAGTATATTTCATCTCTGATTAATCAATCAATCCTTCATATTTGATTTTGGCATCATCCTTATGTTAAGGTTCATTGTAAACTATATATAAGCAATAGGTTGAGATATTTATCTTCGGATCTAAATGTAGAATAGTCTTGGTCACTAAATCTGAATATGGATCTCATTATTTTTGCTAATGTTCATATCATTTGGGATCAAAGCTAAGTTCTAATCTCATATCTACTTACTCTCCTTTAATATTTGCATATTTTTTATTTCTTTTTCTTAAATTTTCACTCATAATTAGTCCCAATCTAATTAAAATTTCCATCTAGTAATATCATTTCTATAAAACCGTAAAAAAGGAAAACAAGACAAAAAAAAAGAAAACAAAAAGAAAACAAAACTAAAAAAGTAGAAAAGAGAAGCAACCTAAATTTGATTTAATACAGTATATACTATTTTTTGTAAGTTTATTTTATTGTTTATATTTACCATTAGTATTATTATTATTTTATTAATCTCATGAATTCAAATCACTCAATAATTTTTAGAAACTATCACTCGAATCTCAATTATTATTATTTTTAAGCTCAATAAGAGCCAAAAGAGTTTTACTAATTATAGAATGACATAATTTTATTCATTTTTGAAAGAATGTCTAACCGTATTGATAGGAGTTCTTCTAAAGATGTCAATCCAAAATTATCTATAGAAGCAACCATGAGTGAAATGAGAAATGTGATAAGGCAAGAACTAGGACATATCCATGAATGATTGAATCAAATGGAGAATAGCTATTAAGAGTGATTATGGAATACTCCAAGGATGAGGGAAAAAATTCAACCTAAAGAATATGCTAATAATTAATATTAAAGCTATTGGAGAGATGATGATGAAGATTAAGAGCAGGCTTCCATAATCAATCATTGAAGATGTAAATACTTAAAAGAGCTGAGGAAGCATGAAGATAATAATCTTGACAGCATCACGATGAGAATTCCACCATTCCAAGTTAAAAATAACTCAAAAACATATCTTGAATTGGAAAAGAATATAGAGTTGGTTTTTGATTTCTATAATTATTATATTATAAAGAAAGTGAAACTAGCATTAATTGAATTCACTAGATATGTTATTGTTTGGTGGGAAAATTTGTGATTAGTAAAAAACAAAATGGGAAACCTGAAATAATGACATGAGAGGAGATGAAATTGGCAATGATAAGATTATTTGTTCCAAGTCATTAATACCAAGGCTTATATAAGAAATTACAAAGCTTGAAATAGAGGTGTAGAACTGTGAAAATTAGTATAAAGAAATAAAGATTGCTATGATCCAATCTAATATTGAGGAATATCAAGAAGCTAACATGGCTAAATTTCTTTCAGGACTGAATCAAAATATTGAAAACATGGTAGAGTTATATTATTATGTGGAAATAGAAGATCTGGCACATATGATAATCGAAGTTGAACAGCAACTCAAGAAAAATAGGAACCTTTGGCTAGACCATAACTTGAGCCAATTATTTTAAAAACCAAATTATATAACAGAAGTAAATAAGCTACAAGTAACTAATCAGAGAAAAAGTCCAAAACACGACTCTACCAAGCATGATTCTCAAAGTAAGGTTAAAAATTTTACCACATGAAATCAAGATATCAAATCCTTGAAAGTAGTCACATAGCAAGTCAATATCAAAATAAGAGGGTCATGTTACTGAAATATAATGGAGAAATTGAAAATGATGATAAGAAAGAAGCTTAGTCAATACCATTCTTAGAAGATATATCGGAGGAAGAAGCTATTCAAAGAAAATATTGATTATAAAAAAAGCTCTAGGTATGTAAGCCAACAAAAAAAATGAAGATGTACAAAAAAAAAATATTCCATATTAGGTATGTTGCATGATTATTAATGGTGGGAATTGTATAAATATTGCAAGCACTGTCATACTACAAAAATTGGGGTTACCAACCATGAAGAACCCGTGCTCATATAAGTTTCAATGACTAAATGACAATTAAAAAATAAAGGTAAATAGATAAGTATTAGCCTCTTTTCAAATTGGGAAGTATGCAAATGAAGTATTAATCAATGTGGTACCTATGCAAACTAGATATTTTTTAATAGGTAGGTCATGACATTTTGATAGGCAAGTGAGGTATGATGGACTTACCAACTAGTATTCTTTTCAATTTAGAAAATCTATTATTCTTATACTATTAACTCATAACCAAATCAAGTAAGAATCGAAATATATAGTACTCAAAAGAAAGAAGATGAAAGATAAAAGAAAAATGAGAGAAAAAAAAAGATGAGAGAGTGATAGAGGTGTCAAACGGAACGTGCCAGGCCGGCTTTGCCCATTTTTTTCAGGCCCGGCCGTGCTTTCGTGCCAGGCCAGGCACGGTTTTGTGGGTTTCAGCCCGGCTCGGGCCAATGACACGATCCACCGGGTTCGGCCCGGTCAGGCCGAACCCTAAATCAAAAAAAAAAATTAGGGTTTCGGCGCACCCGAAACCCTAATTTAAAAAAAATTAGGATTTCAACGTGCCCGAAACCCTAATTTAAAAAAAAATTAGGATTTCGGCGCGAAAGCACATGGGAGAATTAATAGATCATTTTGAAATAGCCAAGATTTTTTAAGTATTCTGCAAAACCACTTCTTTTGTCACCATATGAAACATGATGTAGATAGGATTTGTGAAAGATATCTAAAATATAAGCAAGTGAAGTCTAAGACAGATTTACATGGTCTATATAGTATATACCCGCCCATGCCTAACAAACCATTGGTTGATATATCTATGAATTTTATGTTTATTTAATATATAAGAATAAAAATGTTACAATTTTAGTGGTGGTAGATAAATTTTCCAAGATGATATATTTCATACCATGTCATAAAATTGATAATGCATCATACATATCTAAATTAATTTAAATAAAATTATAAAGTCTCATGACATGACTAAAAGTATTATTTCAGATATTAATATTAAATACCTAAGCTACTTTTGGAAAATCTTGTAGAAAAAATTATAGACAAATTGATGGTCCAATTAAGATAGTAAGACATTGTCAACTATATTATGTGCTATCATTCATAACAATATAAAAAATTGAAAATAATATTTATCACATGTTAAATTTACATATAATTAAAATATCCATCCTGCCATACTGGCATACAATATTGAAAAAGTAATTTTGCCCTCATGTTGACACAAGTCATTTTAAAAAATTTAAAAACTTTTGAAACAAATACAAATTACTTTTCAAATTCAAAAATAAACTTTATTTTTTTTGATCTAAAATTTTACATATATATGTGTGTGTGTGTGTGTGTGTGTGTGCGTGTATGTATGTATACCTATAAATGGATGATGTGTTAGCCTTGGGACAAAATTGATTTCTTTATTTTAGATGCCTAAAATATAAATATTTTATATTCTTCAGATTATTTAAATAAAAGATTACAATAAAATACCAAGACATAATTTTACATATACTTATTCCATCAACCAAATTAAAGTAATTCATATTAGCTAGTCATGAAATTAGGTAAGAGGTGACTTACTTTTGATTATTAAATTTGCCATATTATTGTGAATACATGTCTAATTAAAAATAGTTTTACTTCATTCCTTTCACACTTCTTCCTCCGAGTGCGACGATGGGTGGCTGCCAGCTCTCAACACTCCGTTATTCCCCCGACACTGAAGCCACAACAATAACCCAACACCCGAGGCAATAAAAGACCTGCTTGAGCAACCTCTCTCAAAATTGATCGCTACTGCCTCTTTGTGGAACACAACAGCTCAGTTCAATCGCTTAGAGCTAATACTGACACAGATTGGCTTTGAATTTCTACGAAATCGAAAGTTACTGACTTCCGGCTTTCAACTTTTTTATTGATTTAATTTCACTTATGATAACTTTGATTAGATCTTTTTCTGCTCAAGGGTGTGTGACTGACGTGGTTTTCCTTAACAACGTCAGCGATGCCACGACCAAGGAAAATGATATATTGTACTTCTTTTGATGGACTTAATAATATAGCCACTCATTAAAGCGCGTGTGAAGCACCGCTCAACCGTTTAAAGTTAAAGATACTTTTGATTTTCCATATTTTAGGGTAAAGTGTGATATATAAATAATTTTTTTATTCTTTATTAGTATGGATCTCATTTTATTTCAATCTCTTGGATTACTGTTCTATGTGTTCTAAATCTTTGTTTTAACAAGGAATTGTAGTTCAAATACAATATCTGATATTAGAGCAAGGTTTTGATATGTGATTGAAGACTATTTTTGAAACAATCGTTTAAAAAACTTCTCAATATCAAATTGTTCTTGTGTTCTTACTCAAATCTAAACAAAAACTCACAAATTTGTTAAATCTAGTATACATTTTGTTAGATCTAGAGATATTTTGTGTTATTTAACACTTATCAAATGAGATCCCTGATTTTTGTTGAAATTTTTTAATAAATTTTTGAACAGATTCATTATATCAATTTCAAATTTAAGTTCCTCGAGCACATGGCTCATTCCTATACCCTTGTTTGATAGAGAAAATTTTGATTATTCGTTTGTCAAAATGAAAACATTATTTATATCTCAAAATATTTGAGAACTCATATTATTGATTAAACAGAACATAAAGATTTCTCTTTTTTTAAAAGAAAAAAAAATGTATTAAAAGAATAAGAATTAAGAAAAGTAAATGTTAGAGCATTGTTATTCATCCAGTAAGGTGTTAGTAATACAATATTCCCTCGATTGTTAGGATGTAGCAAGGTAAAACATGCATGAGATCTTTTTAAAGAAGAATTTCATGGAGAAAAAATTCTGAGGAGCACTTCTTCACTCTTTAAGAAGAGACTTTGAGAATCTGAGAATGAATAGCTCAGACTGTCCCACTGATTTCTCTACTCAATTTCTGGATGTAGTTAACCTAGTTATAAATTCATGGCCAACATATTACAAAAAATCTGAATGGTAGAAAAATTATTTGTATGCATGTCTGATAAGTTTGATCCTATTATTGTAGTTATATAAGAAAGAAAGATCTGTCAAAAATGATAACTAAACAAGTTCTCAGCTCAATAAAATTATACGAAAATGACTACTCAAAAGAGTAGAGACTGTTGCTGAATTTACCATGCAGTTGAGATGGAAAATACAAAATGTAAAAGGAGAAAATCAGCTGATTGAAACACAAGAGAGAAAGAAGACAACCAGATATGTTAATAAAAGTAAATCAAGAGATAAAAGTAAGAGTCAAATATCTTCTGTAACATCTAACATACCTCACTCGAGGATCACTCCTATCTCTTGTAATATATGTAAGAGAAATAATCACAATGAGAAAGATTGTTGGTTCAGAACTAAGAACCAATACTAAACTGTAAAGATCTGAACATCATTCTAAGGATTGTAGGTTAAGACATATTCAATATGCTAGTTGTGTACAAAAAATATCCTCGGTAGAACACATATTTTATGTGTCAGAAACTAAAAATAATCTTTCAAATATATGATTTCTGGATAGTAGTTGTTATCTGGAAATAATAACATATTTGTGAATTTACAACCGCTAGTAAATTAACAACTTTATTAGGAAATGATAATCTTGTCCAAGCAAAAGTTAAAAGCAAAGTTACTATTTCCATCCTCACTAGAGAAAAAAATCATAAATTATGCACTACTAGTGTCTGCATTAGACCAGAATATCCTTAGTGTGAGATAATTAATGGAGAATGGTTATAACTTGGATTTTAAAAATAATTCATGTATTATATACAACCAAGAGTCAAAATCCTTCTCTGGACAGTAAAAATAACTAGTGAAAAGAGTTTCTCATTGATTCTTGATCAAAAACTAGATGTAGCATTAAACATGCATACTGAACAATAGACAATATTGTGGCACATAAGGTTAGGCTACATAAACTATATGAGTTTAAAATTATTTTCACAAAACTAACTCATAAGTGGCTTACCTTCGAACCTTAACATTCTCACTTCAGTATGTAAGGAATGTGCCAATGACAAGCAATTCAGACAAAGATTTCCCAAAAGAATTGCATGGAGAGCATCTCAACCTCTTAAATTAATTCATGTTGATATATGTGGACCAATGTCGGTTCAGTCCTTTCTTATTGTTTGTTGATGACTATACATGGATGATGTGGGTCTACTTCTTGAAATACAAGGCTGAAGCCTTTAAGTATTTAAAGAAATTTTTACATTTAACAGAAAGACAATCTGGTCTAAGTATTAAAACACATAACAGATAGAGATTGTGAGTTTCTCTCACATAAATTCAATAACTTCCGTGAACAAATAGAAATTCAGAGACACCTGACTAATTCCTACTCACCATAACATAATGGTATTGTGGAAAGGAGAAATAGAAGTATAGTAGAAATGGCCAGAATACTATTGGGTGAGAAATAATTATTTAAATAATATTGGGCAGAAGATGTTAACTATTATAAAATAGTAGGACAATAGAGAGAGAGATATAGGAGAAACATGGAAGAGATTTCTTATTCCTTCAAATATATGCTGACTCATACAAAGGCTCATTATTTTTAGGGTTTATAACATGAATACATTAATGTGCATATAAATATGCCAAGGAATATATACATTAATACACAAATAAATGTACCAATAAATACATATTAATCTATGTCAATTAATACACATTAATCTATGAATAATAAGAGTCACAATAATATCAATAATCGAGATTAATGGATGTCCATAATATTGTTCATTATACCCCTTCCCCCCCCTCCCCCCCGGATGTACATGATACTGCCTCATTAAAAACATTATCAGGAAAACCCAGTGGGACAAATCATGGTGAAGAAAAAAGAGTACAGTATAAAACATCACTTTAAATCACTAAGTCTACGTTTTCCAATGCTATAAACTAGCCTATCAAATGTTGTAATAGGTAGAGCCTCGGTGAATAAATTTGTTAGATTATTAGTTGAACGAATTGATTGAACATCAATATCACACTTCTTTTGTAGATCATGAGTGAAAAAAAATGGTGATATATGTTTCGTTCTACCCACTTTAATGTACTCATTTTTTTAATTGAATAATGCATGCAGCATTATCTTCATAGAAGGCCATCAGGACCTCCTTGCTAAAAGAAAACCCACATGACCCTCAAATATAATGTATTACAGATCTTAACCAAAAATATTGCCGACTTACTTCATAAATTACTGAGATCTCTACATGATTAGAAGATGTGGCAGTAATTCATTGTTTCGTAGAATGCCATGAAATGACTGTATCACCATATGTAAACAAATAGCCCATTTTTGATCGAGCATTATAAGGGTCAGACATATATCTCACATCTACATAACTAATTAATTTTGATTTAGATACATTAGGATAATATAGGCTAATATCTATCATACCTCAAAGATACCTCACTATATGTTTAACACCATTCCAATGCCTTCTTGTTGGACAATAACTATATTTTACTAAAACTTTACAGACAATGATATATCATATCGTGTATGACTTACAAGATACATTAGTTCTCCAATAGCACTAAGATATGGTACTTCAGGACCAAGAAGCTCTTCATCATCCATCCGAGGTCGGAAATGATCTTTATTCACATCTAATGACCTTACAACTATTAGAATGCTCGTGGATATGCATTATCCATATAGAATCGTTTCAACACCTTTGATATATTAGCTAATTGATGAACAAAAATTTTATTCTTTAAGTGTTCAATCTACAAACCAAGGCAAAGTTTTGTTTTTTTAAGATTTTTCATCTCAAATTGTTTCTTTAAGTTGCCTACTACTTCTGAAAACTCATTCATAGTTTCAATAATATTCAAGTCATCAACATAAACTACAGTTATAACAAACTTGGATCTAGATCTTTTAATAAATACACATGAGTAAAATGGATCATTCTTATACCCTTTTCATAATAAATACTCATTAAGACGATTATACCATATATGTCCAAATTATTTCAACCCATATAGAGATCTGTATAATTTTATCGAGTAAAATTCTTGAAGACATGAATTATATGTTGTAGACAATTTTAATCCTTTAGGATTTTCATGTAAATATCACTGTCAAGTGGTCCATATAAATAAGTCGTAACAACATCTATTAAATACATACCCAGTTTTTCATGTATTGTCAGGCTAATTAAATATCAAAAAGTAGTTGCATCCACTTAGAGGTGTCAAACGGGACGTGCTGAGCCGGCCTGGCCCATTTTTTCAGGACCGACTATGCTTTCGTGTCGGGTCAGGCACGACATGATTACTATACCATGTCGTGACTGTCTCGGCACGTATTTGTAGAGTTCAACTCGACACGGGCTCACGCCACGATCCATCGGGTTCAGCCTGGTCGGGTCGACACTAAATTAAAAAAAACTAGGGTTTAGGCGCCCCAGTAACCCTAATTTTTAAAAAAATTGAATTTGGCATGGTACCGTGCTAGGCCAGGCAAGCCACGAGGCCCTGTTGGCCTCGGCACGAAACAACACGATTGTGTCGTGGTCGAGCACAGCACGAACCCGGGCAGGGGAAATTTTTGTGCTGAACCAGCCTAGGCACGGCCGAATCATGATGAGCCGGGCCGGGCCGGCCCTGTTGACACCTCTACATCCACTACAGGGGAATACATCTCTTCATAATCAATGCTATATCTTTGAAATAATCATTGTGCAACTAATCGCACATTATATTTGACAACATTATTTGTCACGGCTCATTTTCATACAAATACCCATTTGTATCCTGCAGATTTGACACCATCAGGTGTACGTACAATATGATCAAAAACATTATGTTTTGAAATAGAATTCAATTCTGCTTCAATTACATCTTTTCAATTTTGCTAATCATCTCTCTGTCTACATTCCTCGACAAACTTTGTCTTAAGGTCTTTATTATTATTAACAATGTTGAGTGCCACATCATAGCCAAATATTTCATTGACGTCGATTTTATTATGATTCTACCTAGAGGTATCAAACAGGCAAGCCCGGCACAACCCAACCCAATTTTAAACTACCAAACCGGGCTACTCTGCCTGGCCAGGCACGGACCCATGGCATGAAAACTATCGGGTTTAGCCCAGTTCGGATCGGACAAGACCCTAATTTTTTAAAAAAAATTAGGCACGGACCTCACATCTTCGCCCTTTCAAGGCTCGGTGCATCTCACCTGTCGAGCATCAGCTCGTATTGACCATGTTCAGTGCATGGTCACGCATGCTGTGCCCATGTGCCGGCAGGGTACGATGGGCCGAGGCACGACACTATAGCATGTCGTGCCAAGCACGAACATGATTGAACCGTGCCATGCCCATGCCGGGCTGGGCCCACCAAGCCCGTTTGACACCTATTTCTACCTTTGGCCAGTTGTAACATAATTTATCATTATCTCTTGATTGTCACAAGTTTCATGTACTTGAATTTTTTTTGGAATTACAACTGTGACTCTTCTAAAGCCATCAATTCCTTGGCTTGATCCTTTTGTCCTTTTCTTTTCCAAGGATTTTTATTTATGGAACCAATTGCTCAACCACATTTCACTAATGTTTTAGGTTTATTAGCAACATATTATTCTACAGGGACATCAAATTTAACTAGAGCATTAGTAGTTGGTATGTGAGATATATTTATTCTCTTTAAATTAGTAAGTGCATCTGGCAATTGATTTGCTAAATTTTGTAAATAAATATCTTTTGAATTTCTAGGTCACATTTCTTTGTGTGAGGGTCAAGATGAGACAACAATAATTGATTCCAACTAAAAACTTTTTTTGACTATTTATTTTATTTTTATAAAGTTGAAAATTTTAATTAATCAAAATGACAATCAACAAAATGTAGTAATAATAAATCTCGAGTTGATGGCTTAATCAAATAATCTAAAAAATGAGCTCGTAACTGAATTATTTGAGCAATCAATCTCAAATACTTGGTTACACATCGATAACATATAGACATGTGACCATCTCATTGATGCATCAATCAGAATCATAAAATATCAAAATAGTTCACATGATGGATGTATAGGCCCACATATATCACCTTGTATACATTGCAAAACATGCAAGGGGTTCTGTCCTTATTTTTGTTGGTGATGGCCTTATAATTAAGTTGCCATGAGAACAAATAACACATGAAAATTCATTTGACAAAAAAAATCTTTTGATTTTTTAGTGAATACCCACTTGAATTTTTAATAATTCTCTACATCATTATAGACCTAAGATATCCCAATCGGTCATGTCAAATAATAAAATTATTTTCATCAGTAAACTTTTGGTTTACTATGGCTTGTACCTCAATTGTGCTTATGTTTGTGTAGTACAAACTAGAGAAAAAAGTGGGAAATTTTTCTAATATATTTTTCTTACCCGAGACAACGTTGGTAATATATAAATACTTAGTGTTGTTTTCATTCGTAGTTTCAATATGATATATATTTCGTCGAATATCTTTAAAACTCAATAAATTTATTTGAGACTTTGTAGGATATAATGTATCATCAACATGAATTTGTATTTCTTTGGGTAACAATATATTAGATCTTCCAGAGCCCTCACTCAATTTTGCACTACTTGATATTAGATTCACATCTAATACTTGGATTATTTAAAAGAAAAAATTTTTTTTATCCTTAAGTATAGTATGTGTTGATGCACTATCTGCGAGACACATATCTTTGTCACCGATGAGGATCCCACTAGATGAGTTTCTTTATTCTTCATAAGAAACAGGATATATAATAAGAAAATCATAAAATAATACATAACAAAAACTACTTTTATTATTCATTAGTATGATTACTTTCATAATAGTAGACCCAAATATATAAATATAAATGGGAAATATTTTATTTTTGGAGATTTTCATCACCAAAAAGTGCTCAATACTCACTTCAGGCTGAATAAAGGAATCAGCAACATCCAGATGAGTGATATCATAAAGGTCATAATCAACACTCTCGTCCTTGGAAACAAAAATTGTCTTTACTTCTTTTTTATCTTTCTTTTTCAGCGATTCTTGATAGAGATCAACCAAATGTTTTAGTGTATGATAGGTACGTGACCAAAGGCCTTTCATGTCGTAACGATAGCATAAATTTGTCACTATTTTGTTATTTTTACCACTTTTGTTGTCCTTTTCATTATTCTCTACCTTTTGATATTATGATATATTCTTTGGTTGCTAATCATAATTGTAACTATTACGAACATGTTCTCGTGCAGGTCCACAACCCCGACTATGACCACGACCATTTGCATCTTGATGGATTTCAACATCTAGTATCCATGATAAGAAATTCTTTCTTATGATATTAAGATACACAAATTCCAATTTCGCAATATTCAACATAATAATACTCTTATATACCTTCAATATATCTCTTGAAAATCCAATAGTGCTTCATGCTGATAACATATTATAAATAGAATACAAGAGAGCGAGAGATATAGGAGAAACATATGAGTAATTTCTTATTCCTTCAAGTATATGCTGACTCATACAAAGGCTCCCTATTTATAGGGTTTAATACATGAATACATTCATGTGTATGTCAATGAATATATACATCAATACACAAATAAGTATACCAATGAATACATATTAATCAATGTCGATTAATACACATCAATCTATGAATAATAAGAGTCACAAGAATATCAATAGTCAAGAGATTAATAGAGAGTTTTTGGACATCCATAATATTGTTCATAATATTAACATAGTAGTCTATATGCTCAATAGATGCCCAACTAAAGCATTAAAAGATCTTACTCCATTACATGCTTAGAGTGTGAGCAAACCAAATATATACCACTTAAAATTTTTTGGGAGTGTTTGATTCTCTCACATACTCAATCCTATTAGATCTAAGTTAGACTCTAAGAGTTTAAAATACATTCTAATAGGATATTATCAACAATCTAAGGATTAAAGATAGTATTTATTAAAAACAAAAATATTTCTGATAAGTAGAGATGTTATCTTTGATGAGAATGCTAAATGGGAAAACAACAAACAAAATAGTGATGTGCAAAAAAATCAATATACAAGGATGAAATCAAAATTCTTCAGTGGAGAATAATGATATTGAAAGCAAGCTAAGGTATGATTCCAATTCTTGTACTGAGTCAAATGTAGAAGTAGATATGATGATATAATTAATATACCAGTTAAGTATAAGGCCTTAGAAAAGATATATCAATGGTGTAATTACTCCTCAGTTGAGCCCCCCAACTATGAAGAAATAGTAAGACACTAAGTATAAATTGATGCTATGAAGATATAAATATATACCATAGATAAAAACCATACTTGGACATTAGTGGACCTACCTCAAAATAAACACAATATTAGAGTTAAGTGGTTGTTTAAGGTTAAGAATCAACTAAATAGTAATCTGCCCATATATAAGGCCAGATTAGTAGCCAAGGGTTATTCCCAAAGGGCTGGAACAAATTATTTTGAAACCTTTGTTCCAGGTAACAAGGTTAGAAACTATCAGGTATCTAATAGCTCTTAATGGACAAAAAAGAATGAGCTCTGTTCTAGCTAGATGTAAAATCTGTCTTCTTAAATGGTATATGAAAGGAAGAAATCTATATATAATAACCCCTTGGGTTTGTAAAACAAGGGACTAAGCATTGTCTTTATAAATTAAACAATGCTCTCTATAGGTTTAAATAAGCACCTCGTGCTTGGTTACAACAAATAAACTCATACTTATTGAAACAAGGATTCAAAAGAAGTATGAGTGAGCCAATATTGTATATTAAGAAAGATAGAAATTCTAGAATAATAATTATGTCAATTTATGTAGATGACTAAATTTTCACAAGTAACAAATATGAATTAGTTGTAGCCTTTAGACATGACATGTTAGAGAAATATGAAATGTTAAACATAAGCTCACTTAACCACTTCTTGGGGCTTGAAATTAGTCAAGATTCAATAGTGTGACAAACAAAATATGTTCAATCAATACTAAAAAAATATGGCATGGAGGACTGTAATCCTGCTTCTACACCATTAATTGTAAACCAAAAACTAATTTATATTCAAGGCAAAATAATTAATAATAAATTATATAGAAATCTAATTGATAGTCTATTGTATGTATCTACCACATGACCAAATATTGCATAATTGTGTATGCAATATACTTTCTGTCTAGATTTATGCATACACCGAACCATATCTATTTTAGTACTGCAAAATGAATTTTAAGGTACCTTAAAGGCATCTTAGACTTGGGATTAAAATATTCTAGAACTAAACACACTAAGATAATCGATTATTGTAATAGTGATTGGGGGGATGTCCAGAAGACTATCAAAACACTTCTAGATATACCTTCACACTAGGAATTACAGTTGT
The DNA here is from genome assembly GCA_029783825.1 of Sapria himalayana. NCBI lineage: Eukaryota > Viridiplantae > Streptophyta > Magnoliopsida > Malpighiales > Rafflesiaceae > Sapria > Sapria himalayana. The sequence continues at coordinate 218,498 of JAREIK010002577.1, read as the reverse complement.
ATCTTGGTCATCTAAGAAATAATCTATAATTATACTATCCACAACTGAAGCTGAATATATTTTTGCTTCAGTAGCAACCTCACATGCATTGTGGATGAGGAAGCTACTAACTGACTTGGATGAAACTATAAAAGAACCAACTATTATATTGTGTGACAATCAGTCCAATATTTTCATAACTAGTATTGATGTGATGTATAGCAAAAAAAAACAAATAAGATTTAAGTATAATTTTATTAAAGATGCAATTGAAACTAATGAAATTAAGTTAGTTTTTTGCAGGTAAGAATAGTTAGCTGACATTTTTACTAAATCACTGCTTAAAGAAAAATTAGTTTACCTAAGAAGATAGTTGAGACTCATACCTATTACATCAAATAGGGGAGAATGATGTTATTGGTCTTCTTTTAATGCACTTGGGCTTTGAATCTTAATAATAAAACAAGAATTTGCTCTGTTTGATAAATCAATAAAACTACTTATTAAAACATGTGTAAAGCACAGTTCAACTGTTCAGAATTAAAGAAACAATTGAATTTCCATATTTTAGCAAAGTGTGATATATAAGCTATATTTTTATTAGTGTGGATCTCATTTTATTTAAATTTATTGGATTACTATCCTCTATTTTTCTTTGTGGCAATTTTTCTTTACCTCGGAATTTCTCTTTTCTTCTTCTTCAATGTGTTCTTCTTTACCTCGATTTTTCTTCTTCTTCTATTTTTATTTAACAAGGAATTATAGTTAAAATATAATAGAAACAATCATGATTACGAAAATTTTGCAGGTTTATCTTTACGATCAAGAAGCAAGAGAATTTCCATTTTAACTTGTAAATGTTGATGATCAAAAACTAATACGAAATATATAGTAATGCTCAATGAATATTAACAAGAATCTTGGTTGGAACAACTAGATTTGTTAGTCAAGGAGAATCTAAGTGTAGGTATAAGTTAAAAAGAGTGGGTGGCAGGTGTTGATGGGATATTCGATATAGTTGAATGGGCCTTGAGTGAATTTACTTTTATGCCCTTAAAGAATATTTATTAAATATGAGCAGCTGTAAAGTATTTCCTTGATAATTTTTTTCTTCAATTATTAGAGTCGTATATAAACTCTGTTTTTCTTTTGACCTAAGGAGCTGAACATTTTGATAATTGAATTGCTTTGGTTTTCTCTGCTGCGCGACTCTATCTATTTTTCTTCTCTTCTACTCATTCTCTCATGTGCTTCTCTATTCTTAATAAATCCTTGCTTTAACAAGGAATTATTGTTATTTAACAACATTCTGGTATCAGAGCATCATTTCTAACTGTGATTGAAATTATCTTTGAACATTGTTCGGATTTAATTTCTCAAAATTAGACGATCTCTAAAAACCCTAATTATTTCTCTCGAATTCCTTAAGATCTGGCACAAATTTGACCAGATCTACTAAGATTTGAAGGTTTTGTGGTATTTAAAATATATTTTCTACAAAACCCTAACCTTCTGTTCAAAGTTTTCAAGTTGTTTTTTAATCAAATATGTTTTCAAAAGGTCAAATCTCATCAAACTCGGGATCAATTCCTATTCCCTTGTTTGATGGTGAGTTTTTGATTATTGGCTTGTTAAAATGTGAACATTATTTATCTTTCAAGATATATGGGAAATTTTGGTTTCTTGATATATAGATGCCCTGAATTTTTTTATTCTAGAGGGTAAGGAATTATTACAAGAGAATGAATTAAGAAAGTTAAATGCGAAAGCATTACTTTTCATCCAACAGAGTGTAAGTAATGCTATATTCCCCTGATTACTTGGTTGTACTTCAAGCCAAGGAGGCATGGGACCTCCTAATCGAGGAATTTCAAGGAGATAAGAAGGCGAGGAGCTTTACTGCACTCCTTGAGAAAGAATTTTGAAAATCTAAGTATGAAAAACTTAGATTCTCTTACTGAGTTTTCAACTCAGTTCCTTGATATAGTTTATCAACTTAATTTTTATGGAGAAGACATCTCGGAGACTCGATTAGTTGAAAAATTATTAATCTGTATGCCTGATAAATTTGATGTCATTGTGGCAGTGATAGAAAAAACCAAAGATCTCTCAAAGCTGACTATCCAACAAGTTCTGAGTTCATTAAAATCATATGAAAGCCGACTATTGAAGAGGGCTGAGGTTTCTAGAGAAACTACAATGCAATCAAGATGGGAGGACAAGTCCAACAAAGATGAAGTTCAATCCAGAGACATAAGGACTAAAAGAAATAGTCAAATGTATGGTTTTAACAATAAAAATAAAAATAAAATAAAACCTGGCTCTTCTTCTACACTCTCTAATGACTCACATAAGGACCAACATGTCTCTCGCAATATATGCAATAGATCAAACCACACTGCGACATAGTGTTAGTTTCAAAAATAGATTCGATGCCTAAACTGTAAAAGGTTTGGGCATAATTCAAAGGACTGTAAAAACATCTCTAAACAGAATATTGGCTTTACAGAGCGAGTAGCCTCTATAGAGCATCTGTTTTATGCAAATGAGACAGATAATATATCTTCATCAAATACATGGTTTCTGGATAATGGTTGCTCAAATCACATGTATGAAAATAAGGAAATAATTGTGGATTTACTTCCAGTAGTGATTTCACAAGTTAAATTAGGTAATGGTGAATTAGTTGAGGCACAAGCCAAAGGCAGAGTTGCAGTACCCACTTGCACTAGAAGTAAATTTATGAAAGATGTGCTTCTGGTTCCTGCCCTGAACCAAAATTTATTAAGTGTTGGCCAGTTAATTGAAAAAGGCTACAAACTATCATTTGAGAATAAAACATGTAAATATTTGATCATGGAAGTGATCAACCCTCATGGATAGTAAAAATATCAAGTAGGAGAAGCTTTTTATTAACATTTGTTGATAGAGCAAATAGGGCATTATCAATGAATGTTCAGTCTGTAGCTTCTCTTTGGCATAGAAGGGTTGGGCACTTAAATTATTTAAGCCTAAAAAATATTTTTCAAAATAATTTGGTGAAGGGAGTACCTTCAAACCTTCTCATTCCTAATTCTGTTTGTGATGAGTGCTCAATGGGAAAACAAACTAGGAAGAGCTTTCCTAAGCACTCTACCTGGAAAGCCTCTGAACCTCTAGAACTATTGCATGCTGATATATGTGGTCCCATGTCAGTGAAATCATTAGGTAACATTAGTTATTTTATATTATTTATTGATGATTGCACACGACACATATGAGTTTTCTTCTTGAAGCACAAGTCTAAGTCACTTGAATGCTTCAAGAAGCTCTCGTCCCTTGTCGAATGACAATCTGGACTAAGTGTAAAAATACTTTGAATAGATAGAGGAGGTGAATTCCTCTCTCAAAAATTCACAAATTTTTGTGAATTAAAAAGTATAGCTAGGCAGTTGACCACTGCCTACTCACCACAACAAAATGAAGTTGTGAAGAGAAAAAAATAGAACAATAATGGTAATGGCCAGATCACTATTGAATGAAAAATATCTACCAAAAACTTATTGGGCAGAAACTGTGAACACATCAGTGTATCTACTCAATAGGTGTCACATTAAAGCACTGGATAAACATACTCCAGTGCAAGCCTGGACTGGCATAAAACAGAGTGTCAAACATCTAAGGGTATTCAGGAGTGTTTGTTACTCTCATTTACCAAATGCACAAAGGACCAAATTAGACTCAAAGAGTCTAAAGTGCATCTTAGTAGGATACAGTTTGTAATCCAAGGGTTACAGACTGTATTCACCAGAAATTAATTCATTTCTAGTGAGTAAAAATATACTGATTGATGAAAATAGTAAATTGGGTTAAAGTTTAAATGGAGCTAATTTTGGAATTAAAAATGGCTATACAGAAGTTGCTATAGCTAGCAATAAATTAATAAGTACTCCAAGATATGATTTCAACTCTCCTTCTGAATTTACGTTTGAATTTTCTTCTGAATGTGATTCTGAATGCAAGTCTAAATCTGTATCTGAATATAGTTGTGAATCTTTATCTAATTATGAATCTATGTCTGTTTTAACTGAACCAAATAAAATAAATACTTCTATTAAATAAAGACATGTCGGATATTTACTAGAGATGTAATTATGCCTCAGTTGAGTCACTCAACTATGAAGAGACTGTAAAACATCAATTCTTGATTAAAGCAATGCAGACAGAAATGTCTGTCATTGAAAAAAATGACAATTGGACTCTGGTTGACTTATCCCCAAATAAACACAGTATAGGTGTAAAATGGATCTATAGGATTAAGACTAAACACAATTCAAATCAGCCTGTATATAATGCTTGATTAGTGGCTAAAGGCTACTCACAGAAACCCGGAACAGATTACCATGAAACCTTTGCTCCAGTAGCAAGTTTAGAAACCATAAGGCTTCTAATAGCCTTAGCTGGACAAAAGGGTTGTAATTTATTCCAATTAGACATAAAGTCAGCATTCCTAAATGGAAAACTAAAGGAAGAAATCTATGTAGAGAAACCCCCTGGGTTTGTAAAAAATGGGAGTGAATACTGTGTTTATAGATTAAATAAGGTTTTGTATGGGTTGAAACAAGCTCCTCGTGCTTGGTACCAATAAATTAATTCTTACTTACTAAATCGAGGATTCAGTAGAAGAGTGAGCCTACACTCTATATTAAGAGAGAAATATTCTGGAATTTTAATTGTCTCCATATATGTAGATGATATTATCTTCACAAGCAATAAAATTGAGTTAATTTATAATTTTAGGAGAGATGAAAACTTGGTATGAAATATCAGACCTAGGAAACCTAAGATAATTCTTAGGACTTGAAATAACTTAAGATACAAGTGATGTGTCCATCTCTCAAGTTACATACATAAAATTATTGCTGAAAAATTTTGGAATGAGAGACTGCAAACCTGTCTCTACCCCCCTAGAAATGAATCAAAAGTTACTTTCTGCCCAAGGAAAACTAGTAAATGGAAAGACATACAGAAGCTTAATTAGAAGCTTGTTGTATGCATCTGCAACTAGACCCGATATTGTGTATTTTGTCCACTTACTATCATGGTTTATGCATGCTCCAAATCATATACATTTAAGTACTGCCAAAAAAATATTGAGGTATCTTAAAGGCATAATTAATTTAGGTCTGAAATAGAATAATATTAATCACACTGAAATTACTAGTTACTACGATAGTAACTGGGAAGGAAGTCTAGAGGATTACAAAAATACCTCTGGATATATATTTAACTTGGGAACTATGGGTGTTTCTTGGCTGTCCAAGAAACAATCCACAGTCGCCCTGTCTACCACCGAAGCTGAATATGTTTCAGCTTTAGTTGCAGCTTCTCAAGCACTATGGCTTAGAAAACTTTTGGGCGATCTAGATAAACCACTAAAACGTCCAACTAAAATTCAATATGATAATCAATCGACTATATCCATTGCGAGTGATGTGGTTATGCATAGTCGAATTAAACATATAGGCTTAAAATATTACTTCATTAAGGATGTCATTGAATCTAATAAAGTTAAATTGGTGTTTTGCATGACCGAAGAGCAAGTAGCCAATATATTTACAAAGTCACTGCTTAGAGAAAAGATGATTTATTTAAGAGAAATGCTTGGACTAATTTCAACTACATCAAATGGGGGGAATTGTTGACGGGCTATTTTATATAGTTGAATGGGCCTTGAGTGAAATTACTTTTATGCCCTTAATGAATATTTATTAAATATGGTCAGCTGTAAAGTATTTCCTTGATAATTTTTTTATTTAATTATTAGAGTCGTATATAAACTCTGTTTTTCTTTTGACCTAAGGAGCTGAACATTTTTATAATTGAATTATTTTGGTTTTCTTTACTGCGCGGCTCTCTCTTCTTCTTATCTTCTACTCATTTTCTTCTGTGTTTTTCTATTCTTAAGAAATCCTTGTTTTAACAAGGAATTATTGTTATTTAACAACAGCATGTTCGGTGGGATATGATGAAGCATGATGGAATGTCCAACCGTGTTGCTTTATTTTTTGGATTTATGCCAAACACATAATTTGATTGATTCCTTAGAATAGAGTTGAGTATATGGTTATGGTTCCCCACACCTTATTTCAAGAATCAGGGTTTTACTTGGTCAAGAGCCAATTAGTTCTCCCACGATTTCACTAAAATTATTTCCTAAGATTTATGTAATAGATATTCAACCTATTGACACTTTCATTCCTTATGAAATTCTGCAAAGCAAACACATAGGCACATAGCATGGAAGACCTGACTAAATAGTTTATGCTTCATCCCATTTCCCACAAAATGAACCACTTCTTTTTCAAAACAATAAAAGTTTTCATTAAAAAAAATAGCACAGAATTCGCTATAAGGCATCACCATCAGCATAGTTTACCTGAAGAGCTTGCCAAGGTCGTTAGCTTGAGCAGGAGAAAGTGCACCATCAAGGTTATGGTTATCCAAACAGCAAGAATAATACCCACTTTGCCCCTGTAGACGTCTATAATATTGCCCGCACGCGCTGTCAGAGCTAGGGCTTGTCAAAACGTGTTGATAACGACAGCCATAGCCTGAATCAGGAAAAGAGAGCCGTTTCCTTGAGCATCTATGTCGTTCTCTATCTGTGTCTGGGATTGAAAACCTTTGCTTTGGCGCGCTAACCGATCTTGCTCTAGCCATTGTTGATTCGGTTGCTGCCATATAATTTGGCCTTAGCTTCAGCGTTTGGAAAGAACCACGATTTCTTTCTTCTTGAAAACGACGAGGACTCGTTGATCTTGCAGGAAGAAATGTGGATTTTGGTGTTAAGGTGTGCCTGCAGTTTCGGGGCTGGAAAGGGAATAAATGAATCTTCTTCGATAATTTGAGTCTGGCTGCGACGTATCTACTTCAACGGCTTTGATTGGATACCTTTCGTCAATAGAAGCTCTGGCTTGTACTTGTTGGATATCTTTAAAAAATAACAGAATTTTTTAAAGATAATAGGAAGCTTCAAAAAAAACAATAAACAAATATGATTTTTCACCTTTGAATATAAGTACACCTACTGTTGCAGCATTACATATATATAATAAAAAAAAATAACTGCTAGACTATTTTAGCCCCCCATTTAGTAACCGCAACAATATTAATTCATCATTTAGTAACCACAACAAGATTAATTCATCATTTAGTAACCGAAACAAGATTAATTCATCATTTAGTAACCACAACAATATTAATTCATCAATCTCCTCCTTAAGCTTGTTGTTCTCTAGTGATGAATTGCACACCAATTCTTTCTCTCATCTCCAAGAACTTCATTTTTGCTAGCGACTTGGTCAGGATATCAGCATACTGATCTTTTGTGCAAACATGTTGAATTTCAATTATTCCAGATTCAACACAGTCTCTAATGTAGTGAAATCGAGTATCAATGTGTTTGCTTCTCTCATGATAAACTGAATCCTTACTTAATGCAATTGCAGATTGATTGTCAATCTTTAGAATCACCTTTTTATCTTCAACTTTTAACAAATCTGTCAACAATCGTCCTAGCCACACTCCTTGACATGCTGCTGCACAAGCAGCAATGTACTCCGCTTCACATGAAGATAATGCAACCACTTTCTGTTTTTGTGAACACCAACTAATAGGATTTGACCCAAGAAAAAAGATCAAACCTGTGGTGCTTTTTCTGTCATCAGTGTCACCGGCTAGATCACTATCGGAGTAACCGATCAACTCCATATTTCCTTTCTTCTTCTCATAAACACAACCGAGGCTTAAAGTTCCTTTTACGTACCGTAGTATGTGCTTTACTGCAGCCATGTGCTCCACCGTAGGCTTCTCCATGTATCTACTCACCATGTCGACAGAGAATGCTAAATCTGGGCGCGTGTGCAGTAAGTACCTTAATATCCCAACAATACTTATGTACATAGTTGTGTCTACAGGTAGACTTGTGCTTTCCTTGCTCAGTTTCAGACGAGGTTTCAACGGGATTTGCAAAGGGTTGCAATCTATCATTCCGTATTTGTCTAAAACCTTTCTTGCAAAAGCCGTCTGGTTGAGTGTAATACTTTGAAAATTCTGACAAACTTCAATTCCCATGTAGTAACTTAGTAATCTAAGATCACTCATGCTAAACAATTTCTTCATCTGCGATTTGAACTTGTCTATGTCTTGAATACACTCTCCAGTAATGATTAAATCATCCACATAGACTCCAACAATTAAATTCCATTTACCTTGATTTCTTATGTATACGACATGCTCTAAAGAACACTTCTCAAAACCAAGTGTCCTCAATGCCTTGTCCAGTTTTGAGTTCCAGGCTCTAGGTGCTTTTCGCAAACCATACAATGCTTTGTACAACTTTAACACCTTGTGCTCTTCTTCTTTTATTTCAAAACCCGGCGGTTGAATGACATACACTTCCTCTTCCAAATCACCATTGAGGAAAGCCGACTTCACATCCATATGATGTACCTTCCATCCTTTATGTGCTGCAATAGAAATCAATAAACGTACTGTTTCCAGCCGAGTAACAGGAGCAAAAACTTCATCAACGTCTATGCCTTGTCGTTGAACATACCCCTTTGCTACTAGTCTTGCTTTGTACTTTACAATTCTGCATTGAGTGTCCTTCTTTAGCTTGTAAACCCACTTTAGACCTATGGGTTTGTGGCTGTCATGTAATGGAACGAGCTTCCAAGTTTCATTTTTTTGAATAGAGGAAATTTCCTCCTCCATTGATCTTCTCCACATCGGATCTGCCTTGGCTTCTTCAAAATTTGATGGCTCTTCTTCTCCTAGCAAACATAATCCCGAATATTGCATCTCTATTGGGACTGTTGCATCATATAAGCTTCTGATGTAACGCATACCCCGTGGTCCTACTAATAATCTCTCATCGGATGTTGAGGGTTGTAATGTTTCAGTTGATACTGATTCTTCAAAACTTGCTACTGGAGAATATTGTGAAACAAATGTTCTGGATATCGTGTTCATCACTGGTGTAGCATGCTGATATTGGTTACCAATTTGTTCTTGTGTCATATGTGAGAGATCCATACCAGAATTGCTGATATCCTCTTTGTCTTCATGATTTGTTGTATCAGATGTTCCTGCTATGGTAAAATAGTGTGTTGTAAGAGTGTAACCTGCTGATCCTGCTTCTTTTTCTGTAAATTTGCTCCACTCCCACTTCTTTTCTTCTTCAAACACGACATCTCGTGTCACCACAACCTGATTTAACTTTGGATCAAACATTCGATAGCCTTTTGTATTCGAATCATAACCTATAAACACCATCGGCTTGCTTCGGTCTGCAAGTTTTGTGAGTTGAGGTGTAACATCTTTTACATGTCCCACACATCCAAAGATGCGAAAATGATCAACAGTTGGCTTGCGGTTGTAATATGCTTCATAGGGAGTTTTGCCGATGATACCTTTTGTTGGTGCTCGATTTAGGAGATATACGGCAGTTGATACCGCTTCTCCCCAAAATTCACCTGGGACTCCCATGCTTTTTAACAGACTCCTTGCCATGCCGACCACGATTTGATTTCTTCGTTCAACAACTCCGTTTTGCTGAGGAGAATAAGTGGCAGTAAGATAACGCTTAATTCCCCAGACTTCACAGTAAGTCTTGAACTCATTTGACGTGAATTCGCCGCCACGATCTGTGTGAAATACCTTCAATTTGCTATTTTTCTCCATTTCTGCTGATGCTTTGACCTTCATGAATCCCTCAAATGCTTCGTCTTTGTTTCGGATCAGCACCTACCACATGAATCTAGTACAATCATCAACCAACAGTAGGAAATAATGGTTGCCTCCATGTGTAGTAGGAGTTATTGGCCCGCACAAGTCTCCATGCCACAGTTCAAGGGGTGATTCTGCTCGGAATTTTGCCACCTTTGGAAATGGATTTCAGTGTTGCTTTCCAATCAAGCAACCATCACAGATGCGGTCTTTATTATCGATTATGGGTAGTCCGTGCACCATTTGTTTCTGACTTAGAATCTTCAAGGAATGAAAGTTCACATGCCCGTATCTTACATGCCACCGCCAAGCACTTTCTTTACTTCTAGCCATAAGACATTCTGGTAGGACCTGAGTAATGTGCATCAAATATAAACGACTTCCTGACCTGCTCACTTTTGCTAAAAGCCTTCGTGTCCTGTCCAAGATAGTCATCACTCCTCCTTCAGTTATAAATTTGCATCCGTTCTCATCTAACTGACCAATGCTTATTATGTTGCTCTTCAACTTCGGAATGTAGTAGACATTAGTTAATACATGATGTTCACCTGTGACGCATTCAAATAAAACGGAACCTTTTCCATGTATCTCTACAGACGAGCCATCTCCAAATTTGACTGACCCTTTAATGGTCGTGTCAATTTCAGCAAATTTTTCGATACAACCGGTCATGTGATTACTTGCGTCTGTATCTAAATACCAAGCCTTGTCTTGGGTGTTGATAACCTTTGGCACCACCTTGTCTTCGTGTAGTAATACCCGTTCGTTCTGTGTTGCGCATGTTTCGGCCATCAACAGTGTCAGTTCTTCATCGGTTTGTGTTGTAACAAAATTGACACTTTCTCTTCGGTTTGACTTGAGACACTCTTTTGCAAAATGATCATATACATTACAATTGAAACACTTGACCCTGGATTTGTCGAAGTTGCGTGGCTTTCGGTCTTCGTTAGTGCGTTCACCATTTCCTCGACCTCCACCATATCCACGCCCGCGGCCACGAAATCTCTCGTGACGTGCTCCTCTTTTGATATTGTTGAAACTTTCATCTTTCTTTCCCTTCAGGCACCTTACCTTCCACTCGGCTTGGGTAAGAAGTAGTTGTTCTTCACTCCCCTTTGGAAGTACTCAGCCTTTAAGCCCTTCCTCAAAGATTTTGAGACAGCAAATTGCTTCTGAGACCGACATATTCTCAATATCGCCAAACTGCCCGATCATTCCGATAATTTGGAGAAATCTGTCTAGAACTGCGCTGAACAATTTTTCCACAATTTCGTTGTCATCCAGCTTCATGCCCAGCGAACGAATCTCACCCGCCAGTGTTGTAAGCTTCATGGAGAACTCGTTTATTGTCTCTGAATCCTCCATATGTAACTTATTCAGTTGTCGTTTCAGCACCTGTAAGCGTGCCTTCTTGACTTCGATCTTCACCAACCCACATCTCCTTGAGTGCGTCCCAAGCCTCCTTTACCGTATTCTTTTCCGCGATTGTCATCATCACGTCGTCCGGCACGGCTTGAGAAATTGCTACCATGGCACCTTTATCTTTTTCGTCGTCCGTGTCTCCACCTTCAATCACTGACCATATCCCTAGCGAACGCAAGATTATCTTCATCTTGACAGCCCATATGTCGTAATTCATTTCGCTTAACGTTGGATATTGGATTGGGATTGAGGCTCCTCTTGTCATCGGTTTGACGAATGCACGCATCTTAGATTGTTCTCCTTCAACACCGGTCATGACTTCAACCTCTAATACCAAATGTTGGATATCTTTAAAAAATAACAGAATTTTTTAAAGATAATAGGAAGCTTCAAAGTAAACAATAAACAAATATGATTTTTCACCTTTGAAGATAAGTACACCTACTGTTGCAGCATTACATATATATAATAAAAAAAATAACTGCTAGACTATTTTAGCCCCCCATTTAGTAACCGCAACAAGATTAATTCATCATTTAGTAACCGCAACAAGATTAATTCATCATTTAGTAACCGCAATAAGATTAATTCATCATTTAGTAACCGCAACAAAATTAATTCATCAGTACTAATGGTTTCCGAGCAAACGCGTGAGACATGGTTTTTACTTGTTTCACAGCCGCTTCGTTTTGTCTCCATTGGTGATCATCTCCGATGCTGCTTCCTTCTCTCCACTGTTATTGGGATCGAACTAATTACAGTCACAACTATCCGCTATAATTTTTAACAGAAACATTTAATAAAGCAGAAATCGAAGTTAATCACCATTGATTTTCTTTCTGATATGTCTCGAAGATACTGCGACTCAATGATACTTTTGTTGGTTTCATAAAATTCAGAATTTCTAGTTCCTTCAAATGACTGCCTATTGCGCTCATTGCGCACCCAAGCCTTCACTCGAACCAGAGCTTGCATGCATCTCAACGTCATATTGCCATGTTTCCTCACATTGTGTGCTCTGACCAACGCTTTCAATTTGACTAACCCCTTGAGCCCCCAAGTGCCTTCTGTTGACGGGCTATTCGTTAAGTTGAGAGATTTAGAGTGAAATTACCAATATGCCCTTAATGAGCAATTATCGGTGTATTACTGTAAATTATCTCTTTAATAAATTCCTCTGTTTTTAATTATCGGATGGATATAAAAACCTGTTGTTTTTTTTGACCTAGCCGTTGGCTAAATATTTTTTATTGAGTGCTTTGATATTGGTTCCCACTGCGCGATTTCTCTCATCTCCTTCTTCTCTTCTGTTATTCATATTCTTCTCTGTTCTTGCTTCTGTTCTCGAGAATTCCTTGTATTTAACAAGGAATAGTTGTTCTAAAACAACATTGTGGTATCAGAGATTCGATTCCTAACTGAGATCGAAATTATTTTTGAAGAATATTCAGATCTAATTTCTCCAGTTTAGGCGTTCTTTGAAAACCTAACTCTTTCTCACAAATTTCTTAAGATCGAGCATAGCTCTGACCAGATCTACTAAGATCTAAAGGTTTTGTGGTTTTTAAAACCTATTTTTTACAAAACCCGTACATTCTGTTCAAATTTTTTCAAGCTGTTCTTAAGATTATTATGTTTTCAAAAACTCAAAACTCATCAAACTCGGGTTCGATTCCTATTCCCTTGTTTGATGGTGAAAATATTGACTATTGGCTTGTCAAAATGCGAACATTATTTATCTCCCAAGATATATGAGAAATTGTGGTTTCTAGATATGTAGAAGCCCCTAATTTCTCTATTCTGGAAGGTAAGGAATTGTTGCAAGAGAAGGAATTAATGAAATTAAATGCTAAGGCATTACTTTTCATCCAACAGGGTGTAAGTAATGCAATATTTCCTCGATTACTTGGCTGTACTCAAGCCAAGGAGGCTTGGGACCTCTTAATCGAGGAATACCAAGGAGAAAAGAAGGCTCGAGGAGCTCTTTTGCATTCCTTGAGAAAAGATTTTGAGAATCTGAGTATGAAAAACTCAGATTCTCTTACTGAGTTTTCAACTCAGTTTCTTGATATAGTTAATCAACTTAAGATTCATGGAGAAAATGTCTCTGAGACTCGATTAGTTGAAAAACTACTAATCTGTATGCCTGATAAATTTGATGCCATTGTGGCAGTGATAGAGGAAACCAAAGATTTGTCAAAGCTCTCCATCCAGCAAGTTCTGAGTTCCTTAAAGTCTTATGAAAATCGATTACTGAAGAGGTCAGAAAGCTCTGGAAAGACTGCAATGCAGTCAAGATGGGAAGAAAGCTCCAATAAGGCTGAAGTGCAATACAGAGACATGAGGAGTAAGAAAAATACACAAAGGTATGAGTTTAAAAATAAAAACAAAAATAAAATTAAAATAGGCTCTACTTCTACTCTCTCAACTGACTCATCTAAGGAACAATCTCTCTCTTGCACTATATGCAAGAGATTAAACCACACTGCGACAGAGTGTTGGTTTCGAAAACAAAACCAATACCAAAACTGTAAAAGGTTTGGGCACAGTTCTAAGAACTGTAAGAGCATCTCTAAACATTGTGCTGGTTTTACAGAACGAGTAGGTTCTGTAGAACATCTGTTTTATGCAAATGAAACAGAAAATACACATTCTAAAAATACTTGGTTTCTGGACAGTGGCTGCTCAAACCACATGTCTGGAAATGAAGAAATATTTGTGGATTTACTTCCAGTAGTAAACTCACAAGTCAAACTGGGCAATGGTGAACTAGTTCAGGTGCAAGCCAAGGGCAGAGTGGCAGTACCCACCTGCTCTGGAACAAAGTTCATAAATGTACTTCTGGTTCCTGCCTTGGACTAGAATTTACTAAGCGTTGGCCAGTTAATTGAAAAAGGCTATAAACTGTCATTTGAAAATAAAACATGTGAAATTTTAGATCAATGCAGTAATCAACCCTCCTGGATAGTAAAAATGTCAAGTGGAAGAAGTTTTCCACTGACATTTGCTGAGAAAACAGATAAGGCATTCTCAATGAATATCCAATCTTTCACTTCTCTATGGCACAGAAGGTTTGGGCATTTAAATTACTTTGACCTAAAAAATATTTTTCAAAATAACTTAGTAAATGGAATGTCTTCAAACCTATCACCACCTACCTCTATCTGTGAAGTGTGCTCACTGAGAAAACAATCCAGAAAGAGCTTTCCAAAACACTCTGCCTGGAAAGCTTCCAAACCCCTGGAACTACTGCATGCTGACATATGTGGTCCTATGTCAGTGAAGTCTCTAGGTAGTAGTAGTTATTTCTTATTGTTTATAGATGATTGCATGAGATATATATGGGTATTCTTCTTGAAGCACAAGTCTGAAGCACTTGAATGCTTCAAGAAACTCTTACCACTTGTCGAAAGACAATCTGGACTAAGTGTTAAGTCACTTAGAACAGACAGAGGAGGTGAGTTCCATTCTCAAAAATTCACAAACTTCTGTGAATCTAAAGGAATAACTAGGCAGCTTACCACTACCTACTCACCACAACAGAATGGAGTTGTGGAGAGGAAAAATAGGACTATAATGGAAATGGCTAGAACACTGTTAAATCAGAATGACTTACCAAAAATTTTTTGGGCAGAGGCAGTAAACACTTCAGTGTACCTGCTCAATAGGTGCCCAACCAAAGCACTGGAAAACTTAACTCCAGTGCAAGCCTGGACTGGAAGGAAATCCAATGTTAAACACTTAAAGGTATTCGAGAGTGTTTGTTACTCCCATATACCAAGTGCACAAAGAACCAAATTAGACTCCAAGAGTCTAAAGTGCATTTTAGTAGGTTACAGTCTGCAATCCAAGGGTTACAGACTGTACTCACCAGAAACTAAGACATTTCAGGTGAGTAGAGATATTTTAATTGATGAAAATAGTATGTGTGCTGGAAATTTAATTGAAGCAAATTCTGGAACCAAAAATGGTTGCACAGAAGCTACTGCAACCAGCAATAAATTAATAAGCGCTCCAATGTACGATTTCAGCTCACCCTCTACTTTTTCTTCTGAGTTTATTTCTGATTCTGATTCTTTTTCTGAACATGATTCTCAATATAAGTCCAAGTCTGTTTCTGAGTATAGTAATTGTTCATCATCCAATTCTGAATCTGTGACTCAACTTAATAAAATAACCCCTGTAAAGTATAGAGACCTGTTAGATATTTATCAGAGATGTAATTACGCCTCAGTTGAGTCACTCAACTATGAAGAGGCTGTAAAACATCAATTCTGGTTCAAAGCGATGCAGACAGAAATGTCTGTCATTGAGAAAAATAACACTTGGACCTTAGTGGACTTACCCCAAAATAAACACAGTATAGGTGTTAAGTGGATTTATAGGATTAAAGTTAAATCAAATTCAAATCAGCCTGTATACAAGGCTCGATTGGTAGCTAAAGGTTACTCACAAAAACCTGGATTAGACTACCATGAAACCTTTGCTCCAGTAGCAAGGTTAGAAACCATAAGGCTCTTAATAGCCTTAGCTGGACATAAAGGATGAAATTTATTCCAATTAGATATAAAATCTACTTTTCTAAATGGAAAACTTAAGGAAGAGATATATGTAGAACAACCCCCTGGGTTTGTAAAAAAAGGGAGTGAACACTGTGTTTATAAATTAAACAAGGCTTTGTATGGGTTGAAACAAGCTCCTCGTGCTTGGTATCAACAAATCAACTCATACTTTCTGAATCAAGGATTCAGCAGAAGTAAGAGTGAGCCTACACTCTATATTAAAAGAGATAACAATTCTGGAATTTTAATTGTTTCTTTATATGTCAATTATATTGTTTTTACAAGTAATAAAACTGAATTGATAAATAACTTTAGGAGAGAAATGGAAATTAAATATGAGATGTCTGACCTAGGAAACCTAAAACAATTCTTAGGACTTGAAATAACTCAAGACACAAGTGGTGTGTCCGTTTCTCAAACTACATACATTAAACAATTATTGAAAAATTTTGGAATGAGTGACTGCAAGCCTATATCTACCCCTTTAGAAGTAAATCAGAAATTACTTTCAGCTAAAGGTAAACCTGTAAATGAGAAAACATACAGAAGCTTAATTGGAAGCTTGCTGTATGCATCAGCAACCAGACCCGATATTGTATATTCTATTCACTTGTTGTCACGGTTTATGCATTGTCTGAATCATATACACTTAAGTGCTGCCAAATGGATATTGAGATATCTCAAAGGTACACTTAACTTAGGTCTGAAATATCACAGAATTAATCATACAGAAATCATTGATTATTGTGATAGTGATTGGGGAGGAAATCCAGAGGATTACAAAAGTACCTCTGGATATGTGTTTAATCTAGGAACTATGACTGTTTCTTGGCAGTCAAAGAAACAATCAACCGTAGCCCTGTCTACTAGTGAAGCTGAATATGTTTCAGCTTCAGTTGCCACCTCTCAAGCCTTATGGCTTAGAAAACTGTTGGGCGACTTAGATAAAGTCCAAAAATATCCAACAAAAATTCTGTGTGATAATCAATCGACTATATCTATTGCGAGTGATATGGTAATGCATAGTCGAACTAAACACATAGGTTTGAAATATCATTTCATTAAGGATACAATTGAATCTAAGGAAGTTAAGTTGGTTTTTTGCAGGACTGAAGAACAAGTAGCCGATATATTTACGAAGTCCCTACCGAGAGAAAAGCTTGTCTATTTGAGAGAAAAGCTTGGACTGACCTCAACTACATCGAATGGGGGGAAATGTTGACGGGTTGTTCGTTAAGTTGAGAGATTTAGAGTGAAATTACCAATATGCCCTTAATGAGCAATTATCGGTGTATTACTGTAAAGTATCTCTTTAATAAATTCCTCTGTTTTTAATTATCGGATGGATATAAAAACATGTTGTTTTTTTTTGACCTAGCCGTGGCTAAATACTTTTTATTGAGTGCTTTGATATTGGTTCCCGCTGCGCGATTTCTCTCCTCTCCTTCTTCTCTTCTGTTCTTCATCTTCTTCTCTGTTCTTGCTTCTATTCTTGAGAATTCCTTGTATTAAACAAGGAATAGTTGTTCTAAAACAACACCTTCCTTGCCTATACGTACAGTGAGATGAATTAATTATTACAAATCACAGCGTACAGACATTAATGGCATCTAGAGCTTTCAAATGAATCAGTAACAGAAAACTCATAAGAACCAGATATCCTCTGAAGGCAGTTTGGATGACTATGGCGGCACGCTTTTCTCTGGCGAGCAAAGAAGAACGAGAGAGACGAGCCACCTCAACAGCTTCCTGTATGGTGGCAATCGCAGCCTCTGCTGCCGTTGCCATTGCCACCTCAATAGCATGCTTTTGTTCTCCTTCCTGGTTTGAAGCTCTCCCAAAAATCCATCTCCACTTTTCTCGATGCTGTACCAAAAACAAAAACGAATAAAATAAGCAAGAACGGTTACATGATATTATACACTGATCCAAGGATTTGGGAAGAACCTTTTCATCATCTTCGGTGTATTTAGTAGGAGATCTAAATGCTCGTTTCATAGCTGTAAACCAAGAGCTGCCTCCCTACTTTCCCATGTGCTATAGAGGTAGTTTAATTAACCAAAGATGCATCTCAGTGCAGATACATTAAAAGAGCAATGGTCCAAACTTGTGGCAGTGTAAGTGCTTAAGTTGGACATGGTGGTGCCACGCAGTGTGAGAGTGAGACAAACTAATAATAGAAAGTTCAATTTATTATTTATTAATTTGTGGCACGTAGGGGTAGGACATAGTGAGTAATAAGGGATTGTCCCGACCCAAGAAAAGAAAAGTCAAGGGTTCATTTATTGAATATATTCTGATGATTTGTATTTTGATGTACAAAATATAAAATAATTGAAAAATAAGTCAAAATTTAAAAAAATACACTAAAAAGTAAAATAATTATGTTTTATAATTATAAAATATAAATAATTATGTTTTGCGGTGTTTCCAATATATTTTTTAAGATTTAGAAACTAAAATTTTAATATTTTTAAAAAATTCACAAAATTACAAATAAATTAAAAATAAGTACACCGAAATTCGTAAGTACTAAACTACCATTTTTCCTACCTCTCGCCCGCCTTCGCCCACCCCTCGTCCGCCGCTTGCCCGCCCTCGCCTGCCCTCGCTCCCCCCTCGTCCGCCACTCTCCTGCCCCTCGCCCTTTCCATCGCCCATGCCCTCTCCCCACCGCCCGTCTCCACGAGATCCTTCATGGAATTGTCGTCGAGTTCCAGGAGCTCGACGGAGCTCACGGTCGAGCTCTTGGAGCTGAAGGAGCTCTCGATCGAGCTCCTGGAGCTTGACGCCGAGCTCATGTAGCACGAATGAGCTCCATCGAGAGCTCCATCGAGATCGTTGTCTAGCTCCAGGGGCTCGGTGTTGCTCTCGGTCGAGCTCCTTGAGCTCGAGGAGCTCTTAGCCGAGCTCCTGGAGCTCGCCAAAAGCTCTATCGTCAAGCTCTTGGAGCTCGGCGTTGCTCTCGGTCGAGCTCCTTAAGCTCGAAGGAGCTCAACTGATAGCTCCATCGAGCTCATCGTTCGAGCTCCAGGGGCTCAATGAAGGATGACGCCACGCTCTTGGAGCTCGAAGGAGCTCTTGGTTGAACACCAGGAACGTGACTACGAGCTCTAGGAATGAGCTCCATCAAGCTCGATGGGAGAGGGCGAGGGCCAATGTGAGAGGGCGATGGTAGTTTAGGATAAACATAATAGAGTACACTAGATTTAAATATTTTAAGATTTTGGTGACTTTTTTTCAAACGTAAAAAGATAAGTTTCAAATTCTTAAATTTTTCTGGTGTAACACCCCAGAACATAATTGCCCCTATAAAATATTTTAAATTACACAATAAAGCAAGAATAACTTATATAAGGTTATAATGAGATTAAAACCCACAATATTATGTTTTATTATTGTATTTATGAATCGAATTATATTTGTAAATCATATTATATTAATATACAAATAAATATAAATTATATATATATATATATATATATATATATATCACACATACATAGACACATTGATATGTTTATGCTTATTTATTTATTTATTTATTTTATTTATTTATTTATTTAATTATTTTTATTTGTTTATTATTTTATGTATTTATTTATTTAGTTATTTTATTTATTTATTTATTTTTTTTGTTTTTTTTGTTTTTTTTTGTTTTTTTTGTTTTTTTTTGTTTCTTTGTTTCTTTGTTTTTTTTTTATTTCTTTGTTTCTTTGTTTCTTTATTTTTTTGTTTTTTTTTGTTTTTTTTTGTTTTTTTTTTGTTTTTTTGTTTTTTTGTTTCTTTTATTTTTTTATTGTTATTATTTTTTATTTTTTTATTTTTATTATTTTTTATTTTTTTATTTTTTTATTTTTTATTTTTTTATTTTTGGGCAACCAGTTTGGGCAACCAGCCTTAATTTTTAGATTTTTTATTTTAAATACATTATTTTCGTACAAAACTCTGTTATCATTCATAATGATCATGCATTAATTAAATATTTAATGAAAAAGAAGGAAGCTGGCCCAGACTAAGTAGATGGGTACTATTATTACAAGAATTGTATCTTGAAATCAAAGATAAAAAAAATTATGACAATGTGATAACTAATCATTTGTCAATAATGGAGACATCTACCGAAAATGAAAAAAAAATTTAAAGTTAATTGAAAATTTTTCAGATGAGCAGTTATTTCAGCTATCATTACAGATCCCCTAGTATGGTGATATAGTGAATTATCTAGCTTGTAGAATACTATCACTTGAATATTTCTACCAGCAAAGAAAAAATTATTAGAACTAAATGCATATACTACATGTGATACGCCACTATTATTTAAAAGAGGAGTTGATATTATTATCAGAAGCTGTATTCCAAAAAAAGAGCAAGGTAGCATATATAAAGAATTTCATACATCATCATATGGAGGGCATTTTTCAAGAGACAAAATAGCTCATAAAATTATTTAATTAGGTTTCTACTACCCTATTATCTTTATAGATTGTGTGGAATGGATCAAATTATGTGATCATTTCCAAATAATATGGAATGCCAACAGAAGGAATGAAATGCCCCTATAAGGCATTTTAGTAGTACAAATTTTTAATGTATAAGGAATAGATTTCATGAGACATTTTCCATTTTCCTATGAAAATATATACATTATCTTAGCTATTCATTATGTATCAATGTGGGTAGAAAAAACTTTTTTTTTCAAAAAATGATACTAATATAGTGGTGGGATTCATGTAAAGTAATATTTTTAACAGATCTGAGATACCTAGAACTGTTATAAGTGATGGAGTAAGTCATTTTGCCAACAAGATTTTTAAGAAACTGATGAGTAGATTTGGGATTGAACATAAATTAAGTTTGACATATTATTCTCAAACTCATGGCAAAGTAAAAATTTCCAACATGGAAATTATGAGAATTAAAAAAAAACTAAGAGCTTAAGTAGAAGGGATTAGACTTTATGGCTGGATAAAACAATATGGGCTTATAGAACTACATTTAAGGCTCATATTATTAGAATACCTCCATACCAAATTGTCTTTATAAATCATTGTAATATACCTTTAGAATTGGAATAGAAGATAATGTGAGTCATCAAACAATTGAATTTTGACTTCAAGGCTGTTAAAAAAGAGAGATTACTCTATAAATGAGCAGGAAGAGTTAATAAATAAAGCCTATCAGAGTGCTAAAATCTATAAGGATAAAACAAAAAAAATGGCATGATCAAAGGATATTGAGGAGAGAATTAAAGGTAAGAGATCATGTTCTACTTTTTAAATCTAGACTAAAATTATTTCCATAAAATCTAAAGTCAAAATGTATTGGTCCATATATAGTAGTAACAAATACAACCTTTGGGACAATAACAATGAGAATAAGTGATTGAGAAGAGTTTAAGATGAATGGTCAAAAATTTAAGCACTACCTCAGTAGAAAATAAGTTTAGAAGAGCAGAAATGTTTATAGAGGGAATAAGTGCCAAAGCAAGGAGCAACATGTCATGGACTTAGTCTTGAGTGAGGGTGTGACAAACAACCATCACAATCTAGCTAGGGACTAAAATCTAAGTAGCTAATGGGAGGTAATCCTGAGTAGGTTTGAGGGTTTAAATTAATCTATTACTTTTATTTTTTTTTTGTAGATTAGAAATTGTGGTTAATGCATTTCCTAATGAATGTTTGTAAAATTTTACAAGATTGAAGACAAATTAGTAGATAATGAAAAGTTGAGCGAGGAGAAAAAAATTCATTAAGCCAAAAAAAAAGTGAAAATTGAAAAGGGAGTATTCCTTTTCTTTAAAAAGTAAATTTTAAAAAGAAATGTTGGCCATGAGTTGGGGGGAAGGAATTTGGGAGAATTAATTTTTGGTGTGTTTCCCTAGAAATTTTTAAGATTTAGAAACTAAAATTTTGATATTTTTTAAAAAATCACAAAACTAAAAATAAATTAAAAATAAGTGCACCCAAATTCATAAGTCCTAAACTACCCTTGCCCTCACCTCACCCTCGCCCACGACCTCCCCCACGCCCTACCCCACGCCCTCCCCCACTCCCTCGCCCACGCCCTCGCCCCTCACCCTCGCCCCTCGCCCTCGCCCCTCGCCCTCGCCCTCGCCCCTCGCCCTCGCCCACGCCCTCGCCCCTCGCCCTCGCCCACGCCCTCGCCCCTTGCCCACGCCCTTGCCCTCGCCCCCGCTCTCGCCCTCACCCCGGCCCAACTCCATGAGCTTATTCGTGGAGTCTTCGTTGAGTTCTCCGAGCTGGACCGAGAGCTCCAGAAGCTCGATGGAGCTCAACCCCAAGTTTCTGTATCTCAAAGGAGCTTGACGCCAAGCTCATGGAGCTTGAAAAAGCTCGACCGAGAGCTCCAGGAGATCGAAATCGAGCTCCTGGAGCTCAATAACAAACTCAATGGAGCTCTTGGTTGAGCTTCAAGAGCTCGTCGTTGAGCTCCTTCGAGCTCCATGAGTGCGATCGAAAGCTCCGTCGAGCTCCTAGAGCTTGAAAACGAGCTTGATAGAGCTCTCGGTCGAGCTATTTCGAGCTCGTGAAGACGGGCAGGGGCGGGGGCTCGAAGAATTCTATAGGGAAGAAAAGAAGGAATGGGAGACAAAGTTGTTACTATGAATGAAGTTTAGCTTTGACACATTCATAACTTTCACAATATAATGGAGTCAAAGTTGGATGCTAAAATACTTGAACAAGTCATTGGTCTCAAATTCTTATACAATGAGCAATTTAAATAATTTGATAGAAAAATGAGAGCAAGAGATGAGGAGTTGGAAGACAATAATAAATATAGACAAAAAATATGGCATGAGAACTTGGATCTCATCAATAAAATCCTAGTAAACTTCTAGGACTATTTAACAGAAATTCAGTGTGCTATAAACTTATTGGGAAGTAGGAAAGACAATCTATATGCCATGGTTGACATGACACAAAGGGCTGCCCAGATGACTAAGAAGGAGACAAAGAAGAAAAGAAGAATTGATAAACCCTTCCCTAAATTTGATCCCTACTTTTCAACCATATATTGTGGCCCTTTTGATATCATGTCAAAGTTACCCCCTAGAAGAAAAAATTGAATTTTCCTAACCCTCCCAAAATTTCTATCTTTCTTCCAAACATACCCGACCATAATAAAAGTCAACAAGTTCAAGTATTAATTGATGTGATGATATGTCCTAAAACTTTGTATTTTATTGTTGTGTTTGTGGAGTCTATTTTAATCTACCTATTGATATCATATATTTTTATAGCTTGAGGATAAGAAAAACTTCAAGTTTGGGATCATTTGATGATCCATAAATTCATCGATATTTTAGTCTATTTTTCTAGTATGTTTTCATGTTTAAGAGATGATTTCATGGCTCAATGTTAGAAAATTACTCTTCTCATAGATTTATAGGTTTTTAGTTAGAAGAAGGAAAATAGTAGTAGAAATCCAGAAAATAAGTTAAGTCAATTGTGTCGCAATAAAGTTAAATTTTTATGATTAAAATCAGAAGAACTAAAATTACGTAATAACCCATGAATGGTGTTGCGACCATTTGGAAGGACAGACAAAGTTTATTATGATATATTTTCCGGGCACTAAGAAAGGATGATCGAGGCAAGGTTGTGACAAGATAATTACTATTATAACAAATAAGACTTTTAGCAAAGAATATCAAGATGGAGACTTGGTCATGATAGTAGGCTTAGCCATGACAGTGAACTCGGTTGAGACAACACATTGGTCATGACATCAACATTTGGTCATGACAAATGACTCTGTTATGATAGGAGACTTTGGACAAGATAACAGACTTAATTGTGACATCAATATTTAGTCATGACAAAAGACTTGGTCGTGACATCAATATTTGATAATGACAAGAGACTTGGTCATGATATAAATATTTGGTAGTATTAATCAACTTGGTCATAACAGGAGAATTTGGTCATGACAACAGACTCGATCATGTCATCAACATGTGATCATGATAATAGACTTGGTCATGATATCAACATTTGGTCGTAACAACAGATTTGGTTGTGACATTAAAAGTTAGTCATGATAGTGAAACGAAAGAAAAAGAGATGTGAAGGTCATGGTAGAGAATTTGAAGTTGAGCTGATCATTCTAAAATCTTACCAAAATAACTTTACAAGCTAGGCTAGCTAAAACCATATAAAAATGAATTCTTTTTCGTAAAGAAGGGTTCAACAAGTGACCTAGGTGACTAGTAGCTAATGGTACTAATTAATTTTTCTTTCTTCTTTTAACTTAGAACTAGAGTAGAATAGTTTTTCTTGAGTCATTTTGCTTGAATCTAGAGCTTTACATGTCAGAAGCATGAATCTAAATAAGGATTGCTTAAGTTTTTATGATGTAATAGTTGTATTGAATTTGAACATGAACAATCATATAAAATAGTATGATTCGACAAAGTGCAATCACCTTGTTATTCACTATATATAGTCCACAAGTGCTTGTAATCCATGTGAAAGCTTTGCTGAATCAATCTAACTATTTCTGTTTGAATTAGTGAGAGTTTCTTGAACATAAAGTTAGATGTAATGGATCGGTGTACATTTCATATACTTGTTTCTCATACTAGAATCGAATGCCTTTAACTCATTGTATTTAACTCTTATATATTTGAGGTCCTCTAAGTGACATAGATAAGGTGATATCTCAAGGGTCGGTGAACATCCTATTAAGAGGAAATATGAAGTTAATAGTGAAAAACAAGAGAACTTTGTCAGTTCATGTAAATAAATCCCCATTTTATTAAATACTAAGGAAATAAAGTGACACTCTAGATGAATCACCAAAAACATCACTTTAATCTTTCGAGTGATCTATGTCTTTGTATTGGTTTGGATCTAATCAAGGGAAGAGAAAACTTTCAATGATTTAAAGGAAAAGGCACCAACTATTTGTAGAGATTTGTAATACTCAAGTCTTGGAAAGTAAGAGATCTACAGTCATTAAAAAGGGTATAAAGTTTAGAGAAAGAAAAATACTTAATTCTCATAAGAAAATATGAAATATGAGTAACTTCTTAGATCCTAGACTTTTAGGGAAGCTAGGCAATCAACGTGCTTAGTGTAGCTATAAGAAGAGATCCAAGGCCATACGACAAAAGTACATGACATATTTTAACTTTTCTATAAAAATAAGTCATGATTATTGAGTCTAAAGGGATTGGCTACATTACAATATCTTGTGTTAGTATCAACTTCAGCAAGAGAATCGATATAGTCCAATTTATTTTTAGGGATTTTATGTGACCTTTTGTTTAGAGTTTTAGTATTTGATTTTTGATATCTTTTAGTTAGAATTAAAAACCCTCCTTTTTAATGGTTCAAATAGTGTGAATCTCTAGTAGTTTGGGTAGTTAGAAATTTAGTTCTTATCAATCTATATGAGAATGATATCTAGACTCATATCTATTTTTTATGTCTTGAATGACTTGTGTACTTGCAGTTTCATTGACTAAATATAAGTATGATCTCTGTTCAAAGAAGAGTGATTTGGTTTCTATAAAAAAGGTAGTAAGCATGTTGTCATGGTCAATGGTGACAAATAAATTAACAACAAGGCTCACTCATGAATATGGGATAAAATAAGTGACAGCCTTATGATAAAGATGTCTGAGATACACTTATATGTTAAAAATCAATAATTTAGGTATGTTAATAATTGTGAATATGACACTCATGAAGTCAATAGGATGAATGATTTTATTTTTGACTCCATTGTACATATCTTAGAAGAATTGATCATCAATTAATGTGAATATTTTATGCAATGTTCTCCTATGAATTTTATCTTTAGTGTGAGAGTCACAACAATACAGTGAAGGATGATGATAGGTACCACAAGACATGCACGAGTAGTTATGACTAACAATGTGGTGACAACCCTTTGAATTACTTTCACTCATACAATTCTTACTAATTAGATTTGAAAGAAGCATATATTAATTTTGGAAGTATGATGCTTACAAATCAGAAAGTATAAATATTTTAAAACTATATCAGTTCTTAGTCTCTAAGACACATGAGGCCATAATATAAGAATATACATACAAAATAACTATCAAGTAGGACAATTGATGAGTTACTTAAAAGGTAATAGACTTGTGAATAACCCTTATTTTTGATGATTTGTTGTCACAATAGTAAAGTATTAGAGAACACTCGGAATAGACTATCTTTTGGGACATACTCAATGGTTATAATCACCTTGTATGTTGTTAAGACAGTTGGGCATTATAATAATTATCCAACCTTCATTCTATATCCATCACAAACATAAATCAAAATATTTAAATATGCATTATACAAATTAAGTGGATAAACCTTATAATCTAAGAGTCATATCAAAATCCATAAATATTATTGCTACTAGAATTATGTTATCTCACTGTTGATTGACTAAACTAGTGATACAATCCTAATAAGATATATTATGAATAAAATTCTTCTTTACTACTTATACATCTTATATACTTTTAAATCAATATTGACAAATTACATTTCTAATGAGATTTTGAGATACTATATAATCAATAAAATTAGGTTGAATAATAAAGTCATTACAATTGTATGACATATCATAATTCTAAATGTTTAATGAAAAATATAAATTCAAAAAGAATTATAGATTATTGTGGTGTGCTATACTCTATAAGAACTCGTTAGTACTTAGGAATATTTTGGGCCCCTTGGATTGTATATAATTTTTAAAAATTTTGTAAAATATCCTAAAACATACTATAATCTTTTGGGCTCATTCAGGTCCCAAAGCTAGGTGGGTTAATATGCAACTCTAATTTAGACATTATAGAGCTCATATGGTCTGACTTATACATCAACACTAGTTGATTCTTAAATAATCTAAGATGATCATCTCTAATTTATAAGATTTGGTGTCATTCTTTTCTCTTTGCCAAAATTGAAATATCAATGCTAAATTGATTATAAAATCAATATTATAAAAAAACAAGAATATGAATAAGAAGAAGGCACTGATCCTTTGTACAACACCAATTAATATTTCCTTTCACAACCTCAAAAACATATTTCATTGATACCCGACTCAATTTTTTTTAAAATACCACCAATTTTCCACAGACTACATGAATAAAATTGCCAAACAATTATAGATGAATACTTCACAAGATGAATCTCATGGGATAGCATGATCACTGAAACATCACATGAAAAAATAATGATGTATTCCTTAGTTCCACCCTTACTATAAGCATTATGTGATTATAGAAATATGAAAAAATTATGCTAAGGGTCTCAAAATAAAAATATTTAAGAAAAAACACTTTAAAAATTTAAAGAAAAAATCCCACAAAATAAAAACAATTATATTCTGAATCTTTAATATGAGCAAACCCAAAATTGTTTGTCTCCTCACCACATCACTATTTAAAAAATTTCACATCATCATTACAAAATTTTAAAAATATAAAAATCATTATTTTCAAAAAATATATACTATAAATTTTTTTCACCAATGTATTAGGTGTATATACATTTTCAAAAAAAAAAATACATATATACACATTATATTGCATACATTTAAAAAAAATAGGATGCACAATAATCTGTGTATATATATTTTTAATAAAATACATACACAGTATGTATATACTATATATAAATATAGACATAGCACACACAATAAACCTTTTTCAAAAATATATAATAGTATACATGTAGAGTATATACATATAATATATATAGAGTATATGAAAACATATATAGAGTATATTAAAACATATATTATATTAAAACATACATATATGTATGTATTCATAAATGAAAACATATATGAAATCTTTTGTTTTCATACACTCTATATATGAAAACATACATATACGTATGTATTCATATATGAAAACATAAGCTATGACTTGATGTTTTTCTTTGGTCCAAAAAAGTGAGGAAGAAAAGTCCAAATCAAGATGTTTCTTTTCTTCTCCTATTTTTACTTGTATACATTATATATCTAGCATTTTTTCAAGTAGAAAATCATACCTCTGTGAAGTGGTCATGGATTTAGATACATCCTAATCTTTCTATGACACCCCGTTCCCGACCCGACCTATTTTGCGGATCCTAACCGAGTCATTTGGCGGATCCGACCATTTGAGTGAAGTAGAACAAACCCTAGAACAATTAAACTTTGAGAGAAGGAGAGAGAGAAAAAAAAGGAGAAAACCTAGGGCAAGGGGAGAAGATCAAACTTTTGTGTGATTTCTCATTTTTGTTCAAGATTTTTCAAGAATGAAGATGGAAGAAGCTAGAGAAAGTGGATCCAAGTGAAAGAGGTAAGAACACAAACCCTAGAATTTTATTTTTTATGATTTTTGAGTTGGGAAAAACCCTAATCATCGATGGGATTTGCTTGTGATTGGTTGAGGATGATATTAGGATGTTATTAGGAGTGATTGACATGATTTATTTTAAGTTTTGAGGTGTTTTGGAAGAAAATCACGAAGAGGGAAATTATGGTGTTTCAAAGGAGATGCTGTCAATTTTTTTTTCAAACCTATGTTTTTGTTTTAGTCATAACTTGGTCATTTCTTATCCAAATTGAGTGATTCAAATTGCTAAGTACACTATACTTATAGTAGAACAAAATCTCTGAAGAAAGGTATCCGAATTTGGAACCAATTGGACCCAGAAATTCGTTGAAGTGATGCTCTGTTTCGGATAAATTTCTGGTTCAATTATGCAACAGTCATGTGTTTTGAAGTAGTTTTGGTTTTTAGGCCATAAGTTGAGTTTCACTCATCCAAATTGAGTGATTCAAAATTATGGGTAAACTAGACTTCTAGGATACTAATTTACTTGAAGGAAGTATATGCAAATTATAACCTCAAAGTTCCCAGAAAATTGTCAAAGTTTGAGCTATATGTAAGAGCAATCTGATATGTTTTACAAATTGGAGTAGTATGAATGTAAAATGGAATAACTTGTGTTTGGGTGATCCAAATGAGATGATTCAAATTCCTACTAAAAATAGACTCATAGAGATATAATTTTTGTGAAGGATGTATGATCAAAATATGACTCAATCGTCCCCAGAAAATTTGGCAAGTGAGGTGTATTGGGTAGACATCAACCCTAACCAAAAATCCTAGAATGCAAAAGTGATTTTTTTTTTGGTTATTCTTTGATTGTGAAATATGTGTGATGGATTAGGAGTTAACGAGGAGGAAAGCCTGAGTTGAGTTCGAGATTGCCAGGACAGGAATTAAAGCACGACAATCTTTTTGGTTTGTTCTATTGACTTCTATTCCTAGTTTCAAGTTTTTGCATGTTTGTTCTATTTTTCCTTATTTTCGTTCAATATTTGAAATGCTTGTTTTAAATGCATAAGGAAAGTACATTGAACTGTTTAAAATGATTTGAAGAAATTGATTGTTAAATGATTGCATATGAAAATGGAATAACTATTGAAAGTGAACTATTTTACAAATGTATATATATATTGTGCTGTACATTGCAATAAAGGATTTGAACGCCCTTAATAGAATGTTAACCATTTAGTTCGTATTAAGGATAGATTGGTATACCAATAGGGTCAAATAGCAGTACTGCGAACCATTGTATTGAGGTGTCACTCCGATCAGCAGCCCAGCGGGACCGTATCGGTAGTGTTCACTAATTGATTGTTTATAACCAGTCAGCAGCCCAGCGGGACCGTACTGGTTATAAAACCGTTTGATACCGGCCTGCAGCCCAGCGGGACCATGCCGGTGACTCTGATATCCTGTATATCGAAGACATTGGTTAAATTCTTTAAGGGCATAATTGAATTGATTGTCATAATTGAATTGAATTGAATTGCAAAATTGAATTGAATTGCATAACTGAATTGATTTGAGATTGTGAATTATTGGAATTGAAAGATATGCATGATTTGATTAATGCATGATTTATTGAATATGAAAGTCTATTTTTTTTTTGATGATCAATGAACCATAAATTTGTACTGACATTGAACCATAAATGATTGTATTTAAAACAAGTATATGTATTGTAATTACATTGATCATCCACAAAGATTTAAAAGTTTTAATTGTTCAATTGCATGATTTGATTTAAACTGAAACTAAGGAATGAGGTTGTATAGAACCACTAAGCATGAAAATGCTTAGCGTATTGTTTTACCAATGCGCAGGTACCGAGTGACAGATAGGGATCAAAAGCAGACCCAAGATCGAGGAGCGTCGAGTCATAAAGAAGGAAATTTGGAGTATGCTCCAACTTGTTCATTCATGTCATGTTTCTTTTTGAACATTGATATTTTGTAAAAACATTTTGAACTCTGGATATCTATTTTAGAAATCATTTTGAAAAGGCATAGAAGACCTTCATTGTAAATGTATTATGTTAAATGTAAGTGTTTATGGGCTTGCCCAAAATTTGAAAATGCTTCCGCAAGGATATGATTTTGATTGAGTGATTGAGTGATTTTAGTGGCATCCCGGACTCGGTTCGGATCCGCCAAATGGGTCGGGCCGGTAACGGGGTGTCACATTTGAGTGGTATCGGAGGGAGGTTTAGGCGGTTCTGCAAAATGATTTTGAAATTGTTTGTAAATGATTTTGAATTTTTTTTTTATGACAAGCATTGCATTTGCATATAAAGGATGACGTGACTCTGACGCGGATCTTGTTGGTTTTAATAGGTGAAACATGGATACAGATCCCTTTAGGGTTGAGGATGACCAAGAGAATCATCAAGATAGTCTTGCTAGTGTGGAAAGTGGGCAAGCTTCTCATGCTCCACCAATGAAGGAACCAAATCCTGCTACAGGGGGTACTAGAGATATCCTCTAGCAATTAGCTCAGGCGTTACAAAGAGCAGCACAACCAGTTGCGGCTGCCCCTCAATGATCTGCCATTGAGAGGATGGCAAGGTATCGACCGGTGGATTTTATGGGAAGGAAAGATGATGAGCCTTCTATGGCAGAGAATTGGCTCGAGAGGACCGAGCGAATGCTTGTGCAAATGCATTGCACGGTAGAAGAGAAATTAGAATGTGCAATCTCACTCCTTCAAGATGAAGCTTATCAATGGTGGGTTTCCATGACTAGGACCGCATCACAAGAGAGTATTACATGGAAATTTTTCTTGGATGAATTCAAGAAACAGTATGTGGGTCACATTTACTTGAATGACATGAGGAGAGAATTTCATAATTTAAGGCAAAGACAGATGAGTGTGACAGAATTAATAGCGAGACCGAGTTTGTTGAATCGAGTGCTAGAGGCAAAAAAAAAAGATGAGAAAATTGCTGTTATAGTAAGTCAGATTGGAACGGGTAAAGAAACCGAGTTCTCAATGAATGATAAGGGATTCTTGTATTATAAGGATCGGGTTTGTGTACCCAATGATGACGAGCTAAAGAAAACTATTCTGGAAGAGGCACACTGTGAATCTTTTGCTATCCATCCCGGTAGCACAAAGATGTATCAGGATTTGAAAATGTCATTCTGGTGGTCCGGAATGAAAAGAGATGTATCAGAGTTTGTAACAAAGTGTTTGGTTTGCCAAAGAGTAAAGGCAGAACATCAAGTTCCTTCGGGATTATTGCAGCCTATCAGAATACCAGAGTGGAAATGGGACCGAATTACCATGGATTTTGTAGTTGGATTACCATTGACAGGTAAAAAGAATGACTCAGTTTGGGTTGTAGTAGACCGATTGACCAAGTCAGCTCACTTCCTACCAGTGAGAACTGACTATTCACTTGACAAGTTAGCAGAGTTGTATATCAAGGAAATAGTTCGGTTACATGGGATTCCTATATCCATAATTTCAGACCGAGATCCGAGGTTTACTTCGAGATTTTGGGAAAAATTGCAAGAGGCCTTGGGCACTCGACTGAATTTCAGTACAGCGTTTCACCCGCAGACGGATGGACAGTCAGAGAGAGTGATCCAGATTCTAGAAGATATGCTAAGGAGTTGTGTAATCGACTACGAGGGTAGTTGGGACAGACACATTCCTCTAGTTGAATTTGTGTACAACAACAGTTTTCAATCAAGCATTGGAATGACACCTTACGAGGCATTATATGGAAGAAAATGCAGAACACAAGTGTGTTGGACTGAGCTGAGTGAAAAGAAAGTAATTGGTCCCGACTTGATTCAGGAGACCGAAGAGAAAGTGAAAATGATCAGAGAAAGGCTAAAGGTAGCCATGGATAGACAAAAGTCATACGCCGACTTGAAAAGAAAAGACATTCGATTCGAGATCGGCGACAAAGTATTTTTGAAAGTATCGCCTTGGAAGAAGGTGATGAGATTTGGGAAAAAAGGCAAGTTGAGCCCTAGATTTATTGGACCGTATGAAGTGATTGAAAAAGTGGGTCCATTAGCGTACAGATTTGCATTACCTCCGGAGTTGGAAAAGATCCATAATGTATTCCATGTTTCGATGTTGAGGAGGTACCGATCAGACTCATCACATGTAGTCTCGTCCGAGACAATTGAGCTTAGACCAGATTTGACCTATGACGAAGAGCCAGTGGAGATCTTGGCTCGTGAAGTGAAAGAATTGCGGAACAAGAAGATTCCGCTAGTCAAAGTGTTGTGGAGAAACCATAAGACCGAGGAAGCCACTTGGGAAAGTGAAGAAACGATGCGGCAACAATATCCGCAACTGTTCATCTAAGGTAATTTCGAGGACGAAATTTCTTAAGTGGGGGAGAGTTGTAACACCCAAAAAAAAAATACCCTAGAATTTTTTTATATAATAGTTTTTATTATATATTTCAGGTATGAAGTGAGTCAAACTTGGGTTTTTCCGGGAAAACCGATAAATTGTGAAATGTGAAATAAATATGTAAGCGTATGATTAAATGTTATATGTTAAAATGAGAAATTGATTGAACCCGAAAATTAATCTAAGTGTAAAGGACAAAGTTAGAATTTGTAAAATGAGAACCTAAGGGAAAATAATAATAATAATAATAATAATAAATAAATAAAATAAAATAAAATAGAATGGGATTAAATGCCAAAGTAAATTAAATGTTAAAGGAAGAAATAGAAGACTTAAGTGCCAAAATTAAAAAAAAAAAAAAAAAAGAAAAAAATGATTTATTGAGTTAGGGACAAACAAGTCATTAGGAGAGGTTTAACTTAAAGACCAAAAATGGTCTTAGAACACCACAAATTGCCAAAGTCGTATTTGAGAGAAGGAGATAGAGAAAAAAAAGGAGAAAACCTAGGGCAAGGTGAGAAGATCAAACTTTTGTGTGATTTCTCATTTTTGTTCAAGATTTTTCAAGAATGAAGATGGAAGAAGCTAGAGAAAGTGTATACAAGTGAAAGAGGTAAGAACACAAACCCTAGAATTTTATTTTTTATGATTTTTGAGTTGGGAAAAATCCTAATCATCCATGGGATTTGCTTGTGATTGGTTGAGGATGATATTAGGATGTTATTAGGAGTGATTGACATGATTTATTTTAAGTTTTGAGGTGTTTTGGAAGAAAATCACGAAGAGGGAAATTATGGTGTTTCAAAGGAGATGCTGTCAATTTTTTTTTCAAACCTATGTTTTTGTTTTAGTCATAACTTGGTCATTTCTTATCCAAATTGAG
Source organism: Sapria himalayana (assembly GCA_029783825.1). Taxonomy (NCBI): domain Eukaryota; kingdom Viridiplantae; phylum Streptophyta; class Magnoliopsida; order Malpighiales; family Rafflesiaceae; genus Sapria; species Sapria himalayana. Next base: position 185,128 of record JAREIK010002577.1, on the reverse strand, counting down.
TGATTCAAATTGCTAAGTACACTATACTTATAGTAGAACAAAATCTCTGAAGAAAAAATATCCGAATTTGGAACCAATTGGACCCAGAAATTCGTTGAAGTGATGCTCTGTTTCGGATAAATTTCTGGTTCAATTATGCAACAGTCATGTGTTTTGAAGTAGTTTTGGTTTTTAGGCCATAAGTTGAGTTTCACTCATCCAAATTGAGTGATTCAAAATTATGGGTAAACTAGACTTCTAAGATACTAATTTACTTGAAGGAAGTATATGCAAATTATAACCTCAAAGTTCCCAGAAATTTGTCAAAGTTTGAGCTATATGTAAGAGCAATCTGATCTGTTTTACAAATTGGAGTAGTATGAATGTAAAATGCAATAACTTGAGTTATATTGATCCAAATTGAACGATTCCAATTGGAAGAGAAACATGATAACCATAGATTTAAATGATTAGAATGGACCATTACCAAATTATGGAGTTAAGATCCCTGAAATTGAGAAAAAAAAAGTAGGAACTGATTGAGCTGGGCATACTGACCAGTTTGGAATAAAGATGCCATAACTTGTGTTTGGGTGATCCAAATGTGATGATTCAAATTCCTACTAAAAATAGACTCATAGAGATATAATTTTTGTGAAGGATGTATGATCAAAATATGACTCAATCGTCCCCAGAAAATTTGGCAATGAGGTGTATTGGGTAGACATCAACCCTAACCAAAAATCCTAGAATGCAAAAGTGATTTTTTTTTGGTTATTCTTTGATTGTGAAATATGTGTGATGGATTAGGAGTTAACGAGGAGGAAAGCCCGAGTTGAGTTCGAGATTCCCAGGACAGGAATTAAAGCACGACAATCTTTTTGGTTTGTTCTATTGACTTCTATTCCTAGTTTCAAGTTTTTGCATGTTTGTTCTATTTTTCCCTATTTTCGTTCAATATTTGAAATGCTTATTTTAAATGCATAAGGAAAGCACATTGAACTGTTTAAAATGATTTGAAGAAATTGATTGTAAAATGATTGCATATGAAAATGGAATAACTATTGAAAGTGAACTATTTTACAAATGTATATATATATTGTGTTGTACATTGCAATAAAGGATTTGAACGCCCTTAATAGAATGTTAACCGTTTAGTTCGTATTAAGGATAGATTGGTATACCAATAGGGTCAAATAGCAGTACTGTGAACCATTGTATTGAGGTGTCACTCCGATCAGCAGCCCAGCGGGACCGTATCGGTAGTGTTCACTAATTGATTGTTTATAACCAGTCAACAGCCCAGCAGGACCATACTGGTTATAAAACCGTTTGATACCCGCCTGCAGCCCAGCGGGACCGTGCCGGTGACTCTGATATCCTGTATATCGAAGACATTGGTTAAATTCTTTAAGGGCATAATTGAATTGATTGTCATAATTGAATTGAATTGAATTGCAAAGTTGAATTGAATTGCATAACTGAATTGATTTGAGATTGTGAATTATTGGAATTGAAAGATATGCATGATTTGATTAATGCATGATTTATTGAATATGAAAGTGTTTTTTTTTTGATGATCAATGAACCATAAATTTGTACTGACATTGAACCATAAATGATTGTATTTAAAACAAGTATATGTATTGTAATTACATTGATCATCCACAAAGATTTAAAAGTTTTAATTGTTCAATTGCATGATTTGATTTAAACTGAAACTGAGGAATGGGTTTGTATAGAACCACTAAGCATGAAAATGCTTAGCGTATTGTTTTACCAATGCGCAGGTACCGAGTGACAGATAGGGATCAAAAGCAGACCCAAGATCGAGGAGCGTCGAGTCATAAAGAAGGAAATTTGGAGTATGCTCCAACTTGTTCATTCATGTCATGTTTCTTTTTGAACATTGATATTTTGTAAAAACATTTTGAACTCTGGATATCTATTTTGGAAATCATTTTGAAAAGGCATAGAAAGCCTTCATTGTAAAGGTATTATGTTAAATGTAAGTGTTTATGGGCTTGCCCAAAATTTGAAAACGCTTCCGCAAGGATATGATTTTGATTGAGTGATTGAGTGATTTTAGTGGCATCCCGGACTCGGTTCGGATCCGCCAAATGGGTCGGGCCGGTAACGGGGTGTCACATTTGAGTGGTATCGGAGGGAGGTTTAGGCGGTTCTGCAAAATGATTTTGAAATTGTTTGTAAATGATTTTGAATTTTTTTTTATGACATGCATTGCATTTGCATATAAAGGATGACGTGACTCTGACGTGGATCTTGTTGGTTTTAATAGGTGAAACATGGATACAGATCCCTTTAGGGTTGAGGATGACCAAGAGAATCATCAAGATAGTCTTGCTAGTTTGGAAGGTGGGCAAGCTTCTCATGCTCCACCAATGAAGGAACCAAATCCTGCTACAGGGGGTACTAGAGATATCCTCCAGCAATTAGCTCAGGCGTTACAAAGAGCAGCACAACCAGTTGCGGCTGCCCATCAATGATCTGCCATTGAGAGGATGGCAAGGTATCGACCGGTGGATTTTATGGGAAGGAAAGATGATGAGCCTTCTATGGCAGAGAATTGGCTCGAGAGGACAGAGCGAATGCTTGTGCAAATGCATTGCACGGTAGAAGAGAAATTAGAATGTGCAATCTCACTCCTTCAAGATGAAGCTTATCAATGGTGGGTTTCCATGACTAGGACCGCACCACAAGAGAGTATTACATGGAAATTTTTCTTGGATGAATTCAAGAAACAGTATGTGGGTCGCATTTACTTGAACGACATGAGGAGAGAATTTCATAATTTAAGGAAAAGACAAATGAGTGTGACAGAATTAATAGAGAATTTCATAATTTTACTCTCCTCATGTCGTTCAAGTAAATGCGACCCACATACTGTTTCTTGAATTCATCCAAGAAAAATTTCCATGTAATACTCTCTTGTGGTGCGGTCCTAGTCATGGAAACCCACCATTGATAAGCTTCATCTTGAAGGAGTGAGATTGCACATTCTAATTTCTCTTCTACCGTGCAATGCATTTGCACAAGCATTCGCTCTGTCCTCTCGAGCCAATTCTCTGCCATAGAAGGCTCATCATCTTTCCTTCCCATAAAATCCACCGGTCGATACCTTGCCATCCTCTCAATGGCAGATCGTTGATGGGCAGCCGCAACTGGTTGTGCTGCTCTTTGTAACGCCTGAGCTAATTGCTGGAGGATATCTCTAGTACCCCCTGTAGCAGGATTTGGTTCCTTCATTGGTGGAGCATGAGAAGCTTGCCCACCTTCCAAACTAGCAAGACTATCTTGATGATTCTCTTGGTCATCCTCAACCCTAAAGGGATCTGTATCCATGTTTCACCTATTAAAACCAACAAGATCCACGTCAGAGTCACGTCATCCTTTATATGCAAATGCAATGCATGTCATAAAAAAAAATTCAAAATCATTTACAAACAATTTCAAAATCATTTTGCAGAACCGCCTAAACCTCCCTCCGATACCACTCAAATGTGACACCCCGTTCCCGGCCCGACCCATTTGGCGGATCCGAACCGAGTCCGGGATGCCACTAAAATCACTCAATCACTCAATCAAAATCATATCTTTGCGGAAGCGTTTTCAAATTTTGGGCAAGCCCATAAACACTTACATTTAACATAATACCTTTACAATGAAGGCTTTCTATGCCTTTTCAAAATGATTTCCAAAATAGATATCCAGAGTTCAAAATGTTTTTACAAAATATCAATGTTCAAAAAGAAACATGACATGAATGAACAAGTTGGAGCATACTCCAAATTTCCTTCTTTATGACTCGACGCTCCTCGATCTTGGGTCTGCTTTTGATCCCTATCTGTCACTCGGTACCTGCGCATTGGTAAAACAATACGCTAAGCATTTTCATGCTTAGTGGTTCTATACAAACCCATTCCTCAGTTTCAGTTTAAATCAAATCATGCAATTGAACAATTAAAACTTTTAAATCTTTGTGGATGATCAATGTAATTACAATACATATACTTGTTTTAAATACAATCATTTATGGTTCAATGTCAGTACAAATTTATGGTTCATTGATCATCAAAAAAAAATACACTTTCATATTCAATAAATCTGCATTAATCAAATCATGCATATCTTTCAATTCCAATAATTCACAATCTCAAATCAATTCAGTTATGCAATTCAATTCAATTTTGCAATTCAATTCAATTCAATTATGACAATCAATTCAATTATGCCCTTAAAGAATTTAACCAATGTTTTCGATATACAGGATATCAGAGTCACCGGCACATTCCCGCTGGGCTGCAGGCCGGTATCAAACGGTTTTATAACCAGTACGGTCCCGCTGGGCTGCTGACTGGTTATAAACAATCAATTAGTGAACACTACCGATACGGTCCCGCTGGGCTGCTGATCGGAGTGACACCTCAATACAATGGTTCACAGTACTGCTATTTGACCCTATTGGTATACCAATCTATCCTTAATACGAACTAAACAGTTAACATTCTATTAAGGGCGTTCAAATCCTTTATTGCAATTTACAGCACAATATATATATACATTTGTAAAATAGTTCACTTTCAATAGTTATTCCATTTTCATTTGCAATCATTTTACAATCAATTTCTTCAAATCATTTTAAACAGTTCAATGTGCTTTCCTTATGCATTTAAAACAAGCATTTCAAATATTGAACGAAAATAGGGAAAAATAGAACAAACATGCAAAAACTCGAAACTAGGAATAGAAGTCAATAGAACAAACCAAAAAGATTGTCGTGCTTTAATTCCTGTCCTGGGAATCTCGAACTCAACTCGGGCTTTCCTCCTCGTTAACTCCTAATCCATCACACATATTTCACAATCAAAGAATAACCAAAAAAAAAATCACTTTTGCATTCTAGGATTTTTGGTTAGGGTTGATGTCTACCCAATACACCTCACTTGCCAAATTTTCTGGGGACGATTGAGTCATATTTTGATCATACATCCTTCACAAAAATTATATCTCTATGAGTCTATTTTTAGTAGGAATTTGAATCATCTCATTTGGATCACCCAAACACAAGTTATTGCATTTTACATTCATACTACTCCAATTTGTAAAACATATCAGATTGCTCTTACATATAGCTCAAACTTTGACAAATTTCTGGGAACTTTGAGGTTATAATTTGCATATACTTCCTTCAAGTAAATTAGTATCCTAGAAGTCTAGTTTACCCATAATTTTGAATCACTCAATTTGGATGAGTAAATCTCAACTTATGGCCTAAAAACCAAAACTACTTCAAAACACATGACTGTTGCAGAATTGAACCAGAAATTTATCCGAAACAGAGCATCACTTCAACGAATTTCTGGGTCCAATTGGTTCCAAATTCGGATACCTTTTCTTCAGAGATTTTGTTCTACTATAAGTATAGTGTACTTAGCAATTTGAATCACTCAATTTGGATAAGAAATGACCAAGTTATGACTAAAACAAAAACATAGGTTTGAAAAAAAAATTGACAGCATCTCCTTTGAAACACCATAATTTCCCTCTTCGTGATTTTCTTCCAAAACACCTCAAAACTTAAAATAAATCATGTCAATCACTCCTAATAACATCCTAATATCATCCTCGACCAATCACAAGCAAATCACATGGATGATTAGAGTTTTTCCCAACTCAAAAATTATAAAAAATAAAATTCTACGGTTTGTGTTCTTACCTCTTTCACTTGGATACACTTTCTCTAGCTTCTTCCATCTTCATTCTTGAAAAATCTTGAACAAAAATGAGAAATCACACAAAAGTTTGATCTTCTCCCATTGCCCTAGGTTTTCTCCTTTTTTTTCTCTCTCTCCTTCTCTCAAATACGACTTTGGCAATTTGTGGTGTTCTAAGACCATTTTTGGTCTTTAAGTTAAACCTCTCCTAATGACTTGTTTGTCCCTAACTCAATAAATCATTTTTTTCTTTTTTCTTTTTTTTTTTTTAATTTTGGCACTTAAGTCTTCTATTTCTTCCTTTAACATTTAATTTACTTTGGCATTTAATCCCATTCTATTTCATTTTATTTTATTTATTATTATTATTATTATTATTTTCCCTTAGGTTCTCATTTTACAAATTCTAACTTTGTCCTTTACACTTAGATTAATTTTCGGGTTCAATCAATTTCTCATTTTAACATATAACATTTAATCATACGCTTACATATTTATTTCACATTTCACAATTTTTCGGTTTTCCCGGAAAAACCCAAGTTTGACTCACTTCATACCTGAAATATATAATAAAAACTATTATATAAAAAAAATTCTAGGGTATTTTTTTTTGGGTGTTACAGTATGTATATACTATATATAAATATAGACATAGCACACACAATAAACCTTTTTCAAAAATATATAATAGTATACATGTAGAGTATATACATATAATATATATAGAGTATATGAAAACATATATAGAGTATATTAAAACATATATTATATTAAAACATACATATATGTATGTATTCATAAATGAAAACATATATGAAATCTTTTGTTTTCATACACTCTATATATGAAAACATACATATACGTATGTATTCATATATGAAAACATAAGCTATGACTTGATGTTTTTCTTTGGTCCAAAAAAGTGAGGAAGAAAAGTCCAAATCAAGATGTTTCTTTTCTTCTCCTATTTTTACTTGTATACATTATATATCTTGCATTTTTTCAAGTAGAAAATCATACCTCTGTGAAGTGGTCATGGCTTTAGATATATCCTAATCTTTCTATGACACAAAATCATATCATTGGGAAGTGATCCTAGCTTTAGATACATCATAATCTTTCTATGACACAAAATTTCTTCTTTGGGAAGTATCCGTGACTTGTGCATTTGTCTCTATAACATAAAGTTTCGACTTTGTGAATGAGCTACAACTTTGATTTTCCTTTAGTATCAATTGATCATGGTGCTCAAAATGGTTATTGCTTTGGTTTTGGACTTTCTTATGGATCAAATGGTTGCATAGCTAGGAAGTAGCTAAAACTTTTGCTTTGAACTTTCATACGAATCAATTAGCTGTGGCATTGGGAAGTAGCTATAACTTTGACTTTGATCTTTCTTTTGAATCAAATAGCCATGAAAATGGAAATGACCACATATTTGTCCTTGGACTTTCTTTGGAATCACAATGGTCATAGTATTGGGAAGTTTCCATGGCTTTGGAAATTAACTTGTACATTCAAGTCGCAGCTTTGTCTTTTCTTGAGTGCAATAGTCATTGCCTTGGAAGTGGACTCACTCAAGTAATGTCCTCTTTAATATTATGTATCCAAAAATCATGGATTTGGATAATTATCATAGGTTTGGCTTGAATAGTTTGACTCTATAATTTTATGTATCTCAAAAGGTGTGGTAATGTAAAAATATTATAGATTTGACTTGAGAATACAAAGTTTTAGTAAAAAAAACTTACAACACTGAGAAATGGTCATGACTTTAGCACTAATGGGATACTTGATTACTACAATGTAAAATTAATGGTGCAAATATTAAATTGTTACAAGATAAATATTGTTGTGACTCCTTGATAATATTATAACCAGAAAGAAAGTGTTGCATAGTTGAAAGATTATGCAATTGAGTTGCTAGCATACGAGATTTTCATGACTATATTTATAGATTTTCAGCCAATAATGGATACCAAAACTCCATTAATGAACTCACACATCACTAAGTCACCAATTCTTTCTAAAAAAATAATGATTTCATAACTATTCATCAAAATATAAAATTCTAATGTTATAAAATTGATTCAATTATAACTCATTTATATACTTACGCATCATCTAATATTTCTTCAAATAAACTAGAATAATCATTATTATACATGCTGAACAAGAATCTTGACCATTCATTAAAGGAGTTATCTATGTATAAGCAAATGTTGCCTCTAATTGTATCATCTCAAATTTATTAATAATAGACTCTCTAATATTCCAACCTCTTATGTTGGTATGCTTGTGTTTGTTTAGGTATTATTCATGTGACATAGGTTCAAGATATGAATAAAAAAAAAATAATGTTCAAAAATTGTATACTTATCATGAAAACTTATATGACTAGAAGAGGTAATCCGAATACATTTAAAGATTTAAAACTATAAAAATCAAAAAATGTAAACTAAAAAAATCTCTATATAAAAATCAAATGCACATGAGGGTATAAATAGATTCTAGCTTGGATTACGACAACTCAAGTATTGGATACTATAATCCATAGAATATAAGAGCAAAACATTAAAAAAAAATAAACATAAATTATAACAAAACCTCATAAATTGATGTATGAATATCTAAAATAATAATTTTGCAGGAAATAAATAAAAGCTATGGTCTCTTCCAGATATTCATAAAGATATTATCTAGCTGATTTGTTATATGAATATAGTTTGTAGTAAAAGTCTCACCATTATTCTTCTCACTAAGAATGAAACAATTCAATGCTATAAATTATTTTATTGTGAAATATCAGGTTAAGTAGTAAATAAAGATTAATATTATGACTATCATAATAGAGATTAATATTGTTAATTTAATACGTTGCCTATTTTTATTAGTTAGGCGATATCTTAAAAACTTATTGATGAGAGTATCTCATCAAAATTGATTTATGAGTGCATAGGTCATATTTCTAGTAAAAAGAATTTTCATCTAGATATCAATCATTTAGGGATTTTATTGGTTATTCAATATTAAGATAACTTATTTCTAGTAAAATGGATATTCAATTTGTAAAATGGTCATAGATTCATGGGGTTGTTCATTTAATTTATGTTATTTATATTTAAATTAACTCAAATTATATTATGTTTGGACAAAAAATAGGTATTGGGGTGTTGTTCAATGACTTCTTGCCCAAACAACATAAAAGGTGGTTGTCGCCATAGATCCCATTCTAATAGCAGTCCCTCATAGTTATTGCCTTGTTATGTCATCACTAAAATAATAAATCATCCCTACTTGAAAATCATTCAAAATCTTATACCTTTTAGGCAACTTCATCAATTATCCCTGATGATTACTTATTATACATACTCATATTCTCCGGTCCATGTGTCATAAAGAACTAGGATTATCATAGTTTGTAAATATTTATGCATTCAACTTCATAAGTATGATACACACACAATTAACATATGTTTTGCTTAAGTTTTACTAATGAAAATCATAGGAGTCAAAACAACTAACAATAGTTATCACCACCATTTGAGTTACAACATACTTATGTATATCATGAGAATTATCAATCATTATCCTCCTCAGTGATAATGTGACTCACTTAATAATGGTTAAACCCATGAGAGAACATCCTATATAATATTCATCCCATTCGAAAACATATTTTTAAAGATGTATACAATGGATTATCATGTAAAGGTATTCACACTTTAGACTTTTTGAGCACTATACTCTCAATGATTATCATACCTAAATTTTAGATTTTAGTAAATAGGTTCATCTTGTGCATCATAGTCTAAGGGACTATCACTTTCTTCCTACTATATACATGCCCGAGCCTCATGGTTTATGTATGATCATCAACCATGATAATCTCATACAAACCTACTAATAGTCAAAACTATATTTCTTATTCTATATATATAATCACACATCCATCATATTCCATAATACAATATAAATCAAATATATATATTAATGAAAACTCATTATCACATAACATTAATTAAATTATACAAACCTTTGACCACATATAAATTTGATGAAAAGCTTGAATCTACTCTAGAGAGGAAGGATTTAAGAGTCGTGCCTCCCAATTCCAGTGATTAGTATTAAGTCCAACATTCCTTGCTTATTTGTGGAGCTCCTATAGAGTGTGAAATTTGCCTTTGAGATTTAGTTGATACACCATGACATTTCTTGTTTCATGGAGGGAGAAGAAAAAAAATGAGAGATTTTGCAAATTTCTTATTTCCACTTTTATACCCAAGTGATTCTATATTACTCTAAGTAAGAAATCATAGCTTTCATAAGAATGTTATAACTTTAGTCTTCAACTCTTAAGTTTGAGGTCATGACTCTAGAAAATAGCTATGACACTTGAATACATTCCAATCTTTTTATAACACATAGTCATAATACTGGACAATGACTATGCTTGGGCCTAATGTATCTATAATAGAAAGTCACAATACTATGAAGTGGTCATAAATTTATGCGTTTATTTTCTTTTTCTTCATAAAGGATCATGGCAATAGGAAATGCCATGGCATGGTAAATGGCATCTCATATTGTAATATGACTATGGTAATGTGTAATAACCATGCATGACAATAGCATTAGTCTTTCTTGATCATTATATGATCGTGGTGGTGGGAAAAAAAATATGGTACTAAGAAGGTCTCTTGTTTGAATTCTATAGTTGTGGTAATGTGAAATATCCATATCACTAAGAATGTCTCTCACGTGTATATTATGGCTATGATATTGGGAAATAGCTACAACATCAAAATTGGCCTTTATATGTCTCAATTGTCCATAGTATTGTGAGTGGTCATGGCATTAACCTTCACTTCTCTCATATATCATGTCATTATGATGCTGAAAGGATGCTACAAAACTAGCAATTATCCTATACATAAAAATCATGATTTTTCATTTCTTTGAGGATAAGAGTCATGGCCTTTGGAATGGTCATACTCAAGTAGTATCCTTTATAATATTTAGTATCCCGACAATTATAACAATAAATAATCGATGTAGCTTTGGCTTAAATAATTTTGACTCTACAATTTTTTCTAGCTCAAAAGTCATAGTGTTATAAAAAGTTACAACTTTAACTTGAGATTATCGAGTCATATTAAAGATAAAGTCACGATGCTTGGACTTGGACAAGATCTTTACGACCAATAGGATACTTAGTTACTATGACATAGAATGAATGTCATATTTATTTAAATTTTATGAGATTAGTATGATTATGACTTCATAATAATATCACATCCACAAAAAATATATCACATAGTAGAAATAGTATGTGAACATGCAGGTAGGATCATTGCGTACAAAGATTTTTATAATCAATTTAGGTAGAATTTCAGCCAATGATAGATACTAAGGCTATGAAAGACTCTATATTCTACCATCTATGTTAAATACCTCTGAAAATTAATCAATTTTATGACTATTCATTGAAACTTACCATAATTCCAAAATCATGAAATTAGTCTAAAATATTTCTATTTCCATACCTATACATCACCATAAATTATCAAAATACATAAACATATTTGGTAGTTTGAATACCGAATAATTAGCAAAAAAATGGTATCTGATCTCCTCAAAAAAATACATAATCCAAAGTATCTTGTAAATGACATTTGTCATTACTTGAATTTTATATTTTCACTGAATCTCAAAAAAATCATTATGCTTTACTTTTCCAAGGAACAAGATTGCCTCCTAGAAAAATTTTAAAACTTATAAAGTACCTTTTCTTAGTTCAAGTTGGTGTCCAAATCAAATCTATATATGTAGTTAATTATAGATTCTCATGATCAATGAAAACAATTCAAATCCTAAAGATATTTTCACATATTATAATATACAAAAAAAATGTGCCTGTGTAAACCTATTATATAGAATATAAGAAATAACTAATTATATTGACTTCATAAATTATATTTGATCTAATAATAGTGAGATAATTAATCATTTTTATGATTCTCATGTATATATTAAAATCAAATGAATGAATGATATCATACAAACTATTAGTTATCTTACTTAATCAGAATATTAACTAAAACACAACCTATAAGATAAACTTTTTTGAAAGTATCAAGTGCATAATAGCTTTTTAATAACACAATAACTCTTATAGAGTATGTCACCTCTATTCTAAAAAAAATATTTAAGTCTTTCAACTTCCATCTTCTAAAATTACAATTAAAGGTACTTCATAAGTCAAATGATTCCCAACTAATTGTCTCATAAAAAAGATGATATCCATGAACATAATTAATAAGAGGTTGTTGCTAGAAACATATTATAAACCAAGCTGTCATTGACAACTATAGATTTTATAATTTCTGTTTTAATCTACAAATTGAGTATAACTATACAACTCAAAATCTAAGTGGTTGCTCCATATGTATCTCCTCCTCAACTTCATTATGATAAAAAATATTTTTCATATTTAATTGAAATATATTTATCTATGTCAAAATATTAGGGATACATTAATCTATAAAGAGAAAATAATAGCCATGAAAGATAAAATATTATTTGAATTCACACAAAATATTTGAGTAAGCCCACGTATAATAAATCTCATCTTAGGGTAATATACCTTCTTATCTTTGTTGGTCTTCTTGGTGGTGACTTACCTAGAACCAATTATAAACTTTTACAAAAATTAAGATAATAATTCTCAATTCTCATTGGAGTGAAAGGAAATTATCTTTTCCAACATAACCTAGTGCGATCATGAATGAGATAATATCTCAAATGAAGTCTTGGTAATTCTAGTACCATCAAGAAAAATAGTAACTAAAACAAAAAATATATATAAGCATAATAATACAAATGAAATAAGGTATTGAGAATAATTTATCTATTTTTTCCAGAGAGCTATTAGAAGATTAAGATCAAAAAAATTGACTATATGATTATCTAGCTTCTAAGTTGGTGGGAAAATATTTCATCACCACAATAAGGCAGTAAGTTGGTGGGAGCTATTAGATAGCGATAGATTATCAGTTACATCATTATATTAGCTATGGATTATCAGTTCCGTCCCTAAAAAACTTTTAGAATTTTAGTTAACAAAATTATGTTTGGAATAGTGATGGATTCTTAGTTCCATCGCTAATTTAGCGACGGAATTTGGTTCCGTCGCTAAATTTGCGATATAATTTTATTTCCGTCACTAAATCTAGCAAATGTTTAGTTATTTATATTTTTATGAATATTGCTTTGATTCAAGAATAGCATGATAAAATTTTTAGGTAATTAATGATTTTAAAATATGTTAGTTTATTTATTAATATTTTTTTTCTCATATGGTTATAATTTTTTCTCCATACAATTAACAGAACTTTAATTAAATGAATTTAAAAATATTTTATTTTGATTTAATCATTTAAACTTTGGTTGTTAACTTTGTTTTTGTAACAACGTAAGTAAATTTATGCTAACTTTTGTGTAATGTATTATAACAGTTAGTAGTTAGTTTTTTTATGAAATAATTATTTATAAAAAAATAATTATATAATATAATAAATATGAAAATAATAACAATAAAACATATATAAAAAATATATAAAAGTAGTACTAAAAAATAAAATCTTTATTACAAAATGTAAAATTCTTCTATAGATCATATTATGTCTATTTATAAAATATAAAGGGAAATAATTATACACCATGCCATAGACCATATTTATATTTTTAATATAACTTTGGTATCATTACTTTTTCCAAAACAATGCCCTTTTTATTTTAGATCCACAACTTCATCATTTTGAGCTTCCCTAAATCACTTTATTTTATTTTTTTGTGAAATCTTCTAAACACTTTAAACTAAACTTTAAATCTTATTCTCTTCAGTTTTTTTATATAGTAGCCTAATTTCCCCAAGCCATTCCAATCCAATATAATTGCTACCCATAACTGCCAACTATCATCGCCCCACCACCATTCATCACCATCATCTTCAATCACCTCCATCAGCAGCACCACCCTCATTTTCTTCTATTTTGCTCAGAAAAGTCTTGTGTTTTGCTTGCAAAAACTCCAGCACTAACTAAAATCATAGCACCAATTTGGGTTGTTACCAGAATCATTGATGTCTAACTCTGACATGGTTGATGATTTTATTTTGCTGGTTTTTTGTTCTTCTTTTTAAATCTTCTGGCTCAGTATTGAGGCAAGAAACATTATCAAACTGATTTTTCTCTCCCTCATGTAGCTTAATTAATATTTGAGAGGAAGGGCCTTCATGGATAGAACCCTCGATTGAAGTTAGCATTGATACATTGTGACTAGTTTATATGTTTAGCTTTTGACAATTAGTTGTATGCATGAAAGTATTTCATTTTAAGTTTTTACTACATGGACTAAAAATTAAACTACACCATTGTATCAAAGGCAAATTTATTTGTATTAATATGACATGTTGAAATCAGGTTAATATGTATGTATGATTACAAAATAAAGGTATATTATATTTCTTGAATTCAAAATCAGGTTATAAGTTGTTAAAGGTTCAACCATACAAGTTTAATGATTTGTTCTTTTAAAGCTTATTAGATTATATTTTAATTATTTTATAAGGTTGCAAGCAAACATTTTCTTCCATTTATTTTTATATGTAGCTGAAAAATTTTATTGTTGGATTCTTGAATTAGTGTAGGCATAAAGATAAGACTACATATAGACATTAGAGAAAATAAGACTAAATCGATAGTGGATTGATTATCGGATGAAAGATGGTGCTTTTACTATGGAGTTCGAAATGGACATTGAGGGATTCATTACTTTTTCACTGAGTCACCTAGAATTGATGGACCACAGTAGGATTCAGGGTCCATGCGATCATCATAAGTGTCAGATTTAAAATTTTCAAGAGGTGGATACTATAAGTTATCATCTAGCACAGTATGGATTTGCCCGTGAATATCATAATAAGTATCTACATGGTAATCCTATCAAGTAAGATACTTGGGAACTCGATGTCAATTTCAATGAAGTTATAGACTTAGGATTTGTCAATCCTCAACCATACAATGCTTTTGATACAATGCTAATTGATGTTGATGCCCTTCCTTTAACCCTAATGTCATTGAAAAGGACCCAAACCCAATAGCTGCAAAATTATTTGAAATGCTGAATGCAACTGATTAGGAGATCTGGTCTGGCAATAGATATCATTCAAAGTTATCTGCTATTGTGATTGAACATTAAATCTAAACACCATTTATCTGAATGTGCTTATGATGATATTTTTCAATTGATATCCAAGTTACTACCACCGGACAATGTGATGATTGATAGTTTCTACAGCACCAAAAAATTAGTTCAGGGTGTGGGTCTACCAGTAGAAAAGATTCATTATTGCATTAATAGTTGCATGATATACAGAGGTGAAGATAGTTAACTTGCAAGTTGAAAGTTTTGTCACCATTCCCATTTTTGGAGACCAATGCATGGATCTCATAAGCAGAAAACAAATGTTCCTTATAAAAAATGTACTATTTTTCCTTGGCTCCTCGATTATAGAGATTATTTGCATCTAATGCCACAGCTAAAGAAATGAGGTTGATTGCTGAGAAAGAGTCTGAAGATAGTGTTATGCATCATTATTCGGACTCTAAAGCTTGGAAATATTTCAATCAAACACATCATGATTTTGTAGCTGTAAGTCAAAATATTCGACTGGGTCTTTCCACTAATGGCTTTAATCCATTTGGTCAATCCGAACAATAATATTTTTCATGGCTGGTTATATTGATGCCATACAATTTGCCCTCATGGATGTGCATTAAAGATTAATATATGTTTTTATCTATAATTGTGCCATGGCCAAAGAATCCAAAGGGAAAGTTGGATGTTTTCTTACAACCTTTAATTGCATAGTTGAAAACATTGTGGGAGGTGGGGGTATGTACATATGGCATTTCAAGAAAGCAGAATTTTCAAATGAAAGCTGCTCTAATGTGGAAAATTCGTGATTTTCCCGTATACTCAATGTTGTCGAGATGGAGTACTACAGAGAAGATTGCTTGTCCTCATTGCATGGAAGATTAATATGCATTTACATTGAGTAAATGGGGCAAAACATCATGGTTTGACAATCATCATAAGTTCTTACCAAGATATCATCAATTTCGAAGGAATAAAAATTCTTTTTTGAAGGGTAAAACAGTGGGAAAAGTTGCACCACATGTCCGATCAGTAGAGGAAATTTTAGTGCAAATTGAGCAATTAGGGTTGAAGAAAGTGATAGAAACTGATGCTGAGTCCACGAATGCTTGTATTTTCAATAGTTACGAATGTGGATGGAAGAAAAGAAGCATCCTTTGGGATTTACCTTATTGGAGTACAAATCTCATTCGACATAATCTAGATGTCATGCATATTAAAAAAAATGTCTTTGATAATATCTTCAATACTGTTATAATTTTTGAAGGAAAAACAAAAGACAATGCAAAGTCTAGGGCTATAATAAAAGAGTTGCACCAAAATGAGAGCACAGGTAAATATCCAAAAGCTACTTTTACTTTGGATAAGTTAGGGAAAAAATTGTGTGAATGGTTGAAAGAACTTTGATTTCTTGACGGGTATGCCTCGAACATGACAAGATGTCTTGATATGAATAAGCTCAAATTATTTGGCATGAAAAGCCATGATTATCACGTGTTTATGCAAAGGTTAATTCCAATAGCATTTTGTGAACTATTGCCAGAGAATGTGTGGTCATCTTTGACAAAGATGAGCAACTTTTTTAAAGACCTTACATCTATAGTAATAATAGTGGAAGACATGAGGCGACTTGAAGATGAAATTCCTATTATTATCTGTAGGCTTGAGCGTATATTACCTCCATGTTTTTTTGATTCTATGGAGAATCTCCCCATTCATTTTCCATATGAAACAAGGATAGCAGGTCATGTTCAATACCAATGAATGTACCCAATTGAGAGATTAGCACAAAAAAAAACTCATATAAATTTGATATGTCAATCTAATTTAAAATGACATAATATTTTATGTAGCTTGACAATGATTATCTTTAGGTACCTTCGAAGGTTGAAAAATAATGTGTGCAATAAAGCAAAATTGAAGGTTCTATATGCAATGCATATTTGGTTGAGGAGACATCTTAATTTTGTGCTCATTATTTTGAGTCATATGTCAATACAAGATATCGAAAAGTGCCACGAAATCTAATTGTCATTGATAGAGATGAAACTCAAGAACATGAGGGGATGCTTTCCATATTTAAGCATGGGGGTAGAGCAATTGGCAAGAAAAAATTTCGATATCTTACTCCGAATGAATATCATGGAGCTAGCACGTATATGCTATTGAATTGTGAAGAAGTAAAGCCCTATATTTAGTAAGTATTTAAAATTCTTAAAAAAATGATTGAAAACTAATTTATATATGCAAAATTATTATATATTTGAGGAAACTAATGGTCATTTGCTATAGACTATTTGTTGCTAGATTAAGAAAACATCAACCATATGTTGAAGAAGCCATAGTTGATGCTAAACTTTATAAAGACTTTGCATCTTGGTTTGAGGCACATATGAGTAATAAAAATTCAACTATATATATATTGTTGGATTTAGTTACCCATAATTCTTATAACTTTCAATTTTTTTATAGGCTCGTGATCCGATTTCGAATATCTCCAGCCAATTCATAAAAGACCTTGCAAAAGGACCTTTATGAGGTGTTAAGGTATTTCCTAAATATTATGTGAATGGATATAAGTTTCACACTTTGGGACATGGATCAAATAAAGCAACCATGGATAGTAGAGTGTGCATAAAGGGTTCTAATTTTAGTGCAATAGAATTGAACTTTTATGGTCAACTAATGGAGGTTTTACAGTTGGAATACCCTGCATTACTACGAAAAAGAGTCATATTATTCAATTGTCAGTAATTTGATCCGACACCAAGTATAGGTACAAGAAGTCTCCCTGAGTTTAAGCTTGTTGATGTGAACCACACAAGAAGATTCAACAGATATGAACCATTTATTCTTGCGGAGCAAGCAATGCAGGTCTATTATGCATCTTATCCAAGCACAAGAAAAAACATGTGTAATTGGTGGGTTGTTTGCAAGATAAAAGTTCGAGGGGTCATGGAAGTAGCCGAGACATCAAAAATCTTGCTATTAAATGCAGGAGCATTTCAAGAGGATGTCATCAAAACCCATTATATTGATATTGTAGTAGACAAAGAACCTAAATCATTAGTTGATCATAGTTTTCCTTTTGTAGATATTGAGGATATAGAACTTCAAGAAAATAAGGAGGTGGAACTTGAAATAGAGTCAGATAAAGAATATGAAGAAATAGATGATGATGATGATAATGTGACAATATTGAAGATTAAAGCCCTTATATTATTGTGACCTTATGAATATATTTATAACATTGTTTTCAATTACTAGTATTTTTTTCTTGCATATGTATGTACCCACCATAGGCATGTTCATTATAAATGTGTTATTTTGTAATTATGTTCATTGAAAGTATGAGAGGTGGCCATTCAGCAAGGAGTAGAGATAATCCTGGAGGTCGAGGAGCAACTAGACTATCTGCACCTGCCGTCCTACCTACAAGCACTGCCCCGCCAGCTTTAGGTTTGACACCTACCTTTAATGTGGAGAACTTACCACCACCTGCCTCACAGATGGATTTGGAGTCTTCTACCACATCAATACTAGCCAGGTCATCAACCACATGTGGTATTACATAGAAAAAGAATATACAAACAATTGATAGGGAGACCACGTATGTTTAAAATGTTTATTATGCCACTTATTGTTTTTTGGTTGGTTGATATACCAGATAATTTATTTTCATATGAGATTTAACATTTAATATTCTTTTGTAATTTTTAGAATTTATTTCTTTCAAGTGCTTCAATGGACATTACTAAGATTTTCAAGCATATACTAGAAAAGGAGGGTACAAAATGAAGGTTGGTGCCTGCCAATACTAAGGAGTTCTATTGGAGCGGATTTAAGGTATTTCATATGTACTTATTCACTTGTTACTATTTCACACTTGACAATATTCTTTTAATGTATTTATGTAAAGTAACTGTTGCTTTGTTGGGTTGTTGCATGTATATGATTGACCTTTCAAATGTGGTGAAAGTGTACGTGTTTAATGATGATGGAATTTTTTTTTGTTTTTTGCAGCTAATGTTATGTTGGTATTGCTATAACAATGAAACTTGTGTTTCATTAATTACACCATTTTTTTATTCTTAAAGTCTTCCTTTTTATTTGGAATATCTTTGTTAGATTGGGTTAATAATGATAGCTTTTTTTTCTTTTTTAAAGAGATGTTTGGCATCAATGTTTAATTGTTATCATTCCTGTAGCTACCAAAACTTTTTCTAGAAATTTATTGTTCAAAATTTTGTGGGAAACTTGTTTCATTTGATAAGATTTCATTTAGGGTAGAGTATGATTTGTTCATGTTGGAAGTTACTTTCTGTGGCTAGCTGGTGTGAAAACTTGTTATGTTTCTGGTTTGATCATGTATTTTAATGTATATGCTGAGGGCTAAGTTACAGGTGCTTTTTTTGGAATCTTATTTTCAAATAGTAGCAAGATATGGTGATGTTATAGCTTATTTGGTCCACAAAAAAGTTCCAATTAGTCGGTAGATATCAGTAAAAAAAACTTAATTGCCATGTGTTTTTGGTATTTAATTTATTAGATAAATTTAGTAAGAAATTTTACATCAATGTGGATAATAATTTAGATTAGATTATTTTAAAAGAAGAGGTGTATATTATTTCTAGTCTAAATGGTAAAAAAGGGAAAAAAGGGTGAGGACACTTGAGGGATAGATGTCTGATTCAATAAGTAAGCTATCAATTAATGAGGTTACTTATTGAACTCACCTTTATTGAACCAAATTAATTATGACAAAACAAATGTTATGGATATGATAAACTAGAACATATTAATGTTCAAGAAAAATGTAGCTATAATAGGTCATGGAAGAAAGCATACACCTAAATATAAGAACAAAACATTGACTATATTTACATAAAATACATCTTTATCAATATATGTATGCATATAAATTGTTGATGAATTGGAATCATAGATAAAGCAAGCATCCTCTACTCTACTCTAACCCATCCTATGCATTTAATTATGGCTAACAATACTTCTGCTTGTTGCTCGTAACAAATAAATGCTACTTTTTGCTGGCTGAAAAAAATTATTGCTTGTTACTTGCTACAAAAAAATTTGCTGCTTGTACTTTTTAACAAAAAAATATAGCTTTTTGACAATGATATATGGGTCTTATTTAAATATGTTTGTATGTATGTGTCCATTAATTTATCATGGATATATGGATGTTGATGGTGATGGACCCTTTGATCTTATTTGTATGTTGATGTTTTAAATTTGAATGTGACTTTTTTTAGGTTGCTCTGCTACCAGCCTTTATGTTGCTTGCCTCATCATTTTATGGGCATTAAAAATTGATTATTTATAATTGTTTTGGTTTTTGTAGCTAAGCTTAAAATAATACAGTGTAAGTTGAGTTCTGAACAACTGAGAATCCATATACATTCTAAATGTACGTGAATTGTCTTTAGTTTCATTTGATACAATATTAAGCAAGTAGCCAATAGGTGGTGTAGTATTCATTTGATAAAATATTGAGAAGCCAATAGGTGTTCTAGGCAATAGAAGGATATAAAATGGTAAAATTTTTATAAACAAAAGCAAAAAGAGATACATATCTTGATAAGGTAACCTGATTGCTCTAAGGAGCTGAACTTGTGTTGTGCTCAATAAGATCACATAAGTGTTAGAAAAGAGATTCTATATATGTTTGATATGATGGTGTAGTATCTAATTTGGATTAGCTCCCTTATTCTTTATTTTTTTCAGATTGGTTATAGTGGGGTATTAACATGAAATAGAACATATTGCTTCCATTTATTATTCTACACTCTCTTTGAAAGTTATGATGCATGATGATGTTATTGCTTTTAAAAGTTAAAATATTTGATTATTTTTTGATCTATAGGTCTAAGATTAGAGAGAAAATGATTTTAGTAGCAATAGGAGTAACTACATCTTTATATTTTAACATTTTTAGCCTCGTGTAATTTGTTCGTGTGCTGCTTACAAAAGAAAAGATGGGTTAAGATCATTCAAACTTGTTAAAATTGTATTATTTCAAAATCACATTGTGCTACTAGTACTATATGTGCTTATGCATTTTTATTTGTTGAAATATATATAAATATATATAAATATATATTTTTTCAAAAAGCATGTAACTAGGATGATTCAAATGATGCATTAGTCAAGAGAACGTTTTATAGGGTGGCAGGAAAGCGATATGGGGATTGGTTGTGCAAGATGCGAATCAAAGGGAAAAAGGAAGATAATATACCAGAAGATATATGGGAAAGCTGGCAACAACATTGGAATACTCCTGAATATGAAAAGAAATGTGAACAAGCTACTAAAAATTGTCGTACAGAAAAGGGAGGACTTGGTACTAGTCTTTCCACACATATAGGTGGCTCTAGATGCACAATTCAGCATTGTATTGCTTTGGTAAGAATTTTATGAATAATTTTTTAAATAACATTTTTTCATCATCTTATTCAAACTAATTAATTTGATAATTAATTTTAGTAGGAAAAGGAATTGAAACACCCGGTACCCCCCCACATCATTTGAAGTGTTCAAGAAGATGCACACCAAAAAAGATGGTGCTTTCACTGACAAAAGATCTAAGGACGTCAATGTAAGATTTCAATTTTGCTTTATTAAAAAAACTCAACAATTATTCTTAAATAATTATTAATTTTATAATAAATTAAATATAGGATGCTGTGGAAACCATAGTTGCCTTTGCTTCTAAGACTGAGGAGGATTCAATGGAGCCTGTGGAGGTTAACATGAGCCAGTTATATCTACAAGTAGTTGGAGGTAAAGAAAAAGGCAATGTGTATGGCCTTGGCTCTCAAGTGTCCGCATTTTACCTTGAGACTTTCAGTAGTTCCTCTAGCACTTCGCGCTATGATTTTTCATCTGATGAACATTTCACAAAATGTGTGAATTAAGTGGTTGTGCAGAGGGTGAGAGTAGAAGTCCAAGAACTTCAACTCAAAATGAATGAAAATGTGAGATTGTATAAAGAGTAATTAGAACAGCAATTTCAACAAAAGATGGAGCTGTTGAATGTATGTTTAACGCACAAACTCAATCCAATGCCCAACATCCAGATCCTAGCAATCCAGCTTCTACACCCCCAAAACCATCTCTAGCACTATAAGAAAATATCTATTTAGTTAGGAAATTTTAGCTAGAGATCAATCCCTAGCTAAATTGCAAGAGATTAGCTAGGGAATAGCAAGGGATTGATAATTTTTTTATGAAAAAAAAAATAGCAACGGATTAGCGAGAGAAAAATTTTTGAAAATTCTACTAAAGAAAAGCGGGGGATTTAGTGACGGATTAGCGACGAAAAATTTTCGTAAATTAAGCTAAAGAAAAATGAGGATTTTAGCGATGGATTTAGCAATGGATTAGCGACAGAAAATTTTCGTAACTTCCTCTCTAGGAAAGCAGGAATTTTTAGTGATAGATTTTGCTATGGAATATCTCTTGCCAATAAAATTCTTGATTTAGTAACCGATTTAGCGATGAAATTTCTCTTACTAATAAAATCCTTGATTTAGCACAAGATTTAATGCCTGATTTAGTGATGGAATTTTCATTGCTAATAAAATCCTTGATTTAGTGATGGATTTAGCGACAGAATTTCATTTGTTAATAAAATCTTTGATTTATCGACACATTTTGCGACGGAATATCTCTTGCTAATAAAATCATTGATTTAGCGACGGATTTAGAGATGAATTTTCCCTTGCTAACAGAATCTTTGATTTAGTGACGAATGTTCCATTTCTAATAAAATTTTAGATTTAGTGATGGATTTAGCGACAGATTTTGTTTTTCTAATAAAATCTTTGATTTAGTGATGAATTTAACGACAGATTTTCCCGTGCTAAAAAAATCCTTGAATTAGTTGCGAATTTAGTGATGAATTTTTCCTAGCTAATAAAATTTATATTTTATCTACGGATTTAGCGAGTAAATATCCCTATAAAATACATATATTAGTGATGGATTTTGCGATAGAATTTCCCAAGAAAATAAAAGCTTTAATTTTGTGACATAATTTATCTAGCTAATAAAATTTGTAATTTATCGACAGATTTAGTGACGCATTTTCTCGAGTAATTAAAATCCGTATTATAGCTATGAATTTTTCCTAGCTTATAAAATCCATAATTTAGCTATGGATTTAGCGATGCTATTTCCCCAGCCAGTATTTAATTATATAATTTTGTTTATTTATTATTGTTTTTAATATTTTATTTAATTTTGTTTAT
Source organism: Sapria himalayana (assembly GCA_029783825.1). NCBI lineage: Eukaryota > Viridiplantae > Streptophyta > Magnoliopsida > Malpighiales > Rafflesiaceae > Sapria > Sapria himalayana. Next base: position 161,925 of record JAREIK010002577.1, on the reverse strand, counting down.
TAAATGTATGTTATTGGTCTATAAATGATCAATCCTTGAAACACACATTCTCCTAGCAAAATCATAAAAAAATGATATTATAAATAATTAATTTAAAATATATAAAAATACAAAAAAAAAGATTATATTAATAAGGACTAAAATAACAATTTTTATGATGTAATAGTTTTTTAAAAAAGTTTACAAAGAATTTTTCTAAAATTTTTTATTAAGAAACTAAATAATTTAAATTATAGTAGCATTAAATAATTAATTTAATTAGTATAAAATTTTTTTCGATATTTTAAAAATTAAATTAACATACATTAAAATTTCTACTACTTTATATGTAAATTAATTCAATGTAAGATAAAATAAAAAATATTTTCAAAAATATCTGAATTGATGAATAAACTAGTAAATATTAATATTATTATAAATATTTAAAAAAATTTATAATTATAGAAAACTTTTAAAAAAATAAATAATACTAATTTTGAAAATCTTGAAATATAATAAAAATATAATTTTTCAATAAAGTTAAAAGAAAATAAAATAATAATTATAAATAAATACATAGATGTTTAATCCTACTAAAATTTATAAAAATTAAACAATTTAGTAATAGTTTTTACAATTAGCTTTTAATATTACATTTTTATTAAAATAATAAATATTACTTTTTTTAATTATTTTCTCATTTTAAGTAATTTTTTGAATTTTAAAAATTATAAATGATATCAAATAATTTGAAATTTTATGCTTTTAAAATTATTTCATAATATCTTCTTAAAAATTAATATGAATTCTTAAAAATTTATAACCATAAAATATAAATATTTATATAATTTTTAACATTACGAGTACTTTATTACTTTTAGGCCAGTGACTAGAAGACAAATCATCTTTTCATTTATGTCTTATTATATGTAGTTTGTTAATTTTGTAACTATTTGATATTTTTTTAAGGCAAAACATTATTATTATTATTATTTATATATTTATTGTTTAATTAATATTATAATAAAAAATTATAAGGGATTTGTTTTTTATTCGTACCTTGCTACACACACATTAATTAATTTTGTTGAAAATATTCTGATAGTAAATAAAATTAATGAGTAATTTTGTATTATATATATATATATATATATATATATATATATATATATATTGTTTATTTAATATTTTAAAAATTAAAAATATAAATATTTTCCTAAAATATACATTCTCTCTCTTGACTTGATGTATCTGTAAAAGAACCAAATTCCTCCGCATTCCGAAATCTATCTATCGATGCTGATTCAACTAAAATTAATTCAAGGTTTAAATTTTAATTTGGTATTGATTTGAGTTACGTTTATACATTTATTCTTCATTGATTATCTTGGATTGCTTAATGGAAGAGTAAGCATTTTTATTCTATTTTTTTGTTTCCTAATTTCTTCTTTAATCACCATGGTATGCTTTGATTTCGTATGTAAACTTATTCGTATACATGCTTCATGTATTTGTGATATAATGCATTGTCATAGTGTGGTTTTTGATGGTGATCATATACAAAAATAATATATAAAAAGTATATATACTTAGGTCTACCGACTTGATATCTACAAAAATAGTATACAGCAATATACATTTGTATTTTATACATAACTAGTATACATACTTAGGTATGCTGACTTAATATCTACAAAAATAGTATACATCAATATGCATGTGTATCTTATACATAACTAGTATACATACTTAGGTATGTAGACTTGATATCTATAAAAAATATTCAAAAATGAGTAATGATTGAATTCAAAAATAAAATAAAATAAAATAAATAAAATAAATAAAATAAATAAAATAAATAAAATAAATAAAATAAATAAAATAAATAAAATAAATAAAATAAATAAAATAATAGTTTAGCATGTCAAATTAAAATTAAACTGATTATACTCGATTGAACCAATTTGAACTATTCTACCAACTTCTAGAAAACTCAATAATATTCACACATGTAATTGAAAATAATTGAACAAAAGATTCTCAATTCACCTTGAAATGTTCTCATGATATGTGGTGTTGTGTGCTAGGAACCCTAAATCACATTTATTTATAGGCAAGATTACAAGTATTTTAATTTTTGATGCAACATTTAGTAAGCCAACACATAGCTTTTACATGTCAAGTCAATCCTTGGCAGGTATACACATCATTATATAACAAGCACAATTTCAAGTACTTGGCATTAATGCATGAGAACACATAGTAAGCATATAATCAATACTTATCACTCATGTAAGCCAAGACATGGAAATCATACATGCTAACACATGATATTCATGCAAGTAAGCATGTGATAAGCTTGTAAGTCAACATATGATATAAAAATAATTATTCTAATTAATTTTTTTATAGACATTATTGTCATTTTCCTACATGATTCATTTATATTCTTATGGTTGCACCTTATCTTTTACAAAGATTATCATGGTGTGTGTGTGTGTGTGTGTGTGTGTAAAGATTTATATTTTCCATGTATCTAATATTTTGTTAATTAAATTTTATCTCAAAATTTTCTCAAACATAATAACTTAATATTTATGTTTCTTGAAATAAAATAGTTATATTTCTAATAATTTCAATATTCCTTCAATAGATGACTCATAGTGTGTGATTCCTTGTGATCTTTCTTGTGTTAGTGATGAGTGGACTTGTTGAATCAAGTTTAGTAATATTAAAATAATAATTTCATACTGATATAATAAGATCAATATATAGCAATGTGTCATGGATACTAAAGCTAAGATAGTATAAAATATATGAACCAAACTTTTTTGTACATAATTACAATCAAGAATAATATTTTTAAAAACAAATAGCCTAGTAATAATAATATGAACATCTCTTCGCTGTAGAAGCAGTAGTAAATGGTCATTCAAAGTAACTTCTTGCTCATGTGGAAAATGGTAGTAATAAAGTATTTCTTTTATCTCTCTCTCTAAACATCATTGCTGGTCATATTTTAGTTATCTGTTGAAGTTGTATGCTTATATATATATATATTTGTATAATTATATATAAATAATTGTATAACTTTATAACACTATATTAATTAAATATAACTATATTTGTGAGTATGTATACATATATGTAAATCTACATATTTATTTATACCTTTATATATTTATGTATAACTATTTGTATTTAATATATCTATATATAACTATATGTTTAACTATATAACAATATTTATAGTTATATATACTATATGTATAATAACATATAACTATAAATAATTGTATCATATTATATGTATTACTATAAAAACTTTATACATAACTATATTTAAATTTATAATTTACGACTTATATTTAATAAACATTTGTATATATTATTATTCAAAAATGTATTTTACTATATCTATACCTAAACATAACTATAAGTATAGATATATAAAATTATATAAATAAATATATATACCTACATGTATAAATAAAGTTTAACTATATTTATACATGTATTTACCCTCAAATTTAGTGGTAAAAAGTCATGGTTTAATAACCATCATAAGTTTCTATATATGAATCATCCATTTCAAAGAAATCGAACTACATTTCAAAAAAAATAAAATTGTGATGACAGTTGCACTAGCATTTCATGCAGGAGATGATATTATGACATAGATTTAGAGTTTGGGTATGAAGAAGGTAACTGAAAAGGAAGCTACTAGAAGTAATGAACCAAAAAGCAAATTTTTTGGCTATATGAAACATAGTATATTTTGGGACTTTCCCTATTGGAAGTCCAATTTAATTTGTCATAACTTAGATGTAATGCATATTGAAAAAAAATTTTTTGACAAAGTTTTCAACAATATTCTTAATGTAGACACAAAAACAAAAGACACTTTAAAATCAAGACAATAGCTGGATGATTACTACTGGTGTCGTGAATTGAAACTGAATGAGAAAATAGGAAAATTCTTTTAAGCTTGCTACACACTAGATAAGAAGGCAAGACGAATATTGTGTGAATGGGTTTAAAATTTGAAATTCTCTGATGGATATGTGTCAAATATGGGTAGATGCGTAGATATGAATAATCTTAAGTTATTTGGAATGAAAAGTCATGACTGCCATGTATTTATGCAGAGATTAATACCAATTGCATTTCATGAATTACTTCTACTAAGTGTTTGGAAGGTCCTTACAGAACTTAGTTTGTTTTTCAAATAGCTAACTGTAACCACAATCAAAATAAATGACATGGTGAGGCTGGGGAATGACATTCCACTTATTATTTGTAAGCTTGAACGGATATTCCCACCGAGTTTTTTGACTAATTGGAGCATTTGTTGGTTCATTTTGCATATGAAGCAAGGATTACAAGGCCAGTACAATTCAAGTGGATATATCTTTTTGAGAGGTAAATACATATAATTTAATGTGTTTTATTATTTAGTACATTAAGTATTATTGTAATTTAATATTATTGAAACCTAACATTATGGATGTAGGTATCTTCATAAATTGATATTGAATGTTAGAAACAAGGTAAAAGTTAAAGATTCAATTTACAATGCATATTTAGTAAAAGAAGCATCATCATTTTGTTCTTATTAGTTTGAGATCATGTCAATACAAAGAATAGAAATGTGACACAGAATTATGAACGTCATGTGATGATAGAAGATGATTCTATGGACAAACTATCTATCTTCAAGCACATTGGAAAAGTATTTGGAAGGGCAATGAAAAGATGTATGATAGATGAAAAGTACAAAGTAACCTGGAGCTATGTTTTACTTAATTGTGAAAAGGTTGCACCATATATTATGTATGTATACCCAAAATGGTTATAGGTTTAATCATAGTTTAATTTTATCTTTAATAGGAATTATTAAAAATTGATGTACATTTTTTTCTCTCATTTTATATTTGTGCTGTATTTATGTTGAGCAATTAAAATATAGGCATCCAGCAATTTCTAGTAATGATGTCGATTATATGCCAGAAACTAAATTTGCGAATTGGTTAAAAAATTATGTGAGTATACTTAAGTTTTTTATCTTTGAATTATTTAATTTATTAGTATCTTTTATTTGTTATTATCATTTTTTTAATTTATGTCACAAGCAATTGAACATCAAATGGAGATTCAAATATTTTCATTCAGAATCTAAGTAAAGGCCCGTTTAGATATGTGACAATCTATCTTGAGTATTTTGTTAATGGATATAAGTTTCACACAATAAGGTATGGTTCTTCTAAAATAATAATGAATAGTGGTGTATGCATTAAAGGCTCATGTTATAGTGCAAATGAGATTGATTATTATGGTCTACTCAAAGAAGTTATTGAGTTGGAGTATCCTGGTCTCAAAAATAACAAGATTGTATTATTTAAATATGATTGGTTTGATCCTACACGAAATGTGGGTTCAAAGATTCATTCGGATTATAAGCTAGTGGATGTTAACCATAAATACAAATATAATTGATATGAGCCTTTTATTATGGCAGTTCAAGCTACTCATGTAAATTATTGTACATATCCGAGTTTATCTCGTAATAAGAGAGATTGGTGGGTGATTAGCAAAATCAAAGCTCGATCAAAATTTGAGTTACCAACATCACAACAAAGAAGTGCATACTTAGAAATTGCATTGGCATTCCAAGAAGATAATATAAATAATTTTGAGCTTGTGAATGTCGATGAAGATCCAAAAAATTTATGTGATTCAAATGGTGGCACAATAGAAATTGAAGATGATCAATTTCTATCTGAAAATGAGTTTGAACTTCTATCAGAATTGGACAAAATATCAGAAGATCCACTAGAGGATGATAGTGATGCTGATAATTAAACTGTTATAATTTTATTATAAATTTAAACTATCAAATATATTTTATATTTTATTGAAATCTATTGGTGTGTTTTAGTCAAAAATGCATGTTTGTTCATCATATTTCTATGTTTTGTTCTATGTTTTATTTTGTACAGTAGATGGTGCCTAAAGGACTTGACCGTGGTGGAGGTGGGCGTGGACACAGAAATGAACCAAATTCATCTAGTATGTTACATCATGTTGCAGAATCAGTACCATCTCATAGCCACCATATCTAGACTTCAACTTCACATTCACAATCTTCATTTCTATCACCAACACCATCATTGAGACCTCTACTATCACCTTTATCAGATGTAAGCCCACCATCCATTATGCTTCCTACACAAACTTTTGATCCATCTTTATCTTCTACCCCACATTTACACCGATTGTTCCCTTATTTACAATATCAACAACATTATCAAATATCGTGTCTTCCTCTGCAAATAGTATAAAGTTAGAAATTGAGATTATGGATGAGAGGTAAAAGAAATATATAAAAATGACTTGAAAAAAAATTTTGGATATTACTTTCAGTGATTTTTTTATATTGTTATGATTTGCTTGTTTTCAATGTTATTTATTTATTTGTATAGTTTTATTCCATCTCACAAATGTTCGACTATAATTACAAAGGCTTTCAAGAAAATAGCTGATTCTAAAGCTCTCTTCTGGAAGAAAGTTTCTGAATCGACAAAACAGTCATATTTTAGTGACTTTTAGGTAAAAATAACTAAACAAAAGAATTAAAAAATAATTATCTAATTACTTAAATTTTATGTTGGTTATAATTCAAATAGTAAATAATTATATTCAAGTTGTTAATATAAATTCTTTTGTCATTTTTCTATTTATAGAATAAGTGCACATGGGCACCCAAATTTGATAGAAAGATAAAGTCATTATAGAAGATCAAATCTACTTACGAGTATTCTAATTTTGTCCATAAATTAAATAAAATGAAAGAAATGCTTGATTTTATATCCGAGGAAGATTGGCCCGAGTGGCTTAATTATTGGGAGGAGCCAGATGTGAAAAAAAAAATTAGATATTACTAGGTACAAGAATCTGTCGAGACATCGGAGGTTCAAAGTCGAGCATTGAGAACTATCGAGATTTGGTACAAATTTAAAATTCTAAACATTTCTATATCTTGTGTTTGTCCTAATAGTCCAATAAATAAAATCTCTGCATGGTTTTATTAATTTTTTTAAATTTTGTTATCATTTGTTTTTTTATGTCTTAATAAAAACATATTATACACTGGAGAATTAGGTCAAGATCCAAATTTTTATGAGATTTTCAGGAAGATGCATGTGAAGAAAGTGGATGGTCAGTATGTTGACAACAAGTCATAGATGATTGCTGTAAGAAATTATTATATTAATTAGATTTTATAAAACTATAGTACATTATGAGAATTATTTTGAATGCAAAATAACTATTTTATTTTTTGTAAATCTAGAATAGTTTTTTTTTCTATTTTATCTTATGACCTAAAGGAGGAATGTGTGGCAGCTTCTCATCAACAAGTTGAGGGTTCTATGGACCTTCAACCAATTGACTATGAATTTATTTATATGGAGACAATAGAAGATCGAAAGAAGCAGCGAGTGTACGGAATCAGCTCTAGGGAGTGGCATTTTGTTGTAGCAGTCATAGTTCTAATTCATCTGTCTAAGCAATGGTGGATGAGGCAGTCGAACAACAAGTATTGGAAGCAAATGAACATATTATAGATATGGAGATCGAAATGAAAAAGAAGGATGAGTAGATAACTAATTTGATGGAAGAAATGCAAGAAATTAAAAATGTAATGCAATAGTAGATGTCCTATTTGGAGTCACTGTTAGTGGCATTGGCGCAACAGATAATATTCTGAGATCCAGCTGCGAATCCTCATAGGAGAGGCTAGCATTCCCTACAAATTATGAGGATGATTGAGTATGAGAATTATTTCTGAACTATTATTTATTTTTGTCTATGTGTAGCAAATAATTATGATATTTTTTTGTAGGTTTCAATATTTTTTATTTTGGTTTTGTTCATTACTTTTTTGATTAACCAAATTATGAATCTTTACAGGACACATTATGTTAGACAAAAAAAAATCTTGATTCAAAGCATCCAGACATTACGACGGTCCTTCCAATGCATTAGTCCCATATTACCGATTTAAGCTTTATCAAAAAAAAAGGTCTAGCTTTAATAATCTTTATTATTCAAAAAACATTTTATTTTTGTACTATCTTTATCTGTAAACATAATTGTTGGACATCTTTTGGATTTTTGTTGAAGCTGTATGACAATTATCATTAATTTGTGTTTGTTCATGTCTATATTATTTGTTTTTACATATCTATGAATATGTTTTTGTGTCTCTAAATTTTTTGGGTAGAGTTTTAACCTATTATAGGTATGTAAAAGCCTATTTTCAGTAGTGGTAGCGATGCCAGTGACAACATTGGTGGTGGCAGAAGTGGCAGCAATGGCAACAATGGTAGTGGCGTCAGTGGAAGCGGTAGTGATGGTAGCTGTGGCAGCTGCAGCATCGGCGATTGGGGTGGCAGTGGAAGTGGTAGTAGTGGTAGCAGTGGCAGATGCAGCATCGATGATAGGGGCGGCAGTAGCAGCATCACCGGCAGCAGCGACATCACCGACAACACCGACAACAGCGGCAGAGGTGACATCAACAGCAACAACGGTGGCGTGGCAATGGCGGCAGCAGTGGCGGCGGTGGCGGCAGCAGTGGCGGCGATGGTGGCAGCAGTGGCGGCGATGGCGGAAGTGGTGGAAGTGGCGGCGGTGGTGACTACAGCGGCATCAGCGGTAGCAGTGACAGAAGCAACAGTAGCGGCATTAGTGGCAGTAGCGATAGCAGTGACAGCACCTGCATCATCGGCAGCCACGACAATGGCGGTGGCGGTGGGGTGGCAGCGACAACATAGGCAGCAGTGACAATGGCAGTGGTAGAGGTAGCGACAGCGACAATGACAGCGGTAATGGCAGTGGCAATGACAGTAGCGGAAGGAGTGGTAGTGGTAGAGGGATCAGCAGTAATGACAACAAATGTGGTATATACATATGTATATAGTCACTATATACGTACATAGAATACTACAATATTTAATGTACAGATATACTGAGTATATATATGTACTCGGTATATATGTACGCAAAATACTATAGTTTATATGTACATATACTGCAGTAATATATGTACGAGTAAAATGTTAGTATATATGTACATATTTACTGCAGTAATATATATTTATCAAAATATAGTATTTTTTTATTTAATTTGATTTGATTTGGTGGTTTAAATTTCGTACATATATGGTACCGCATTGTTTCCCATTCGAAGCTTGTATAAGTGAAGACATATTTCAACAAACATGAAACACCGTGACTCGGGCAGCATTTTCATAGTAGAAAGTTGGTGATTGGATGAGCAAAGGGATAGAAAGCAATGTCAATGCATTGATAGATTATACTTTATGCAGAGTCGGTTGATACATTGATTAATAAGATGTAATATAATTTGTATTATTTTTTTTGTTTTAATTATTTAAAATAATATATTAGAATAAGTTATTAGATGATTTTTTTTTGTTTAATTTAAAATTTTCATTTATAGTTTATATTTTTATTAAATTTAATTTAAAAATATTAAATTATTTAATTAAATTATTTTTGAAACTGTATGACACTCAACTGTAATTTTTGGTTGTTGATGTCTATAATAACTATTTTTATATATCTTTGAATATATTTGTATTTCTCCACATTATTTGGGTATAATTTTAGTTTATTATAGGTAAGTAAAAGCCTATTATCAACAGCGGTAGTCACGGCAGCAGTGGCAGTAGTGACAGTGACGGTAGTGGTAGTAGTGGTGCTAGAAGCGGAAACGGTGGCAGCGGCAGTAGTAGTGGCGGCATCGGCAGCGGTGGAAGCGGCCATAGCAGGAGCGGTGGCAGATGCGGCAGCTATGGCAGTAGTGACACCGACTACAGCGGAGGCAGCAGAGTAAGCAGCAGCATCAGCGGTAGCGGTGGCAGCGGAGGCAACAATGGTAGCAATGGTAGCGGTGGTGGCAGATGCAGCATCGACAGCAACGACAGTGGTAGCAGTGATAGTGCTGGCAGCAGCGGCAGTGCCTGTGGCAGTTGCGGTAGCGGCAGTAGCGGCAAGGGCAGCAGTGAGCGGTAGGAGAGGCAAGGGTGGTAGTGGCAGTGGGAGTAGTAGGAACGACAACAAATGCGGAATATACGTATGTATATAGTCAGTATAAACGTAAGTATAATTCTGTAGAATTTTATGTACATATTAACTGAGTATGTACTTGGTATATATGTACACATAATACTACAATTTATATGTACAAATACTGTAGTAATATATGTACGAGTGAAATGCTAGTATATATGTACATTTTTGCCGCAGTAATATATATTTATCAAAACATAGTTTTTTTTAATTTATTTTGATTTGATTTAGTTGTTTAAATTTCTTACAGATGTGGTACCGCATGGTTTCTCATATGAAGCTTATATAAGTGAACGGATTTTTTAACATACATGAAGCACTGTGACTTGGATAGTTTTTTCACAATGGAAAGTTAGTGATCGGAGAAGCAGAGTGAGAGAAAGCAATGTCAATGCATTATAAAATTATACTTTATGCACAGTCGGTAGATACATTGATTACTAAGATGTAATATAATTTTTGTTATTTTTTTTAGTTATTTAAAATATTGTATTAGAATAAGTTATTCAATGAATTTTTTTGTTTAATTTAAAATTTTCATTTATAGTTTCTATTTTTTATTAAATTAAATATAAAAATATTAAATTAATTAATTAAATTATAGTTTAAGCTATATGACAATCAACTTTAATTTGTGTATGTTCATGTCTATAATAACTATTTTATATATCTGTGAAAATATTTGTCTCCAATTTTTTTGGGTAGAGTTTTAGCCTATTATAAGTATGTAAAAGCCTATTATCAGCAGCAGCAGCAGCAGCAGCAGCAGTAGTAGTAGTAGTAGTAGTAGTAGTAGTAGTAGTAGTAGTAGCGACATCGTCGGCATCGATGGCAGCGGCATCAGTGGAAGCGGGAACGGCTCTAGTGGTGGCGGCAGCAGCAGTGGGGGCTGTAGTGGCGACAACAGTGGCAGGAGCGGCAGTGGTAGGAGCAGTGGCATCTGAGGCAGCGGTAGTGGCTACTTTGGAAGCAGCGGTGGCAGCAGTAGTAGCATCTGCTACACTGGAAGCAGCTGTAGCACTGGAAGCAGCGGCAACGGCGGTAGAGGCGGCAACGGTAGTAGCAGCGGCAGTGATAGCACCTATAGCGGTGGCAGCGACACCTATGGCATTCAGCGGTAGCGCCGACAATGGGGGCAGTGGCCAGCCGGGGCAGACGCGGTAGTAGTGGCAGCGGCAGTGGCGACAGCAGCAATGGTATTGGGAGTGACAGTGGCAATGGTAGCAACGGCAAGAATGGAAGCGGGAGTAGCAACAATAGTACTAAATGAGGTATATACGTATGAAGAAAGTCAGTATATACATAAATATACTACTACAGTATTTTATGTACATATATACTGAGTATATTTGTACTCAGTTTATATGTACACATAATATTGCTATTTTTATATACATATACTGTAGTAATATATGTATGAGTGAAATGCTAATATATATTTACATATATAATACACTGTTATATATGTATCAAAACATAACTTTTTTTTTTAAATTTGACTGAGTGGTTTAAATTTCTTACAGATATGATACCGCATTGTTCCACATACAAAGCTTCTATAAGTGATGGGATTTTTCACTAGAGATTATGTACTGTCAGTAGAAAAATGATACCGTGACTCAGACAACTTCGTCGCAATAGAAAAATGATGATCGAAGAAGTAGAGGGAGAGAAAGCAACGTCAATGAATGGTATATTATACTTTATGTACTGTCAGCAGATACATTAATGAATAAGATGAAATAAAATTTTATTATTTGTTTGTTTCAATTGTGTAAAATATTAAATTAGAATAAGATTTTAAATGTTTTATTTTTTGTTTATTATAAATTATTTATAGTTTCAATTTTTATTCAATTTGATATAAAAATTTTAAATTATTTTATTAAAAAATTTTAAAATAATTTAAATTCTGAAATTAATTTTGAAATTAAAATATCTAGGAAAAAATCCCTTGCTAAATTAGCTTGGGAAATATTAAAATTAGCGACGTATTTTTGATCGCTAATTTTATTTAGCTAATGATTATATCCGTCGCTAAAATTTATTGACAATACTTTAGCTAGGGAATCATCTATCTTTATTTTTGCTTGGTGGCGGAAAATCTCATTTATCTTGCTAATTTAGATATGGAATTTGTGTTTTTTAGCAAGGGATTTTTCTGTTGCTAACCTTTTAGCTAGGGACACTATTCATCGCTATATTTTAGTAAGAAGAACTTTAGATATCTAGCCGATCCATCGGTAATCCATTGCTATATTTCATTTAGCGATTGAAAATGCCCATTTAGCTAGGGAATTATCCCTAGTTATATGAGATTTTTCTTGTAGTGTAGGTTGTGATCATGATTTTTAGATTATCAGCTAGTTTTTTTATAAGATGATGATATGAACTAGTTATTGTGTTAAGAGTTTTTTAAATTGTTGCAACATAATTAATGTAAGTTATTTGTATTGCTTTTATTTTCAACAATGAACTAAATTAATATTTATTTTTCCAAAGAATGTGTGTTTTTTATTATTATGGTTTCTAATTATTTAAAAATAAATATATTGCAGTAAGTTTTAAATTAATATTAAAACAATTTTAAATAAAAAGGTATTTTAGCGATGGATATTAAATTTTAGCGATGGAATATTCCATAGCTAAAATGACTCAAAAAGTGTACAAGAAAATAAATTAGCGATGGAATGCAACAATCCATTGCTATAATAGTGACAAAAAATTGAATTCCATAACTAAGTTTAGAGATGAGATTCTGATTTTCCATCATTATTTTAGCAATGGATTGCAAATTTCTATGGCTATTTTAGTGAAGGTTTATTGTAAAACATTGCTAAAATAGTGATGGAAATTTAAATCCATCTTTATTTTAGCAACGGAAAATTAAAAATTGTCACAAAAATAGTGATAGGATATTAGGATCCGTGGCTACACTTAGCGATGAAAATCTGTCACTTTTTCTGTCTATCTATGTCTACCATTCAATCTAATTATCTACATGTGTATCTATCTGTCTATCTAGTTGTCTAGCTATCTATCTATCTTTTTATCTATCTATCTATCTATATATTTATCAATCGATCTATCTATCTATCTATAAATCTAACTATCTATCTATATACCAATATATCTATGTCTATCTATCTATTTATCTATCTATCCTTCTTTCTTTCTATTTTTCTATCTATCTATCTATCTATCTATCTATCCTTCTTTCTTTCTATTTTTCTATCTATCTATCTATCAATCTATCTATATGTTTAACTATCTATCGATAAATCTATATATCTATATGTTTATCTATTTTATAACTATCTTTCTATCTATCTATATATCTTTTTTTTTTTGGAAATGTTGTTTATTAATTTTTGTCATCTTTTTTGGCAGAGGAATACCATTTGTACAAACTATTTCTACCCTTCCTCTCTTACACCCTTTCCTATCCCCTTTTTAAGCTTTTCAACTCCGATAAAATAGTAAACTTAACTAAAGCAAAGGATTTCAAGGTTATTTATATTCTTATATTCTTATTTCCAAGTGGTGGAAAAATCTATTTTTGGGAGGGCAGATTTTGATGTTAATCTGCCCTGTTTCTTTTTTCTATTGACTTAAGTGTAGTGTTCCTGTTTGAGCTTTAGGGGGCTCCGTTGCAGCATCTTTCACAGCAGCACATCAGCCTTTCCTACCGCATGTTTATTCACAACAGCCTTTCCTACAACAGCACAACATTTATCATATAGCTACACATCAGCTTTTATTCAGCAGCACAACAGCCTTCATACAGCGGCACAGCAACCTTCCTACAGCAGCACGACAGCCTTCACACAGCAGCATTGCAAACTTCATATAGCAGCACGTTTCAGCACCGCAGCACAGCAGCACAGCATCCTTCATACAGCAGCACAGCAACTCAGTAGTATATATCATAGTAGCAGAGTAGCACAGCAGACCAGTAGCATTCCTACAGCTCTGAAGCATCGTTGCACCACAATCCAGCAGCTTTCGTACAACAGTACGCATAACAGCCTCCATAGGCACACCCCTGCCGGATTCTTCTTTTTCCTGTCAAGCTGCTAAGAGAAAGAACCTACAAGCACAAACAGCAATAACAATATTCTTTTCAGATTAATTTTCTGCAGAGACAGAAGTTCCTTCACACTTTGTTCTGTGCTTAATCATACTGATAAGATCCTTTCAGATATTTACATTTTTTCATTGCTTTTATTTATTTTTAGTTTTCATGTTATTTATCATACACAATACTTTTAATGCTTTTTAAACAAGATTTATCCCCCCTTTATTAAGCCTTTTCCATATCTCTTTTATTCATATTAGAATAACAGCTTAATTTATTTCATTTTTGAATTCTGATGTATGGGTATCCTATTTTATCCAATTCTATTATGTCTTTTAATCTAACAGGGATATTGTTCTCTTCATATTCATGAGAGCCTTTACTCATCCATTCTTTTGCTAATTTGTCTGCCAAGATGGTAGTCTCTCTGTATACATGATTTATTTCACCTTTTAATTCTTCTAATAATTCTTTAATAACTTCAATTTCTTCCTCGGATCTCCAAAGTTCTATTTTGCTCTTAGCTAAGTCCACTAGGACACTTGAGTCAACTTGAACTTGAATTTTTTGGAGATTCATTTCTTTACATATTTGTAACCCTTTTGTTAGTGCCATGATTTCTGCTTGCAATGCTGAGTCGGCTATTCCTCCCATTGAGAATGCTTTCACCACTCTTCCTTCCACATCTCTTATGACTCCTTCACCTCCTGCTGCACCCATCTCTCTATTAAAGCTTACATCTGTATTTAGCGCTAACATTTTTTGTGGGGGCTTTTGCCAAGAGATAGAGTTAATTACAGGCATTTTCTATTTTATAGTAGTGAGTCCCCATTCCTTTTTCCTCCTTTCATCCATATCTATGCTATTTACCTTTATAGGATTACAGGCCATGATAAATGAGCATTCTTTCTTTATTTCTTCTGATATGTTTTTAGCTTTCATCTTTATGCCTTCAAACCTACTTTTATTTCTGGCTTTCCAGATACACCGGATTGCAATTTGTGGAGTACAATCTCTTAGCCATTTAAGAATCTTATTTTTTGGCGGTTTTTGGCTCCACTTTTTTAATCTACTTTTCAACGTTAGTACATTCGTTCCTAAATTTGTATCTGTTTCTAATTTATTCCATACCTGTATGGTGATCTTACCTGTAGAAAATAAATGATCTGAGCTTTCGGTGTTAACTGAACATCATTCACATCTAGATACCAACGTCACTCCTTTTTCTGAATGTGTTCATCCACCGGTATAGCTTCAGAAAGTATTTTCCATGTTAAGATGCTCATTTGATGTGGAACATCCTTTACCCATAACCCTTTAAAACATTCTTGGACTGGTCTTTTATTTCTTACTAGGGTTTTTGTACTTTTTAAGGTGAATCTTCCATGTGCGTTTAGTTTCCATTTCCAGCCATTGTTATTTAAGATTGTATGTTTTTCAACTAGCTCCTGGTGCTTATGCATTAGCCTCCAATTTTTTATGGAGCTTTAGGATTTTTAAATGCCTTGTTTCCAAGGCTATATTTAGCTTTTATATAGTTTTCCCAGAGGGTTCCCTTTTCTTTTAATCTCCAATTTTTGCAGGCTCATGCTTTTGCTAAATCATTTAAGCTTGTAAAACCTAGTCCTGCCTCTTGTTTAGGGTAACATAAATCTTTCCACTTTTTCCAGTGAAGCTTAGTTTTACCTTCCTTCTTGCCCCATAGAAAATTTGACATTTCTTTTTCTAGCTTTATTATCATAATTTTTGGTGGTTGCAGATTCATTAAGCTATGAGCTAACATGCTTTGCAGGACATGTGTCATTAGAGTTATTCTCCTTGACATGCTCAGTATATCCTCTTTCCATCCTGCAATCTTTCTTTTAGCCTTTCTACCATATAGTTTATATATTCCTCTTTTAGCCTCCCTTCATAAATCAGGCATCCTAGATAAATTAAGGCTCATGTTTTCCATGCAAAACTTGTGATCTTTTTAATTTTTAAAAATATATTTTCTGGAGATTTTTTGCAATTATAAATTGACATTTATTCTTATTTAACCTTTGTCCTATTTCCTCCTCTAGAGTTTGGAGCAGCCACATCATATTTTTCAAAGATGAGCTGCCAGCTTTCGTGAAGATGATCACGTCATCTGCGTATGCCAGGCAACTCACATTTGGTGTATTTTTAGGTTGTTTAAAATAATCAATTTTGCCCTCTCTCATTTTCACTTTTAAATTTACTATCAGTAATTCTAAATAAATATTAAATAAGGTAGGTGAAAGGGGATCACCTTGTCTTAGCCTTCTTATAGGTTTAAATTCTCCTCCCACCTGCCCATTTATGAGAATCTCCACCCAAGCACTGGAGATGCATCTAAATATTAGATCAATCCAGAATATTGAGAAGCCCATTTTCCTCATTACATAACATAAAGTGTCTCATTCCACTCTATCAAATGCTTTCGACAGATCAAGCTTCAAGATTATATTATGCCATCTTGTTTTAACCCCTAGTTCTCTTATTAGTTCCATTGCAAGATTGATGTTTTCCATCATTAGTCTATTCTAAATAAATCATGCTTGTTCCACCGAGATGATGGCATGAAGAATCTTGCTCCTCCTAGTTTGTAAGATTTTTGCTAAGATTTTATAAACCACGTTACATCGACTTATAGGTCTGTAATCCTCACTTTTTTGTGGGTTATCCTTTTTTGGGATTAGAACAATAAGTGAGCTAGCCCAGGCTTTCGTGATTTCTGCCCCTGCAAAAATCCAAGCTATGGCCTTGGTCAAGTCTTTTTTGATGATGTTCCAACAACGTTGAAAGAATTCGTTGTTCCATCCATCCAGAACTGCCGCACTATCTCTATTCGAACTAAACACTGCCTCTTTAATTTCTTCTTCGCTTGGAGTTATTTCTAATGCTTTGTTATCCTCCTCATTGATTTTCCTTTTAATTACATTTATTAAGCTATGACCTTTCCGACTAGCTCTCCCGCATAGATGACTTTTGAAGTAGGTTTCTAACTTTGCTTTTATTCCATTTACTTTTTCCATCCATTCACCATTAGCATTTTTTATACCTTTTATTTTTTGTTTTTGTATTCTTATTTTTGTCATCTCATGAAAGAATTTGGTGTTCTTATCCCCGTCTTTTAACCACTTTATCTTTGACCTTTGTTTCCAGAAAGCTTCCTTCATGTGTAGGCTAAGCCTTAATTCTGCTTTCGCTTTACTCGTATTTTATTTCCATTGAAACTACCTCCTCTTCTGCTTTTTATATCATTTTCGAGATATTCCCAAAATTTTCTTTATTCCTTACCCCAAGTGTTAATTTGAGTATGCATAATTTTGATGTCAATATCTGCAAAGGATTTCCTGAAACTGGAATTGCCCATGAGTTATTAACTATTTTCTCGAAATCTTTGTGCATTGCCCACATATTTTGAAATTTGAACCCCTTATATATCTTTTTGTTTTCTTTTAGTGAGATTAGGAGCGGGCAGTGATCTGAACAAGTTCTGTTAAGATGTTTAACTTTTATTTCACCTAATTTGTCCATGATTTTTTGTATTATAAAGCACCAGGTCTAGCCTTGACCATATTGCTCCTCTTTTCTTCCGGTTATTACACCAGGTGTAATTTGATCACAAAAAATTAGTTTCTAAGAGGTTAGCATTTGTTATGACCTCGTTAAATTGGGCTATGACCATCGGGTCTGGAGGCCTTCCACCCCCTTTCTCGGAGGAATTTCTAACAACATTAAAATCTCCACTAATGATCAAGGGGACCTTCCTTTTAGCGATCTCTTGCATCTCCTGCCATAGTCTCTTCCTATTCTTTTTCGTGATGCTCGCATACACTACTGAGAAGATATCATCTGGCAGGTTACTGGTCTAAAAATTAGTTATTTGTTCCGTTTCTATTAGAATTTTTATGTCTAATATATTATTCCACATTATCTATAATTTCCCATTTGAATTTGAGAACGCCTTCTCAAAACCAATTAACTTCCTATATTTATCTAGCTGATTGATACTTACCATTGGCTCGGCAATTATTAACAATGATAGTTTATGGATTCTAATAAGTTTTTCAAGTATATTTAGCGTTGGAGTATTTGCTACTCCTCTTATATTCCATAATAGAGCATTATTCATTTATAGTTATATTTACCTTGTGATCTCGTGGTATGCTTTGATTCGTATCTTAGGTTTAAGTGTTTTTTCCTGTTTCCAAGAGGCTTTCTTGAGCTCGAGTAAGTGAGCTCCTTTCTAGATGCTGAATTCTGTGCATTGTCCAGCTTCTTAGCCATGTGCCGTATCTCCTTTATCGCCTTCTCCATGCTTCATACTTTAGGAATTTTATGTTTGTATGCATCTATATCATCAAATGTCTTTCCTGCATTTTGCTTTAGCTCCGTTTTATTTTTATTTGCTGGCGGCCAGCTTTTCACATCTATACTATCTTCCGAGAGGAGATCATCCTCAGCCCAGTTATAGCATTCAAAGTTCCTAGTTGGGTTTAAAGCCATTTCACTCCCCCTCTCCCTTTCTCTAACAACTTCTCCTTTGTTGTTTTTCTTTCCCCATCTTTCGGGCCCCCTAGAACTCTTTTCTAGCCACATCCTTATCTCCTCTATTTTCTCCTTCGATCCTCTATTCTTTACTAGACTAACTTCCATTTCCTCACTTATACTCCCATCTTTTTCTAATTCCTTTTCAAAGTCCTTGATACTCTCTCCCTCTCCACCCTCCTCTTCCCTCTCCTTAGTTTTCTCTCCTCCCTCCCCCTCTCCTTCCATCACTTCCTCCCTTTCTACGCTTCTCCTCTGCTCTTCTATTACTTCTATTGCTGCAGAAAGTTCCTTTGGCCTTTCTCTCTTTTCTATCTCATCTACTTCCCTCCCTGCCTTTTGAACCCAGACATCTTTTCTTTTCCCTATTTTCACATGTTCTTTACCCATCCTACCTCTTAGTTCTTCTCCTACCTTGCATTCTGCCCTCACATGCCCCATTCTAAGGTAGTTCTGGCAGTAATTAGGCATGTTTTATGCAATCACAGGTTTCCAAAAACCATTGTTTTTACCACTGCCTACCCATATCCTGTTTGGATGGTTTTCTCTAAGGTCCACTTCGATACAAATTCGTGCCATGCTGGGCCTGGTCATGCATGCCGTAGATTGGTCTAGCATCCATGGAGTGCCCACATAGAGGGTTATAGAATATAGAGAAGATTTGTTAAAAAAATGCAATGGAAGGTTGGGGAAGGAGAACCAAACCAGGGCATTCACGGGTTCTTCTAAAGATTTAAAGCTAGTCGACCATTTGAACACGCGCATTGGATAACCCGCAATGCTCCATTGTCTTTTTAGCCATATCCTCAGGAAGCTTTCTTCCTCTTAGAACTGTAACAGAATATGCTTCCCATCGAGCCACGCCCACTTTACTACTTCTCGTAGCTTTAATGAGGCAAGGAAGCCATGAAATTGCTCGAATTCGGGCCTACCATGCGAGAACTCGCCAATTAGAGTGAAATTGAATGGTTTTGCAAGTTTCGAAATCTCCTCCTTCATAAAATAAATTGCTGGGGACTCCTCCTTTGCATCATAGTTCGGAAATAGGAGTTCGGGCTCCTTGAAAATGGAGGAGAATGATTTTTTATTAAAAATCATCTCGGTTTTAGCCATTTTTGGCTACAAATTGAGCTTCTTCGCTCAAGCAAGATGATTTCGCTCAAAGATGTAGGTTTCGCTCAAGCGAGAGAGAGCACAAGCACCACTCGTACAAGACAGAAAACTAAAAAGGTGCTATTTATATTTATCTGATCTATCTATCTATTTGTCAATCTATCTTACTATCTTTCTATGTATCTATTTATCTATCTATATGTCTATCTATCTATCTTTGTATTTATCTATCTTTCTATATATTTATCTATCTATCTATATGTTTATTTATCTATCTATTTATCTAACTATATATCTATCTGTCTATCTATCTATATATCTATCTATCTATTTATTTGTCTATCTATATTTCTATCGATCTATCTTTCTATCTATGTATCTATATATTTAGCTAATTATATTTCTATCTATTTATCTGTGTATCTATCTGTCTAAATATTTGTTTATCTATCTGCCTACCTATTTATCTTTCTATCTATCTATCAATATATCTATCTATCTATCTATCTATCTATCTATCTATTTGTCTATTTATCTATTTATCTATTTATCTATCTATCTATCTATCTATCTGTCTATCAATTGATCTATCTAATAATCTATCAATCTATTTGTTACTTTATCGCTCATCTATATGTCTATCAATCTATATTTCTATCTATCATTCAATCTATCTATCTATCCATCCATCTATCTATCTATTAAATTTCTCTATCTATATATATGTCTAACTATATGTTATCTATCTATCTATTTATTTATATATCTAACTATCTTACTTTCTTTGTATCTATCTATCTATCTATCTATCTATCTATCTATCTGTTTGTCTATCTATTTGCCTAATAAAATGTTAATATATCTGTCTATATAATTATCAATTTATATGTCTATCAATATCTCTATCTATATTTCAATCAATCTCTCTATGAAACTTTATATCAAACTGTCTATAAATTTGTCTATTAATCTTTCTATCAATCTGATTATTAATCTTTCTATCAATCTATCTATCAATCTATTTATCTATCTGTTTATCTATCTATATATCTATTAATTTATCTACCAATCTTTATATCAATCTATCTATCAATCTATATATTGGTCTATCTATTGGTCAATCAATCAATCAATCAATCAATCTATCTGTCTGTCTGTCTGTTTGTCTATATAAAATTCAATCTATTTATCAATTTTTTTTTATAAAGTTTTATTTTATTAATAATAACCCTCTCTTTTGGCGGAGGAATACCCTTAATACAAACTATCATCTACCCTTAACCCTTTTTACACCCATTCTTCAAATAAAAAGATAAATTACATTTCCATCTACCCTTACAGAAATATATCTAATAATATATATAAAAGGTTAATAGAGAAACTCTTCATTCTGAGTGTTAATGGCTAGCTTTGTGATGGTAGCTTATTCATTGTCTTGCTTTCCCAATATTTCCATGTGTGAAATGAACTTTTACTTGCTTCATTTTATATTTCTGTATTTTCTCTAGTAACTTGAATCCTTTAAATCTGCATCTTTAATTCGCACTACGTCATTTTCCAGCAAGCTTGAGTCTTTAATCATCTCGTTCCTCCTTTAGTCGAGAACACCTTTTCTCTAGCAAATGTCTTTGAGCACTTCTAGAAACCATAAATGAGCCCTTTACCCGCCTTTCCCTGCACAAACCAAATTAGCAAGAAGATCTTTGATTCTCCTTGCTTGATTAATGAGTTGGCTTGGAATATCTTTGTGTATAACTTCAGGAACTCATCCATGGTTGTTCTGCCCTGTAATGCCTCCTTCCATTTCTTTGCTCTTTATTCATCTCCTATCTACTCTTACAAAGTTTTAGACTACACCTTAACACATGTATACAATGACTTACAAACTTCCAACATAAAACTTCCATAAATAGACTTCCAGCGACACAGACTTCCAGCAACATACACTCCAACAGATTCAATATAACACAGACTTCCAGCAACATTTAAAGTTTAAACAGACTCAATGTGACACAGACTTCCAGCTACTGCATTTAAATAGGCATCTATCCTTCCATGTAGCTTCATCCACTGAGCCAAGGACTGAAGGTTGCCTTGTGCAGTTTTTATATTGAGTACATATATACATGTAGAAAAGACTACATATCTATACATCCATTACCTTTTCTCAAGCCCATCCCCTAATGTTATCGCAGCTTAGTTTTGGTTGCTTCTTTCATTTCTACCTATAGAAAAAGCAAAGAAAACACTGTGCAAGCAAGAAATCCACTTACCATATCCCTTTTGTAATTGCTTCACCCACTTATATCGATCACCCCTCAGGACCAGGGTGATCCATTATGCCATCTTATTTTCCATTTATAAATCTCCAATACAAGTCCTAGCTTCTAGTTTCTGCCCATTCCTATTTGATGCCTTAAGCTGCTAAAAAAACAGAAAAAAACCACCAAAACCAATAGCATAAATCCAATATACCCACATACCTTGCCACTTTACCTCCCTTTTGCTGATTGCTTTAGTTTTGGGCCTTGCTGGATAGCTTCCCTACAAAGACAGAAATTTCCCTGCCCTGGACTCTACCCACTTAAAACTGCCATCCGAGTTAAGTGATAACTTTCCTGCTGGAGGTCTATTCCAGGTTATACTTTTTATCCTTTGCTGCTTAATTATCTTAATATTAAGGTCCCATGATTTATCTACATACTCCTCTATATTCTTATTTATTACGATTATAGGCTTTATACAACTTTTTATATAACAGTGTTTATATAGCAGCGTAAAAGTCAGAATAGATATTATTATATTATATTAGCAATAGTCAAGATACATATTTTAAAATACTCATTATTCCCGCCCAATCCATCAGAAAGTTGAGGCTTTGTTATATCTTCATGATTTGTTTATTTATTCTAAAATAAGGAAAACCCATTTTATCTAAACATGCTATTCCCTTTAGTTTGTTTGGCATGAGTTTCTCATTAAATTCTATATCTCCTCTGGTGGTACCTATTTTAGATAGATTATCCGCTAGATAGTTCGCTTCTCTGTATATATGTATTATTGAGGCCTTCAGTTCATCCATAAGACCAAGAATTACTTCTAGTTCCTCTTCATTCCTCCATAATATTTTCTTATTGATTACTGTATCAACTAGTAATTTTGAGTCTACCTGTACTTCAATGTTTTTAAAGTTAAGCTGCTTGCATATCTCTAACCCTGATTTTAATGCTCTGATTTCAGATTCTAACGCCGAAGAGGCTCTACTAGATCTGGTGAAAGCTCTTTGTACTATCCCTGTATGATCTTTTATTACCACGCCTCCTCCTGCTATTCTAGTGTCCCTGCTAAAACTCCCATTTATATTAAGTGAGAGTTTACCAACCGGCGGAGCATTCCACTGTATGCATTTAGCCCTTTGCTGATTTAATACTTTATATGTGAGATCCCATTCTTTCTCAAGCTTCTTTTCTTGTTTCATTTCCTGAATAACTATCGGTTTTATTAGTGATATATTACATATCTCCTTTCTAATATCTTTTATAATTTCTGTTAAATTCATCCTTATATTTTCGAATTTACTTTTGTTTCGAGATTTCCATATACACCAAATAATTAGATACGGCAGTTTTTGGTTGAGCCATTTCCTGGTGGGGCTTTTCGTTTTCTCCTTTTCCCATTTTTTAACTTTGTCTATTAATCCATCATCTATTTTACATATTCTTTTTTCCCCTTCCATTTCTTTCCATATTTCTACTGCAATAGGACCATTAGAAAGCAAATGATCAGTGGTTTCAACTGCTTGTAAACAGCATTCACATCTTGATGCGATGTTTATACCTTTCTTTTGTATATTTCTATCTACCGATATAGCATTCATTAAAGCCTTCCATGTGAAGGAGGGCATTTTTTGCGGTATGTTTTCTTGCCATACCCATTTAAATAGAGTTTGAGCCGGTTTTTTCTTTTTGACCAAGTCTTTTGCCGACTTGAGGGAAAAATTTCCTTGTGGTGTTAACATCCATTTCCAGCCGCTCCTCTTTTGTATAGAGTGTGAGTCCACTATTTCTTTTTGTTTTTCCATTGACTTCCAACTGTTCGAGACTTTCTTAGTGGTCTTATTTTTGTTATCTAAATATCTTACACGCATATATTTAGCCCACAGACTATCACTTTCTTTAAGTCTCCACCAGCTTTTACAGTCCCAGGCAGCTGCCGAGTCCTGGAGGCTCATTAGACCTAATCCTGCTTCCTCTTTTGGATAACAGATACTTTTCCAGTCCTTCCAATGTAGTTTATTTCTGCCTTGTTTTTTACCCCATAAGAAGTTGGCCATTTCCGATTCGAGTTTTTTAATAAATTTCTTAGGGGGGTGTATCACTGATAATATGTGTGTAAGCGTGCTTTGTAATACATGTGACAGCAGTGTTATTCTTCCCCCAAAACCCAGTAACTCTTCTTTCCATCCTGCTATTTTCTTTCTTAGTTTGTCCTGAAAGTAACTTAGATATTCTTCTTTCAACCTCCCCTCATATATCGGACAACCTAAATACATTAATGCCCCTTTTATTTCTGCAAATCCCGTAATCCTTTTTATTTTATCTACTAACTTTAATTTTGCATTTTTAGCAAGCATGAACTGACATTTGCTTTTATTAACCATTTGACCTGTCTCTTTTTCAAAAATTTGGAGAAGATCCATAAGATTCATTAAAGACTTTATGCTAGCATTTGTAAATATTATAAGGTCATCTGCATAAGCTAAACAACCTATTCTGGGTGTATTCCTTGGTTGTCTGAATGACAATATTTTACCTTCGGATATTTTCTTATTCAAGTTACGTATTAGCAATTCTAGATAGATATTGAAAAGAAGAGGGGATAACGGATCCCCTTGCCTTAAACTTTTATTTGGTTTAAGTTCCTCACTTAACTTACCATTTACCAGGACTCTTACCCAAGTACTTGATATACATCTAAATATTAGATCTATGGTTAGTTCTGAAAAGCCGAACCTCCTTAACACAAAGCAAAGGGTATCCCATTCTACTCTATCGAAGGCTTTCGATAGATCTAATTTAACCAATAAGTTTTTTCCTCTAGACTTACTTCCTATCTCTTTCATCATTTCAGATGCAAGCTTTATATTTTCTATCATTAATCTATTTTTAACAAAACTCGTTTATTCCTGAGATATTATTGAAGGTAAAATTAAGCTCAGCCTATTTTGTAATATTTTTGCCAATATTTTATAAATAGCATTGCATAAGCTTATTGGTCTATAATCCTCACATTTCTGTGGTGATTCTTTTTTTGGAATTAATACTATAAAAGATTTTGCCCATGCTTTTGAGATTTCCGCCCCTACAAAAAAACTTGCAATTGTAGGAACTAGCTCGGTTTTAATCGTATCCCAGTTTACCTGAAAGAAATAATTGTTCCAACCATCAGGTCCTGCTGCACTATCTTTATCCAGACTAAACACAGCCTCTTTAACTTCTTGTTCTTCTGGGACCAATTCCATTGATTGATTTTGAACTTCCGTAATGGTCACCCTAATCACTTGCATTAGAGAATTATCTGTCCTACTTGACTGACTACATAATTGATTTTCAAAATATTTTTTAAAAAGAAATCCTATTTCCTTTTCATTTTCTACCCATTCTCCTTCTTCGTTTATTAGACCTTTAATTTTATTTTTTTGAGATTTTATTTTAGACATACTATAAAAAAATTTGGTATTACGATCCCCATCTTTTAACCATTTTATTTTTGCTCGTTGTTTCCAGTAAATTTCCTCCATGTGTAGTTTCAATCTCAGTTCTCCTTTAGCCTTACTTAATTCTATTCGAGTTTCATTATTATTTGTGGAGTCAAAATCTTGCTCCAACTTGGCTACTTTTTCTTCTAGTTTTTTTAGCTCCTAATTTAATTTCCCAAAAACCTATTTATTCCATGTTTTCAAACAAGCTTTTAGCCTCAGAAGTTTGATTGATAGGACTTGCATCGGTTTACCCTCTGCTGGCTCTTTCCAAGATTCTCTAACAATTCCTGCAAAGCTCGGATGCTTTACCCACATATTTTGAAATTTAAAATTAGATGTATTACCTTAATTTTTTTGAATCGTGATAAGTAGTGGGCTATGGTCAGAGCAAGTTCTGTTTAGGTGTCTAAGCCCCGTAGTCCCTTGTGAGGTGACCCACTTTGTGTTACACATAATCCTATCCAGACGAGCCCAGATGACTCCTCTTTTTTTCCAATTATTACACCAGGTATATTTCGAACCATTAAAATCTATTTCCATTAGATTGGTAATGGCTATTGTGTCATTAAATTGTTTCATGGCTACCTTGTCTGGTGGTTTACCACCCTTCTTTTCTTGAGGGCTTCTAATTATATTAAAGTCGCCTCCTATTATCCAAGGTAAATTTCTACTTGCTATATCTTTCATTTCTTCCCATAATGCCAGCCTAGATTGTTTATCATTTTTTGCATAAACTGCTGAGATTATTTGATCTGTGCTCTTATCTAATTTGAAATGTACTATTTGTTCAGTATCTTTTAATATTTCAATTTTCAATTTACTTTGCCATAAAATCCAAATTTTACTATTTAGATTAGCATAAGCCTTATTAAATCCTAAAATTGCTTTATATTTATTTAATTGAGCTTGCAGGACCATTGGTTCTGCAATAATCAGTAGTGAGATTTTATGTTCTTTAATTAAAAGTCTTAATCTATTTATTGTGGGGCTATTGGCTATTCCCCTAACATTCCAATATAGACATCTATCCATTAAAAACTAGTTTAGCTTGGGCTCGAGTTGTACACTTAGATTCATATGACATGTTAGCATATTTTTTCGTATTTCTTGCTGTTTTAGGAGTGTGAGGAATTTCATACCTAATCTCCTTATATTTTTCTTGTTTTCCGAGCACCATAGCCATTTGCTTTAGGGCCTCCATGGATTGGGTTCTTGCAAGATTCCCCCAATCTTCATTATAAATATGTATATCATCCTTTACTTTAAACTCCGCCTCATCCTGGGATACATCATCCTTCTGGTTTGAAGGGCAACTAAAAATTACCGATTCATCTTCAGGAAAATCTAGAAGATCCTCATCTATCCATGCATAATCCTCAAGTTTCTCTTTCAATACAATTCTTGTTTTAGATGTTTTTTTATATTTTCTCTTATATTTTACCTCCTCCCATCCTTTTATTAAACTAACATCATTTTCTATCCCCAAGTTAGTCTCTCTCAGGCGTCCTTCTTCTTGAGTAGGATTATCTGGAGGGATGCTTGAGTGCAAATCTCCCTTCGGCTGGTTTTGTTTGTGAAGTGAAGCCTCCTCTTTCCTTACCCAATGCATCACATTCCCGCCTCCTCCTTCGTGCTGCTGCCCATTGTTATGTTCTTCTTTCCCCACCTTCCACGAGGAATTTTTATGCCCTAGCCTTTTACATTTTGAACAGTAGGGAGGTAGGCTTTCGGGAATGACAGCTTGCCAAAACCCCTCGACCTGTTCCCCTTCACCACTACCTATCCATATTTTTTCAGGCGGTTTAGTTAAGAGGTTTAGCTCTACACATACACGTGCTTTGTTCGGCCTTGAAATTGTTCTTGTGGCTTCATCTCGTAACATGGGCTTACCCAAGCACGATGAGATTGCATAAAGAGATGTCTCAGAGAAGAAATGGAGTGGCAGAAAAGGCAATGTAAACCATACCGGAGCTATAGGCGCCTCTTCAAGAGGGGTAAAATCCTTTGTCCACTTCAGTATACGCATGGGGAAGCCTTCAACTTGCCATAATCCTTGATGCCATAGGCGATATTGATCTTCCAGTAGAG
The DNA here is from genome assembly GCA_029783825.1 of Sapria himalayana. NCBI lineage: Eukaryota > Viridiplantae > Streptophyta > Magnoliopsida > Malpighiales > Rafflesiaceae > Sapria > Sapria himalayana. The sequence continues at coordinate 134,194 of JAREIK010002577.1, read as the reverse complement.
AGCATTGCAGCACAACATGTTTGGCATCGAAATCAGCAAATTTCACCTTCCCCTTGAGCTTTAAATTTTCGATAAATTTCTGAACTCCAATCGCACGAGGCCTGCCGTGAGAGAACTTTCCAACGAGCGTATATTCTAAAGGTTCTAAGAGCCTTTGAGATTCTTCGGCAGAAAAGATGATGGCCGGGAGACCATTTTTGTTCCCTTGAGTTCGTAAGATCGGCACGGAGCTCTTCACCACCGAGGCAAAAGACTTATTATTTAATAATAAGTTTGATTTTTCCATTCTTACCTTGTATTGGGCTTGATTTGAGCTTAAATGATGTTTTCTTTTTTTTTTGTTTCACAATCTAACAATTACTCAACACTATACCCTTATAATATCAAATAGCAGTTCCCAAAAACAAAAGTCCCTCAACTATCCCACAACAGATTTCCAGATAATCACTGGAGAGAAAAGGTGAGAGGATTTTCACGAGAATACCAGGAAATCACTTAACAGTTTATACTATTATTCATGTTCCCGTAACAGTATTCCCATAACAGTTACACTTAATTTGCAAATATAACAAGCTGTATCTCTTAACTATATCCGAAGAACATTCAACAAACAATTTATTCAATGTTTTCGTTATTGTTTCCAGGTAGTTCGCAAAGCAATTAAACAATAGTTCTCCCAATTAACAGTTTATTCAAGATGTTCGCAAATAATCACGAGAGAAACTGTAACGAAAATCAATTCACTAAGCGATTTTCACAATAAATCCTTCAACAATTCACATACCCGTATGTTTATTCGAGATATTCGCAGGATAGTACGTTAAAGAGAAAATCCCGAGAGAACCTGTATCATAAAAACAGTACACGAAGTAGTTTGCACAATAATCATTCAACAAATTCACATAATCATTTGTTTAAGATAATTCGCAATAGAGAAAATCTAGAGAAATCCGCGGAAGAGTTTCCGCGGATTGAAAGATAGTTTTCGCGGAAGAGTTTTCACGGATTGATAAAATCTATTTATCAATTAATCTATCTATCTAACTATCTTTCAATGTGTCTATCTAACTGTCTATCAATTGATCTTTCTATCTTTTTATTAGTTAATTTATTTCTCTATCTAACTATCTATCAATAAATATGTATGTCTATATTTAATGTATCCATCTATCTATCTATCAATATATCTATCTATCTATCTATCTATCTATCTATCTATCTGTCTATCTATATATTTATCTATCTATCTATCTATCTATTTATCTATTTGTCTACCAATCTATCTACATATTTATCTACCTATCTATTTATTTGTCTATCTATCTATCTATTTACATTTCTATCTATCAATTTATCTATATGTTTATTTAGATATCTATCTATGTATTTGTATTATATATATATATATATATATATATATTAAGTTTGTTTTTTATTATTATAACCCTCTCTTTTGGCGAAGGAATACTATTTTTACAAGCTAATACTATCTTTTCCCCTTTTACACCCACTTTGAAAAAAAAAGGCATAGGCTATCTTAAGGTCTCAAAAATGTGTTCTCTCGATTTCCTTCTAATAGCTGGATATTGAAAAAATGCTTTCATGCTAGACCAATGGATTTTAGCCATTCTTTAGCAGCTGAAACTTGATTCTTTCTAAGCTTTACTTCCGCCCTCATCTTTTTTTCCATTCGTTAGATACTTCCGCTATCCCTTTGTCCAACTCCTTCCGTAGAGTAAATATTGTCCTATTCTAGAAAAGCAGGAAAATAGAACCACCAGACAGATGCAGACCGACACTCAGAGACAACCGACTCTGAACATACACTGACATTTATGCAAACACCTGGCAGACTACCTACAAATCAACCATAGCAGGTATGCTTTAACATACGTTGACCCATAATTATAAACTCATCAGCCACATGCACAAGATAGATGCTTTATAGTTTATCCTTGAATTATTAACCCCTTATTTCTATCAATAACTTACCTATTCAGTATGAAGCAGACAAGAAAACATTAACTCACAGAAACCTTACCAGACCAAAACAGAACATTTCCACTTCCCTATTTATGCAACAGCAAATCAGTTACATGTCAATCCTAGAAATAACATTAACTCACATAAACCTTTCCAGACCAAAAACATATGAAAAAACCTGCGAAAAACAAGCCAATCCAAATACATAATTCTTATATATATATAATAGTCTAAGGTGCAGTAAATCTGTATTCATGCTCGTAATATCCATCCTGGCCTCCCTTTTTCTTCAACAGGCTTGAATTACAAATTCAAACCGAACTAAAACATTTAAATTACTGAAAATATAATAAATAACTGCCAATTGTCAACATTCCTTCTCATATGCCAGCCCAATACCCGGTAAAAAAGAGCACAAAAGTCCCAAGAAGCAGTCATCAAAGATTATGCAACACTATTAAATGTTTAATCAAAAGACTAGTCTTTACAAATCTTGACGTACGGAAATCCTAGTTCATCCAGCCTTGCTAGGCCTTTGAATTTTTCTGAAAGATCGCTTCTACCAAAAACCTGTTCTTCTATAGACTCTCCCTCCTTGGCTGACCTATCAGCTAAGGTATTCGCGTCTCTATATATATGCTTAATGGTTACATTCCCTTCTTCCATATATTTCTTATAGACTTTATATAATCTTCATATTGCAAGAGATTTAACTCTTTATTCGCTAGGTCAACAAAAAGCTTTGAATCCACTTGAATCTGAAATTCTTTAATATTGAGCCCACTGTAGATTTGTTGTCTAATAATATGTCAATATATATATATTTATATAATTGTATATCTATCTATCTAGCTATCTATCTACCTATCAGTCTATCAATATGTCTATCTATATGTAAATAAATCTATCTAACAAACTTTCTACAATCTAGTTATAAATTTGTCTATAAATCTTTCTATCAATCTGACTTTCAATCTTTTTATCAATCTATCTATCATTCTGTCTATCTACCTATCTATTTATCCATATATCTATTAATATATTTATCTATTTATCTATATAAACTATGTATCTATCAATCTATATATCGGTCTATCTATCAATCTATATATCATGTCTATCTATCTATGTATATGTTTATCTGTCTATCTAAAAATAAATCTATCTATCAATTAATCTACCTATCTTTCTTTCTTTCTATATGTCTATCTATATGTCTATCAATTGATCATTCTATCTTTTTATCTGTTTATGTATATGTCTATCTATTTATATTTCTATCAATCAATTTATTTCTCTATCTAATTATCTATCAATAAATATGTCTATCTATATTACTATATATTTATTTATCAATAAATAAATCTTTCTATCTAACATTTTTTTATCTATCTATTTATCTATCTATTGATCTATATATATATTTCTACCAGACTATCTACCTATTAATCTACTAATCTATTTATCTATGTATCTATCTGTCTATGAATTTGTCTATCAATCTGTCTATCAATCTTTCTATCACTCTCTATATCAATCTATTTATTAATTTTCATTCTATCTATAAAATTTTATATATATCTATCTATCTGTTTGTCTATCTATCTGTCTATCTATTTGTCTATCTATCTATCTGTCTATCTATCTATCTATATATTTATCTTTCTATCTATCTATTTGTATATATATCTATCTATCTTCTGTCTGTCTATCTATCTATCTAACTATCTATCTATATGTGTATCTATATGTGTATTATCTGAAAATCTATGTGTCTATCAATCAATCTATCTATCTATATAGTTGTCTATTTAATGTTTTATCAACAATCTGTTTGTCTATCTATCTGACTATATCTTTATCTATCTTTCTATCTATCTATATGTCTATCTTCCTTTCTATCTATGTGACTATCTATCTATATGTCTATCTATCTATTTGTCTATCTATTTTTATCTATATATATATATATATATATATATATCTCTGTCTATCTATCTATTTATCCATCTATTTGTCTGTCTATCTATATAATATATCTATATATCGATATATCTAACTTTTTATCTAACTGTCTATATATATGTCAATCAATCTATCTATCACTTTATCTATCTTTTCTCTATCTATTAGTCTTTTTACCTATTTAACTATCTAACTATTTATTTATCTATCTATCTTTTTATCAATCAATCAATCTATCTATATATATTTATCAATCTGTTTATCTATCCGTCTATCTATCAATCTATCAATCTGTCTATTTATCTATCTATCAATCTATCTATTTAACTATCAATCTTTTTATCAATTTGTCTATCTATCATTCTATCAAAGAGTCTATCAATATTTAATCAACTATCTATAAATCTATATAAAAATTAGTCAATCTATCAATCTATCAATTTTTATTTATCTCTCTATTAATTTTTTTATCTATCTATCAATATATCTATCATATAATCTATCTATCTTTATTTCTATCAGTCTATTTGTCTATTTATCTATATGTGTGATTGTCTATCTGTCTATCTATCTATCTATTTATCCTTTTGTCTCTCAGACTATATAACTTTCTAAATGTATTTCTATTCATCTATCTATCAATTTTTCTATTTGTCTATCAGTCTATCTATATATTTATCTATATCTATTTATAAAGTTATCTATCTATCTCTCTATTTGTTTATCTATCTATCTATTTATATATCTTTCAATCAATCTATCTGTCTATATTTTTATCTAACTCTATATATATATATATATATATCTATCTATCTATCTATTTTTCTATCTTCTATTTATCAATAATTCTATTTATTTGTCTGTCTATCTATCTATTTATTTAATTATATGTCTATTTATCTATCTATCTATCTACTTGTTTATCTCTCTCTTTCTTTATCTGTCGATATATTTATTTATCTATATATCTAATAATCTATCAATATATCTGTGTTTCTATTTGTCTATCTATCTATCTATCTACCTATCTAGTTGTCTATCTATCTATCTATCTATTTGTCTATCTATCTAGTTATCTATCAATTTGTCTTTTAATCTACCTTTCAATCGTTGTATTAATCTGTCTATTAATTTTTCTATAAATCGATTTATCAATCTATATATCATTATATCCATTAATTTGTCTATCTATCTATCTGCCAATATATCTATATGTATATCTACATCTATATCTATCTATATATCTTTCTGAATATCAATCTATATATCTATATGTTTATCTATATTTTTAACTAACTATCTATTTATATATACATCTTTCTATCTATTTGTCTAACTCTCTATCTATCTTTATGTCTATATATCTATCTATCTATCTATCTATCTATTTATCTATTTGTCTTTCTATCAATCAATCTATCTATTTGTCTATCTAAATCTCTATCTATCTGTCTATCTATTAGTCTATGATCTATCAATTTATTTGTCTATTTATTAGTCTGTTAATCTATCAATCAATCTTTCTATCTATCTATCTTTTAATCTATCTATCTATTTGTCTATCTATAAATCTATGAATAAATGAATCTATAAGACTATATTTTTATCTATCTATATGTCTATCTATCTCTTGATCTATCTATCTATATATTTGTATGTCTATCTATCTATATAAAAATCTATCTTTCTATGTGTGTTTTTATTTGTCTATCTATTTGTCTCTCTATCTGTCTATATATCTATCTATCTTTCTTTCTATCAATCTATCAATTAATCAATCAATCTATCTATCTATGAATATGTCAATCATTCTATCAATCAATTTGTTTAACAATCTTTTATCTATTTGTCTATCTATCTGTCTATCTATATATCCATCTTTTTGTCTATCTATCTATCTATATATCTATCGTTATATATATATCTATCTCTTTGTTTATCTATCTATCTATTTATATATCTATCTATCTATAAATCTATGTATATATTTGTCTATCAATCTATCGATCAATCTATCTATCAAACTGTTTATCGATATATCTATCTATCTAATTGTCTATCTATGTGGGTGTCTATCTTTGTATGTATTTGTTTGTCTGTATGCCTACTTTCTTGCGTGTCTACCTATCTAACTATATATCTTTCTATCTGTCAATCTATCTATATATCTTTCTATATATCTAACTATCTATCTGTCCATCTATTTTTAGATTTATTTGTATGTCTATATATTTTTTTGTATGTCTGTATATCTATCTATCTACCTATCTTTCTATTTATTTATCTATCTAATTATCTGTCTATCTATCTATCTATCTATTTTTCTATCTATCTATCAATATATTTTCTATATATATGTCTATCTATCTATCTATCTATTTGTCTATCTGTCTATCAATATATTTTCTATATATATGTTTATCTATCTATCTGTCAGTCTGTTAGTTTGTCTATCTATTTATCTATCAATCTGTCTATCTAATTTTTATTATTTCTGTCTATCTATCTATCTATATGTCTATCTACCTGTATATCTATTTGTTTATTTAATTGTTTAATAATCTATTGATCTATTTGTTACTCTATCTATCTATATATCTATCTTTATATATAATTATCTATCTATCAGTCTTTTTATCTTTCTACCAACTTGCTTATCAATCTATTTATAAATATATTTATTTGTTAGTCTATTAATCTATCTATCTATCTATCAATTGATCAATCTATCTATTAATTAATCAATCAAATTGTCTATCAACCTGTCTATCATTCTATTAATCAATATGTCTAACAAACTGTTTATCAATTTGTCTATTAATTTTTTTATCAATTTGTCTTTCTTTGGGCCAATCTATTTATATATATATATATCTATCTATCAATTTATATATTCATTTATCTATTAATCTATCTTTCTTTCTTTCCATCTATCTATATGTATGTCTGTCTATTTATCTATATGTTTGTTTATTTGTCTGGCTATTTATCTATCTATCTTTCAATTTGTCTATCTATCTATCTATTTATCAATCAATCAATCTATTATTTTTATATATTTATCTATCTGTTTATCAATCTATTAATCTATCTATCTGCCTATCTAATAATCTTCTCTCTATTTTTTTATCTATCTATCGATCAATCTTTCTATCTATTTATCTTTCTATATATCTATCTCTCTATCTATCTATTTATCTGTCTATATATATACTTATCTATTTATCAATTCAACTATATATCTCTCTATCTATCTGACAATCTGTGTATCTATCTATCTATTCATCTAACTATCTATCTGCCTATCTAGCTGTCTATATATCTTTCAATATATCTATCTATTTGTTTGTCTGTTTGTATATATATTTATCTGTCTAACTATCTTTATATCTATCTATTTGTTTGTGTGTATATATATATATATATCTATCTATCTAACTATCTATGT